>OX451740.1:657089505-657803319 GCA_948472305.1 Vicia faba
AAGGCTACCATCCATTGGGGTAACTAAGATATCGATAACAGACTACCTTCCCTAATGACAAGGCTACAATCCATTATAGTAACAAAAATCTCGACAACAGACTACCTTCCATAATGACAAGGCTACCATCCATTGTAGTAACAAAAATATGAACAACAGACTACCATCCTTAAAGACAAGGCTTCCATCCATTGCAGTAATAAAAATCTCGACAATAGACTACCTTCCATAATGACAAGGCTACCAAACATGGTTGTAACAAAAATCTGAACAACAGATTACCTTCCATAATGACAAGGCTACCATCCATTGGAGTAACAAAGATATCGACAACATACTACCTTCCATAATGATAAGGCTACCATCCAATGGAGTAACAAAAATATCGACAACAGACTACCTTCCATAATGAAAAGTCTACCATCCATTAGAGTAACAGTAATCACAACGATAGACTACGTTCCATAATGAAAAGGCTACCATCCATTGCAGTAACAAAAATCTCGACAACAGACTACCTTCCATAATGACAAGGCTACCATCCATTCGAGTAACAAAAATCCCGACAAGAGACTACCTTTCATAATGACAAGGCTACCAACCATTGGAGTAACAGAAATCTCGACAACAGACTACCTTCCATAATGACAAGGGTATAATCCATTGGAGTATAAAAAATCTCGACAACATACTACCTTCCATAATGACAAGGCTGCCATCCATTGGAGTAACAAAAATCTCGACAACAGACTACCTTCCATAATGACTAGGCTACCATCCATTGGAGTAACTAAGATAGCGACAACAGACTACCTTCCCTAACGACAAGGCTACAATCCATTGTAGTAACAAAAATCTCGACAACATACTACCTTCGATAATGACAAGGCTACCATCCATTATAGTAACAAAAATATCGACAATAGACTACCTTCCATAATGAAAAGGCTTCCATCCATTGGAATAACAAAAATATCGACAACACACGACCTTCCATAATGACAAGGCCACCATCCCTTAGAGTAAGAAAAATCTCGACAACAGACTACCTTCCATAATGACAAAGCTACCATCCATTGGAGTAATAAAGATATCGACAATATACTACCTTCCCTAATGAAAAGGCTACCATCCAATGGACTAACAAAAATCATGATAATAGACTACCTTCCATAATGACAAGGCTACCATTCATTGGAGTAACAAAAATCTCGACAGTAGACTACCTTCCCTAATGACAAGGGTACCATCATTGGAGTAACAAAAATATCCACAAGAGACTACCTTCCATAATGACAAGTCTACAATCCATTAGAGTAACAAAAATATCGACAACAGATTACCTTCCATAATGACTAGGCTACCATCCATTGGAGTAACAAAGATATCGACAACAGACTACCTTCCATAACGACAAAGCTACAATCCATTGTAGTAACAAAAATCTTGACAACAGACTACCTTCATTAATGACAAGGCTACCATTCATTGGAGTAACAGAAATCTAGACAACAGACTACCTTCCCTAATGATGAGGCTACCATCCATTTGAGTAACAAAAATCTCGATAGCAGACTACCTTCCATAATGACAAGGGTATCATCCTTGGAGTAACAAAAATATCCACAAGAGACTACCTTCCATAATGACAAGGCTACAATCCATTGGAGTAACAGAAATCTAGACAATAGACTACCTTACATAATAACAACGCTACCATCCATTGGAGTAACAAAAATCCCGACAACAGACTACCTTCCATAATGACAAGGCTACCATCCATTGGAGTAACACAAATCTAGACAACAGACTACCTTCCTTAATGACAAGGCTACCATCCATTGGAGTAACAAAAACATCCACAAGAGACTACCTTCCATAATGACAAGGCTACAATCCATTGGAGTATAAAAAAACTCGACAACAGACTACCTTCCATAATGACTAGGCTACCATCCATTGGAGTATAAAAAACCTCGACAAATGACTACCTCCCATAATGACAAGGCTACCATCCATTGGAATAACAAAAATATCGACAACACACTACCTTCCATAATGACAAGGCTACCATCCATTGGAGTAACAAAGATATCGATAACATACTACCTTCCATAATGACAAGGCTACCATCCATTGGAGTAACAAAAATCACGAAAAAAGACTACCTTCCATAATGACAAGGCTACCATCCATTAGAATAACAAAAATATCGACAACACACTACCTTCAATAATGATAAGGCTACCATCCAATGGAGTATCAAAAATCTCGACAACAGACTACCTTCCATAATGAAAAGGCTACCATCCATTTGAGTAACAAAAATCTGAACAACAGACTACCGTCCTTAATGACAAGGCTACCATCCATTAGAGTAACAATAATCACAATGACAGACTACGTTCCATAATGAAAAGGCTACCATCCATTTCAGTAACAAAAATCTCGACAACAGACTACCTTCCATAATGACAAGGCTACCATCCATTGTTGTAACAAAAATCTGGACAACAGTCTACCTTCTTTAATGACAAGGCTACCATCCATTCGAGTAACAAAAATCCCGAGAAGAGACTACCTTCCATAATGAAAAGGCTACCATCCATTGGAGTAACAAAAATGTAGACAACAGACTACCTTCCATAATGACAAGGCTTCCATCCATTGGAGTAACAAAAATATCGACAGCAGACTACCTTCCATAATGACAAGGGTAACATCATTGGAGTAAAAAAAATATCGACAACAGATTACCTTGCATAATGACAAGGCTACCATCCATTAGAGTAACTAAGATATCGACAACAGACTACCTTCCCTAACGACAAGGCTACAATCCATTGTAGTAATAAAAATCTCGACAACAGTCTACCTTCCATAATGACAAGGCTACCATCCATTATAGTAACAAAAATCTCGAGAATAGACTACCTTCCATAATGACAAGGACTCCATCCAATGGACTTAACAAAATCTCGACAATAGACTACCTTCCATAATGACAAGTCTACCATCCATTGGAGTAACAAAAATATGAACAACAGACTACCGTCCTTAAAGACAAGGCTACCATCCATTGTAGTAATAAAAATCTCGACAACAGACTACCTTCCATAATAACAATGCTACCATCCATTGTTGTAACAAAAATATGAACAACAAACTACCTTCCATAATGACAAGGCTACCATCCATTGGAGTAACTAAGATATCGACAACAGACTACCTTCCCTAACGACAAGGCTACAATCCATTGTAGTAACAAAAATCTAGACAACATACTACATTCCATAATGACAAGGCTATCATCCATTGTAGTAACAAAAATCTCGACAATAGACTACCTTCCATAATCACAAGGCTACCATTCATTGGAGTAACAAAAATCTCGACAACAGAATACCTTCCATAATGACAAGGCTTCCATCCAATGGAATAACAAAAATATCGACAACACACTAACTTCCATAATGACAAGGCTACCATCCCTTAGAGTAACAAAAATCTCAACAATAGACTACCTTCCATAATGACAAGGCTACCATCCCTTAGAGTAACAAACATCTAGACAACATACTACCTTCCATAATGACAAGGCTACCATCCATTGGACTAACAAAAATCACGACAACAGACTACCTTCCATAATGACAGGGGTACCATCATTGGAGTAACAAAAATATCCACAAGAGACTACCTTCCATAATGACAAGTCTACAATCCATTGGAGTATAAAAAATCTCGACAACAGACTACCTTCCATACTGAAAAGGCTACCATCCATTGGAGTAAAAAAAATCTCGACAACAGACTACCTTCCATAATGAATAGGCTACCATCCATTGGAGTAACGAAGATATCGACAATAGACTACCTTCCATAATGACAAGGCTACAATCCATTGTAATTACAAAAGTCTCGAAAACAAACTACCTTCCATAATGACGAGGATACCATCCATTGGAGTAACAGAAATCTAGAAAACAGACTACCTTCCATAAAGACAAGGCTACCATCCATTGAAGTAACAAAAATCTCGACAACAGACTACCTTCCATAATGACAAGGCTACAACCCATTAGAGTATTAAAAATCTCGACAATAGAGTACATTGCATAATGACAAGGCTACCATCCATTGATGTAACAAAAATCTCGACAACAGACTATCTTCCATAATGACTAGGCTACCATCCATTATAGTAACAAAGATATCGACAACAGACTACCTTCCATAACGACAAGGCTATAATCCATTGAAGTAACAAAAATCTAGACAACAGACTAACTTTAATAATGACAAGGCTACAATCCATTGGAATAACAAAAATATCGACAACAGACTACCTTCCATAATGACAAGTCTACCATCCAATGGATTAACAAAAATCCAGACAACAGACTACCTTCCATAATGACAAGTCTACCATCCATTGGATAAACAAAAATCTCGACAACAAACTACCTTCCATAATGACAAGGCTACCATCCGTTGGAGTAACAAAAATCTCGACAACATACTACCTTCCATAATGACAAGGGTACCATCATTGGAGTAACAAAAATATCCACAAGAGACTACCTTCCATAATGACAAGGCTACAATCCATTGGAGTATAAAAAATCTCGACAACAGACTACCTTCCATAATGACAAGGCTACCATCCATTGGAGTATAAAAAATCTCGACAACAGACTACCTTCCATAATGACAAGGCTACCATCCATTGGAGTAACAAAGATATCGATAACATACTACCTTCCATAATGACAAGGCTACCATCCATTGGAATAACAAAAATATCGACAACACACTACCTTCCATAATGACAAGGCTACCATCCAATGGAGTAACAAAAATCTCGACAACAGACTACCTTCCATAATGAAAAGTCTACCATCCATTTGAGTAACAAAAATCTGAACAACAGACTATCGTCCTTAATGACAAGGCTACCATCCATTAGAGTAATAGTAATCACAAAGACAGACTACGTTCCATCATGAAAAGGCTACCATCCATTTCAGTAACAAAAATCTCGACAACAGACTACCTTCCATAATGACAAGGATACCATCCATTGTTGTAACAAAAATCTGGACAATAGACTACCTTCCATAATGACAAGGCTACCATCCATTGGAGTAACAAAAATCCTGACAAGAGACTACCTTCCATAATGACAAGGCTACCATCCATTGGAGTAACCAAAATCTAGACAACAGACTACCTTCCATTATGACAAGGCTTCCATCCATTTGAGTAACAAAAATCTCGACAACAGACTACCTTCCATAATGACTAGGCTACCATCCATTGGAGTAACTAAGATATCGACAACAGACTACCTTCCCTAACGACAAGGCTACAATCCATTGTAGTAACAAAAATATCGACAACAGACTACCTTCCATAATGACAAGTCTACCATCCAATGGATTAACAAAAATCCAGACAACAGACTACCTTCCATAATGACAAGTCTACCATCCATTGGATAAACAAAAATCTCGACAACAAACTACCTTCCATAATGACAAGGCTACCATCCGTTGGAGTAACAAAAATCTCGACAACATACTACCTTCCATAATGACAAGGGTACCATCATTGGAGTAACAAAAATATCCACAAGAGACTACCTTCCATAATGACAAGGCTACAATCCATTGGAGTATAAAAAATCTCGACAACAGACTACCTTCCATAATGACAAGGCTACCATCCATTCGAGTATAAAAAATCTCGACAACAGACTACCTTCCATAATGACAAGGCTACCATCCATTGGAGTAACAAAGATATCGATAACATACTACCTTCCATAATGACAAGGCTACCATCCATTGGAATAACAAAAATATCGACAACACACTACCTTCCATAATGACAAGGCTACCATCCAATGGAGTAACAAAAATCTCGACAACAGACTACCTTCCATAATGAAAAGTCTACCATCCATTTGAGTAACAAAAATATGAAAAACAGACTATCGTCCTTAATGACAAGGCTACCATCCATTAGAGTAATAGTAATCACAAAGATAGACTACGTTCCATCATGAAAAGGCTACCATCCATTGCAGTAACAAAAATCTCGACAACAGACTACCTTCCATAATGACAAGGATACCATCCATTGTTGTAACAAAAATCTGGACAATAGACTACCTTCCATAATGACAAGGCTACCATCCATTGGAGTAACAAAAATCCTGACAAGAGACTACCTTCCATAATGACAAGGCTACCATCCATTGGATTAACCAAAATCTAGACAACAGACTACCTTCCATTATGACAAGGCTTCCATCCATTTGAGTAACAAAAATCTCGACAATAGACTACCTTCCATAATGACTAGGCTACCATCCATTGGAGTAACTAAGATATCGACAACAGACAACCTTCCCTAACGACAAGGCTACAATCCATTGTAGTAACAAAAATATCGACAACAGACTACCTTCCATAATGAAAAGTCTACCATCCAATGGATTAACAAAAATCCAGACAACAGACTACCTTCCATAATGACAAGTCTACCATCCATTGGATAAACAAAAATCTCGACAACAAACTACCTTCCATAATGACAAGGCTACCATCCGTTGGAGTAACAAAAATCTCGACAACATACTACCTTCCATAATGACAAGGGTACCATCATTGGAGTAACAAAAATATCCACAAGAGACTACCTCCCATAATGACAAGGCTACAATCCATTGGAGTATAAAAAATCTCGACAACAGACTACCTTCCATAATGACAAGGCTACCATCCATTGGAGTATAAAAAATCTCGACAACAGACTACCTTCCATAATGACAAGGCTACCATCCATTGGAGTAACAAAGATATCGATAACATACTACCTTCCATAATGACAAGGCTACCATCCATTGGAATAACAAAAATATCGACAACACACTACCTTCCATAATGACAAGGCTACCATCCAATGGAGTAACAAAAATCTCGACAACAGACTACCTTCCATAACGAAAAGTCTACCATCCATTTGAGTAACAAAAATCTGAACAACAGACTATCGTCCTTAATGACAAGGCTACCATCCATTAGAGTAATAGTAATCACAAAGACAGACTACGTTCCATCATGAAAAGGCTACCATCCATTGCAGTAACAAAAATCTCGACAACAGACTACCTTCCATAATGACAAGGATACCATCCATTGTTGTAACAAAAATTTGGACAATAGACTACCTTCCATAATGACAAGGCTACCATCCATTGGAGTAACAAAAATCCTGACAAGAGACTACCTTCCATAATGACAAGGCTACCATCCATTGGAGTAACCAAAATCTAGACAACAGACTACCTTCCATAATGACAAGGCTTCCATCCATTTGAGTAACAAAAATCTCGACAATAGACTACCTTCCATAATGACTAGGCTACCATCCATTGGAGTAACTAAGATATCGACAACAGACAACCTTCCCTAACGACAAGGCTACAATCCATTGTAGTAACAAAAATATCGACAACAGACTACCTTCCATAATGACAAGTCTACCATCCAATGGATTAACAAAAATCCAGACAACAGACTACCTTCCATAATGACAAGTCTACCATCCATTGGATAAACAAAAATCTCGACAACAAACTACCTTCCATAATGACAAGGCTACCATCCGTTGGAGTAACAAAAATCTCGACAACATACTACCTTCCATAATGACAAGGGTACCATCATTGGAGTAACAAAAATATCCACAAGAGACTACCTTCCATAATGACAAGGCTACAATCCATTGGAGTATAAAAAATCTCGACAACAGACTACCTTCCATAATGACAAGGCTACCATCCATTGGAGTATAAAAAATCTCGACAACAGACTACCTTCCATAATGACAAGGCTACCATCCATTGGAGTAACAAAGATATCGACAACATACTACCTTCTATAATGACAAGGCTACCATCCATTGGAATAACAAAAATATCGACAACACACTACCTTCCATAATGACAAGGCTACCATCCAATGGAGTAACAAAAATATCGACAACAGACTACCTTCCATAACGAAAAGTCTACCATCCATTTGAGTAACAAAAATCTGAACAACAGACTATCGTCCTTAATGACAAGGCTACCATCCATTAGAGTAATAGTAATCACAAAGACAGACTACGTTCCATCATGAAAAGGCTACCATCCATTGCAGTAACAAAAATCTCGACAACAGACTACCTTCCATAATGACAAGGATACCATCCATTGTTGTAACAAAAATTTGGACAATAGACTACCTTCCATAATGACAAGGCTACCATCCATTGGAGTAACAAAAATCCTGACAAGAGACTACCTTCCATAATGACAAGGCTACCATCCATTGGAGTAACCAAAATCTAGACAACAGACTACCTTCCATAATGACAAGGCTTCCATCCATTTGAGTAACAAAAATCTCGACAACAGACTACCTTCCATAATGACTAGGCTACCATCCATTGGAGTAACTAAGATATCGACAACAGACTACCTTCCCTAACGACAAGGCTACAATCCATTGTAGTAACAAAAATATCGACAACAGACTACCTTCCATAATGACAAGTCTATCATCCAATGGATTAACAAAAATCCAGACAACAGACTACCTTCCATAATGACAAGTCTACCATCCATTGGATAAACAAAAATATCGACAACAAACTACCTTCCATAATGACAAGGCTACCATCCGTTGGAGTAACAAAAATCTCGACAACATACTACCTTCCATAATGACAAGGGTACCATCATTGGAGTAACAAAAATATCCAGAAGAGACTACCTTCCATAATGACAAGGCTACAATCCATTGGAGTATAAAAAATCTCGACAACAGACTACCTTCCATAATGACAAGGCTACCATCCATTGGAGTATAAAAAATCTCGACAACAGACTACCTTCCATAATGACAAGGCTACCATCCATTGGAGTAACAAAGATATCGACAACATACTACCTTCCATAATGACAAGGCTACCATCCGTTGGAATAACAAAAATATCGACAACACACTACCTTCCATAATGACAAGGCTACCATCCAATGGAGTAACAAAAATCTCGACAACAAACTACCTTCCATAATGAAAAGTCTACCATCCATTTGAGTAACAAAAATCTGAACAACAGACTATCGTCCTTAATGACAAGGCTACCATCCATTAGAGTAATAGTAATCACAAAGACAGACTACGTTCCATAATGAAAAGGCTACCATCCATTGCAGTAACAAAAATCTCGACAACAGACTACCTTCCATAATGACAAGGATACCATCCATTGTTGTAACAAAAATTTGGACAACAGACTACCTTCCATAATGACAAGGCTACCATCCATTGGAGTAACAAAAATCCTGACAAGAGACTACCTTCCATAATGACAATGCTACCATCCATTGGAGTAACCGAAATCTAGACAACAGACTACCTTCCATAATGACAAGGCTTCCATCCATTTGAGTAACAAAAATCTCGACAACAGACTACCTTCCATAATGACTAGGCTACCATCCATTGATGTAACTAAGATATCGACAACAGACTACCTTCCCTAACGACAAGGCTACAATCTATTGTAGTAACAAAAATCTCGACAACAGACTACCTTCTATAATGACAAGGCTACCATCCATTTTAGTAACAAAAATCTCGAGAATAGACTACCTTCCATAATGACAAGGATTCCATCCAATGGACTTAACAAAATCTTTACAACAGACTACCTTCCATAATGACATGTCTACCATCCAATGGAGTAACAAAAATATGAACAACAGACTACCGTCCTTAAAGACAAGGCTTCCATCCATTGCAGTAATAAAAATCTCGACAATAGACTACCTTCCATAATGACAAGGGTACCATTCATTATTGTAAAAAAAATCTGAACAACAGACTACCTTCCATAATGACAAGGCTACCATCCATTGGAGTAACAAAGATATCGACAACATACTACCTTCCATAATGATTAGGCTACCACCCATTGGAATAACAAAAATATCGACTACACACTACCTTCCATAATGACAAGGCTACCATCCAATGGAGTAACAAAAATCTTGACAACAGACTACCTTCCATAACGAAAAGTCTACCATCCATTTGAGTAACAAAAATCTAAACAACAGACTACCATCCTTAATGACTAGGCTACCATCCATTAGAGTAACAGTAATCACAACGACAGACTACGTTCCATAATGAAAATGCTACCATCCATTGCAGTAACAAAAATCTCGACAACAGACTACCTTCCATGA
This sequence comes from Vicia faba, assembly GCA_948472305.1. NCBI lineage: Eukaryota > Viridiplantae > Streptophyta > Magnoliopsida > Fabales > Fabaceae > Vicia > Vicia faba. The sequence goes on from OX451740.1 coordinate 657,099,818, forward strand.
TGACAATGCTACCATCCATTGCTGTAACAAAAATCTGGAAAACAGACTACCTTCCATAATGACAAGGCTACCATCCATTCGAGTAACAAAAATCCCGACAAGAGACTACCTTCTATAATGACAAGGCTACCATCCATTGGAGTAACAGAAATCTAGACAACGGACTACCTTCCATAATGACAAGGGTTCCATCCATTGGAGTAACAAAAATCTCGACAGCAGACTACCTTCCATAATGACAAGGGTAACATCATTGGAGTAAAAAAAATATCCACAAGAGAATATCTTCTATAATGACAAGGCTACAATCCATTGGAGTATAAAAAATCTCGACAACAAACTACCTTCCATAATGACAAGGCTGCCATACATTGGAGTAACAAAAATATCGACAACAAACTACCTTCCATAACGACCAGGCTACCATCCATTGGACTAACTAAGATATCGACAACACACTACCTTCCCTAACGACAAGGCTACAATCCATTATAGTAACAAAAATATCGACAATAGACTACCTTCTATAATGACAAGGCTTCCATCCATTGGAATAACAAAAATATCGACAACACACTACCTTTCATAATGACAAGGCTACCATCCCTTAGAGTAACAAAAATCTCGACAACAGACTACCTTCCATAATGACAAAGCTACCATCCGTTGGAGTAATAAAGATATCGACAATATACTACCTTCCCTAATGACAAGGCTACCATCCACTGGACTAACAAAAATCACGACAATAGACTACCTTCCATAATGACAAGGCTACCATTCATTGGAGTAAATAAAATCTCGACAACAGACTACCTTCCCTAATGTCAAGGGTACCATCATTGGAGTAACAAAAATATCCACAAGAGACTACCTTCCATAATGACAAGTCTACAATCCATTGGAGTATAAAAAACTCGACAACAGACTACCTTCCATAACGACAAGGCTACCATCCATTAGAGTAACAAAAATCTCGACAACAGACTACCTTCCATAATGACTAGGCTACCATCCATTGGAGTAACTAAGATATCGACAACAGACTACCTTCCCTAACGACAAGGCTACAATCCATTGTAGTAACAAAAATCTCGACAATAGACTACCTTCCATAATCACAAGGCTACCATTCATTGGAGTAACAAAAATCTCGACAACAGAATACCTTCCATAATGACAAGGCTTCCATCCAATGGAATAACAAAAATATCGACAACACACTACCTTCCATAATGACAAGGCTACCATCCCTTAGAGTAACAAAAATCTCGCCAATAGACTACCTTCCATAATGACAAGGCTACCATCCCTTAGAATAACAAAAATCTAGACAACATACTACCTTCCATAATGACAAGGCTACCATCCATTGGACTAACAAAAATCACGACACCAGACTTCCTTCCATAATGACAAGGGTACCATCATTGGAGTAACAAAAATATACACAAGAGACTACCTTCCATAATGACAAGTCTACAATCCATTGGAGTATAAAAAATCTCGACAACAGACTACCTTCCATAATGAAAAGGCTACCATCCATTGGAGTAACAAAAATCTCGACAACAGACTACCTTCCATAATGAATAGGCTACAATCCATTGTAATTACAAAAGTCTCGAAAACAAACTACCTTCCATAATGACAAGGATACCATCCATTGGAGTAACAAAAATCTAGAAAACAGACTACCTTCCATAAAGACAAGGCTACCATCCATTGAAGTAACAAAAATCTCGACAACAGACTACCTTTCATAATGGCAAGGCTACAACCCATTGGAGTATAAAAAATCTCGACAATAGACTACCTTCCATAATGACAAAGCTACCATCCATTGAAGTAAAAAAAATCTCGGCAACAAACTATCTTCCATAATGACTAGGCTAACATCCATTATAGTAACAAAGATATCGACAACAGACTACCTTCCATAACGACAAGGCTATATTCCATTGAAGTAACAAAAATCTAGACAACAGACTACCTTCCATAATGACAAGGCCACCATCCATTGTAGTAACAAAAATCTCGACAATAGACTACCTTCCATAATCATAAGGCTACCATTCATTAAAGTAACAAAAATATCAACAACAGACTACTTTTAATAATGACAAGGCTACCATCCATTGAAATAACAAAAATATCGACAACAGACTACCTTCCATAATGACAAGTTTACCATCCAATGGATTAACAAAAATAAGGACAACAGACTACCTTCAATAATGACAAGTCTACCATCCATTGGATAAACAAAAATCTCGACAACAGACTACCTTCCATAATGACAAGGCTACCATCCGTTGGAGTAACAAAAATCTCGACAACATACTACCTTCCATAATGACAAGGATAACATCATTGGAGTAACAAAAATATCCACAAGAGACTACCTTCCATAATGACAAGGCTATAATCCATTGGAGTATAAAAAATCTCGACAACAGACTACCTTCCATAATGACAAGGCTACCATCCATTGGAGTATAAAAAATCTCGACAACAGACTACCTTCCATAATGACAAGGCTACCATCCATTGGAGTAACAAAGATATCGACAACATACTACCTTCCATAATGACAAGGCTACCATCCATTGGAATAACAAAAATATCGACAACACACTACCTTCCATAATGACAAGGTACCTTCCAATGGAGTAACAAAAATCTCGACAACGGAGTACCTTCCATAATGAAAAGTCTACCATCCATTTAAGTAACAAAAATCTGAACAACAGACTACCGTCCCTAATGACAAGGCTACCATCCATTAGAGTAACAGTAATCACAACGACAGACTACGTTCCATAATGAAAAGGCTACCATCCATTGCAGTAACAAAAATATCGAAAACAGACTACCTTCCATGATGACAATGCTACCATCCATTGTTGTAACAAAAATATGGACAACAAACTACCTTCCATAATGACAAGGCTACCATCCATTCGAGTAACCAAAATCCCGACAAGAGACTACCTTCCATAATGACAAGGGTAACATCATTGGAGTAAAAAAAATATCCACAAGAGAATACCTTCCATAATGACAAGGCTACAATCCATTGGAGTATAAAAAATCTCAACAACAGACTACCTTCCATAATGACAAGGCTGCCATCCATTGGAGTAACAAAAATCTCGACAACAGACTACCTTCCATAATGACTAGGCTACCATCCATTGGAGTAACTAAGATATCGACAACAGACTACCTTCCCTAACGACAAGGCTACAATCCATTGTAGTAACAAAAATCTCGACAACATACTACCTTCCATAATGACAAGGCTACCATCCATTATAGTAACAAAAATATCGACAATAGACTACCATCCATAATGAAAAGGCTTTCATCCATTGGAATAACAAAAATATCGACAACACACTACCTTCCATAATGACAAGGCTACCATCCCTTAGAGTAAGAAAAATCTCGACAACAGACTACCTTCCATAATGACAAAGCTACCATCCACTGGACTAACAAAAATCATGACAATAGACTACCTTCCATAATGACAAGGATACCATTCATTGGAGTAACAAAAATCTCGACAGTAGACTACCTTCCCTAATGACAAGGGTACCATCATTGGAGTAACAAAAATATCCACAAGAGACTACCTTCCATAATAACAAGTCTACAATCTATTAGAGTAACAAAAATATCGACAACAGACTACCTTCCATAATGAGTAGGCTACCATCCATTGGAGTAACAAAGATATCGACAACAGACTACCTTCCATAACGACAAGGCTACAATCCATTGTAGTAACAAAAATCTTGACAACAGACTACGTTCCATAATGAAAAGGCTACCATCCATTGCAGTAACAAAAATCTCGAAAACAGACTACCTTCCATGATGACAATGCTACCATCCATTGTTGTAACAAAAATATGGACAACAAACTACCTTCCATAATGACAAGGCTACCATCCATTCGAGTAACCAAAATCCCGACAAGAGACTACCTTCCATAATGACAAGGGTAACATCATTGGAGTAAAAAAAATATCCATAAGAGAATACCTTCCATAATGACAAGGCTACAATCCATTGGAGTATAAAAAATCTCAACAACAGACTACCTTCCATAATGACAAGGCTGCCATCCATTGGAGTAACAAAAATCTCGACAACAGACTACCTTCCATAATGACTAGGCTACCATCCATTGGAGTAACTAAGATATCGACAACAGACTACCTTCCCTAACGACAAGGCTACAATCCATTGTAGTAACAAAAATCTCGACAACATACTACCTTCCATAATGACAAGGCTACCATCCATTATAGTAACAAAAATATCGACAATAGACTACCATCCATAATGAAAAGGCTTCCATCCATTGGAATAACAAAAATATCGACAACACACTACCTTCCATAATGACAAGGCTACCATCCCTTAGAGTAAGAAAAATCTCGACAACAGACTACCTTCCATAATGACAAAGCTACCATCCACTGGACTAACAAAAATCATGACAATAGACTACCTTCCATAATGACAAGGATACCATTCATTGGAGTAACAAAAATCTCGACAGTAGACTACCTTCCCTAATGACAAGGGTACCATCATTGGAGTAACAAAAATATCCACAAGAGACTACCTTCCATAATAACAAGTCTACAATCTATTAGAGTAACAAAAATATCGACAACAGACTACCTTCCATAATGAGTAGGCTACCATCCATTGGAGTAACAAAGATATCGACAACAGACTACCTTCCATAACGACAAGGCTACAATCCATTGTAGTAACAAAAATCTTGACAACAGACTACCTTCCATAATGACAAGGCTACCATTCATTGGAGTAACAGAAATCTAGATAACAGACTACCTTCCCTAATGATAAGGCTACCATCCATTTGAGTAACAAAAATCTCGACAGCAGACTACCTTCCATAATGACAAGGGTACCATCCTTGGAGTAACAAAAATATCCACAAGAGATTACCTTCCATATTGACAAGGCTACCATCCATTGGAGTAACAGAAATCTAGACAATAGACTACCTTACATAATAACAATGCTACCATCCATTGGAGTAACAAAAATCCCGACAACAGACTACCTTCCATAATGACAAGGCTACCATCCATTGGAGTAACATAAATCTAGACAACAGACTACCTTCCTTAATGACAAGGCTACCATCCATTGGAGTAACAAAAACATCCACAAGAGACTACCTTCCATAATGACAAGGCTACAATCCATTGGAGTATAAAAAATCTCGACAACAGACTACCTTCCATAATGACTAGGCTACGATCCATTGGAGTATAAAAAACCTCGACAACACACTACCTTCCATAATGACAAGGCTACCATCCATTGGAGTAACAAAAATATCGACAACACACTACCTTCCATAATGACAAGGCTACCATCCATTGGAGTAACAAAGATATCGACAACATACTACCCTCCATAATGACAAGGCTACCATCCATTGGAGTAACAAAAATCACGACAAAAGACTACCTTCCATAATGACAAGGCTACCATCCATTAGAATAACATAAATATCGACAACACACTACCTTCAATAATGACAAGGCTACCATCCAATAGAGTATCAAAAATCTCGTCAAACAGACTACCTTCCATAATGAAAAGTCTACCATCCATTTGAGTAACAAAAATCTGAACAACAGACTACCGTCCTTAATGACAAGGCTACCATCCATTAGAGTAACAATAATCACAACGACAGACTACGTTCCATAATGAAAAGGCTACCATCCATTTCAGTAACAAAAATCTCGACAACAGACTACCTTCCATAATGACAAGGCTACCATCCATTGTTGTAACAAAAATCTGGACAACAAACTACCTTCCATAATGACAAGGCTTCCATCCATTGGAGTAACAGAAATGTAGACAACAGACTACCTTCCATAATGACAAGGCTTCCATCCATTGGAGTAACAAAAATCTCGAAAGCAGACTACCTTCCATAATGACAAGGGTAACATCACTGGAGTAAAAAAAATATCCACAAGAGAATACCTTCCATAATGACAAGGATACAATCCATTAGAGTATAAAAAATCTCGACAACAGACTACCTTCTATAATGACAAGGCTTCCATCCATTGGAGTAACAAAAATCTCGACAACAGACTACCTTCCATAATGACTAGGCTACTATCCATTAGAGTAACTAAGATATCGACAACAGACTACCTTCCCTAACGACAAGGCTACAATCCATTGTAGTAACAAAAATCTCGACAACAGACTAGCTTTCATAATGACAAGGCTACCATCCATTGTAGTAACAAAAATCTCGAGAATAGACTACCTTACATAATGACAAGGATTCCATCCAATGGACTTAACAAAATCTCGACAACAGACTACCTTCCATAATGATAAGTCTACCATCCATTAGAGTAACAAAAATATGAACAACAGACTACCGTCCTTAAAGATAATGCTACCATCCATTGCAGTAATAAAAATCTCGACAACAGACTACCTTCCATAATGACAATGCTACCATCCATTGTTGTAACAAAAATTTGAACAACAGACTACCTTCCATAATGATAAGGCTACCATCCATTGGAGTAACTAAGATATCGACAACAGACTACCTTCCCTAACGACAAGGCTACAATCCATTGTAGTAACAAAAATCTAGACAACATACTACCTTCCATAATGACAAGGCAATCATCCATTGTAGTAACAAAAATCTCGACAATTGACTACCTTCCATAATCACAAGGCTACCATTCATTGGAGTAACAAAAATCTCGACAACAGAATACCTTCCATAATGACAAGGCTTCCATCCAATGGAATAACAAAAATATCGACAACACACTACCTTCCATAATGACAAGGCTACCATCCCTTAGAGTAACAAACATCTAGACAACATACTACCTTCCATAATGACAAGGCTACCATCCATTGGACTAACAAAAATCACCACAACAGGCTACCTTCCATAATGACAAGGGTACCATCATTGGAGTAACAAAAATATCCACAAGAGACTACCTTCCATAATGACAAGTCTACAATCCATTGGAGTATAAAAAATCTCGACAACAGACTACCTTCCATAATGAAAAGTCTACCATCCATTGGAGTAACAAAAATCTCGACAACAGACTACCTTCCATAATGAATAGGCTACCATCCATTGGAGTAACGAAGATATCGATAACAGACTACCTTGCATAATGACAAGGCTACAATCCATTGTAATTACAAAAGTCTCGAAAACAAACTACCTTCCATAATTACAAGGATACCATCCATTGGAGTAACAGAAATCTAAAATACAGACTACCTTCCATAAAGACAAGGCTACCATCCATTGAAGTAACAAAAATCTCGACAACAGACTACCTTCCATAATGACAAGGCTACAACCCATTAGAGTATAAAAAATCTCGACAATAGACTACCTTCCATAATGACAAGGCTACCATCCATTGAAGTAAAAAAAATCTCGACAACAGACTATCTTCCATAATGACTAGGCTACCATCCATTATTGTAACAAAGATATCGACAACACACTACCTTCCATAATGACAAGGCTATAATCCATTGTAGTAACAAAAATCTCGACAATAGACTACCTTCCATTATCATAAGGCTACCATTCATTGAAGTAACAAAAATATCAACAACAGACTACCTTTAATAATGTCAAGGCTACCATCCATTGGAATAACAAAAATATCGACAACAGACTACCTTCCATAATGACAAGTCTACCATCCAATGGATTAACAAAAATCCAGACAACAGACTACCTTCCATAATGACAAGTCTACCATCCATTGGATAAACAAAAATCTCAACAACAGATTACCTTCCATAATGACAAGGCTACCATCCGTTGGAGTAACAAAAATCTCGACAACATACTACCTTCCATAATGACAAGGGTACCATCATTGGAGTAACAAAAATATCCACAAGAGACTACCTTCCATAATGACAAGGCTACAACCCATTGGAGTATAAAAAATCTCGACAACAGACTACCTTCCATAATGACAAGGCCACCATCCATTGGAGTATAAAAAATCTCGACAACAGACTACCTTCCATAATGACAAGGCTACCATCCATTGGAGTAACAAAGATATCGACAACATACTACCTTCCATAATGACAAGGATACCATCCATTAGAATAACAAAAATATCGACAACACACTACCTTCCATAATGACAAGGCTACCATCCAATGGAGTAACAAAAATCTCGACAATAGACTACCTTCCATAATGAAAAGTCTACCATCCATTTGAGTAACAAAAATCTGAACAACAAACTATATTCCTTAATGACAAAGGCTACCATCCATTAGAGTATAGTAATCACAACGACAGAAAACGTTCCATAATGAAAAGGCTACCATCCATTGCAGTAACAAAAATCTCGACAACAGACTACCTTCCATTATGACAAGGATACCATCCATTGTTGTAACAAAAATCTGGACAACAGACTACCTTCCATAATGACAAGGCTACCATCCATTGGAGTAACAAAAATCCTGACAAGAGACTACCTTCCATAATGACAAGGCTACCATCCATTGGTGTAACCGAAATCTAGACAACAGAATACCTTCCATAATGACAAGGCTTCCATCCATTGGAGTCACAAAAATCTCGACAACAGACTACCTTCCATAATGACAATGCTACAATCCATTCGAGTAACAAAAATCTCGACAACAGACAACCTTCCATAATGACAAGGATCCCATCCAATGGACTTAACAAAATCTCGACAATAGACTACCTTCCATAATGACAAGTCTACCATCCATTGGAGTAACAAAAATATGAACAACAGACTACCGTCCTTAAAGACAAGGCTACCATCCATTAGAGTAATAGTAATCACAACGATAGACTACGTTCCATGATGACAAGGCTACCATCCATTGCAGTAACAAAAATCTCGACAACAGACTATCTTCCATGATGACAATGCTACCATCCATTGTTGTAACAAAAATCCCGACAAGAGACTACCTTCCATAATGACAAGGCTACCATCCATTGGAGTAACAGAAATCTCGACGATAGACTACCTTCCATAATGAGAAGGGTAACATCATTGGAGTAAAAACAATATCCACAAGAGAATACCTTCCATAATGACAAGGCTACAATCCATTAGAGTATAAAAAATCTCGACAACAGACTACCTTCCATAATGACAAGGCTGCCATCCATTGGAGTAACTAAGATATCGACAACAGACTACCTTCCATAACGACAAGGCTACAATCCATTGTAGTAACAAAAATCTCGACAACATACTACCTTCCATAATGACAAGGCTACCATCCATTGTAGTAACAAAAATATCGACAATAGACTACCTTCCATAATGAAAAGGCTTCCATCCATTGGAATAACAAAAATATCGACAACACACTACCTTCCATAATGACAAGGCTACCATCCCTTAGAGTAAGAAAAATCTCGACAATAGACTACCTTCCATAATGACAAAGCTTCCATCCATTGGAGTAATAAAGATATCGAAAATATACTACCTTCCCTAATGACAAGGCTACCATCCACTGGACTAACAAAAATCATGACAATAGACTACCTTCCATAATGACAAGGCTACCATTCATTGGAGTAACAAAAATCTCGACAGCAGACTACCTTCCATAATGACAAGGCTACCATCCATTGGAGTAACAAAAATCACGACAAAAGACTACCTTCCATAATGACAAGGCTACCATCCATTAGAATAACAAAAATATCGACAACACACTACAATCCATTTGAGTAACAAAAATCTGAACAACAGACTACCGTCCTTAATGAAAAGGCTACCATCCATTAGAGTAACAATAATCACAACGACAGACTACGTTCCATATTGAAAAGGCTACCATCCATTTCAGTAACAAAAATCGCGACAACAGACTACCTTCCATAATGACAAGGCTTCCATCCATTGTTGTAAAAAAAATCTGGACAACATACTACCTTCCATAATGACAAGGCTACCATCCATTCGAGTAACAAAAATCCCGAGAAGAGACTACCTTCCATAATGACAAGGCTACCATCCATTGGAGTAACAGAAATCTAGACAACAGACTACCTTCCATAATGACAAGGCTTCCATCCATTGGAGTAACAAAAATATCTAATGCAGACTACCTTCCATAATGACAAGGGTAACATCATTGGAGTAAAAAAAATATCCACAAGAGAATACCTTCCATAATGACAAGGATACAATCCATTAGAGTATAAAAAATCTTGACAATAGACTACCTTCTATAATGACAAGGCTTCCATCCATTGGAGTAACAAAAATCTCGACAACAGACTACCTTCCATAATGACTAGGCAACCATCCATTAGAGTAACTAAGATATCGACAACAGACTACCTTCCCTATCGATAATGCTACAATCCATTGTAGTATCAAAAATCTCGACAACAGACTACCTTCCATAATGACAAGGCTACCATCCATTGTAGTAACAAAAATCTCGAGAATAGACTACCTTCCATAATGACAAGGATTCCATCCAATGGACTTAACAAAATATCGACAACAGACTACCTTCCATAATGACAAGTCTACCATCAACTGGAGTAACAAAAATATGAACAACAGACTACCGTCCTTAAAGACAAGGCTACCATCCATTGCAGTAATAAAAATCTCGACAACAGACTACCTTCCATAATGACAATGCTACCTTCCATTGTTGTAACAAAAATCTGAACAACAAACTACCTTCCATAATGACAAGGCTACCATCCATTGGAGTAACAAAGATATCGACAACATACTACCTTCCATAATGACGAGGCTACCATCCAATGGAGTAACAAAAATCTCAACAACAGACTACCTTCCATAATGAAAAGTATACCATCCATTTGTGTAACAAAAATCTGAACAACAGACTACCGTCCTTAATGACAAGGCTACCATCCATTAGAGTAACAGTAATCACAACGACAAACTACGTTCCATAATGAAAAGGCTACCATCCATTGCAGTAACAAAAATCTCGACAACAGACTACCTTCTATGATGACAATGCTACCATCCATTGTTGTAACAAAAATCTGGACAACAGACTACCTTCCATAATGACAAGGCTACCATCCATTCGAGTAACAAAAATCCCGACAAGAGACTACCTTCCATAATGACAAGGCTACCATCCATTGGAGTAATAGAAATCTAGACAACAGACTACCTTCCATAATGACAAGGGTTCCATCCATTGGAGATACAAAAATCTCGACAGCAGACTACCTTCAATAATGACACGGGTAACATCATTGGAGTAAAAAAAATATCCACAAATGAATACCTTCCATAATGACAAGGCTACCATCCATTGGAGTATAAAAAATCTAGACAACAGACTACCTTCCATAACGACTAGGCTACCATCCATTGGAGTAACAAAAATCTGAACAACAGACTACCTTCCATAATGTCAAGGCTACCATCCATTGTAGTAACAAAAATATCGACAATAGACTACCTTCCATAATGACATGGCTTCCATCCATTGGAATAACAAAAATATCGACAACACACTACCTTCCATAATGACAAGGCTACCATCCCTTAGAGTAAGAAAAATATCGATAACATACTACCTTCCATAATGACAAAGCTACCATCCATTGGAGTAATAAAGATATCGACAATATACTACCTTCCCTAATGACAAGGCAACCATCCATTGAAGTGAAAAAAATCTCGACAACAGACTACCTTCCATAATCACTAGGCTACCATCCATTGGAGTATAAAAAATCTCGACAACGAACTACCTCCCATAATGACAAGGCTACCATCCATTGGAATAACAAAAATCTCGACAACAGACTACCTCCCATAATTACAAGGCAACCATCCATTGGAGTAACAAAAATCACGACAACAGACTACCTTCCATAATGACAAGGCTACCATTCATTAGAATAACAAAAATATCGACAACACACTACCTTCCATAATGACAAGGCTACCATCTAATGGAGTATCAAAAATCTCGACAATAGAATACCTTCCATAATGAAAAGTCTACCATCCATTTGAGTAACAAAAATCTGAACAACAGACTACCGTCCTTAATGACAAGGCTACCATCCATTAGAGTAACAATAATCACAACGACAGACTACGTTCCATAATGAAAAGGCTACAATCCATTGCAGTAACAAAAATCTCGACAACAGACTACCTTCCATAATGACAAGGATACCATTCATTGTTGTAACAAAAATCTGGACAATAGACTACCTTCCATAATGACAAGGCTACCATCAATTCGAGTAACAAAAATCCTGACAAAAGACTACCTTCCATAATGACAAGGCTACCATCCATTGGAGTAACAGAAATCTAGACAACAGACTACCTTCCATAATGACAAGGCTTCCATTCATTGAAATAACAAAAATCTCGACAGCAGACTACCTTCCATAATGACAAGGGTAACATTATTGGAGTAAATAAAATATCCACAAGAGAATACCTTCCATAATGACAAGGCTACAATCCATTGGAGTATAAATAATCTCGACAACACACTACCTTCCATAATGACAAGGCTGCCATCCATTAGAGTAACAAAAATCTCGACAACAGACTACCTTCCATAATGACCAGGATACCATCCATTGGAGTAACTAAGATATCAACAACATACTACCTTCCCTAACGACAAGGCTACAATCCATTGTAGTAACAAAAATATCGACAACAGACTACCTTCCATAATGACAAGGCTACCATCCATTCTAGTAACAAAAATATCGACAATAGACTACCTTCCATAATGACAAGGCTACCATCAATTCGAGTAACAAAAATCCTGACAAAAGACTACCTTCCATAATGACAAGGCTACCATCCATTGGAGTAACAGAAATCTAGACAACAGACTACCTTCCATAATGACAAGGCTTCCATTCATTGAAGTAACAAAAATCTCGACAGCAGACTACCTTCCATAATGACAAGGCTTCCATACATTGGAATAACAAAAATATCGACAATACACTACCTTCCATAATGACAAGGCTACCATCCATTAGAGTAACAAAAATCTCGACAACAAACTACCTTCCATAATGACAAAGCTACCATCCATTGGAGTAACAAAGATATCGACAATATACTACCTTCCCTAATGACAAGGCTACCATCCACTGGACTAACAAAAATCACGACAATAGACTAACTTCCATAATGACAAGGCTACCATTCATTGGAGTAACAAAAATCTCGACAGCAGACTACCTTCCCTAATGACAAGGGTACCATCATTGGAGTAACAAAAATATCCACAAGAGAATACCTTCCATAATGACAAGTCTACAATCCATTGGAGTATAAAAAATCTCGACAACAGACTACCTTCCATAACGACAAGGCTACCATCCATTAGAGTAACAAAAATCTCGACAACAGACTACCTTCCATAATGACTAGGCTACCATCCATTGGAGTAACAAAGATATCAACAACAGACTACCTTCCATAACGACAAGGCTACAATCCATTGGAGTAACAGAAATCTAGACAACAGACTACCTTCCCTAATGATAAGGCTACCATCCATTTGAGTAACAAAAATATCCACAAGAGACTACCTTCCATAATGACAAGGCTACCATCCATTGGAGTAACAGAAATCTAGACAATAGACTACCTTCCATAATAACAAGGCTACCATCCATTGGAGTAACAAAAATCCCGACAACAGACTACCTTCCATAATGACAAGGCTACTATCCATTGGAGTAATAGAAATCTAGACAACAAACTACCTTCCTTAATGATAAGGCTACCATCCATTGGAGTAACAAAAATATCCACAAGAGACTACCTTCCATAATGACAAGGCTACAATCCATTGGAGTAACAAAAATATCCACAACAGACTACCTTCCATAATGACAAGGCTACAATCCATTGGAGTATAAAAAATCTCTACAACAGACTACCTTCCATAATGACAAGGCTACCATCCATTGAAGTGAAAAAAATCTCGACAACAGACTACCTTCCATAATCACTAGGCTACCATCCATTGGAATAACAAAAATATCAACAACACACTACCTTCCATAATGAAAAGGCTACCATCCATTGGAGTAACAATGATATCAACAACAGACTACCTTCCATAATGACAAGGCTACCATCCATTGGAATAACAAAAATATCGACAACACACTACCTTCCATAATGACAAGGCTACCATCCAATGGAGTATCAAAAATCTCGACAACAGGCTACCTTCCATAATGAAAAATCTACCATCAATTTGAGTAACAAAAATCTGAACAACAGACTACCGTCCTTAATGACAAGGCTACCATCCATTAGAGTAACAATAATCACAACGACAGACTACGTTCCATAATGAAAAGGCTACCATCCATTGCAGTAACAAAAATCTCGACAACAGACTACCTTCCATAATAACAAGGCTGCCATCCATTGTTGTAACAAAAATCTGGACAATAGACTACCTTGCATAATGACAAGGCTACCATCCATTCGAGTAACAAAAATCCTGACAAGAGACTACCTTCCATAATGACAAGGCTACCATCCATTGGAGTAACAGAAATCTAGACAACATACTACCTTCCATAATGACAAGGCTTCCATCCATTAGAGTAACAAAAATCTCGACAGCAGACTACCTTCCATAATGACAAGGGTAACATTATTGGAGTAAAAAATATATCCACAAGAGAATACATTCCATAATGACAAGGCTACAATCCATTGGAGTATAAAAAATCTCGACAACACACTACCTTCCATAATGACAAGGCTGCCATCCATTAGAGTAACAAAAATCTCGACAACAGACTACCTTCCATAATGACCAGGCAACCATCCATTGGAGTAACTAAGATATCGACAACATACTACCTTCCCTAACGACAAGGCTACAATCCATTGTAGTAACAAAAATCTCGACAACAGACAACCTTCCATAATGACAAGGCTACCATCCATTCTAGTAACAAAAATATCGACAATAGACTACCTTCCATAATGACAAGTCTTCCATCCATTGGAATAACAAAAATATCGATAATACACTACCTTCCATAATGACAAGGCTACCATCCCTTAGAGTAACAAAAATCTCGACAACAGACTACCTTCCATAATGACAAAGCTACCATCCATTGGAGTAACAAAGATATCGACAATATACTACCTTCCCTAATGACAAGGCTACCATCCACTGGACTAACAAAAATCACGACAATAGACTACCTTCCATAATGACAAGGCTACCATTCATTGGAGTAACAAAAATCTCGACAGCAGACTACCTTCCCTAATGACAAGGGTACCATCATTGGAGTAACAAAAATATCCACAAGAGAATACCTTCCATAATGACAAGTCTACAATCCATTGGAGTATAAAAAATCTCGACAACAGACTACCTTCCATAACGACAAGGCTACCATCCATTAGAGTAACAAAAATCTCGACAACAGACTACCTTCCATAATGACTAGGCTACCATCCATTGGAGTAACAAAGATATCAACAACAGACTACCTTCCATAACGACAAGGCTACAATCCATTGTAGTAACAAAAATCTTGACAAGAGACTACCTTCCATAATGACAAGGCTACAATTCATTGGAGTAACAGAAATCTAGACAACAGACTACCTTCCCTAATGATAAGGCTACCATCCATTTGAGTAACAAAAATTTCGACAGCAGACTACCTTCCATAATGACAAGGGTATCATCCTTGGAGTAACAAAAATATCCACAAGAAACAACCTTCCATAATGACAAGGCTACCATCCATTGGAGTAACAGAAATCTAGACAATAGACTACCTTCCATAATAACAAGGCTACCATCCATTGGAGTAACAAAAATCCAGACAACAGACTACCTTCCATAATGACAAGGCTACTATCCATTGGAGTAATAGAAATCTAGACAACAAACTACCTTCCTTAATGACAAGGCTACCATCCATTGGAGTAACAAAAATATCCACAAGAGACTACCTTCCATAATGACAAGGCTACAATCCATTGGAGTAACAAAAATATCCACAACAGACTACCTTCCATAATGACAAGGCTACAATCCATTGGAGTATAAAAAATCTCGACAACAGACTACCTTCCATAATGACAAGGCTACCATCCATTGAAGTGAAAAAAATCTCGACAACAGACTACCTTCCATAATCACTAGGCTACCATCCATTGGAATAACAAAAATATCAACAACTCACTACCTTCCATAATGAAAAGGCTACCATCCATTGGAGTAACAAAAATATCAACAACAGACTACCTTCCATAATGACAAGGCTACCATCCAATGGAGTATCAAAAATCTCGACAACAGGCTACCTTCCATAATGAAAAATCTACCATCCATTTGAGTAACAAAAATCTGAACAACAGACTACCTTCCTTAATGAAAAGGCTACCATCCATTCGAGTAACAAAAATCCTGACAAGAGACTACCTTCCATAATGACAAGGCTACCATCCATTGGAGTAACAGAAATCTAGACAACAGACTACCTTCCATAATGACAAGGCTTCCATCCATTGGAGTAACAAAAATCTCGACAGCAGACTACCTTCCATAATGACAAGGGTAACATTATTGGAGTAAAAAAAATATCCACAAGAGAATACCTTCCATAATGACAAGGCTACAATCCATTGGAGTATAAAAAATCTCGACAACACACTACCTTCCATAATGACAAGGCTGCCATTCATTAGAGTAACAAAAATCTCGACAACAGACTACCTTCCATAATGACCAGGCTACCATCCATTGGAGTAACTAAGATATCGACAACATACTACCTTCCCTAACGACAAGGCTACAATCCATTGTAGTAACAAAAATCTCGACAACGGACTACCTTCCATAATGACAAGGCTACCATCCATTCTAGTAACAAAAATATCGACAATAGACTACCTTCCATAATGACAAGTCTTCCATCCATTGGAATAACAAAAATATCGACAACACACTACCTTCCATAATGACAAGGCTACCATCCCTTAGAGTAACAAAAATCTCGACAACAGACTACCTTCCATAATGACAAAGCTACCATCCATTGGAGTAACAAAGATATCGACAATATACTACCTTCCCTAATGACAAGGATACCATCCACTGGACTAACAAAAATCACGACAATAGACTACCTTCCATAATGACAAGGCTACCATTCATTGGAGTAACAAAAATCTCGACAGCAGACTACCTTCCCTAATGACAAGGGTACCATCATTGGAGAACAAAAATATCCACAAGAGAATACCTTCCATAATGACAAGTCTACAATCCATTGGAGTATAAAAAATCTCGACAACAGACTACCTTCCATAACAATAAGGCTACCATCCATTAGAGTAACAAAAATCTCGACAACAGACTACCTTCCATAATGACTAGGCTAACATCCATTGGAGTAACAAAGATATCGACAACAGACTACCTTCTATAACGATAAGGCTACAATCCATTGTAGTAACAAAAATCTTGACAACAGACTACCTTCCATAATGACAAGGCTAGAATTCATTGGAGTAACAGAAATCTAGACAACTGACTACCTTACCTAATGATAAGGCTACCATCCATTTGAGTAACAAAAATTTCGACAGCAGACTACCTTCCATAATGACAAGGGTACCATCCTTGGAGTAACAAAAATATCCACAAGAGACTACCTTCCATAATGACAAGGCTACCATCCATTGGAGTAACAGAAATCTAGACAATAGACTACCTTCCATAATAACAAGGCTACCATCCATTGGAGTAACAAAAATCCCGACAACAGACTACCTTCCATAATGACAAGGCTACTATCCATTGGAGTAATAGAAATCTAGACATAAAACTACCTTCCTTAATGACAAGGCTACCATCCATTGGAGTAACAAAAATATCCACAAGAGACTACCTTCCATAATGACAAGGCTACAATCCATTGGAGTAACAAAAATATCCACAACAGACTACCTTCCATAATGACAAGGCTACAATCCATTGGAGTATAAAAAATCTCGACAACAGACTACCTTCCATAATGACAAGGCTAACATCCATTGAAGTGAAAAAAATCTCGACAACAAACTACCTTCCATAATCACTAGGCTACAATCCATTGGAATAACAAAAATATCAACAACACACTACCTTCCATAATGAAAAGGCTACCATCCATTGGAGTAACAAAGATATCAACAACAGACTACCTTCCATAATGACAAGGCTACCATCCATTGGAATAACAAAAATATCGACAACACACTACCTTCCATAATGACAAGGCTACCATCCAATGGAGTATCAAAAATCTCGACAAAAGGCTACCTTCCATAATGAAAAATCTACCATCCATTTGAGTAACAAAAATCTGAACAACAGACTACCGTCCTTAATGACAAGGCTACCATCCATTAAAGTAACAATAATAACAACGACAGACTACGTTCCATAATGAAAAGGCTACCATCCATTGCAGTAACAAAAATCTCGACAACAGACTACCTTCCATAATAACAAGGCTGCCATCCATTGTTGTAACAAAAATCTGGACAATAGACTACCTTCCATAATGACAAGGCTACCATCCATTCGAGTAACAAAAATCCTGACAAGAAACTACCTTCCATAATGACAAGGCTACCATCCATTGGAGTAACAGAAATCTAGACAACAGACTACCTTCCATAATGACAAGGCTTCCATCCATTGGAGTAACAAAAATCTCGACAGCAGACTACCTTCCATAATGACAAGGGTAACATTATTGGAGTAAAAAAAATATCCACAAGAGAATACCTTCCATAATGACAAGGCTACAATCCATTGGAGTATAAAAAATCTCGACAACACACTACCTTCCATAATGACAAGGCTGCCATTCATTAGAGTAACAAAAATCTCGACAACAGACTACCTTCCATAATGACCAGGCTACCATCCATTGGAGTAACTAAGATATCGACAACAGAATACCTTCCCTAACGACAAGGCTACAATCCATTGTAGTAACAAAAATCTCGACAACGGACTACCTTCCATAATGACAAGGCTACCATCCATTCTAGTAACAAAAATATCGACAGAAGACTACCTTCCATAATGACAAGTCTTCCATCCATTGGAATAACAAAAATATCGACAACACACTACCTTCCATAATGACAAGGCTACCATCCCTTAGAGTAACAAAAATCTCGACAACAGACTACCTTCCATAATGACAAAGCTACCATCCATTGGAGTAACAAAGATATCGACAATATACTACCTTCCCTAATGACAAGGATACCATCCACTGGACTAACAAAAATCACGACAATAGACTACCTTCCATAATGACAAGGCTACCATTCATTGGAGTAACAAAAATCTCGACAGCAGACTACCTTCCCTAATGACAAGGGTACCATCATTGGAGAACAAAAATATCCACAAGAGAATACCTTCCATAATGACAAGTCTACAATCCATTGGAGTATAAAAAATCTCGACAACAGACTACCTTCCATAACAATAAGGCTACCATCCATTAGAGTAACAAAAATCTCGACAACAGACTACCTTCCATAATGACTAGGCTAACATCCATTGGAGTAACAAAGATATCGACAACAGACTACCTTCTATAACGATAAGGCTACAATCCATTGTAGTAACAAAAATTTTGACAACAGACTACCTTCCATAATGACAAGGCTAGAATTCATTGGAGTAACAGAAATCTAGACAACTGACTACCTTACCTAATGATAAGGCTACCATCCATTTGAGTAACAAAAATTTCGACAGCAGACTACCTTCCATAATGACAAGGGTACCATCCTTGGAGTAACAAAAATATCCACAAGAGACTACCTTCCATAATGACAAGGCTACCATCCATTGGATTAACAGAAATCTAGACAATAGACTACCTTCCATAATAACAAGGCTACCATCCATTGGAGTAACAAAAATCCCGACAACAGACTACCTTCCATAATGACAAGGCTACTATCCATTGGAGTAATAGAAATCTAGACATAAAACTACCTTCCTTAATGACAAGGCTACCATCCATTGGAGTAACAAAAATATCCACAAGAGACTACCTTCCATAATGACAAGGCTACAATCCATTGGAGTAACAAAAATATCCACAACAGACTACCTTCCATAATGATAGGGCTACAATCCATTGGAGTATAAAAAATCTCGACAACAGACTACCTTCCATAATGACAAGGCTACCATCCATTGAAGTGAAAAAAATCTCGACAACAAACTACCTTCCATAATCACTAGGCTACAATCCATTGGAATAACAAAAATATCAACAACACACTACCTTCCATAATGAAAAGGCTACCATCCATTGGAGTAACAAAGATATCAACAACAGACTACCTTCCATAATGACAAGGCTACCATCCATTGGAATAACAAAAATATCGATAACATACTACCTTCTATAATGACAAGGCTACCATCCAATGGAGTATCAAAAATCTCGACAAAAGGCTACCTTCCATAATGAAAAATCTACCATCCATTTGAGTAACAAAAATCTGAACAACAGACTACCGTCCTTAATGACAAGGCTACCATCCATTAGAGTAACAATAATAACAACGACAGACTACGTTCCATAATGAAAAGGCTACCATCCATTGCAGTAACAAAAATCTCGACAACAGACTACCTTCCATAATAACAAGGCTGCCATCCATTGTTGTAACAAAAATCTGGACAATAGACTACCTTCCATAATGACAAGGCTACCATCCATTCGAGTAACAAAAATCCTGACAAGAGACTACCTTCCATAATGACAAGGCTACCATCCATTGGAGTAACAGAAATCTAGACAACAGACTACCTTCCATAATGACAAGGCTTCCATCCATTGGAGTAACAAAAATCTCGACAGCAGACTACCTTCCATAATGACAAGGGTAACATTATTGGAGTAAAAAAAATATCCACAAGAGAATACCTTCCATAATGACAAGGCTAAAATCCATTGGAGTATAAAAAATCTCGACAACACACTACCTTCCATAATGACAAGGCTGCCATTCATTAGAGTAACAAAAATCTCGACAACAGACTACCTTCCATAATGACCAGGCTACCATCCATTGGAGTAACTAAGATATCGACAACAGACTACCTTCCCTAACGACAAGGCTACAATCCATTGTAGTAACAAAAATCTCGACAACGGACTACCTTCCATAATGACAAGGCTACCATCCATTCTAGTAACAAAAATATCGACAATAGACTACCTTCCATAATGACAAGTCTTCCATCCATTGGAATAACAAAAATATCGACAACACACTACCTTCCATAATGACAAGGCTACCATCCCTTAGAGTAACAAAAATCTCGACAACAGACTACCTTCCATAATGACAAAGCTACCATCCATTGGAGTAACAAAGATATCGACAATATACTACCTTCCCTAATGACAAGGATACCATCCATTGGACTAATAAAAATCACGACAATAGACTACCTTCCATAATGACAAAGCTACCATTCATTGGAGTAACAAAAATCTCGACAGCAGACTACCTTCCCTAATGACAAGGGTACCATCATTGGAGTAACAAAAATATCCACAAGAGAATACCTTCCATAATGACAAGTCTACAATCCATTGGAGTATAAAAAATCTCGACAACAGACTACCTTCCATAACGATAAGGCTACCATCCATTAGAGTAACAAAAATCTCGACAACAGACTACCTTCCATAATGACTAGGCTAACATCCATTGGAGTAACAAAGATATCGACAACAAACTACCTTCCATAACGACAAGGCTACAATCCATTGTAGTAACAAAAATCTTGACAACAGACTACCTTCCATAATGACAAGGCTAGAATTCATTGGAGTAACAAAAATCTAGACAACAGACTACCTTACCTAATGATAAGGCTACCATCCATTTGAGTAACAAAAATTTCGACAGCAGACTACCTTCCATAATGACAAGGGTACCATCCTTGGAGTAACAAAAATAGCCACAAGAGACTACCTTCCATAATGACAAGGCTACCATCCATTGGAGTAACAGAAATCTAGACAATAGACTACCTTCCATAATAACAAGGCTGCCATCCATTGGAGTAACAAAAATCCCAACAACATACTACCTTCCATAATGACAAGGCTACCATCCATTGGAGTAATACAAATCTAGACAACAAACTACCTTCCTTAATGACAAGGCTACCATCCATTGGAGTAACAAAAATATCCACAAGAGACTACCTTCCATAATGGCAAGGCTACAATCCATTGGAGTAACAAAAATATCCACAACAGACTACCTTCCATAATGACAAGGCTACAATCCATTGGAGTATAAAAATTCTCGACAACAGACTACCTTCCATAATGACAAGGCTACAATACATTAGAGTATAAAAAATCTCGACAACACACTACCTTCCATAATGACAAGGCTGCCATCCATTAGAGTAACAAAAATCTCGACAACAGACTACCTTCCATAATGACCAGGCTACCATCCATTGAAGTAACTAAGATATCGACAACAGACTACCTTCCCTAACGACAAGGCTACAATCCATTGTAGTAACAAAAATCTCGACAACAGACTACCTTCCATAATGACAAGGCTACCATCCATTCTAGTAACAAAAATATCAACAATAGACTACCTTCCATAATGACAAGTCTTCCATCCATTGGAATAACAAAAATATCGACAACACACTACCTTCCATAATGACAAGGCTACCATCCCTTAGAGTAACAAAAATCTCGACAACAGACTACCTTCCATAATGACAAAGCTACCATCCATTGGAGTAACAAAGATATCGACAATATACTACCTTCCCTAATGACAAGGATACCATCCACTGGACTAACAAAAATCACGACAATAGACTACCTTCCATAATGACAAGGCTACCATTCATTGGAGTAACAAAAATCTCGACAGCAGACTACCTTCCCTAATGACAAGGGTACCATAATTGGAGTAACAAAAATATCCACAAGAGAATACCATCCATAATGACAAGTCTACAATCCATTGGAGTATAAAAAATCTCGACAACAGACTACCTTCCATAACGATAAGGCTACCATCCATTAGAGTAACAAAAATCTCGACAACAGACTACCTTCCATAATGACTAGGCTAGCATACATTGGAGTAACAAAGATATCGAGAACAGACTACCTTCCATAATGACAAGGCTACAATCCATTGTAGTAACAAAAATCTTGACAACATACTACCTTCCATAATGACAAGGCTAGAATTCATTGGAGTAACAGTAATCTAGAAAACAGACTACCTTACCTAATGATAAGGCTACCATCCATTTGAGTAAAAAAAATTTCGACAGCAGACTACCTTCCATAATGACAAGGGTACCATCCTTGGAGTAACAAAAATATCCACAAGAGACTACCTTCCATAATGACAAGGCTACCATCCATTGGAGTAACAGGAATCTAGACAATAGACTACCTTCCATAATAACAAGGCTACCATCCATTGGAGTAACAAAAATCCCGACAACAGACTACCTTCCATAATGACAAGGCTACCATCCATTGGAGTAATAGAAATCTAGACAACAAACTACCTTCCTTAATGACAAGGCTACCATCCATTTGAGTAAAAAACATATCCACAAGAGACTACCTTCCATAATGACAAGGCTACAATCCATTGGAGTAACAAAAATATCCACAACAGACTACCTTCCATAATGACAAGGCTACAATCCATTGGAGTATAAAAAATCTCGACAACAGACTACCTTCCATAATGACAAGGCTACCATCCATTGAAGTGAAAAAAATCTCGACAACAGACTACCTTCCATAATCACTAGGCTACCATCCATTGGAATAACAAAAATATCAACAACACACTACCTTCCATAATGAAAAGGCTACCATCCATTGGAGTAACAAAAATCACGACAACAGACTACCTTCCATAATGACAAGGCTACCATCCATTGGAATAACAAAAATATCGACAACACACTACCTTCCATAATGACAAGGCTACCATCCAATGGAGTATCAAAAATCTCGACAACAGGCTACCTTCCATAATGAAAAGTCTACCATCCATTTGAGTAATAAAAATCTGAACAACAGACTACCGTCCTTAATGACAAGGCTACCATCCATTAGAGTAACAATAATCACAACGACAGACTACGTTCCATAATGAAAAGGCTACCATCCATTGCAGTAACAAAAATCTCGACAACAGACTACCTTCCATAATAACAAGGCTACCATCCATTGTTGTAACAAAAATATGAACAACAGACTACCTTCCATAATGACAAGGCTACCATCCATTCGAGTAACAAAAATCCCGACAAGAGACTACCTTCCATAATGACAAGGCTACCATCCATTGGAGTAACAGAAATCTAGACAACAGACTACCTTCCATAATGACAAGGCTTCCATCGATTGGAGTAACAAAAATCTCGACAGCAGACTACCTTCCATAATGACAACGGTAACATCATTGGAGTAAAAAAAATATCCACAAGAGAATACCTTCAATAATGACAAGGCTACGATCCATTGGAGTATAAAAAATCTCGACAACAGACTACCTTCCATAATGAGAAGGCTGCCATCCATTAGAGTAACAAAAATCTCGACAACAGACTACCTTACATAATGACTAGGCTACCATCCATTGGAGTAACTAAGATATCGACAACAGACTACCTTCCCTAACGACAAGGCTACAATCCATTGTAGTAACAAAAATCTCGACAACAGACTACCTTCCATAATGACAAGGCTACCATCCATTGTAGTAACAAAAATATCGACAATAGACTACATTCCATAATGACAAGGCTTCCATCCATTGGAATAACAAAAATATCGATAACACACATCCTTCCATAATGACAAGGCTACCATCCCTTAGAGTAACAAATATCTCGACAACAGACTACCTTCCATAATGACAAAGCTACCATCCATTGGAGTAACAAAGATATTCACAATATACTACCTTCCCTAATGACAAGGCTACCATCCACTAGACTAACAAAAATCACGACAATAGACTACCTTCCATAATGACAAGGCTACCATTCATTGGAGTAACAAAAATCTCGACAGTAGACTACCTTCCCTAATGACAAGGGTACCATAATTGGAGTAACAAAAATATCAACAAGAGACTACCTTCCATAATGACAAGTCTACAATCCATTGGAGTATGAAAAATCTTGGCAACAGACTACCTTCCATAACGACAAGGCTACCATCCATTAGAGTAACAAAAATCTCGACAACAGACTACCTTCCATAAAGACTAGGCTACCATCCATTGGAGTAACAAAGATATCGACAATAGACTACCTTCCATAACGACAAGGCTACAATCCATTGTAGTAACAAAAATCTTGACAACAGACTACCTTCCATAATGACAAGGCTACCATTCATTGGAGTAACAGAAATCTAGACAACAGACTACCTTCCCTAATGATAAGGCTACCATCCATTTGAGTAACAAAAATCTCGACAGCAGACTACCTTCCATAATGACAAGGGTACCATCCTTGGAGTAACAAAAATATCCACAAGAGACTACCGTCCATAATGACAAGGCTACCATCCATTGGAGTAACAGAAATCAAGACAATAGACTACCTTCCATAATAACAAGGCTACCATCCATTGGAGTAATAAAAATCCCAACAACAGACTACCTTCCATAATGACAAGGCTACCATCCATTGGAGTAACAGAAATCTAGACAACAAACTACCTTCCTTAATGACAAGGCTACCATCCATTGGAGTAACAAAAATATCCAAAGAGACTACCTTCCATAATGACAAGGCTACAATCCATTGGAGTATAAAAAATCTCGACAAAGACTACCTTCCATAATGACAAAGCTACCATCCATTGAAGTGAAAAAAATCTCGACAACAGACTACCTTCCATAATGACTAGGCTACCATCCGTTGGAGTTTAAAAAATCTCTACAACAGACTACCTCCCATAATGACAAGGCTACCATCCATTGGAATAACAAAAATATCGACAACACACTAACTTCCATAATGACAAGGCTACCATCCATTGGAGTAACAAAGATATCGACAACATACTACCTTCCATAATGACAAGGCTACCATCCATTGGAGTAACAAAAATCACGACAACAGACTACCTTCCAAAATGACAAGGCTACCATCCATTGGAATAACAAAAATATCGACAACACACTACCTTCCATAATGACAAGGCTACCATCCAATGGAGTATCAAAAATCTCGACAACAAACTACCTTCCATAATGAAAAGTCTACCATCCATTTGAGTAACAAAAATCTGAACAACAGACTACCATCCTTAATGACAA
Source organism: Vicia faba (assembly GCA_948472305.1). Taxonomy (NCBI): domain Eukaryota; kingdom Viridiplantae; phylum Streptophyta; class Magnoliopsida; order Fabales; family Fabaceae; genus Vicia; species Vicia faba. The sequence continues at coordinate 657,126,373 of OX451740.1, forward strand.
GGCTACCATCCATTAGAGTAACAATAATCACAACGACAGACTACGTTCCATAATTAAAAGGCTACCATCCATTGCAGCAACAAAAATCTCGACAACAGACTACGTTCCATAATGACAAGCCTACCATCCATTATTGTAACAAAAATCAAGACAACAGACTACCTTCCATAATGAAAAGGCTACCATCCATTGGAGTAACAAAAATCTCGACAACAGACTACCTTCCATAATGACAAAGCTACCATCCATTAGAGTAACAAAGATATCGACAATATACTACCTTCCCTAATGACAAGGCTACCATCCACTGGACTAACAAAAATCACGACAATAGACTACCTTCCATAATGACAAGGCTACCATTCATTGGAGTAACAAAAATCTCGACAGCAGACTACCTTCCCTAATGACAAGGGTACTATCATTGGAGTAACAAAAATATCCACAAGAGACTACCTTCCATAATGACAAGTCTACAATCCATTGGAGTATAAAAAATCTCGGCAACAGACTACCTTCCATAACGACAAGGCTACCATCCATTAGAGTAACAAAAATCTCGACAATAGACTACCTTCCATAATGACTAGGCTACCATCCATTGGAGTAACAAAGATATCGACAACAGACTACCTTCCATAACGACAAGGCTACAATCCATTGTAGTAACAAAAATCTTGACATCAGACTACCTTCCCTAATGATAAGGCTACCATCCATTTGAGTAACAAAAATCTCGACAGCAGACTACCTTCCATAATGACAAGGGTACCATCCTTGGAGTAACAAAAATATCCACAAGAGACTACCTTCCATAATGACAAGGCTACCATCCATTGGAGTAACAGAAATCAAGACAATAGACTACCTTCCATAATAACAAGGCTACCATCCATTGGAGTAATAAAAATCCCGACAACAGATTACCTTCCATAATGACATGGCTACCATACATTGGAGTAACAGAAATCTAGACAATAAACTACCTTCCTTAATGACAAGGCTACCATCCATTGGAGTAACAAAAATATCCAAAGAGACCATCTTCCATAATGACAAGGCTACAATCCATTGGAGTATAAAAAATCTCGACAACAGACTACCTTCCATAATGACAAGGCTACCATCCATTGAAGTGAAAAAAATCTCGACAACAGACTACCTTCCATAATGACTAGGCTACCATCCATTGGAGTTTAAAAAATCTCTACAACAGACTACCTCCCATAATGACAAGGCTACCATCCATTGGAATAACAAAAATATCGACAACACACTAACTTCCATAATGACAAGGCTACCATCCATTGGAGTAACAAAGATATCGACAACATACTACCTTCCATAATGACAAGGCTACCATCCATTGGAGTAACAAAAATCACGACAATAGACTACCTTCCAAAATGACAAGGCTACCATCCATTGGAATAACAAAAATATCGACAACACACTACCTTTTATAATGACAAGGCTACCATCCAATGGAGTATCAAAAATCTCGACAACAAACTACCTTCCATAATGAAAAGTCTACCATCCATTTGAGTAACAAAAATCTGAACAACAGACTACCATCCTTAATGACAAGGCTACCATCCATTAGAGTAACAATAATCACAACGACAGACTACGTTCCATAATTAAAAGGCTACCATCCATTGCAGCAACAAAAATCTCGACAACAGACTACGTTCCATAATGACAAGCCTACCATCCATTATTGTAACAAAAATCAAGACAACAGACTACCTTCCATAATGAAAAGGCTACCATCCATTGGAGTAACAAAAATCTCGACAACAGACTACCTTCCATAATGACAAAGCTACCATCCATTAGAGTAACAAAGATATCGACAATATACTACCTTCCCTAATGACAAGGCTACCATCCACTGGACTAACAAAAATCACGACAATAGACTACCTTCCATAATGACAAGGCTACCATTCATTGGAGTAACAAAAATCTCGACAGCAGACTACCTTCCCTAATGACAAGGGTACTATCATTGGAGTAACAAAATTATCCACAAGAGACTACCTTCCATAATGACAAGTCTACAATCCATTGGAGTATAAAAAATCTCGGCAACAGACTACCTTCCATAACGACAAGGCTACCATCCATTAGAGTAACAAAAATCTCGACAATAGACTACCTTCCATAATGACTAGGCTACCATCCATTGGAGTAACAAAGATATCGACAACAGACTACCTTCCATAACGACAAGGCTACAATCCATTGTAGTAACAAAAATCTTGACATCAGACTACCTTCCCTAATGATAAGGCTACCATCCATTTGAGTAACAAAAATCTCGACAGCAGACTACCTTCCATAATGACAAGGGTACCATCCTTGGAGTAACAAAAATATCCACAAGAGACTACCTTCCATAATGACAAGGCTACCATCCATTGGAGTAACAGAAATCAAGACAATAGACTACCTTCCATAATAACAAGGCTACCATCCATTGGAGTAATAAAAATCCCGACAACAGATTACCTTCCATAATGACATGGCTACCATACATTGGAGTAACAGAAATCTAGACAATAAACTACCTTCCTTAATGACAAGGCTACCATCCATTGGAGTAACAAAAATATCCAAAGAGACCACCTTCCATAATGACAAGGCTACAATCCATTGGAGTATAAAAAATCTCGACAACAGACTACCTTCCATAATGACAAGGCTACCATCCATTGAAGTGAAAAAAATCTCGACAACAGACTACCTTCCATAATGACTAGGCTACCATCCATTGGAGTTTAAAAAATCTCTACAACAGACTACCTCCCATAATGACAAGGCTACCATCCATTGGAATAACAAAAATATCGACAACACACTAACTTCCATAATGACAAGGCTACCATCCATTGGAGTAACAAAGATATCGACAACATACTACCTTCCATAATGACAAGGCTACCATCCATTGGAGTAACAAAAATCACGACAATAGACTACCTTCCAAAATGACAAGGCTACCATCCATTGGAATAACAAAAATATCGACAACACACTACCTTTTATAATGACAAGGCTACCATCCAATGGAGTATCAAAAATATCGACAACAGACTACCTTCCATAATGAAAAGTCTACCATCCATTTGAGTAACAAAAATCTGAACAACAGACTACCATCCTTAATGACAAGGCTACCATGAATTAGAGTAACAATAATCACAACGACAGACTATGTTCCATAATGAAAAGGCTACCATCCATTCGAGTAACAAAAATCTCGACAACAAACTACCTTCTATAATGATAAAGCTACTATCCATTAGAGTAACAAAGATATCAACAATATACTACCTTCCCTAATGACAAGGCTACCATCCACTAGACTAACAAAAATCACGACAATAGACTACCTTCCATAATGACAAGGCTACCATTCATTGGAGTAACAAAAATCTCAACAGCAGACTACCTTCCCTAATGACAAGGGTACCATCATTGGAGTAACAAAAATATCCAAAAGAGACTACCTTCCATAATGACAAGTCTACAATCCATTGGAGTATAAAAAATATCGGCAACAGACTACCTTCCATAACGACAAGGCTACCATCCATTAGAGTAACAAAAATCTCGACAACAGACTACCTTCCATAATGACTAGGCTACCATCCATTGGAGTAACAAAGATATCGACAACAGACTACCTTCCATAACGTCAAGGCTACAATCCATTGTAGTAACAAAAATCTTGACAACAGACTACCTTCCAAAATGACAAGGCTACCATCCATTGGAATAACAAAAATAGCGACAACACACTACCTTCCATAATGACAAGGCTACCCTCCAATGGAGTATCAAAAATCTCGACAACAGAATACCTTCCATAATGAAAAGTCTACCATCCATTTGAGTAACAAATATCTCGACAACAGACTAACTTCCATAATGACAAAGCTACCATCCATTAGAGTAACAAAGATATCGACAATATACTACCTTCCCTAATGACAAGGATACCATCCACTGGACTAACAAAAATCACGACAATAGACTACCTTCCATAATGACAAGGCTACCATTCATTGGAGTAACAAAAATCTCGACAGCAGACTACCTTCCCTAATGACAAGGGTACCATCCATTGGAGTAACAAAAATATCCACAAGAGACTACCTTCCATAATAACAAGTCTAGAATCCATTGGAGTATAAAAAATCTCGACAACAGACTACCTTCCATAACGACAAGGCTACCATCCATTGGAGTAACAAAAATCTCGACAACAAACTACCTTCCATAATGACTAGGCTACCATCCATTGGAGTAACAAAGATATCGACAACAGACTACCTTTCATAACGACAAGGCTACAATCCATTGTAGTAACAAAAATCTTGACAACAGACTACCTTCCATAATGACAAGGCTACCATTCATTGGAGTAACAGAAATCTAGACAACAGACTACCTTCCCTAATGATAAGGCTACCATCAATTTGAGTAACAAAAATCTCGACAGCAGACTACCTTCCATAATGACAAGGGTACCATCCGTGGAGTAACAAAAATATCCACAAGAGACTACCTTCCATAATGACAAGGCTACCATCCATTGGAGTAACAGAAATCTAGACAATAGACTACCTTCCATAATAACAAGGCAACCATCCATTGGAGTAATAAAAATCCTGACAACAGACTACCTTCCATAATAACAAGGCTACCATCCATTGAAGTAACAGAAATCTAGACAATAAACTACCTTCCTTAATGACAAGGCTACCATCCATTGGAGTAACAAAAATATCCACAAGAGACTACCTTCCATAATGACAAGGCTACCATCAATTGGAGTAACAGAAATCTAGACAATAGACTACCTTCCATAATAACAAGGCTACCATCCATTGGAGTATAAAAAATCTCGACAACAGACTACCTTCCATAATGAAAAGGCTACCATCCATTGAAGTGAAAAAAATCTCGACAACAGACTACCTTCCATAATGACTAGGCTACCATCCATTGGAGTTTAAAAAATCTCTACAACAGACTACCTCCCATAATGACAAGGCTACCATCCATTGGAATAACAAAAATATCGACAACACACTACCTTCCATAATGACAAGGCTACCATCAATTGGAGTAACAAAGATATCGACAACATACTACCTTCCATAATGACAAGGCTACCATCCATTGGAGTAACAAAAATCATGACAACAGACTACCTTCCAAAATGACAAGGCTACCATCCATTGGAATAACAAAAATCTCGACAACAGACTTCCTTCCATAATGAAAAGTCTACCATCTATTTGAGTAATAAAAATCTGAACAACAGATTACCATCCTTAATGACAAGGCTACCATCCATTAGAGTAACAATAATCACAACGACAGACTACGTTCCATAATGAAAAGGCTACCATCCATTGCAGTAACAAAAATCTCGACAACAGACTACCTTCCATAATGACAAGGCTACCATCCATTATTGTAACAAAAATCTGGACAACAGACTACCTTCCATAATAACAAAGCTACCATCCATTGGAGTAACAAAAATCCCGACAAGAGACTACCTTCCATAATGACAAGGCTACCATCCATTGGAGCAACAGAAATATAGACAACAGACTACCTTCCATAATGACTAGGCTACCATCATTGCATTAAAAAAAAATCCACAAGAGAATACCTTCCATAATGACAAGGCTACAATCCATTGGAGTATAAAAAATCTCGACAACAGACTACCTTCAATAATGAAAAGGCTACCATCCATTGGAGTAACAAAAATCTCGACAACAAACTACCTTCCATAATGACAAAGCTACCATCCATTAGAGTAACAAAGATATCGACAATATACTAACTTCCCTAATGACAAGGCTACCATCCACTGGACAAACAAAAATCACGACAATAGACTACCTTCCATAATGACAAGGCTACCATTCATTGGAGTAACAAAAGTCTCGACAACAGACTACCTTTCCTAATGACAACGGTACCATCATTGGAGTATCAAAAATATTAATAAGAGACTACCTTCCATAATTACAAGGCTACAATCCATTGGAGTATCAAAAATATCGACAACAGACTACCTTCCATAATGACAAGGCTGCCATCCATTAGAGTAACAAAAATCTCGACAACAGACTACCTTCCATAATGACTAGGCTACCATCCATTGGAGTAACTAAGATATCGACAACAGACTACCTTCCCTAACGATAAGGCTACAATCCATTGTAGTAACAAAAATCTTGACAACAGACTACCTTCCATAATGACAAGGCTACCATCCATTGTAGTAACAAAAATATCGACAATAGACTACCTTCCATAATGACAAGGCTTCCATCCATTGGAATAACAAAATTATCGACAACACACTACCTTCCATAATGACAAGGCTACCATCCCTTAGAGTAACTAAAATCTCGACAACAGACTACCTTCCATAATGACAAAGCTACCATCCGTTGGAGTAACAAAGATATCAACAATGTACTACCTTCCCTAATGACAAGGCTACCATCCACTGGACTAACAAAAATCACGACAATAGACTACCTTCCATAATGACAAGGCTACCATTCATTGGAGTAACAAAAATCTCGACAGCAGACTATCTTCCCTAATGACAAGGGTACCATCATTGGAGTAACAAAAATATCCACAAGAGACTACCTTCCATAATGACAAGTCTACAATCTATTGGAGTATAAAAAATGTCGACAGCAGACTACCTTCCATAACGACAAGGCTGCCATCCATTGGAGTAACAAAAATCTCGACCACAGACTACCTTCCATAATGACTAGGCTACCATCAATTGAAGTAACAAAGATATCGACAACAGACTACCTTCCATAACGACAAGGCTACAATCCATTGTAGTAACAAAAATCTTGACAACAGACTACCTTCCATAATGATAAGGCTACCATCCATTTGAGTAACAAAAATCTCGAAAGCAGACTACATTCCATAATGACAAGGGTACCATCCTTGGAGTAACAAAAATATCCACAAGAGACTACCTTCCATAATGACAAGGCTACCATCAATTGGAGTAACAGAAATCTAGACAATAGACTACCTTCCATAATAACAAGGCTACCATCCATTGGAGTATAAAAAATCTCGACAACAGACTACCTTCCATAATGAAAAGGCTACCATCCATTGAAGTGAAAAAAATCTCGACAACAGACTACCTTCCATAATGACTAGGCTACAATCCATTGGAGTTTAAAAAATCTCTACAACAGACTACCTCCCATAATGACAAGGCTACCATCCATTGGAATAACAAAAATCTCGACAACAGACTACCTTCCATAATGACAAAGCTACCATCCATTGGAGTAACAAAGATATCAACAATATACTACCTTCCCTAATGACAAGGCTACCATCCACTGGACTAACAAAAACCACGACAATAGACTACCTTCCATAATGACAAGGCTACCATTCATTGGAGTAACAAAAATCTCGACAGCAGACTATCTTCCCTAATGACAAGGGTACCATCATTGGAGTAACAAAAATATCCACAAGAGACTACCTTCCATAATGACAAGTCTACAATCCATTGGAGTATAAAAAATGTCGACAGCAGACTACCTTCCATAACGACAAGGCTACCATCCATTGGAGTAAAAAAAATCTCGACAACAGACTACCTTCCATAATGACTAGGCTACCATCCATTGGAGTTTAAAAAATCTCTACAACAGACTACCTCCCATAATGACAAGGCTACCATCCATTGGAATAACAAAAATATCGACAACACACTACCTTCCATAATGACAAGGCTACCATCAATTGGAGTAACAAACATATCGACAACATACTACCTTCCATAATGACAACGCTACCATCCATTGGAGTAACAAAAATCATGACAACAGACTACCTTCCAAAATGACAAGGCTACCATCCATTGGAATAACAAAAATCTCGACAACAGACTTCCTTCCATAATGAAAAGTCTACCATCTATTTGAGTAATAAAAATCTGAACAACAGATTACCATCCTTAATGACAAGGCTACCATCCATTAGAGTAACAATAATCACAACGACAGACTACGTTCCATAATGAAAAGGCTACCATCCATTGCAGTAACAAAAATCTCGACAACAGACTACCTTCCATAATGACAAGGCTACCATCCATTATTGTAACAAAAATCTGGACAACAGACTACCTTCCATAATAACAAAGCTACCATCCATTGGAGTAACAAAAATCCCGACAAGAGACTACCTTCCATAATGACAAGGCTACCATCCATTGGAGGAACAGAAATATAGACAACAGACTACCTTCCACAATGACTAGGCTACAATCATTGCATTAAAAAAAAATCTACAAGAGAATACCTTCCATAATGACAAGGCTACAATCCATTGGAGTATAAAAAATCTCGACAACAGACTACCTTCCATAATGAAAAGGCTACCATCCATTGGAGTAACAAAAATCTCGACAACAAACTACCTTCCATAATGACAAAGCTACCATCCATTAGAGTAACAAAGATATCGACAATATACTACCTTCCCTAATGACAAGGCTACCATCCACTGGACTAACAAAAATCACGACAATAGACTACCTTCCATAATGACAAGGCTACCATTCATTGGAGTAACAAAAATCTCGACAGCAGACTACCTTTCCTAATGACAACGGTACCATCATTGGAGTATAAAAAATATTAATAAGAGACTACCTTCCATAATTACAAGGCTACAATCCATTGGAGTGTAAAAAATCTCGACAACAGACTACCTTCCATAATGACAAGGCTGCCATCCATTAGAGTAACAAAAATCTCGACAACAGACTACCTTCCATAATGACTAGGCTACCATCCATTGGAGTAACTAAGATATCGACAACAGACTACCTTCCCTAACGACAAGGCTACAATCCATTGTAGTAACAAAAATCTCGACAACAGACTACCTTCCATAATGACAAGGCTACCATCCATTGTAGTAACAAAAATATCGACAATAGACTACCTTCCATAATGACAAGGCTTCCATCCATTGGAATAACAAAAATATCGACAACACACTACCTTCCATAATGACAAGGCTACCATCCCTTAGAGTAACTAAAATCTCGACAACAGACTACCTTCCATAATGACAAAGCTACCATCCGTTGGAGTAACAAAGATATCAACAATATACTACCTTCCCTAATGACAAGGCTACCATCCACTGGACTAACAAAAATCACGACAATAGACTACCTTCCATAATGACAAGGCTACCATTCATTGGAGTAACAAAAATCTCGACAGCAGACTATCTTCCCTAATGACAAGGGTACCATCATTGGAGTAACAAAAATATCCACAAGAGACTACCTTCCATAATGACAAGTCTACAATCTATTGGAGTATAAAAAATGTCGACAGCAGACTACCTTCCATAACGACAAGGCTGCCATCCATTGGAGTAACAAAAATCTCGACCACAGACTACCTTCCATAATGACTAGGCTACCATTAATTGAAGTAACAAAGATATCGACAACAGACTACCTTCCATAACGACAAGGCTACAATCCATTGTAGTAACAAAAATCTTGACAACAGACTACCTTCCATAATGATAAGGCTACCATCCATTTGAGTAACAAAAATCTCGAAAGCAGACTACCTTCCATAATGACAAGGGTACCATCCTTGGAGTAACAAAAATATCCACAAGAGACTACCTTCCATAATGACAAGGCTACCATCAATTGGAGTAACAGAAATCTAGACAATAGACTACCTTCCATAATAACAAGGCTACCATCCATTGGAGTATAAAAAATCTCGACAACAGACTACCTTCCATAATGAAAAGGCTACCATCCATTGAAGTGAAAAAAATCTCGACAACAGACTACCTTCCATAATGACTAGGCTACAATCCATTGGAGTTTAAAAAATCTCTACAACAGACTACCTCCCATAATGACAAGGCTACCATCCATTGGAATAACAAAAATATCGACAACACACTACCTTCCATAATGACAAGGCTACCATCAATTGGAGTAACAAAGATATCGACAACATACTACCTTCCATAATGACAAGGCTACCATCCATTGGAGTAACAAAAATCATGACAACAGACTACCTTCCAAAATGACAAGGCTACCATCCATTGGAATAACAAAAATCTCGACAACAGACTTCCTTCCATAATGAAAAGTCTACCATCTATTTGAGTAATAAAAATCTGAACAACAGATTACCATCCTTAATGACAAGGCTACCATCCATTAGAGTAACAATAATCACAACGACAGACTACGTTCCATAATGAAAAGGCTACCATCCATTGCAGTAACAAAAATCTCGACAACAGACTACCTTCCATAATGACAAGGCTACCATCCATTATTGTAACAAAAATCTGGACAACAGACTACCTTCCATAATAACAAAGCTACCATCCATTGGAGTAACAAAAATCCCGACAAGAGACTACCTTCCATAATGACAAGGCTACCATCCATTGGAGGAACAGAAATATAGACAACAGACTACCTTCCATAATGACTAGGCTACCATCATTGCATTAAAAAAAAAATCCACAAGAGAATACCTTCCATAATGACAAGGCTACAATCCATTGGAGTATAAAAAATCTCGACAACAGACTACCCTCCATAATGAAAAGGCTACCATCCATTGGAGTAACAAAAATCTCGACAACAAACTACCTTCCATAATGACAAAGCTACCATCCATTAGAGTAACAAAGATATCAACAATATACTACCTTCCCTAATGACAAGGCTACCATCCACTGGACTAACAAAAATCACGACAATAGACTACCTTCCATAATGACAAGGCTACCATTCATTGGAGTAACAAAAGTCTCGACAACAGACTACCTTTCCTAATGACAGCGGTACCATCATTGGAGTATCAAAAATATTAATAAGAGACTACCTTCCATAATTACAAGGCTACAATCCATTGGAGTATCAAAAATCTCGACAACAGACTACCTTCCATAATGACAAGGCTGCCATCCATTAGAGTAACAAAAATCTCGACAACAGACTACCTTCCATAATGACTAGGCTACCAACCATTGGAGTAACTAAGATATCGACAACAGACTACCTTCCCTAACGATAAGGCTACAATCCATTGTAGTAACAAAAATCTCGACAACAGACTACCTTCCAAAATGACAAGGCTACCATCCATTGTAGTAACAAAAATATCGACAATAGACTACCTTCCATAATGACAAGGCTTCCATCCATTGGAATAACAAAATTATCGACAACACACTACCTTCCATAATGACAAGGCTACCATCCCTTAGAGTAACTAAAATCTCGACAACAGACTACCTTCCATAATGACAAAGCTACCATCCATTGGAGTAACAAAGATATCAACAATATACTACCTTCCCTAATGACAAGGCTACCATCCACTGGACTAACAAAAATCACGACAATAGACTACCTTCCATAATGACAAGGCTACCATTCATTGGAGTAACAAAAATCTCGACAGCAGACTATCTTCCCTAATGACAAGGGTACCATCATTGGAGTAACAAAAATATCCACAAGAGACTACCTTCCATAATGACAAGTCTACAATCCATTGGAGTATAAAAAATGTCGACAGCAAACTACCTTCCATAACGACAAGGCTACCATCCATTGGAGTAAAAAAAATCTCGACAACAGACTACCTTCCATAATGACTAGGCTACCATCCATTGGAGTTTAAAAAATCTCTACAACAGACTACCTCCCATAATGACAAGGCTACCATCCATTGGAATAACAAAAATATCGACAACACACTACCTTCCATAATGACAAGGCTACCATCAATTGGAGTAACAAAGATATCGACAACATACTACCTTCCATAATGACAACGCTACCATCCATTGGAGTAACAAAAATCATGACAACAGACTACCTTCCAAAATGACAAGGCTACCATCCATTGGAATAACAAAAATCTCGACAACAGACTTCCTTCCATAATGAAAAGTCTACCATCTATTTGAGTAATAAAAATCTGAACAACAGATTACCATCCTTAATGACAAGGCTACCATCCATTAGAGTAACAATAATCACAACGACAGACTACGTTCCATAATGAAAAGGCTACCATCCATTGCAGTAACAAAAATCTCGACAACAGACTACCTTCCATAATGACAAGGCTACCATCCATTATTGTAACAAAAATCTGGACAACAGACTACCTTCCATAATAACAAAGCTACCATCCATTGGAGTAACAAAAATCCCGACAAGAGACTACCTTCCATAATGACAAGGCTACCATCCATTGGAGGAACAGAAATATAGACAACAGACTACCTTCCATAATGACTAGGCTACCATCATTGCATTAAAAAAAAATCCACAAGAGAATACCTTCCATAATGACAAGGCTACAATCCATTGGAGTATAAAAAATCTCGACAACAGACTACCCTCCATAATGAAAAGGCTACCATCCATTGGAGTAACAAAAATCTCGACAACAAACTACCTTCCATAATGACAAAGCTACCATCCATTAGAGTAACAAAGATATCAACAATATACTACCTTCCCTAATGACAAGGCTACCATCCACTGGACTAACAAAAATCACGACAATAGACTACCTTCCATAATGACAAGGCTACCATTCATTGGAGTAACAAAAGTCTCGACAACAGACTACCTTTCCTAATGACAGCGGTACCATCATTGGAGTATCAAAAATATTAATAAGAGACTACCTTCCATAATTACAAGGCTACAATCCATTGGAGTATCAAAAATCTCGACAACAGACTACCTTCCATAATGACAAGGCTGCCATCCATTAGAGTAACAAAAATCTCGACAACAGACTACCTTCCATAATGACTAGGCTACCAACCATTGGAGTAACTAAGATATCGACAACACACTACCTTCCCTAACGATAAGGCTACAATCCATTGTAGTAACAAAAATCTCGACAACAGACTACCTTCCATAATGACAAGGCTACCATCCATTGTAGTAACAAAAATATCGACAATAGACTACCTTCCATAATGACAAGGCTTCCATCCATTGGAATAACAAAATTATCGACAACACACTACCTTCCATAATGACAAGGCTACCATCCCTTAGAGTAACTAAAATCTCGACAACAGACTACCTTCCATAATGACAAAGCTACCATCCATTGGAGTAACAAAGATATCAACAATATACTACCTTCCCTAATGACAAGGCTACCATCCACTGGACTAACAAAAATCACGACAATAGACTACCTTCCATAATGACAAGGCTACCATTCATTGGAGTAACAAAAATCTCGACAGCAGACTATCTTCCCTAATGACAAGGGTACCATCATTGGAGTAACAAAAATATCCACAAGAGACTACCTTCCATAATGACAAGTCTACAATCCATTGGAGTATAAAAAATGTCGACAGCAAACTACCTTCCATAACGACAAGGCTACCATCCATTGGAGTAAAAAAAATCTCGACAACAGACTACCTTCCATAATGACTAGGCTACCATCTATTGGAGTTTAAAAAATCTCTACAACAGACTACCTCCCATAATGACAAGGCTACCATCCATTGGAATAACAAAAATATCGACAACACACTACCTTCCATAATGACAAGGCTACCATCAATTGGAGTAACAAAGATATCGACAACATACTACCTTCCATAATGACAACGCTACCATCAATTGGAGTAACAAAAATCATGACAACAGACTACCTTCCAAAATGACAAGGCTACCATCCATTGGAATAACAAAAATCTCGACAACAGACTTCCTTCCATAATGAAAAGTCTACCATCTATTTGAGTAATAAAAATCTGAACAACAGATTACCATCCTTAATGACAAGGCTACCATCCATTAGAGTAACAATAATCACAACGACAGACTACATTCCATAATGAAAAGGCTACCATCCATTGCAGTAACAAAAATCTCGACAACAGACTACCTTCCATAATGACAAGGCTACCATCCATTATTGTAACAAAAATCTGGACAACAGACTACCTTCCATAATAACAAAGCTACCATCCATTGGAGTAACAAAAATCCCGACAAGAGACTACCTTCCATAATGACAAGGCTACCATCCATTGGAGGAACAGAAATATAGACAACAGACTACCTTCCACAATGACTAGGCTACCATCATTGCATTAAAAAAAATCTACAAGAGAATACCTTCCATAATGACAAGGCTACAATCCATTGGAGTATAAAAAATCTCGACAACAGACTAGCCTCCATAATGAAAAGGCTACCATCCATTGGAGTAAAAAAAATCTCGACAACAAACTACCTTCCATAATGACAAAGCTACCATCCATTAGAGTAACAAAGATATCGACAATATACTACCTTCCCTAATGACAAGGCTACCATCCACTGGACTAACAAAAATCACGACAATAGACTACCTTCCATAATGACAAGGCTACCATTCATTGGAGTAACAAAAATCTCGACAGCAGACTACCTTTCCTAATGACAACGGTACCATCATTGGAGTATAAAAAATATTAATAAGAGACTACCTTCCATAATTACAAGGCTACAATCCATTGGAGTATAAAAAATCTCGACAACAGACTACCTTCCATAATGACAAGGCTGCCATCCATTAGAGTAACAAAAATCTCGACAACAGACTACCTTCCATAATGACTAGGCTACCATCCATTGGAGTAACTAAGATATCGACAACAGACTACCTTCCCTAACGACAAGGCTACAATCCATTGTAGTAACAAAAATCTCGACAACAGACTACCTTCCATAATGACAAGGCTACCATCCATTGTAGTAACAAAAATATCGACAATAGACTACCTTCCATAATGACAAGGCTTCCATCCATTGGAATAACAAAAATATCGACAACACACTACCTTCCATAATGACAAGGCTACCATCCCTTAGAGTAACTAAAATCTCGACAACAGACTACCTTCCATAATGACAAAGCTACCATCCGTTGGAGTAACAAAGATATCAACAATATACTACCTTCCCTAATGACAAGGCTACCATCCACTGGACTAACAAAAATCACGACAATAGACTACCTTCCATAATGACAAGGCTACCATTCATTGGAGTAACAAAAATCTCGACAGCAGACTATCTTCCCTAATGACAAGGGTACCATCATTGGAGTAACAAAAATATCCACAAGAGACTACCTTCCCTAATGACAAGTCTACAATCTATTGGAGTATAAAAAATGTCGACAGCAGACTACCTTCCATAACGACAAGGCTGCCATCCATTGGAGTAACAAAAATCTCGACCACAGACTACCTTCCATAATGACTAGGCTACCATCAATTGGAGTAACAAAGATATCGACAACAGACTACCTTCCATAACGACAAGGCTACAATCCATTGTAGTAACAAAAATCTTGCCAACAGACTACCTTCCATAATGATAAGGCTACCATCCATTTGAGTAACAAAAATCTCGACAGCAGACTACCTTCCATAATGACAAGGGTACCATCCTTGGAGTAACAAAAATATCCACAAGAGACTACCTTCCATGATGACAAGGCTACCATCCATTGGAGTAACAGATATCTAGATAATAGACTACCTTCCATAATAACAAGGCTACCATCCATTGGAGTAATAAAAATCCCGACAACAGACTACCTTCCATAATGACAAGGCTACCATCCATTGGAGTAACAGAAATCTAGACAACAAACTACCTTCCTTAATGACAAGGCTACCATCCATTGGAGTAACAAAAATATCCACAAGAGACTACCTTCCATAATGAGAAGGCTACAATCCATTGGAGTATAAAAAATCTCGACAACAGACTACGTTCCATAATGACTAGGCTACCATCCATTGGAGTAACAAAAATATCCACAAGAGACTACCTTCCATAATGACAAGGCTACCATCCATTGGAGTATAAAAAATCTCGAAAACAGACTACCTCCCATAATGACAAGGCTACCATCCATTGGAGTAACAAAGATATCGACAACATACTACCTTCCATAATGACAAGGCTACCATCCCTTGGAGTAACAAAAATCACGACAACAGACTACCTTCCAAAATGACAAGGCTACCATCCATTGGAATAACAAAAATATCGACAACACACTACCTTCCATAATGACAAGGCTACCATCCAATGGAGTATCAAAAATATCGACAACAGACTACCTTCCATAATGAAAAGTCTACCATCCATTTGAGTAACAAAAATCTGAACAACAGACTACCATCCTTAATGACAAGGCTACCATCCATTAGAGTAACAATAATCACAACGACAGACTACGTTCCATAATGAAAAGGCTACCATCCATTGCAGTAACAAAAATCTCGACAACAGACTACCTTTCATAATGATAAGGCTACCATCCATTATTGTAACAAAAATCTGGACAACAGACTACCTTCCATAATGACAAAGCTACCATCCATTGGAGTAACAAAAATCCCGACAAGAGACTACCTTCAATAATGACAAGGCTACCATCCATTGGAGGAACAGAAATATAGACAATAGACTACCTTCCATAATGACAAGGATACCATCATTGTAGTAAAAAAAAATCCACAAGAGAATACCTTCCATAATGACAAGGCTACAATCCATTGGAGTATAAAAAATCTCGACAACAGACTACCTTCCATAATGAATATGCTACCATCCATTGGAGTAACAAAAATCTCGACAACAGACTACCTTCCATAATGACAAAGCTACCATCCATTAGAGTAACAAAGATATCGACAATATACTACCTTCCCTAATGACAAGGCTACAATCCAATGGACTAATAAAAATCACGACAATAGACTACCTTCCATAATGACAAGGCTACCATTCATTGGAGTAACAAAAATCTCGACAGCAGACTACCTTCCCTAATGACAACGGTACCATCACTGGAGTAACAAAAATATCCAAAAGAGACTACCTTCCATAATGACAAGTCTACAATCCATTGGAGTATAAAAAATGTCGACAGCAGACTACCTTCCATAACGACAAGGCTACCATCCATTGGAGTAACAAAAATCTCGACAACAGACTACCTTCCATAATGACTAGGCTACCATCCATTGGAGTAACTAAGATATCGACAACAGACTACCTTCCCTAACGACAAGGCTACAATCAATTGTAGTAACAAAAATCTCGACAACAGACTACCTTCCATAATGACAAGGCTACCATCCATTGTAGTAACAAAAATATCGACAATAGACTACCTTCCATAATGACAAGGCTTCCATCCATTGGAATAACAAAAATATCGACAACACACTACCTTCCATAATGGCAAGGCTACCATCCCTTAGAGTAACTAAAATCTCGACAACAGACTACCTTCCATAATGACAAAGCTACCATCCATTGGAGTAACAAAGATATCAACAATATACTACCTTCCCTAATGACAAGGCTACCATCCATTGGAGTAACAGAAATCTAGACAACAAACTACCTTCCTTAATGACAAGGCTACCATCCATTGGAGTAACAAAAATATCCACAAGACACTACCTTCCATAATGAGAAGGCTACAATCCATTGGAGTATAAAAAATCTCGACAACAGACTACCTTCCATAATGACAAGGCTACCATCCATTGAAGTGAAAAAAATCTCGACAACAGACTACGTTCCATAATGACTAGGCTACCATCCATTGGAGTAACAAAAATATCCACAAGAGACTACCTTCCATAATGACAAGGCTACCATCCATTGGAGTATAAAAAATCTCGACAACAGACTACCTCCCATAATGACAAGGCTACCATCCATTGGAGTAACAAAGATATCGACAACATACTACCTTCCATAATGACAAGGCTACCATCCCTTGGAGTAACAAAAATCACGACAACAGACTACCTTCCAAAATGACAAGGCTACCATCCATTGGAATAACAAAAATATCGACAACACACTACCTTCCATAATGACAAGGCTACCATCCAATGGAGTATCAAAAATATGGACAACAAACTACCTTCCATAATGAAAAGTCTACCATCCATTTGAGTAACAAAAATCTGAACAACAGACTACCATCCTTAATGACAAGGCTACCATCCATTAGAGTAACAATAATCACAACGACAGACTACGTTCCATAATGAAAAGGCTACCATCCATTGCAGTAACAAAAATCTCGACAACAGACTAACTTTCATAATGACAAGGCTACCATCCATTATCGTAACAAAAATCTGGACAACAGACTACCTTCCATAATGAAAAAGCTACCATCCATTGGAGTAACAAAAATCCCGACAAGAGACTACCTTCCATAATGACAAGGCTACCATCCATTGGAGGAACATAAATATAGACAACAGACTACCTTCCATAATGACAAGGCTACCATCATTGTAGTAAAAAAAATCCACAAGAGAATACCTTCCATAATGACAAGGCTACAATCCATTGGAGTATAAAAAATCTCGACAACAGACTACCTTCCATAATGAAAAGGCTACAATCCATTGGAGTAACAGAAATCTCGACAACAGACTACCTTCCATAATGACAAAGCTACCATCCATTAGAGTAACAAAGATATCGACAATATACTACCTTCCCTAATGACAAGGCTACCATCCACTGGACTAATAAAAATCACGACAATAGACTACCTTCCATAATGACAAGGCTACCATTCATTGGAGTAACAAAAATCTCGACAGCAGACTACCTTCCCTAAAGACAACGGTACCATCACTGGAGTAACAAAAATATCCACAAGAGACTACCTTCCATAATGACAAGTCTACAATCCATTAGAGTATAAAAAATCTCGACAACAGACTACCTTCCATAACGACAAGGCTACCATCCATTGGAGTAACAAAAATCTCGACAACAGACTACCTTCCATAATGACTACGCTACCATCCATTGGAGTAACTAAGATATCGACAACAAACTACCTTCCCTAACGACAAGGCTACTTTCCATTGTAGTAAAAAAAATCTCGAAAACAGACTACCTTCCATAATGACAAGGCTACCATCCATTGTACTAACTAAAATATAGACAATAGACTACCTTCCATAATGACAAGGCATCCATCCATTGGAATAACAAAAAATCGACAACACACTACCTTCCATAATGATCAGGCTACTATCCCTTAGAGTAACAAAAATCTCGACAACAGACTAACTTCCTTAATGACAAAGCTACCATCCATTGGAGTAACAAAGATATCGACAATATACTACCTTCCCTAATGACAAGGCTATCATCCACTGGACTAACAAAAATCACGACAATAGACTACCTTCCATAATGATAAGGCTACCATTCATTGGAGTAACAAAAATCTCGACAGCAGACTACCTTCCCTAATAACAAGGGTACCATCATTGGAGTAACAAAAATATCCACAAGAGACTACCTTCCATAATGAAAAGTCTACAATCCATTGGAGTATAAAAAATCTCGACAACAGACTACCTTCCATAACGACATGGCTACCATCCATTGGAGTAACAAAAATCACAACGATAGACCTCCTTAATTAATGACAAGGCTACCATCCATTAGAGTAACAAAAATCTCAACAACATACTACTTTCCATAATGAAAAGGATACCTTCCATTAGAGTAACAAAAATCTCAACAACAGACTACCTTCAATAATGACAAGGCTACCATTCATTGGAGTAACAGAAATCTAGACAACAGACTACCTTCCCTAATGATAAGGCTACCATCCATTTGAGTAACAAAAATCTCGACAGCAGACTACCTTCCATAATGACAAGGGTACCATCCTTGGAGTAATAAAAATCTCGACAGCAGACTACCTTCCATAATGACAAGGGTACCATCCTTGGAGTATCAAAAATATCCACAAGAGACAACCTTCCATGATGACAAGGCTACCATCCATTGGAGTAACAGATATCTAGACAATAGACTACCTTCCATAATAACAAGGCTACCATCCATTGGAGTAATAAAAATCCCGACAACAGACTACCTTCCATAATGACAAGGCTACCATCCATTGGAGTAACAAAAATATCCATAAGAGACTACCTTCCATAATGAGAAGGCTACAATCCATTGGAGTATAAAAAATCTCGACAACAGACTACCTTCCATAATGACAAGGCTACCATCCATTGAAGTGAAAAAAATCTCGACAACAAACTACCTTCCATAATGACTAGGCTACCATCCATTGGAGTAACAAAAATATCCACAAGAGACTACCTTCCATAATGACAAGGCTACCATCCATTGGAGTATAAAAAATCTCGACAACAGACTACCTCCCATAATGACAAGGCTACCATCCATTGGAGTAACAAAGATATCGACAACATACTACCTTCCATAATGACAAGGCTACCATCCCTTGGAGTAACAAAAATCACGACAACAGACTACCTTCCAAAATGACAAGGCTACCATCCATTGGAATAACAAAAATATCGACAACACACTACCTTCCATAATGACAAGGCTACCATCCAATGGAGTATCAAAAATATCGACAACAGACTACCTTCCATAATGAAAAGTCTACCATCCATTTGAGTAACAAAAATCTGAACAACAGACTACCATCCTTAATGACAAGGCTACCATCCATTAGAGTAACAATAATCACAACGACAGACTACGTTCCATAATGAAAAGGCTACCATCCATTGCAGTAACAAAAATCTCGACAACAGACTACCTTTCATAATGACAAGGCTACCATCCATTATTGTAACAAAAATCTGGACAACAGACTACCTTCCATAATGACAAAGCTACCATCCATTGGAGTAACAAAAATCCCGACAAGAGACTACCTTCCATAATGACAAGGCTACCATCCATTGGAGGAACAAAAATCTCGACAACAGACTACCTTCCATAATGACAAAGCTACCATCCATTAGAGTAACAAAGATATCGACAATATACTACCTTCCCTAATGACAAGGCTACCATCCACTGGACTAATAAAAATCACGACAATAGACTACCTTCCATAATGACAAGGCTACCATTTATTGGAGTAACAAAAATCTCTACAACAGACTACCTTCCCTAATGACAACGGTACCATCACTGGAGTAACAAAAATATCCACAAGAGACTACCTTCCATAATGACAAGTCTACAATCCATTGGAGTATAAAAAATCTCGACAACAGACTACCTTCCATAACGACAAGGCTACCATCCATTGGATTAACAAAAATCTCGACAACAGACTACCTTCCATAATGACTACGCTACCATCCATTGGAGTAACTAAGATATCGACAACAAACTACCTTCCCTAACGACAAGGCTACTTTCCATTGTAGTAAAAAAAATCTCGACAACAGACTACCTTCCATAATGACAAGGCTACCATCCATTGTAGTAACTAAAATATAGACAATAGACTACCTTCCATAATGACAAGGCATCCATCCATTGGAATAATAAAAAATCAACAACACACTACCTTCCATAATGATCAGGCTACTATCCCTTAGAGTAACAAAAATCTCGACAACAGACTACCTTCCATAATGACAAAGCTACCATTCATTGGAGTAACAAAAATCACGACAATATACTACCTTCCCTAATGAGAAGGCTACCATCCACTGGACTAACAAAAATCACGACAATAGACTACCTTCCATAATGATAAGGCTACCATTCATTGGAGTAACAAAAATCTCAACAGTAGACTACCTTCCCTAATAACAAGGGTACCATCATTGGAGTAACAAAAATATCCACAAGAGACTACCTTCCATAATGACAAGTCTACAATCCATTGGAGTATAAAAAATCTCGACAACAGACTACCTTCCATAACGACAAGGCTACCATCCATTGGAGTAACAAAAATCTCTACAACAGACTACCTTCCATAATGACTAGGCTACCATCCATTGGAGTAACAAAGATATCGACAACAGACTACCTTCCATAATGACAAGGGTACCATCCTTGGAGTAACAAAAATATCCACAAGAGACTACCTTGCATAATGACAAGGCTACCATCCATTAGAGTAACAAAAATCTAGACAATAGACTACCTTCCATAATAATAAGGCTACCATCCATTGGAGTAACAAAAATCCCGACAACAGACTACCTTCCATAATGACAAGGCTACCATCCATTGGAGTAACAGAAATCTAGACAACAAACTACCTTCCTTAATGACAAGGCTACCATCCATTGGAGTAACAAAAATATCCACAAGAGACTCCCTTGAATAATGACAAGGCTACAATCCATTGGAGTATAAAAATCTCGACAAAAGACTACCTTCCATAATGACAAGGCTACCATCCATTGAGGTGAAAAAAATCTCGACAACAGACTACCTTCCATAATGACTAGGCTACCATCCATTGGAGTATAAAAAATCTCGACAACAGACTACCTTCCATAATGACAAGGCTACCATCCATTGGAATAACAAAAATATCGACAACACACTACCTTCCATAATGACAAGGCTACCATCCATTGGAGTAACAAAGATATCGACAACATACTACCTTCCATAATGACAAGGCTACCATCCATTGGAGTAACAAAAATCACGACAACAGACTACCTTCCATAATGACAAGGCTACCATCCATTGGAATAACAAAAATATCGACAACAAACTACCTTCCATAATGACAAGGCTACCATCCAATGGAGTATCAAAAATCTCGACAACAGACTACCTTCCATAATGAAAAGTCTACCATCCATTTGAGTAACAAAATTAGAACAACAGACTACCGTCCTTAATGACAAGGCTACCATCCATTAGAGTAACAATAATCACAACGACAGACTACGTTCCATAATGAAAAGGCTACCATCCATTGCAGTAACAAAAATCTCGACAACAGACTACCTTCAATAATGACAAGGCTACCATCCATTGTTGTAACAAAAATCTGGACGACAGACTACCTTCCATAATGACAAGGCTACCAACAATTGGAGTAATAAAAATCCCGACAAGAGACTACCTTCCATAATGACAAAGCTACCATCCATTAGAGTAACAAAGATATCGATAATATACTACCTTCCCTAATGACAAGGCTACCATCCACTGGACTAACAAAAATCACGACAATAGACTACCTTCCATAATGACAAGGCTACCATTCATTGGAGTAACAAAAATCTCGACAGCAGACTACCTTCCCTAATGACAAGGGTACCATCATTGGAGTAACAAAAATATCCACAAGAGACTACCTTCCATAATGACAAGTCTACAATCCATTGGAGTATAAAAAATCTCGACAACAGACTACCTTCCATAACGACAAGGCTACCATCCATTGGAGTAACAAAAATCTCGACAACAGACTACCTTCCATAATGACTAGGCTACCATCCATTGGAGTAACAAAGATATCGACAACAGACTACCTTCCATAACGACAAGCCTACAATCCATTGTAGTAACAAAAATCTTGACAACAGACTACCTTCCATAATGACAAGGCTACCATTCATTGGAGTAACAAAAATCTAGACAACAGACTACCTTCCCTAATGATAAGGCTACCATCCATTTGAGTAACAAAAATCTCGACAGCAGACTACCTTCCATAATGACAAGGGTACCATCCTTGGAGTAACAAAAATATCCACAAGAGACTACCATCCAAAATGACAAGGCTACCATCCATTGGAGTAACAAAAATCTAGACAATAGACTACCTTCCATAATAACAAGGCTACCATCCATTGGAGTAACAAAAATATCCATAAGAGACTACTATCCATAATGACAAGGCTACCATCCATTGGAGTAACAAAAATCACGACAACAGACTACCTTCCATAATGACAAGGCTGCCATCCATTGGAATAACAAAAATATCGACAACACACTACCTTCCATAACGACAAGGCTACCATCCAATGGAGTATCAAAAATCTCGACAACAGACTACCTTCCATAATGACTAGGCTACCATCCATTGAAGTAACAGAAATCTCGACAACAGACTACCTTCCATAATGACTAGTCTACCATCCATTTGAGTAACAAAATTAGAACAACAGACTACCGTCCTTAATGACAAGGCTACCATCCATTAGAGTAACAATAATCACAACGACAGACTA
Source organism: Vicia faba (assembly GCA_948472305.1). Classification (NCBI taxonomy): domain Eukaryota; kingdom Viridiplantae; phylum Streptophyta; class Magnoliopsida; order Fabales; family Fabaceae; genus Vicia; species Vicia faba. Next base: position 657,150,613 of record OX451740.1, read on the forward strand.
TGTTCCATAATGAAAAGGCTACCATCCATTGCAGTAACAAAAATCTCGACAACAGACTACCTTCCATAATGACAAGGCTACCATCCATTGTTGTAACAAATATCTGGACAACAAACTACCTTCCATAATGACAAGGCTACCATCCATTGGAGTAACAAAAATCCCGACAAGAGACTACCTTCCATAATGACAAAGCTACCATCCATTAGAGTAACAAAAATCTCGACAGCAGACTACCTTCCCTAATGACAAGGGTACCATCATTGGAGTAACAAAAATATCCACAAGAGACTACCTTCCATAATGACAAGTCTACAATCCATTGGAGTATAAAAAATCTCGACAACAGACTACCTTCCATAACGACAAGGCTACCATCCATTGGAGTAACAAAAATATCGACAACAGACTACCTTCCATAATGACTAGGCTACCATCCATTGGAGTAACAAAGATATCGACAACAGACTACCTTCCATAACGACAAGGCTACAATCCATTGTAGTAACAAAAATCTTGACAACAGACTACCTTCCATAATGACAAGGCTACCATTCATTGGAGTAACAAAAATCTAGACAACAGACTACCTTCCCTAATGATAAGGCTACCATCCATTTGAGTAACAAAAATCTTGACAACAGACTACCTTCCATAATGACAAGGGTACCATCCATTGGAGTAACAAAAATCCCGACAACAGACTACCTTCCATAATGACAAGGCTACAATCCATTGGAGTAACAGAAATCTAGACAATAGACTACCTTCCTTAATGACAAGGCTACCATCCATTGGAGTAATAAAAATATCCATAAGAGACTACTTTCCATAATGACAAGGCTACAATCCATTAGAGTATAAAAAATATCGACAACAGACTACCTTCCATAATGACTGGGCTACCATCCATTGAAGTGAAAAAAATCTCGACAACAGACTACCTCCCATAATGACAAGGCTACCATCCATTGGAATAACAAAAATATTGACAACACACTACCTTCCATAATGACAAGGCTACCATCCATTGGAGTAACAAAGATATCGACAACATACTACCTTCCATAATGACAAGGATACCATCCATTGGAGTAACAAAAATCACGACAATACACTACCTTCCATAATGACAACGCTACCATCCATTGGTGTAACAAAGATATCGACAGCATACTACCTTCCATAATGACAAGGCTACCATCCATTGGAGTAACAAAAATCACGACAACAGACTACCTTCCATAATGAAATGGCCACCATCCATTGGAATAACAAAAATATCGACAACACACTACCTTCCATAATGACAAGGCTACCATCCAATGGAGTATCAAAAATCTCGACAACAGACTACCTTCCATAATGAAAAGTCTACCATCCATTTGAGTAACAAAAATCTGAACAACAGACTACCATCCTTAATGACAAGGCTACCATCCATTAGAGTAACAATAATCACAACGACAGACTACGTTCCATAATGAAAAGGCTACCATCCATTGCAGTAACAAAAATCTCGACAACAGACTACCTTCCATAATGACAAGGCTACCATCCATTGGAGTAACAAAAATCCCGACAAGAGACTACCTTCCATAATGACAAAGCTACCATCCATTAGAGTAACAAAAATCTCGACAGCAGACTACCTTCCCTAATGACAAGGGTACCATCATTGGAGTAACAAAAATATCCACAAGAGACTACCTTCCATAATGACAAGTCTACAATCCATTGGAGTATAAAAAATCTCGACAACAGACTACCTTCCATAACGACAAGGCTACCATCCATTGGAGTAACAAAAATCTCGACAACAGACTACCTTCCATAATGACTAGGCTACCATCCATTGGAGTAACAAAGATATCGACAACAGACTACCTTCCATAACGACAAGGCTACAATCCATTGTAGTAACAAAAATCTTGACAACAGACTACCTTCCATAATGACAAGGCTACCATTCATTGGAGTAACAAAAATCTAGACAACAGACTACCTTCCCTAATGATAAGGCTACCATCCATTTGAGTAACAAAAATCTCGACAACAGACTACCTTCCATAATGACAAGGGTACCATCCATTGGAGTAACAAAAATCCCGACAACAGACTACCTTCCATAATGACAAGGCTACCATCCATTGGAGTAACAGAAATCTAGACAATAGACTACCTTCCTTAATGACAAGGCTACCATCCATTGGAGTAACAAAAATATCCATAAGAGACTACCTTCCATAATGACAAGGCTACAATCCATTAGAGTATAAAAAATATCGACAACAGACTACCTTCCATAATGACTGGGCTACCATCCATTGAAGTGAAAAAAATCTCGACAACAGACTACCTCCCATAATGACAAGGCTACCATCCATTGGAATAACAAAAATATCAACAACACACTACCTTCCATAATGACAAGGCTACCATCCATTGGAGTAACAAAGATATCGACAACATACTACCTTCCATAATGACAAGGCTACCATCCATTGGAGTAACAAAAATCACGACAATACACTACCTTCCATAATGAAATGGTTACCATCCATTGGAATAACAAAAATATCAACAACACACTACCTTCCATAATGACAAGGCTACCATCCAATGGAGTATCAAAAATCTCGACAACAGACTACCTTCCATAATGAAAAGTCTACCATCCATTTGAGTACCAAAAATCTGAACAACAGACTACCATCCTTAATGACAAGGCTACCATCCATTAGAGTAACAACAATCACAACGACAGACTACGTTCCATAATGAAAATGCTACCATCCATTGCAATAACAAAAATCTCGACAACAGACTACCTTCCATAATGATAAGGCTACCATCCATTGTTGTAACAAAAATCTGGACAACAGACTACCTTCCATAATGACAAGGCTACCATCCATTGGAGTAACGAAAATCCCGACAAGAGACTACCTTCCATAATGACAAGGCTACAATCCATTGGAGTATAGACAACAGACTACCGTCCATAATGACAAGGCTACCCTCATTGGAGTAAAAAAAAATCCACAAGAGAATACCTTCTATAATGACAAGGCTACAATCCATTGGAGTATAAAAAATCTCGACAACAGACTACCTTCCATAATGAAAAGGCTACCATCCATTAGAGTAACAATAATCACAACGACAGACTACGTTCCATAATGAAAAGGCTACCATCCATTGCAGTAACAAAAATCTCGACAACAGACTACCTCCCATAATGACAAGGCTACCATCCATTGGAATAACAAAAATATCGACAACACAGTACCTTCCATAATGACAAGGCTACCATCCATTGGAGTAACAAAGATATCGACAACATACTACCTTCCTTAATGACAAGGCTACCATCCATTGGAGTAACAAAAATCACGACAACAGACTACCTTCCATAATGACAAGGTTGCCATCCATTGGAATAACAAAAATATCGACAACACACTACCTTCCATAATGACAAGGCTACCATCCAATGGATTATCAAAAATCTCGACAACAGACTACCTTCCATAATGAAAAGTCTACCATCCATTTGAGTAACAAAATTAGAACAACAGACTACCGTCCTTAATGACAAGGCTACCATCCATTAGAGTAACAATAATATCAACGACAGACTACGTTCCATAATGAAAAGGCTACCATCCATTGCAGTAACAAAAATCTCGACAACAGACTACCTTCCATAATGACAAGGCTACCATCCATTGTTGTAACAAATATCTGGACAACAGACTACCTTCCATAATGACAAGGCTACCATCCATTGGAGTAACAAAAATCCCGACAAGAGACTACCTTCCATAATGACAAAGCAACCATCCATTAGAGTAACAAAAATCTCGACAACAGACTACCTTCCCAAATGACAAGGGTACCATCATTGGAGTAACAAAAATATCCACAAGAGACTACCTTCCATAATGACAAGTCTACAATCCATTGGAGTATAAAAAATCTCGACAACAGACTACCTTCCATAACAACAAGGCTACCATCCATTGGAGTAACAAAAATCTCGACAACAAACTAACTTCCATAATGACTAGGCTACCATCCATTGGAGTAACAAAGATATCGACAACAGACTACCTTCCATAACGACAAGGCTACAATCCATTGTAGTAACAAAAATCTTGACAACAGACTACCTTCCATAATGACAAGGCTACCATTCATTGGAGTAACAAAAACCTAGACAACAAACTACCTTCCCTAATGATAAGGCTACCATCTATTTGAGTAACAAAAATCTCGACAACAGACTACCTTCCATAATGACAAGGGTACCATCCATTGGAGTAACAAAAATCCCGACAACAGACTACCTTCCATAATGACAAGGCTACCATCCATTGGAGTAACAGAAATCTAGACAATAGACTATCTTCCTTAATGACAAGGCTACCATCCATTGGAGTAACAAAAATATCCATAAGAGACTACCTTCCATAATGACAAGGCTACAATCCATTAGAGTATAAAAAATATCGACAACAGACTACCTTCCATAATGACTGGGCTACCATCCATTGAAGTGATAAAAATCTCGACAACAGACTACCTCCCATAATCACAAGGCTACCATCCATTGGAATAACAAAAATATCGACAACACACTACCTTCCATAATGACAAGGCTACCATCCATTGGAGTAACAAAGATATCGACAACATACTACCTTCCATAATGACAAGGCTACCATCCATTGGAGTAACAAAAATCACGACAACACACTACCTTCCATAATGACAACGCTACCATCCATTGGAGTAACAAAGATATCGACAACATACTACCTTCCATAATGACAAGGCTACCATCCATTGGAGTAACAAAAATCACGACAATAGACTACCTTCCATAATGAAATGGCTACCATCCATTGGAATAACAAAAATATCGACAACACACTACCTTCCATAATGACAAGGCTACCATCCAATGGAGTATCAAAAATGTCGACAACAGACTACCTTCCATAATGAAAAGTTTACCATCCATTTGAGTAACAAAAATCTGAACAACAGACTACCATCCTTAATGACAAGCCTACCATCCATTAGAGTAACAATAATCACAACGACAAACTACGTTCCATAATGAAAAGGCTACCATCCATTGCAATAACAAAAATCTCGACAACAGACTACCTTCCATAATGACAAGGCTACCATACATTGTTGTAACAAAAATCTGGACAACAGACTACCTTCCATAATGACAAGGCTACCATCCATGGGAGTAACAAAAATCCCGACAAGAGACTACCTTCCATAATGACAAGGCTACCATCCAGTGGAGGAACAAAAATATAGACAACAGACTACCTTCCATAATGACAAGGCTACCATTCATTGGAGTAACAAAAATCTAGACAACAGACTACCTTCCCTAATGATAAGGCTACCATCTATTTGAGTAACAAAAATCTCGACAGCAGACTACCTTCCATAATGACAAGGGTACCATCCATTGGAGTAACAAAAATCCTGACAACAGACTAACTTCCATAATGACAAGGCTACCATCCATTGGAGTAACAGAAATCTAGACAATAGACTACCTTCCTTAATGACAAGGCTACCATCCATTGGAGTAACAAAAATATCCATAAGAGACTACCTTCCATAATGACAAGGCTACAATCCATTAGAGTATAAAAAATATCGACAACAGACTACCTTCCATAATGATTGGGCTACCATCCATTGAAGTGAAAAAAATCTCGACAACAGACTACCTCCCATAATGACAAGGCTACCATCCATTGGAATAACAAAAATATCGACAACACACTACCTTCCATAATGACAAGGCTACCATCCATTGGAGTAACAAAGATATCGACAACATACTACCTTCCATAATGACAAGGCTACCATCCATTGGAGTAACAAAAATCACGACAACACGCTACCTTCCATAATGACAAGGCTACCATCCATTGTTGTAACAAAAATCTGGACAACAGACTACCTTCCATAATGACAAGGCTACCATCCATTGGAGTAACAAAAATCACGACAAAAGACTACCTTCCATAATGAAATGGCTACCATCCATTGGAATAACAAAAATATCGACAACACACTACCTTCCATAATGACAAGGCTACCATCCAATGGAGTATCAAAAATCTCGACAACAAACTACCTTCCATAATGAAAAGTCTACCATCCATTTGAGTAACAAAAATCTGAACAACAGACTACCATCCTTAATGACAAGGTTACCATCCATTAGAGTAACAATAATCACAACGACAGGCTACATTCCATAACGAAAAGGCTACCATCCATTGCAGTAACAAAAATCTCGACAACAGACTACCTTCCATAATGACAAGGCTACCATCCATTGTTGTAACAAAAATCTGGACAACAGACTACCTTCCATAATGACAAGGCTACCATCCATGTGAGTAACAAAAATCCCGACAAGAGACTACCTTCCATAATGACAAGGCTACCATCCAATGGAGGAACAAAAATATAGACAACAGACTACCTTCCATAATGACAAGGCTACCATCATTGGAGTATAAAAAATATCCACAAGAGAATACCTTCAATAATGACAAGGCTACCATCCATTGGAGTAACAAAAATCACGACAACAGACTACCTTCCATAATGACAAGGCTGCCATCCATTGGAGTAACAAAAATCACGACAACAAACTACCTTCCATAATGACAAGGCTGCCATCCATTGGAATAACAAAAATATCGACAACACACTACCTTCCATAACGACAAGGCTACCATCCAATGGAGTATCAAAAATCTCAACAACAGACTACCTTCCCTAACGACAAGGCTACAATCCATTGTAGTAACAAAAATCTCGACAACAGACTACCTTCCATAATGACAAGGCTACCATCCATTGTAGTTAAAAAAATCTCGACAATAGACTACCTTCCATAATGACAAGGCTTCCATCCATTGGAATAACAAAAATATCGACAACACACTACCTTCCATAATGAAAAGGCTACCATCCCTTAGAGTAACAAAAATCTCGACAACTGACTACCTTCCATAATGACAAAGTTACCATCCATTGGACTAACAAAAAACACGACAATAGACTACCTTCGATAATGACAAGGCTACCGTTCATTGGAGTAACAAAATTCTCGACAGCAGACTACCTTCCCTAATGACAAGGGTATGATCATTGGAGTAACAAAAATATCCACAAGAGACTACCTTCCATAATGACAAGTCTACAATCCATTGGAGTATAAAAAATCTTGACAACAGACTAGCTTCCATAACGACAAGGCTACCATCCATTGGAGTAACAAAAATCTCGACAACAGACTACCTTCCATAATGACTAGGCTACCATCCATTGGAGTAACAAAGATATCGACAACAGACTAACTTCCATAACGACAAGGCTACAATCCATTGTAGTAACAAAAATCTCGACAACAGACTACCTTCCATAATGACAAGGCTACCATCCATTGGAGTAAGAAAAATCTAGACAATAGACTACATTCCATAATAACAAGGCTACCATCCATTGGAGTAACAAAAATCCCGACAACAGACTACCTTCCATAATGACAAGGCTACCATCCATTGGAGTAACAGAAATCTAGACAACAGACTACCTTCCATAATGACAAGGCTACCATCCATTGGAGTAACAAAAATATCAACAAGAGACTACCTTCCATAATGACAAGGCTACCATCCATTGGAATAACAAAAATATCGACAACAGACTACCTTCCATAATGACAAGGCTACCATCCAATGGAGTATCAAAAATCTCGACAACAGACTACCTTCCATAATGAAAAGTCTACCATCCATTTGAGTAACAAAATTAGAACAACAGACTACCGTCCTTAATGACAAGGCTACCATCCATTAGAGTAACAATAATATCAACGACAGACTACGTTCCATAATGAAAAGGCTACCATCCATTGCAGTAACAAAAATCTCGACAACAGACTACCTTCCATAATGACAAGGCTACCATCCATTGTTGTAACAAATATCTGGACAACAGACTACCTTCCATAATGACAAGGCTACCATCCATTGGAGTAACAAAAATCCCGACAAGAGACTACCTTCCATAATGACAAAGCTACCATCCATTAGAGTAACAAAAATCTCGACAACAGACTACCTTCCCAAATGACAAGGGTACCATCATTGGAGTAACAAAAATATCCACAAGAGACTACCTTCCATAATGACAAGTCTACAATCCATTGGAGTATAAAAAATCTCGACAACAGACTACCTTCCATAACAACAAGGCTACCATCCATTGGAGTAACAAAAATCTCGACAACAAACTAACTTCCATAATGACTAGGCTACCATCCATTGGAGTAACAAAGATATCGACAACAGACTACCTTCCATAACGACAAGGCTACAATCCATTGTAGTAACAAAAATCTTGACAACAGACTACCTTCCATAATGACAAGGCTACCATTCATTGGAGTAACAAAAACCTAGACAACAAACTACCTTCCCTAATGATAAGGCTACCATCTATTTGAGTAACAAAAATCTCGACAACAGACTACCTTCCATAATGACAAGGGTACCATCCATTGGAGTAACAAAAATCCCGACAACAGACTACCTTCCATAATGACAAGGCTACCATCCATTGGAGTAACAGAAATCTAGACAATAGACTATCTTCCTTAATGACAAGGCTACCATCCATTGGAGTAACAAAAATATCCATAAGAGACTACCTTCCATAATGACAAGGCTACAATCCATTAGAGTATAAAAAATATCGACAACAGACTACCTTCCATAATGACTGGGCTACCATCCATTGAAGTGATAAAAATCTCGACAACAGACTACCTCCCATAATCACAAGGCTACCATCCATTGGAATAACAAAAATATCGACAACACACTCACTTCCATAATGACAAGGCTACCATCCATTGGAGTAACAAAGATATCGACAACATACTACCTTCCATAATGACAAGGCTACCATCCATTGGAGTAACAAAAATCACGACAACACACTACCTTCCATAATGACAACGCTACCATCCATTGGAGTAACAAAGATATCGACAACATACTACCTTCCATAATGACAAGGCTACCATCCATTGGAGTAACAAAAATCACGACAATAGACTACCTTCCATAATGAAATGGCTACCATCCATTGGAATAACAAAAATATCGACAACACACTACCTTCCATAATGACAAGGCTACCATCCAATGGAGTATCAAAAATGTCGACAACAGACTAACTTCCATAATGAAAAGTTTACCATCCATTTGAGTAACAAAAATCTGAACAACAGACTACCATCCTTAATGACAAGCCTACCATCCATTAGAGTAACAATAATCACAACGACAAACTACGTTCCATAATGAAAAGGCTACCATCCATTGCAATAACAAAAATCTCGACAACAGACTACCTTCCATAATGACAAGGCTACCATCCATTGTTGTAACAAAAATCTGGACAACAGACTACCTTCCATAATGACAAGGCTACCATCCATGGGAGTAACAAAAATCCCGACAAGAGACTACCTTCCATAATGACAAGGCTACCATCCAGTGGAGGAACAAAAATATAGACAACAGACTACCTTCCATAATGACAAGGCTACCATTCATTGGAGTAACAAAAATCTAGACAACAGACTACCTTCCCTAATGATAAGGCTACCATCTATTTGAGTAACAAAAATCTCGACAGCAGACTACCTTCCATAATGACAAGGGTACCATCCATTGGAGTAACAAAAATCCGGACAACAGACTAACTTCCATAATGACAAGGCTACCATCCATTGGAGTAACAGAAATCTAGACAATAGACTACCTTCCTTAATGACAAGGCTACCATCCATTGGAGTAACAAAAATATCCATAAGAGACTACCTTCCATAATGACAAGGCTACAATCCATTAGAGTATAAAAAATATCGACAACAGACTACCTTCCATAATGATTGGGCTACCATCCATTGAAGTGAAAAAAATCTCGACAACAGACTACCTCCCATAATGACAAGGCTACCATCCATTGGAATAACAAAAATATCGACAACACACTACCTTCCATAATGACAAGGCTACCATCCATTGGAGTAACAAAGATATCGACAACATACTACCTTCCATAATGACAAGGCTACCATCCATTGGAGTAACAAAAATCACGACAACACGCTACCTTCCATAATGACAAGGCTACCATCCATTGTTGTAACAAAAATCTGGACAACAGACTACCTTCCATAATGACAAGGCTACCATCCATTGGAGTAACAAAAATCACGACAAAAGACTACCTTCCATAATGAAATGGCTACCATCCATTGGAATAACAAAAATATCGACAACACACTACCTTCCATAATGACAAGGCTACCATCCAATGGAGTATCAAAAATCTCGACAACAAACTACCTTCCATAATGAAAAGTCTACCATCCATTTGAGTAACAAAAATCTGAACAACAGACTACCATCCTTAATGACAAGGTTACCATCCATTAGAGTAACAATAATCACAACGACAGGCTACATTCCATAACGAAAAGGCTACCATCCATTGCAGTAACAAAAATCTCGACAACAGACTACCTTCCATAATGACAAGGCTACCATCCATTGTTGTAACAAAAATCTGGACAACAGACTACCTTCCATAATGACAAGGCTACCATCCATGGGAGTAACAAAAATCCCGACAAGAGACTACCTTCCATAATGACAAGGCTACCATCCAATGGAGGAACAAAAATATAGACAACAGACTACCTTCCATAATGACAAGGCTACCATCATTGGAGTATAAAAAATATCCACAAGAGAATACCTTCAATAATGACAAGGCTACCATCCATTGGAGTAACAAAAATCACGACAACAGACTACCTTCCATAATGACAAGGCTGCCATCCATTGGAGTAACAAAAATCACGACAACAAACTACCTTCCATAATGACAAGGCTGCCATCCATTGGAATAACAAAAATATCGACAACACACTACCTTCCATAACGACAAGGCTACCATCCAATGGAGTATCAAAAATCTCAACAACAGACTACCTTCCCTAACGACAAGGCTACAATCCATTGTAGTAACAAAAATCTCGACAACAGACTACCTTCCATAATGACAAGGCTACCATCCATTGTAGTTAAAAAAATCTCGACAATAGACTACCTTCCATAATGACAAGGCTTCCATCCATTGGAATAACAAAAATATCGACAACACACTACCTTCCATAATGAAAAGGCTACCATCCCTTAGAGTAACAAAAATCTCGACAACTGACTACCTTCCATAATGACAAAGTTACCATCCATTGGACTAACAAAAAACACGACAATAGACTACCTTCGATAATGACAAGGCTACCGTTCATTGGAGTAACAAAATTCTCGACAGCAGACTACCTTCCCTAATGACAAGGGTATGATCATTGGAGTAACAAAAATATCCACAAGAGACTACCTTCCATAATGACAAGTCTATAATCCATTGGAGTATAAAAAATCTTGACAACAGACTAGCTTCCATAACGACAAGGCTACCATCCATTGGAGTAACAAAAATCTCGACAACAGACTACCTTCCATAATGACTAGGCTACCATCCATTGGAGTAACAAAGATATCGACAACAGACTAACTTCCATAACGACAAGGCTACAATCCATTGTAGTAACAAAAATCTCGACAACAGACTACCTTCCATAATGACAAGGCTACCATCCATTGGAGTAAGAAAAATCTAGACAATAGACTACATTCCATAATAACAAGGCTACCATCCATTGGAGTAACAAAAATCCCTACAACAGACTACCTTCCATAATGACAAGGCTACCATCCATTGGAGTAACAGAAATCTAGACAACAGACTACCTTCCATAATGACAAGGCTACCATCCATTGGAGTAACAAAAATATCAACAAGAGACTACCTTCCATAATGACAAGGCTACCATCCATTGAAGTGAAAAAAATCTTGACAACAGACTACCTTCCATAATGACTAGGCTACCATCCATTGGAGTATAAAAAATCTCGACAATAGACTACCTTCCATAATTACAAGGCTACCATCCATTGGAATAACAAAAATATCGACAACACACTACCTTCCATAATGACTAGGTTACCATCCATTGGAGTAACAAAGATATCGAAACCATACTACCTTCCATAATGACAAGGCTAGCATCCATTGGAGTAACAAAAATCACGACAATAGACTACCTTCCATAATGACAAGGCTACCATCCATTGGAATAACAAAACTATCGACAACACACTACCTTCCATAATGACAAGGCTACCATCCATTGGAGTAACAAAGATATCGACAACATACTACCTTCCATAATGACAAGGCTACCATCCATTGGAGTAACAAAAATCACGACAATAGACTACCTTCCATAATGAAATGGCTACCATCCATTGGAATAACAAAAATATCGACAACACACTACCTTCCATAATGACAAGGCTACCATCCAATGGAGTATCAAAAATGTCGACAACAGACTACCTTCCATAATGAAAAGTTTACCATCCATTTGAGTAACAAAAATCTGAACAACAGACTACCATCCTTAATGACAAGCCTACCATCCATTAGAGTAACAATAATCACAACGACAAACTACGTTCCATAATGAAAAGGCTACCATCCATTGCAATAACAAAAATCTCGACAACAGACTACCTTCCATAATGACAAGGCTACCATCCATTGTTGTAACAAAAATCTGGACAACAGACTACCTTCCATAATGACAAGGCTACCATCCATGGGAGTAACAAAAATCCCGACAAGAGACTACCTTCCATAATGACAAGGCTACCATCCAGTGGAGGAACAAAAATATAGACAACAGACTACCTTCCATAATGACAAGGCTACCATTCATTGGAGTAACAAAAATCTAGACAACAGACTACCTTCCCTAATGATAAGGCTACCATCTATTTGAGTAACAAAAATCTCGACAGCAGACTACCTTCCATAATGACAAGGGTACCATCCATTGGAGTAACAAAAATCCTGACAACAGACTAACTTCCATAATGACAAGGCTACCATCCATTGGAGTAACAGAAATCTAGACAATAGACTACCTTCCTTAATGACAAGGCTACCATCCATTGGAGTAACAAAAATATCCATAAGAGACTACCTTCCATAATGACAAGGCTACAATCCATTAGAGTATAAAAAATATCGACAACAGACTACCTTCCATAATGATTGGGCTACCATCCATTGAAGTGAAAAAAATCTCGACAACAGACTACCTCCCATAATGACAAGGCTACCATCCATTGGAATAACAAAAATATCGACAACACACTACCTTCCATAATGACAAGGCTACCATCCATTGGAGTAACAAAGATATCGACAACATACTACCTTCCATAATGACAAGGCTACCATCCATTGGAGTAACAAAAATCACGACAACACGCTACCTTCCATAATGACAAGGCTACCATCCATTGTTGTAACAAAAATCTGGACAACAGACTACCTTCCATAATGACAAGGCTACCATCCATTGGAGTAACAAAAATCACGACAAAAGACTACCTTCCATAATGAAATGGCTACCATCCATTGGAATAACAAAAATATCGACAACACACTACCTTCCATAATGACAAGGCTACCATCCAATGGAGTATCAAAAATCTCGACAACAAACTACCTTCCATAATGAAAAGTCTACCATCCATTTGAGTAACAAAAATCTGAACAACAGACTACCATCCTTAATGACAAGGTTACCATCCATTAGAGTAACAATAATCACAACGACAGGCTACATTCCATAACGAAAAGGCTACCATCCATTGCAGTAACAAAAATCTCGACAACAGACTACCTTCCATAATGACAAGGCTACCATCCATTGTTGTAACAAAAATCTGGACAACAGACTACCTTCCATAATGACAAGGCTACCATCCATGGGAGTAACAAAAATCCCGACAAGAGACTACCTTCCATAATGACAAGGCTACCATCCAATGGAGGAACAAAAATATAGACAACAGACTACCTTCCATAATGACAAGGCTACCATCATTGGAGTATAAAAAATATCCACAAGAGAATACCTTCAATAATGACAAGGCTACCATCCATTGGAGTAACAAAAATCACGACAACAGACTACCTTCCATAATGACAAGGCTGCCATCCATTGGAGTAACAAAAATCACGACAACAAACTACCTTCCATAATGACAAGGCTGCCATCCATTGGAATAACAAAAATATCGACAACACACTACCTTCCATAACGACAAGGCTACCATCCAATGGAGTATCAAAAATCTCAACAACAGACTACCTTCCCTAACGACAAGGCTACAATCCATTGTAGTAACAAAAATCTCGACAACAGACTACCTTCCATAATGACAAGGCTACCATCCATTGTAGTTAAAAAAATCTCGACAATAGACTACCTTCCATAATGACAAGGCTTCCATCCATTGGAATAACAAAAATATCGACAACACACTACCTTCCATAATGAAAAGGCTACCATCCCTTAGAGTAACAAAAATCTCGACAACTGACTACCTTCCATAATGACAAAGTTACCATCCATTGGACTAACAAAAAACACGACAATAGACTACCTTCGATAATGACAAGGCTACCGTTCATTGGAGTAACAAAATTCTCGACAGCAGACTACCTTCCCTAATGACAAGGGTATGATCATTGGAGTAACAAAAATATCCACAAGAGACTACCTTCCATAATGACAAGTCTACAATCCATTGGAGTATAAAAAATCTTGACAACAGACTAGCTTCCATAACGACAAGGCTACCATCCATTGGAGTAACAAAAATCTCGACAACAGACTACCTTCCATAATGACTAGGCTACCATCCATTGGAGTAACAAAGATATCGACAACAGACTAACATCCATAACGACAAGGCTACAATCCATTGTAGTAACAAAAATCTCGACAACAGACTACCTTCCATAATGACAAGGCTACCATCCATTGGAGTAAGAAAAATCTAGACAATAGACTACATTCCATAATAACAAGGCTACCATCCATTGGAGTAACAAAAATCCCGACAACAGACTACCTTCCATAATGACAAGGCTACCATCCATTGGAGTAACAGAAATCTAGACAACAGACTACCTTCCATAATGACAAGGCTACCATCCATTGGAGTAACAAAAATATCAACAAGAGACTACCTTCCATAATGACAAGGCTACCATCCATTGGAATAACAAAAATATCGACAACAGACTACCTTCCATAATGACAAGGCTACCATCCAATGGAGTATCAAAAATCTCGACAACAGACTACCTTCCATAATGAAAAGTCTACCATCCATTTGAGTAACAAAATTAGAACAACAGACTACCGTCCTTAATGACAAGGCTACCATCCATTAGAGTAACAATAATATCAACGACAGACTACGTTCCATAATGAAAAGGCTACCATCCATTGCAGTAACAAAAATCTCGACAACAGACTACCTTCCATAATGACAAGGCTACCATCCATTGTTGTAACAAATATCTGGACAACAGACTACCTTCCATAATGACAAGGCTACCATCCATTGGAGTAACAAAAATCCCGACAAGAGACTACCTTCCATAATGACAAAGCTACCATCCATTAGAGTAACAAAAATCTCGACAACAGACTACCTTCCCAAATGACAAGGGTACCATCATTGGAGTAACAAAAATATCCACAAGAGACTACCTTCCATAATGACAAGTCTACAATCCATTGGAGTATAAAAAATCTCGACAACAGACTACCTTCCATAACAACAAGGCTACCATCCATTGGAGTAACAAAAATCTCGACAACAAACTAACTTCCATAATGACTAGGCTACCATCCATTGGAGTAACAAAGATATCGACAACAGACTACCTTCCATAACGACAAGGCTACAATCCATTGTAGTAACAAAAATCTTGACAACAGACTACCTTCCATAATGACAAGGCTACCATTCATTGGAGTAACAAAAACCTAGACAACAAACTACCTTCCCTAATGATAAGGCTACCATCTATTTGAGTAACAAAAATCTCGACAACAGACTACCTTCCATAATGACAAGGGTACCATCCATTGGAGTAACAAAAATCCCGACAACAGACTACCTTCCATAATGACAAGGCTACCATCCATTGGAGTAACAGAAATCTAGACAATAGACTATCTTCCTTAATGACAAGGCTACCATCCATTGGAGTAACAAAAATATCCATAAGAGACTACCTTCCATAATGACAAGGCTACAATCCATTAGAGTATAAAAAATATCGACAACAGACTACCTTCCATAATGACTGGGCTACCATCCATTGAAGTGATAAAAATCTCGACAACAGACTACCTCCCATAATCACAAGGCTACCATCCATTGGAATAACAAAAATATCGACAACACACTCACTTCCATAATGACAAGGCTACCATCCATTGGAGTAACAAAGATATCGACAACATACTACCTTCCATAATGACAAGGCTACCATCCATTGGAGTAACAAAAATCACGACAACACACTACCTTCCATAATGACAACGCTACCATCCATTGGAGTAACAAAGATATCGACAACATACTACCTTCCATAATGACAAGGCTACCATCCATTGGAGTAACAAAAATCACGACAATAGACTACCTTCCATAATGAAATGGCTACCATCCATTGGAATAACAAAAATATCGACAACACACTACCTTCCATAATGACAAGGCTACCATCCAATGGAGTATCAAAAATGTCGACAACAGACTACCTTCCATAATGAAAAGTTTACCATCCATTTGAGTAACAAAAATCTGAACAACAGACTACCATCCTTAATGACAAGCCTACCATCCATTAGAGTAACAATAATCACAACGACAAACTACGTTCCATAATGAAAAGGCTACCATCCATTGCAATAACAAAAATCTCGACAACAGACTACCTTCCATAATGACAAGGCTACCATCCATTGTTGTAACAAAAATCTGGACAACAGACTACCTTCCATAATGACAAGGCTACCATCCATGGGAGTAACAAAAATCCCGACAAGAGACTACCTTCCATAATGACAAGGCTACCATCCAGTGGAGGAACAAAAATATAGACAACAGACTACCTTCCATAATGACAAGGCTACCATTCATTGGAGTAACAAAAATCTAGACAACAGACTACCTTCCCTAATGATAAGGCTACCATCTATTTGAGTAACAAAAATCTCGACAGCAGACTACCTTCCATAATGACAAGGGTACCATCCATTGGAGTAACAAAAATCCTGACAACAGACTAACTTCCATAATGACAAGGCTACCATCCATTGGAGTAACAGAAATCTAGACAATAGACTACCTTCCTTAATGACAAGGCTACCATCCATTGGAGTAACAAAAATATCCATAAGAGACTACCTTCCATAATGACAAGGCTACAATCCATTAGAGTATAAAAAATATCGACAACAGACTACCTTCCATAATGATTGGGCTACCATCCATTGAAGTGAAAAAAATCTCGACAACAGACTACCTCCCATAATGACAAGGCTACCATCCATTGGAATAACAAAAATATCGACAACACACTACCTTCCATAATGACAAGGCTACCATCCATTGGAGTAACAAAGATATCGACAACATACTACCTTCCATAATGACAAGGCTACCATCCATTGGAGTAACAAAAATCACGACAACACGCTACCTTCCATAATGACAAGGCTACCATCCATTGTTGTAACAAAAATCTGGACAACAGACTACCTTCCATAATGACAAGGCTACCATCCATTGGAGTAACAAAAATCACGACAAAAGACTACCTTCCATAATGAAATGGCTACCATCCATTGGAATAACAAAAATATCGACAACACACTACCTTCCATAATGACAAGGCTACCATCCAATGGAGTATCAAAAATCTCGACAACAAACTACCTTCCATAATGAAAAGTCTACCATCCATTTGAGTAACAAAAATCTGAACAACAGACTACCATCCTTAATGACAAGGTTACCATCCATTAGAGTAACAATAATCACAACGACAGGCTACATTCCATAACGAAAAGGCTACCATCCATTGCAGTAACAAAAATCTCGACAACAGACTACCTTCCATAATGACAAGGCTACCATCCATTGTTGTAACAAAAATCTGGACAACAGACTACCTTCCATAATGACAAGGCTACCATCCATGGGAGTAACAAAAATCCCGACAAGAGACTACCTTCCATAATGACAAGGCTACCATCCAATGGAGGAACAAAAATATAGACAACAGACTACCTTCCATAATGACAAGGCTACCATCATTGGAGTATAAAAAATATCCACAAGAGAATACCTTCAATAATGACAAGGCTACCATCCATTGGAGTAACAAAAATCACGACAACAGACTACCTTCCATAATGACAAGGCTGCCATCCATTGGAGTAACAAAAATCACGACAACAAACTACCTTCCATAATGACAAGGCTGCCATCCATTGGAATAACAAAAATATCGACAACACACTACCTTCCATAACGACAAGGCTACCATCCAATGGAGTATCAAAAATCTCAACAACAGACTACCTTCCCTAACGACAAGGCTACAATCCATTGTAGTAACAAAAATCTCGACAACAGACTACCTTCCATAATGACAAGGCTACCATCCATTGTAGTTAAAAAAATCTCGACAATAGACTACCTTCCATAATGACAAGGCTTCCATCCATTGGAATAACAAAAATATCGACAACACACTACCTTCCATAATGAAAAGGCTACCATCCCTTAGAGTAACAAAAATCTCGACAACTGACTACCTTCCATAATGACAAAGTTACCATCCATTGGACTAACAAAAAACACGACAATAGACTACCTTCGATAATGACAAGGCTACCGTTCATTGGAGTAACAAAATTCTCGACAGCAGACTACCTTCCCTAATGACAAGGGTATGATCATTGGAGTAACAAAAATATCCACAAGAGACTACCTTCCATAATGACAAGTCTATAATCCATTGGAGTATAAAAAATCTTGACAAGAGACTAGCTTCCATAACGACAAGGCTACCATCCATTGGAGTAACAAAAATCTCGACAACAGACTACCTTCCATAATGACTAGGCTACCATCCATTGGAGTAACAAAGATATCGACAACAGACTAACTTCCATAACGACAAGGCTACAATCCATTGTAGTAACAAAAATCTCGACAACAGACTACCTTCCATAATGACAAGGCTACCATCCATTGGAGTAAGAAAAATCTAGACAATAGACTACATTCCATAATAACAAGGCTACCATCCATTGGAGTAACAAAAATCCCGACAACAGACTACCTTCCATAATGACAAGGCTACCATCCATTGGAGTAACAGAAATCTAGACAACAGACTACCTTCCATAATGACAAGGCTACCATCCATTGGAGTAACAAAAATATCAACAAGAGACTACCTTCCATAATGACAAGGCTACCATCCATTGAAGTGAAAAAAATCTTGACAACAGACTACCTTCCATAATGACTAGGCTACCATCCATTGGAGTATAAAAAATCTCGACAATAGACTACCTTCCATAATTACAAGGCTACCATCCATTGGAATAACAAAAATATCGACAACACACTACCTTCCATAATGACTAGGTTACCATCCATTGGAGTAACAAAGATATCGAAACCATACTACCTTCCATAATGACAAGGCTAGCATCCATTGGAGTAACAAAAATCACGACAATAGACTACCTTCCATAATGACAAGGCTACCATCCATTGGAATAACAAAACTATCGACAACACACTACCTTCCATAATGACAAGGCTACCATCCATTGGAGTAACAAAGATATCGACAACATACTACCTTCCATAATGACAAGGCTAGCATCCATTGGAGTAACAGAAATCTAGACAATAAACTACCTTCCATAATAACGAGGCTACCATCCATTGGAGTAACAAAAATCCTGACAACAGACTACCTTCCATAATGACAAGGCTACCATCCATTGGAGTAACAAAAATCTAGACAACAGACTACCTTCCGTAATTAAAAGGATACCATCCATTGGAGTAACAAAAATCGTGACAGCAGACTATCTTCCATAATGACAAGGGTACTTTCATTGGAGTAACAAAAATATCCACAAGAGACTACCTTCCATAATGACAAGGCTACAATCCGTTGGAATAACAAAAATATCGACAACACACTACCTTCCATAATGACAAGGCTACCATCCAATGGAGTATCAAAAATCTCAACAACAAACTACCTTCCCTAACGACAAGGCTACAATCCATTGTAGTAACAAAAATCTCGACAACAGACTACCTTCCATAACGACAAGGCTACCATCCATTGTAGTTACAAAAATCTCGACAACAAAATACCTTCCATAATGACAAGGCTTCCATCCATTGTAGTAACAAAAATCTCGACAATAGACTACCTTCTATAATCATAATGATACCATTCATTGGAGTAAAAAAATTCTCGACAGCAGACTACCTTCCATAATGACAAGGCAACCATCCATTGGAATAACAAAAATATTGACACTAGACTACCTTCCATAATGAAAAGGCTACCATCCATTGGAATAACAAAAATATCGACAACACACTACCTTCCATACTGATAAGGCTACCATCTATTGGAGTAAAAAAAATCTCGACAGCATACTACCTTCCATAATGACAAGGGTACCATAATTGGAGTAACAAAAATATCAACAAGAGACTACCTTACATAATGACAAGGCTACAATCCATTAGAGTATAAAAAATCTCGACAACAAACTACCTTCCATAATGACAAGGCTACCAACAATTGGAGTATAAAAAATCTCAACAACAGACTACCTTCCCTAATGACAAGGCTACCATCCATTGGAATAACAAAAATATCGACAACACACTACCTTCCATAATGATAAGGCTACCATCATTGGAGTAAAAAAGATATCAACAACATACTACCATCCATAATGACAAGGCTACCATCCATTGGAGTAACAAAAATTACGACAACAGACTTCCATCCATAATGACAAGGCTACCATCCATTGGAATAACCAAAATATCTACAACACACTAACTTCCATAATTACAAGGCTACCATCCAATGGAGTAACAAAAATCTCGACAACAGACTACCTTCGATAATGACAAGTCTACCATCCATTGGAGTAATAAAAATCCTGACAACATACTACGTTCCATAATGATAAGGCTACCATCCATTGGAGTAACAGAAATCTAGAAAACAGACTACTTTCGATAATGACAAGGCTACCATCCATTGGAGTAACAAAAATCTCGACAACAGACTACCTTCCATAATGACAAGGCTACCATCCCTTAGAGTAACAGAAATCTAGATA
Organism: Vicia faba; assembly: GCA_948472305.1. Lineage (NCBI taxonomy): Eukaryota > Viridiplantae > Streptophyta > Magnoliopsida > Fabales > Fabaceae > Vicia > Vicia faba. The sequence continues at coordinate 657,172,169 of OX451740.1, forward strand.
ATAGACTACCTTCCATAATAACAAGGCTACCATCCATTGGAGTAACAAAAATCCCGACAATAGACTTCCTTCCATAATGACAAGGCTACCATCCATTGGAGTAACAGAAATCTCGACAACAGACTACCTTCCATAATGACAAGGCTACCATCCATTAAAGTAAAAAAATTCTCGACAACATACTATCTTCCATAATGACTAGGCTACCATCCATTGGAGTAACAAAGATATCGACAACAAACGACCTTCCATAATGATAAGGGTACAATCCATTATAGTAACGAAAATCTCGACAACAGACTACCTTCCATAATGACAAGGCTACCGCTAATTGTAGTAACAAAAATATCGACAATAGACTACCTTCCATAATCATAAGGATACCATTTATTGGAGTAAAAAAAATCTCGACAACAGACTACCTTCCATAATGATAAGGTAACCATCCATTGGACTAACAAAAATATTGACAATAGACTACCTTCCATAATGAAAAGGCTACCATCCATTAGAATAACAAAACTATCGACAACACACTACCTTCCATAATGACAAGGCTACCATCCAATGGAGTAACAAAAATCTCGACAAAAAACTACCTTCCATAATGAGAAGGCTACCATCCATTGTTGTAAAACAAATCTGGACAACAGACTACCTTCCATAATGACAAGGCTACTATCCATTGGAGTAACAAAAATCCCGACAAGATACTACCTTCCATAATGACAAGGGTACCATCATTGGAGTAACAAAAATATCCACAAGAGACTACCTTCCATAATGATAAGGCTACAATCCATTAGAGTATAAAAAATCTCTACAGCAGACTACCTTCCATAATGACAAGGTTACCAACCATTGGAGTATAAAAAATCTGAACAATAGACTACCTTCCTTAAAGACAAGGCTACCATCCATTGTAGAAACAAAAAATCTGGATAATAGACTACCTTCCATAATGACAAGGCTACCATCCATTGTTGTAACAAAAAAATGGACAACAGACTACCTTCTATAATGTCAAGGCTTCCATCCATTGGAGTAATAAAAATCCTGACAACAGACTACCTTCCATAATGACAAGGCTACCATCCATTGGAGTAACAGAAATCTAGAAAACATACTACCTTCCATAATGACAAGGCTACCATCCATTGGAGTAACAAAAATATCGACAACAGACTACCTCCCATAATGACAAGGGTACCATCATTGGAGTAAAAAAAATCTCGACAAAACACTACCTTCCAGAATGAAAAGGATACCATCCATTGGAGAAACAAAGATATCGACAACATACTACATTCCATAATGACAAGGCTACCATCCATTAGAGTAACAAAAATCATGACAACAGACTACCTTCCATAATGACAAGGCTACCATTCATTGGAATAACAAAAATATCGACAACACACTACCTTCCATAATGACAAGGCTACCATCCAATGGAGTAACCAAAATCTCGACAACAAACTACCTTCCATAATGAAAAGTCTACCATCCATTTGAGTAACAAAAATATGAACAACAGTAATGACAATGACAGACTACTTTCCAAAATGAAAAGGCTACCATCCATTGCAGTAACAAAAATCTCTACAACAGACTACCTTCCATAATGACATGGCTACCATCCATTGTTGTAACAAAAATCTGGACAACAGACTACCTTCCATAATGACAAGGCTACCATCCATTGGAGTAACAAAAATCCCGACAAGAGACTACCTTGCATAATGACAATGCTACCATCCATTGGAATAAAAGAAATATAGATGACAGACTACCTTCCATAATGACAAGGCTACCATCCATTGGAGTAACAAAAATCTCGACAACAGACTACCTTCCATAATGACAAGGGTACCATCATTGGAGTAAAAAAAATATCCACAAGAGATTACCTTCCATAATGACAAGGCTACAATCCATTGGAGTATAAAAAATCTCGACAACAGACTACCTTCCATAATGACAAGGCTACCATCCATTGTAATAACAAAAATATCAACAACACAGTACCTTCCATAATGACAAGGCTACCATCCATTGGAGTAACAAAGATATCGACAACATACTACCTTCAATAATTACAAGGCTACCATCCATTGGAGTCACAAAAATCACGACAACAAACTACCTTCCATAATGGCAAGGCTACCATCCATTAGAATATCAAAAATATCGACAACACACTACCTTCCATAATGACAAGGCTACCATCCAGTGGAGTAACCAAAATCTCGACAACAAATTACCTTCCATAATGAAAAGTCTACCATCCATTTGAGTAACAAAAATCTGAACAACAGACTACCGTCCTTAATGACAAGGCTACCATCCATTAGAGTAACAGTAATCACAACGACAGACTACGTTCCATAATGAAAAGGCTACCATCCATTGCAGTAACAAAAATCTCGACAACAGACTAGCTTCCATAATGAGAAGGCTACCATCCATTGTTGTAAAAAAAATCTGGACAACAGACTACCTTCCATAATGACAAGGCTACTATCCATTGGAGTAACAAAAATCCCGACAAGATACTACCTTCCATAATGACAAGGTTACCATCCATTGGAGTAACAGAAATCTAGACAACAGACTACCTTCCATAAGGACAAGGCTACCATCCATTGGAGTAACAAAAATCTCGACAGCAGACTACCTTAAATAATGACAAGGGTACCATCATTGGAGTTAAAAAAATATCCACAAGAGAATACCTTCCATAATGACAAGGCTACAATCCATTGGAGTATAAAAAATCTCGACAACAGACTACCTTCCATAATGACAAGGCTACCATCCATTGGAGTATCAAAAATCTCGACAACAGACTACCTTCCATAATGACTAGGCTACCATCCATTGGAGTAACAAAGATATCGACAACAGAATACCTTCCATAACGACAAGGCTACAATCCATTGTAGTAACAAAAATCTCGATAATAGACTACCTTTCATAATGACAAGGCTATCATCCATTGTAGTAACAAAAATCTCGACAATAGACAACATAACATAATCACAAGGCTACCATTCATTGGAGTAACAAAAATCTCAACAACAGACTACCTTCCTTAATTACAAGGCTTCCATCTATTGGAATAACAAAAATATCGACAACATGCTACCTTCCATAATGAGAAGGCTACCATCCCTTAGAGTAACAAAAATCTTGACAACAGACTACCTTCCATAATGACAAAGCTACCATCCATTGGAGTAACAAAGATATTGACAATATACTACCTTCCCTAATGACAAGGATACCATCCATTGGACTAACAAAAATCACGACAATAGACTACCTTCCATAATGACAAGGCTACCATCCATTGGAGTAACAAAAATCTCAATAACAGACTACCTTCCATAATGACTAGGCTACCATCCATTGGAGTAACAAAGATATCGACAACAGACTACCTTCCATAACGACAAGGCTACAATCCATTGGAGTATAAAAAATCTCGACAACAGACTACCTTCCATAATGACAAGGCTACCATCCATTGGAGTATCAAAAATCTCGACAACAACTACCTTCCATAATAACTAGGCTACCATCCATTGGAGTAACAAAGATATCGACAAAAGAATACCTTCCATAACGACAAGGCTACAATCCATTGTAGTGACAAAAATCTCGATAATAGACTACCTTCATAATGACAAGGCTATCATCCATTATAGTAACAAAAATCTCGACAATAGACTACCTTCCATAATGACAAGGCTTCAATCTATTGGAATAACAAAAATATTGACAACACGCTACCTTCCATAATGACAAGGCTACCATCCCTTAGAGTAACAAAAATCTCCACAACAGAGTTCCTTCCATAATGACAAGGCTACCATCCATTGGAGTATAAAAAATATCCACAAGAGAATACCTTCAATAATGACAAGGCTACCATCCATTGGAGTAACAAAAATCACGACAACAGACTACCTTCCATAATGACAAGGCTGCCATCCATTGGAGTAACAAAAATCACGACAACAGACTACCTTCCATAATGACAAGGCTGCCATCCATTGGAATAACAAAAATATCGCCAACACACTACCTTACATAATGACAAGGCTACCATCCAATGGAGTATCAAAAATCTCAACAACAGACTACCTTCCCTAACGACAAGGCTACAATCCATTGTAGTAACAAAAATCTCGACAACAGACTACCTTCCATAATGACAAGGCTACCATCCATTGTAGTTACAAAAATCTCAACAATAGACTACCTTCCATAATGACAAAGCTTCCATCCATTGGAATAACCAAAATATCGACAACACACTACCTTCCATAATGAAAAGGCTACCATCCCTTAGAGTAACAAAAATCTCGACAACTGACTACCTTCCATAATGACAAAGTTACCATCCATTGGAGTAACAAAGATATCGACAATATACTACCTTCCCTAATGACAAGGCTACCATCCATTGGACTAACAAAAAACACGACAATAGACTACCTTCGATAATGACAAGGCTACCGTTCATTGGAGTAACAAAATTCTCGACAGCAGACTACCTTCCCTAATGACAAGGGTATGATCATTGGAGTAACAAAAATATCCACAAGAGACTACCTTCCATAATGACAAGTCTACAATCCATTGGAGTATAAAAAATCTTGACAACAGACTAGCTTCCATAACGACAAGGCTACCATCCATTGGAGTAACAAAAATCTCGACAACAGACTACCTTCCATAATGACTAGGCTACCATCCATTGAAGTAACAAAGATATCGACAACAGACTAACTTCCATAACGACAAGGCTACAATCCATTGTAGTAACAAAAATCTCGACAACAGACTACCTTCCATAATGACAAGGCTACCATCCATTGGAGTAAGAAAAATCTAGACAATAGACTACATTCCATAATAACAAGGCTACCATCCGTTGGAGTAACAAAAATCCCGACAACAGACTACCTTCCATAATGACAAGGCTACCATCCATTGGAGTAACAGAAATCTAGACAACAGACTACCTTCCATAATGACAAGGCTACCATCCATTGGAGTAACAAAAATATCCACAAGAGACTACCTTCCATAATGACAAGGCTACCATCCATTGAAGTGAAAAAATTCTTGACAACAGACTACCTTCCATAATGACTAGGCTACCATCCATTGGAGTATAAAAAATCTCGACAACAGACTATCTTCCATAATTACAAGGCTACCATCCATTGGAATAACAAAAATATCGACAACACACTACCTTCCATAATGACTAGGTTACCATCCATTGGAGTAACAAAGATATCGAAACCATACTACCTTCCATAATGACAAGGCTAGCATCCATTGGAGTAACAAAAATCACGACAATAGACTACCTTCCATAATGACAAGGCTACCATCATTGGAATAACAAAACTACGACAACACACTACCTTCCATAATGACAAGGCTACCATCCATTGGAGTAACAAAGATATCGATAACATACTACCTTCCATAATGACAAGGCTAGCATCCATTGGAGTAACAGAAATCTAGACAATAGACTACCTTCCATAATAACGAGGCTACCATCCATTGGAGTAACAAAAATCCTGACAACAGACTACCTTCCATAATGACAAGGCTACCATCCATTGGAGTAACAAAAATCTAGACAACAGACTACCTTCCTTAATGAAAAGGATACCATCCATTGGAGTAACAAAAATCGTGACAGCAGACTATCTTCCATAATGACAAGGGTACCATCATTGGAGTAACAAAAATATCCACAAGAGACTACCTTCCATAATGACAAGGCTACAATCCGTTGGAGTATAAAAAATCTCGACAACATACTACCTTCCATAATGACAAGGCTACCATCCAATGAAGTAAAAAAAATCTCGACAACAGACTATCTTCCATAATGACTAGGCTACCATCCATTGGAGTAACAAAGATATCGACAACAAACTACCTTCCATTACGACAAGGATACAATCCATTGTAGTAACACAAATCTCGACAACAGAATACCTTCCATAATGACAAGGCTACCATCCATTGTAGTAACAAAAATCTCGACAATAGACTACCTTCTATAATCATAATGATACCATTCATTGGAGTAAAAAAATTCTCGACACCAGACTACCTTCCATAATGACAAGGCAACCATCCATTGGAATAACAAAAATATTGACACTAGACTACCTTCCATAATGAAAAGGCTACCATCCATTGGAATAACAAAAATATCGACAACACACTACCTTCCATACTGATAAGGCTACCATCTATTGGAGTAACAAAAATCTCGACAGCATACTACCTTCCATAATGACAAGGGTACCATAATTGGAGTAACAAAAATATCAACAAGAGACTACCTTACATAATGACAAGGCTACAATCCATTAGAGTATAAAAAATCTCGACAACAGACTACCTTCCATAATGACAAGGCTACCAACAATTGGAGTATAAAAAATCTCAACAACATACTACCTTCCCTAATGACAAGGCTACCATCCATTGGAATAACAAAAATATTGACAACACACTACCTTCCATAATGATAAGGCTACCATCATTGGAGTAAAAAAGATATCAACAACATACTACCTTCCATAATGACAAGGCTACCATCCATTGGAGTAACAAAAATTACGACAACAGACTTCCATCCATAATGACAAGGCTACCATCCATTGGAATAACCAAAATATCTACAACACACTAACTTCCATAATTACAAGGCTACCATCCAATGGAGTAACCAAAATCTCGACAACAGACTACCTTCCATAATGACAAGGCTACTATCCATTGGAGTAACAAAAATCCCGACAAGATACTACCTTCCATAATGACAAGGTTACCATCCATTGGAGTAACAGAAATCTAGACAACAGACTACCTTCCATAAGGACAAGGCTACCATCCATTGGAGTAACAAAAATCTCGACAGCAGACTACCTTAAATAATGACAAGGGTACCATCATTGGAGTTAAAAAAATATCCACAAGAGAATACCTTCCATAATGACAAGGCTACAATCCATTGGAGTATAAAAAATCTCGACAACAGACTACCTTCCATAATGACAAGGCTACCATCCATTGGAGTATCAAAAATCTCGACAACAGACTACCTTCCATAATGACTAGGCTACCATCCATTGGAGTAACAAAGATATCGACAACAGAATACCTTCCATAACGACAAGGCTACAATCCATTGTAGTAACAAAAATCTCGATAATAGACTACCTTTCATAATGACAAGGCTATCATCCATTGTAGTAACAAAAATCTCGACAATAGACAACATAACATAATCACAAGGCTACCATTCATTGGAGTAACAAAAATCTCAACAACAGACTACCTTCCATAATTACAAGGCTTCCATCTATTGGAATAACAAAAATATCGACAACATGCTACCTTCCATAATGAGAAGGCTACCATCCCTTAGAGTAACAAAAATCTTGACAACAGACTACCTTCCATAATGACAAAGCTACCATCCATTGGAGTAACAAAGATATTGACAATATACTACCTTCCCTAATGACAAGGATACCATCCATTGGACTAACAAAAATCACGACAATAGACTACCTTCCATAATGACAAGGCTACCATCCATTGGAGTAACAAAAATCTCAATAACAGACTACCTTCCATAATGACTAGGCTACCATCCATTGGAGTAACAAAGATATCGGCAACAGACTACCTTCCATAACGACAAGGCTACAATCCATTGTAGTAACAAAAATCTCGACAACAGACTACCTTCCATAATGACAAGGCTACCATTCATTGGAGTAACAGAAATTTAGACAACAGACTACCTTCCCTAATGACAAGGCTACCATCCATTGGAGTAACAAAAATCTCGACAGCGGACTACCTTCCATAATGACAAGGGTACCATCATTGGAGTAAAAAAAATCTCGACAAAACACTACCTTCCAGAATGAAAAGGATACCATCCATTGGAGAAACAAAGATATCGACAACATACTACATTCCATAATGACAAGGCTACCATCCATTAGAGTAACAAAAATCATGACAACAGACTACCTTCCATAATGACAAGGCTACCATTCATTGGAATAACAAAAATATCGACAACACACTACCTTCCATAATGACAAGGCTACCATCCAATGGAGTAACCAAAATCTCGACAACAAACTACCTTCCATAATGAAAAGTCTACCATCCATTTGAGTAACAAAAATATGAACAACAGTAATGACAATGACAGACTACGTTCCAAAATGAAAAGGCTACCATCCATTGCAGTAACAAAAATCTCTACAACAGACTACCTTCCATAATGACATGGCTACCATCCATTGTTGTAACAAAAATCTGGACAACAGACTACCTTCCATAATGACAAGGCTACCATCCATTGGAGTAACAAAAATCCCGACAAGAGACTACCTTGCATAATGACAATGCTACCATCCATTGGAATAAAAGAAATATAGATGACAGACTACCTTCCATAATGACAAGGCTACCATCCATTGGAGTAACAAAAATCTCGACAACAGACTACCTTCCATAATGACAAGGGTACCATCATTGGAGTAAAAAAAATATCCACAAGAGATTACCTTCCATAATGACAAGGCTACAATCCATTGGAGTATAAAAAATCTCGACAACAGACTACCTTCCATAATGACAAGGCTACCATCCATTGTAATAACAAAAATATCAACAACACAGTACCTTCCATAATGACAAGGCTACCATCCATTGGAGTAACAAAGATATCGACAACATACTACCTTCAATAATTACAAGGCTACCATCCATTGGAGTCACAAAAATCACGACAACAAACTACCTTCCATAATGGCAAGGCTACCATCCATTAGAATATCAAAAATATCGACAACACACTACCTTCCATAATGACAAGGCTACCATCCAGTGGAGTAACCAAAATCTCGACAACAAATTACCTTCCATAATGAAAAGTCTACCATCCATTTGAGTAACAAAAATCTGAACAACAGACTACCGTCCTTAATGACAAGGCTACCATCCATTAGAGTAACAGTAATCACAACGACAGACTACGTTCCATAATGAAAAGGCTACCATCCATTGCAGTAACAAAAATCTCGACAACAGACTAGCTTCCATAATGAGAAGGCTACCATCCATTGTTGTAAAAAAAATCTGGACAACAGACTACCTTCCATAATGACAAGGCTACTATCCATTGGAGTAACAAAAATCCCGACAAGATACTACCTTCCATAATGACAAGGTTACCATCCATTGGAGTAACAGAAATCTAGACAACAGACTACCTTCCATAAGGACAAGGCTACCATCCATTGGAGTAACAAAAATCTCGACAGCAGACTACCTTAAATAATGACAAGGGTACCATCATTGGAGTTAAAAAAATATCCACAAGAGAATACCTTCCATAATGACAAGGCTACAATCCATTGGAGTATAAAAAATCTCGACAACAGACTACCTTCCATAATGACAAGGCTACCATCCATTGGAGTATCAAAAATCTCGACAACAGACTACCTTCCATAATGACTAGGCTACCATCCATTGGAGTAACAAAGATATCGACAACAGAATACCTTCCATAACGACAAGGCTACAATCCATTGTAGTAACAAAAATCTCGATAATAGACTACCTTTCATAATGACAAGGCTATCATCCATTGTAGTAACAAAAATCTCGACAATAGACAACATAACATAATCACAAGGCTACCATTCATTGGAGTAACAAAAATCTCAACAACAGACTACCTTCCATAATTACAAGGCTTCCATCTATTGGAATAACAAAAATATCGACAACATGCTACCTTCCATAATGAGAAGGCTACCATCCCTTAGAGTAACAAAAATCTTGACAACAGACTACCTTCCATAATGACAAAGCTACCATCCATTGGAGTAACAAAGATATTGACAATATACTACCTTCCCTAATGACAAGGATACCATCCATTGGACTAACAAAAATCACGACAATAGACTACCTTCCATAATGACAAGGCTACCATCCATTGGAGTAACAAAAATCTCAATAACAGACTACCTTCCATAATGACTAGGCTACCATCCATTGGAGTAACAAAGATATCGACAACAGACTACCTTCCATAACGACAAGGCTACAATCCATTGGAGTATAAAAAATCTCGACAACAGACTACCTTCCATAATGACAAGGCTACCATCCATTGGAGTATCAAAAATCTCGACAACAACTACCTTCCATAATAACTAGGCTACCATCCATTGGAGTAACAAAGATATCGACAAAAGAATACCTTCCATAACGACAAGGCTACAATCCATTGTAGTGACAAAAATCTCGATAATAGACTACCTTCATAATGACAAGGCTATCATCCATTATAGTAACAAAAATCTCGACAATAGACTACCTTCCATAATGACAAGGCTTCAATCTATTGGAATAACAAAAATATTGACAACACGCTACCTTCCATAATGACAAGGCTACCATCCCTTAGAGTAACAAAAATCTCCACAACAGAGTTCCTTCCATAATGACAAGGCTACCATCCATTGGAGTATAAAAAATATCCACAAGAGAATACCTTCAATAATGACAAGGCTACCATCCATTGGAGTAACAAAAATCACGACAACAGACTACCTTCCATAATGACAAGGCTGCCATCCATTGGAGTAACAAAAATCACGACAACAGACTACCTTCCATAATGACAAGGCTGCCATCCATTGGAATAACAAAAATATCGCCAACACACTACCTTACATAATGACAAGGCTACCATCCAATGGAGTATCAAAAATCTCAACAACAGACTACCTTCCCTAACGACAAGGCTACAATCCATTGTAGTAACAAAAATCTCGACAACAGACTACCTTCCATAATGACAAGGCTACCATCCATTGTAGTTACAAAAATCTCAACAATAGACTACCTTCCATAATGACAAAGCTTCCATCCATTGGAATAACCAAAATATCGACAACACACTACCTTCCATAATGAAAAGGCTACCATCCCTTAGAGTAACAAAAATCTCGACAACTGACTACCTTCCATAATGACAAAGTTACCATCCATTGGAGTAACAAAGATATCGACAATATACTACCTTCCCTAATGACAAGGCTACCATCCATTGGACTAACAAAAAACACGACAATAGACTACCTTCGATAATGACAAGGCTACCGTTCATTGGAGTAACAAAATTCTCGACAGCAGACTACCTTCCCTAATGACAAGGGTATGATCATTGGAGTAACAAAAATATCCACAAGAGACTACCTTCCATAATGACAAGTCTACAATCCATTGGAGTATAAAAAATCTTGACAACAGACTAGCTTCCATAACGACAAGGCTACCATCCATTGGAGTAACAAAAATCTCGACAACAGACTACCTTCCATAATGACTAGGCTACCATCCATTGAAGTAACAAAGATATCGACAACAGACTAACTTCCATAACGACAAGGCTACAATCCATTGTAGTAACAAAAATCTCGACAACAGACTACCTTCCATAATGACAAGGCTACCATCCATTGGAGTAAGAAAAATCTAGACAATAGACTACATTCCATAATAACAAGGCTACCATCCGTTGGAGTAACAAAAATCCCGACAACAGACTACCTTCCATAATGACAAGGCTACCATCCATTGGAGTAACAGAAATCTAGACAACAGACTACCTTCCATAATGACAAGGCTACCATCCATTGGAGTAACAAAAATATCCACAAGAGACTACCTTCCATAATGACAAGGCTACCATCCATTGAAGTGAAAAAATTCTTGACAACAGACTACCTTCCATAATGACTAGGCTACCATCCATTGGAGTATAAAAAATCTCGACAACAGACTATCTTCCATAATTACAAGGCTACCATCCATTGGAATAAAAAAAATATCGACAACACACTACCTTCCATAATGACTAGGTTACCATCCATTGGAGTAACAAAGATATCGAAACCATACTACCTTCCATAATGACAAGGCTAGCATCCATTGGAGTAACAAAAATCACGACAATAGACTACCTTCCATAATGACAAGGCTACCATCATTGGAATAACAAAACTACGACAACACACTACCTTCCATAATGACAAGGCTACCATCCATTGGAGTAACAAAGATATCGATAACATACTACCTTCCATAATGACAAGGCTAGCATCCATTGGAGTAACAGAAATCTAGACAATAGACTACCTTCCATAATAACGAGGCTACCATCCATTGGAGTAACAAAAATCCTGACAACAGACTACCTTCCATAATGACAAGGCTACCATCCATTGGAGTAACAAAAATCTAGACAACAGACTACCTTCCTTAATGAAAAGGATACCATCCATTGGAGTAACAAAAATCGTGACAGCAGACTATCTTCCATAATGACAAGGGTACCATCATTGGAGTAACAAAAATATCCACAAGAGACTACCTTCCATAATGACAAGGCTACAATCCGTTGGAGTATAAAAAATCTCGACAACATACTACCTTCCATAATGACAAGGCTACCATCCAATGAAGTAAAAAAAATCTCGACAACAGACTATCTTCCATAATGACTAGGCTACCATCCATTGGAGTAACAAAGATATCGACAACAAACTACCTTCCATTACGACAAGGATACAATCCATTGTAGTAACACAAATCTCGACAACAGAATACCTTCCATAATGACAAGGCTACCATCCATTGTAGTAACAAAAATCTCGACAATAGACTACCTTCTATAATCATAATGATACCATTCATTGGAGTAAAAAAATTCTCGACACCAGACTACCTTCCATAATGACAAGGCAACCATCCATTGGAATAACAAAAATATTGACACTAGACTACCTTCCATAATGAAAAGGCTACCATCCATTGGAATAACAAAAATATCGACAACACACTACCTTCCATACTGATAAGGCTACCATCTATTGGAGTAACAAAAATCTCGACAGCATACTACCTTCCATAATGACAAGGGTACCATAATTGGAGTAACAAAAATATCAACAAGAGACTACCTTACATAATGACAAGGCTACAATCCATTAGAGTATAAAAAATCTCGACAACAGACTACCTTCCATAATGACAAGGCTACCAACAATTGGAGTATAAAAAATCTCAACAACATACTACCTTCCCTAATGACAAGGCTACCATCCATTGGAATAACAAAAATATTGACAACACACTACCTTCCATAATGATAAGGCTACCATCATTGGAGTAAAAAAGATATCAACAACATACTACCTTCCATAATGACAAGGCTACCATCCATTGGAGTAACAAAAATTACGACAACAGACTTCCATCCATAATGACAAGGCTACCATCCATTGGAATAACCAAAATATCTACAACACACTAACTTCCATAATTACAAGGCTACCATCCAATGGAGTAACCAAAATCTCGACAACAGACTACCTTCCATAATGACAAGGCTACTATCCATTGGAGTAACAAAAATCCCGACAAGATACTACCTTCCATAATGACAAGGTTACCATCCATTGGAGTAACAGAAATCTAGACAACAGACTACCTTCCATAAGGACAAGGCTTCCATCCATTGGAGTAACAAAAATCTCGACAGCAGACTACCTTAAATAATGACAAGGGTACCATCATTGGAGTTAAAAAAATATCCACAAGAGAATACCTTCCATAATGACAAGGCTACAATCCATTGGAGTATAAAAAATCTGGACAACAGACTACCTTCCATAATGACAAGGCTACCATCCATTGGAGTATCAAAAATCTCGACAACAGACTACCTTCCATAATGACTAGGCTACCATCCATTGGAGTAACAAAGATATCGACAACAGAATACCTTCCATAACGACAAGGCTACAATCCATTGTAGTAACAAAAATCTCGATAATAGACTACCTTTCATAATGACAAGGCTATCATCCATTGTAGTAACAAAAATCTCGACAATAGACAACATAACATAATCACAAGGCTACCATTCATTGGAGTAACAAAAATCTCAACAACAGACTACCTTCCATAATTACAAGGCTTCCATCTATTGGAATAACAAAAATATCGACAACATGCTACCTTCCATAATGAGAAGGCTACCATCCCTTAGAGTAACAAAAATCTTGACAACAGACTACCTTCCATAATGACAAAGCTACCATCCATTGGAGTAACAAAGATATTGACAATATACTACCTTCCCTAATGACAAGGATACCATCCATTGGACTAACAAAAATCACGACAATAGACTACCTTCCATAATGACAAGGCTACCATCCATTGGAGTAACAAAAATCTCAATAACAGACTACCTTCCATAATGACTAGGCTACCATCCATTGGAGTAACAAAGATATCGACAACAGACTACCTTCCATAACGACAAGGCTACAATCCATTGTAGTAACAAAAATCTCGACAACAGACTACCTTCCATAATGACAAGGCTACCATTCATTGGAGTAACAGAAATTTAGACAACAGACTACCTTCCCTAATGACAAGGCTACCATCCATTGGAGTAACAAAAATCTCGACAGCGGACTAACTTCCATAATGACAAGGGTACCATCCTTGGAGTAACAAAAATATCCACAAGAGACTACCTTCCATAATGACAAGGCTACAATCCATTGGAGTATAAAAAATCTCGACAACAGACTACCTTCCATAATGACAAGGCTACCATCCATTGGAGTATCAAAAATCTCGACAACAACTACCTTCCATAATAACTAGGCTACCATCCATTGGAGTAACAAAGATATCGACAAAAGAATACCTTCCATAACGACAAGACTACAATCCATTGTAGTGACAAAAATCTCGATAATAGACTACCTTCATAATGACAAGGCTATCATCCATTATAGTAACAAAAATCTCGACAATAGACTACCTTCCATAATGACAAGGCTTCAATCTATTGGAATAACAAAAATATTGACAACACGCTACCTTCCATAATGACAAGGCTACCATCCCTTAGAGTAACAAAAATCTCCACAACAGAGTTCCTTCCATAATGACAAGGCTACCATCCATTGGAGTATAAAAAATATCCACAAGAGAATACCTTCAATAATGACAAGGCTACCATCCATTGGAGTAACAAAAATCATGACAACAGACTACCTTCCATAATGACAAGGCTGCCATCCATTGGAGTAACAAAAATCACGACAACAGACTACCTTCCATAATGACAAGGCTGCCATCCATTGGAATAACAAAAATATCGCCAACACACTACCTTACATAATGACAAGGCTACCATCCAATGGAGTATCAAAAATCTCAACAACAGACTACCTTCCCTAACGACAAGGCTACAATCCATTGTAGTAACAAAAATCTCGACAACAGACTACCTTCCATAATGACAAGGCTACCATCCATTGTAGTTACAAAAATCTCAACAATAGACTACCTTCCATAATGACAAAGCTTCCATCCATTGGAATAACCAAAATATCGACAACACACTACCTTCCATAATGAAAAGGCTACCATCCCTTAGAGTAACAAAAATCTCGACAACTGACTACCTTCCATAATGACAAAGTTACCATCCATTGGAGTAACAAAGATATCGACAATATACTACCTTCCCTAATGACAAGGCTACCATCCATTGGACTAACAAAAAACACGACAATAGACTACCTTCGATAATGACAAGGCTACCGTTCATTGGAGTAACAAAATTCTCGACAGCAGACTACCTTCCCTAATGACAAGGGTATGATCATTGGAGTAACAAAAATATCCACAAGAGACTACCTTCCATAATGACAAGTCTACAATCCATTGGAGTATAAAAAATCTTGACAACAGACTAGCTTCCATAACGACAAGGCTACCATCCATTGGAGTAACAAAAATCTCGACAACAGACTACCTTCCATAATGACTAGGCTACCATCCATTGGAGTAACAAAGATATCGACAACAGACTAACTTCCATAACGACAAGGCTACAATCCATTGTAGTAACAAAAATCTCGACAACAGACTACCTTCCATAATGACAAGGCTACCATCCATTGGAGTAAGAAAAATCTAGACAATAGACTACATTCCATAATAACAAGGCTACCATCCATTGGAGTAACAAAAATCCCGACAACAGACTACCTTCCATAATGACAAGGCTACCATCCATTGGAGTAACAGAAATCTAGACAACAGACTACCTTCCATAATGACAAGGCTACCATCCATTGGAGTAACAAAAATATCCACAAGAGACTACCTTCCATAATGACAAGGCTACCATCCATTGAAGTGAAAAAAATCTTGACAACAGACTACCTTCCATAATGACTAGCCTACCATCCATTGGAGTATAAAAAATCTCGACAACAGACTATCTTCCATAATTACAAGGCTACCATCCATTGGAATAACAAAAATATCGACAACACACTACCTTCCATAATGACTAGGTTACCATCCATTGGAGTAACAAAGATATCGAAACCATACTACCTTCCATAATGACAAGGCTAGCATCCATTGGAGTAACAAAAATCACGACAATAGACTACCTTCCATAATGACAAGGCTACCATCATTGGAATAACAAAACTACGACAACACACTACCTTCCATAATGACAAGGCTACCATCCATTGGAGTAACAAAGATATCGATAACATACTACCTTCCATAATGACAAGGCTAGCATCCATTGGAGTAACAGAAATCTAGACAATAGACTACCTTCCATAATAACGAGGCTACCATCCATTGGAGTAACAAAAATCCTGACAACAGACTACCTTCCATAATGACAAGGCTACCATCCATTGGAGTAACAAAAATCTAGACAACAGACTACCTTCCTTAATGAAAAGGATACCATCCATTGGAGTAACAAAAATCGTGACAGCAAACTATCTTCCATAATGACAAGGGTACCATCATTGGAGTAACAAAAATATCCACAAGAGACTACCTTCCATAATGACAAGGCTACAATCCGTTGGAGTATAAAAAATCTCGACAACATACTACCTTCCATAATGACAAGGCTACCATCCAATGAAGTAAAAAAAATCTCGACAACAGACTATCTTCCATAATGACTACGCTACCATCCATTGGAGTAACAAAGATATCGACAACAAACTACCTTCCATTACGACAAGGATACAATCCATTGTAGTAACAAAAATCTCGACAACAGAATACCTTCCATAATGACAAGTCTACCATCCATTGTAGTAACAAAAATCTCGACAACATACTACCTTCCATAATGATAAGGCTACCATCCATTGGAGTAACAAAAATCTAGAAAACAGACTACTTTCGATAATGACAAGGCTACCATCCATTGGAGTAACAAAAATCTCGACAACAGACTACCTTCCATAATGACAAGGCTACCATCCCTTAGAGTAACAGAAATCTAGATAATAGACTACCTTCCATAATAACAAGGCCACCATCCATTGGAGTAACAAAAATCCCGACAACAGACTACCTTCCATAATGACAAGGCTACCATCCATTGGAGTAACAGAAATCTCGACAACAGACTACCTTCCATAATGACAAGGCTGCCATCCATTGGAATAACAAAAATATCGACAACACACTACCTTCCATAACGACAAGGCTACCATCCAATGGAGTATCAAAAATCTCAACAACAGACTACCTTCCCTAACGACAAGGCTACAATCCATTGTAGTAACAAAAATCTCGACAACAGACTACCTTCCATAATGACAAGGCTACCATCCATTGTAGTTAAAAAAATCTCGACAATAGACTACCTTCCATAATGACAAGGCTTCCATCCATTGGAATAACGAAAATATCGACAACACACTACCTTCCATAATGAAAAGGCTACCATCCCTTAGAGTAACAAAAATCTCGACAACTGACTACCTTCCATAATGACAAAGTTACCATCCATTGGACTAACAAAAAACACGACAATAGACTACCTTCGATAATGACAAGGCTACCGTTCATTGGAGTAACAAAATTCTCGACAGCAGACTACCTTCCCTAATGACAAGGGTATGATCATTGGAGTAACAAAAATATCCACAAGAGACTACCTTCCATAATGACAAGTCTACAATCCATTGGAGTATAAAAAATCTTGACAACAGACTAGCTTCCATAACGACAAGGCTACCATCCATTGGAGTAACAAAAATCTCGACAACAGACTACCTTCCATAATAACTAGGCTACCATCCATTGGAGTAACAAAGATATCGACAACAGACTAACTTCCATAACGACAAGGCTACAATCCATTGTAGTAACAAAAATCTCGACAACAGACTACCTTCCATAATGACAAGGCTACCATCCATTGGAGTAAGAAAAATCTAGACAATAGACTACATTCCATAATAACAAGGCTACCATCCATTGGAGTAACAAAAATCCCGACAACAGACTACCTTCCATAATGACAAGGCTACCATCCATTGGAGTAACAGAAATCTAGACAACAGACTACCTTCCATAATGACAAGGCTACCATCCATTGGAGTAACAAAAATATCAACAAGAGACTACCTTCCATAATGACAAGGCTACCATCCATTGAAGTGAAAAAAATCTTGACAACAGACTACCTTCCATAATGACTAGGCTACCATCCATTGGAGTATAAAAAATCTCGACAATAGACTACCTTCCATAATTACAAGGCTACCATCCATTGGAATAACAAAAATATCGACAACACACTACCTTCCATAATGACTAGGTTACCATCCATTGGAGTAACAAAGATATCGAAACCATACTACCTTCCATAATGACAAGGCTAGCATCCATTGGAGTAACAAAAATCACGACAATAGACTACCTTCCATAATGACAAGGCTACCATCCATTGGAATAACAAAACTATCGACAACACACTACCTTCCATAATGACAAGGCTACCATCCATTGGAGTAACAAAGATATCGACAACATACTACCTTCCATAATGACAAGGCTAGCATCCATTGGAGTAACAGAAATCTAGACAATAAACTACCTTCCATAATAACGAGGCTACCATCCATTGGAGTAACAAAAATCCTGACAACAGACTACCTTCCATAATGACAAGGCTACCATCCATTGGAGTAACAAAAATCTAGACAACAGACTACCTTCCGTAATGAAAAGGATACCATCCATTGGAGTAACAAAAATCGTGACAGTAGACTATCTTCCATAATGACAAGGGTACTTTCATTGGAGTAACAAAAATATTCACAAGAGACTACCTTCCATAATGACAAGGCTACAATCCGTTGGAATAACAAAAATATCGACAACACACTACCTTCCATAATGACAAGGCTACCATCCAATGGAGTATCAAAAATCTCAACAACAAACTACCTTCCCTAACGACAAGGCTACAATCCATTGTAGTAACAAAAATCTCGACAACAGACTACCTTCCATAACGACAAGGCTACCATCCATTGTAGTTACAAAAATCTCGACAACAAAATACCTTCCATAATGACAAGGCTTCCATCCATTGTAGTAACAAAAATCTCGACAATAGACTACCTTCTATAATCATAATGATACCATTCATTGGAGTAAAAAAATTCTCGACAGCAGACTACCTTCCATAATGACAAGGCAACCATCCATTGGAATAACAAAAATATTGACACTAGACTACCTTCCATAATGAAAAGGCTACCATCCATTGGAATAACAAAAATATCGACAACACACTACCTTCCATACTGATAAGGCTACCATCTATTGGAGTAAAAAAAATCTCGACAGCATACTACCTTCCATAATGACAAGGGTACCATAATTGGAGTAACAAAAATATCAACAAGAGACTACCTTACATAATGACAAGGCTACAATCCATTAGAGTATAAAAAATCTCGACAACAAACTACCTTCCATAATGACAAGGCTACCAACAATTGGAGTATAAAAAATCTCAACAACAGACTACCTTCCCTAATGACAAGGCTACCATCCATTGGAATAACAAAAATATCGACAACACACTACCTTCCATAATGATAAGGCTACCATCATTGGAGTAAAAAAGATATCAACAACATACTACCTTCCATAATGACAAGGCTACCATCCATTGGAGTAACAAAAATTACGACAACAGATTTCCATCCATAATGACAAGGCTACCATCCATTGGAATAACCAAAATATCTACAACACACTAACTTCCATAATTACAAGGCTACCATCCAATGGAGTAACAAAAATCTCGACAACAGACTACCTTCGATAATGACAAGTCTACCATCCATTGGAGTAATAAAAATCCTGACAACATACTACGTTCCATAATGATAAGGCTACCATCCATTGGAGTAACAGAAATCTAGAAAACAGACTACTTTCGATAATGACAAGGCTACCATCCATTGGAGTAACAAAAATCTCGACAACAGACTACCTTCCATAATGACAAGGCTACCATCCCTTAGAGTAACAGAAATCTAGATAATATACTACCTTCCATAATAACAAGGCTACCATCCATTGGAGTAACAAAAATCCCGACAATAGACTACCTTCCATAATGACAAGGCTACCATCCATTGGAGTAACAGAAATCTCGACAACAGACTACCTTCCATAATGACAAGGCTACCATCCATTAAAGTAAAAAAATTCTCGACAACATACTATCTTCCATAATGACTAGGCTACCATCCATTGGAGTAACAAAGATATCGACAACAAACTACCTTCCATAATGATAAGGGTACAATCCATTGTAGTAACGAAAATCTCGACAACAGACTACCTTCCATAATGACAAGGCTACCGCTAATTGTAGTAACAAAAATCTCGACAATAGACTACCTTCCATAATCATAAGGATACCATTTATTGGAGTAAAAAAAATCTCGACAACAGACTACCTTCCATAATGATAAGGTAACCATCCATTGGACTAACAAAAATATTGACAATAGACTACCTTCCATAATGAAAAGGCTACCATCCATTAGAATAACAAAACTATCGACAACACACTACCTTCCATAATGACAAGGCTACCATCCAATGGAGTAACAAAAATCTCGACAAAAAACTACCTTCCATAATGAGAAGGCTACCATCCATTGTTCTAAAACAAATCTGGACAACAGACTACCTTCCATAATGACAAGGCTACTATCCATTGGAGTAACAAAAATCCCGACAAGATACTACCTTCCATAATGACAAGGGTACCATCATTGGAGTAACAAAAATATCCACAAGAGACTACCTTCCATAATGATAAGGCTACAATCCATTAGAGTATAAAAAATCTCTACAGCACACTACCTTCCATAATGACAAGGTTACCAACCATTGGAGTATAAAAAATCTGAACAATAGACTACCTTCCTTAAAGACAAGGCTACCATCCATTGTAGAAACAAAAAATCTGGATAACAGACTACCTTCCATAATGACAAGGCTACCATCCATTGTTGTAACAAAAAAATGGACAACAGACTACCTTCTATAATGTCAAGGCTTCCATCCATTGGAGTAATAAAAATCCTGACAACAGACTACCTTCCATAATGACAAGGCTGCCATCCATTGGAGTAACAGAAATCTAGAAAACATACTACCTTCCATAATGACAAGGCTACCATCCATTGGAGTAACAAAAATATCGACAACAGACTACCTCCCATAATGACAAGGGTACCATCATTGGAGTAAAAAAAATCTCGACAAAACACTACCTTCCAGAATGAAAAGGATACCATCCATTGGAGAAACAAAGATATCGACAACATACTACATTCCATAATGACAAGGCTACCATCCATTAGAGTAACAAAAATCATGACAACAGACTACCTTCCATAATGACAAGGCTACCATTCATTGGAATAACAAAAATATCGACAACACACTACCTTCCATAATGACAAGGCTACCATCCAATGGAGTAACCAAAATCTCGACAACAAACTACCTTCCATAATGAAAAGTCTACCATCCATTTGAGTAACAAAAATATGAACAACAGTAATGACAATGACAGACTACGTTCCAAAATGAAAAGGCTACCATCCATTGCAGTAACAAAAATCTCTACAACAGACTACCTTCCATAATGACATGGCTACCATCCATTGTTGTAACAAAAATCTGGACAACAGACTACCTTCCATAATGACAAGGATACCATCCATTGGAGTAACAAAAATCCCGACAAGAGACTACCTTGCATAATGACAATGCTACCATCCATTGGAATAAAAGAAATATAGATGACAGACTACCTTCCATAATGACAAGGCTACCATCCATTGGAGTAACAAAAATCTCGACAACAGACTACCTTCCATAATGACAAGGGTACCATCATTGGAGTAAAAAAAATATCCACAAGAGATTACCTTCCATAATGACAAGGCTACAATCCATTGGAGTATAAAAAATCTCGACAACAGACTACCTTCCATAATGACAAGGCTACTATCCATTGTAATAACAAAAATATCAACAACACAGTACCTTCCATAATGACAAGGCTACCATCCATTGGAGTAACAAAGATATCGACAACATACTACCTTCAATAATTACAAGGCTACCATCCATTGGAGTCACAAAAATCACGACAACAAACTACCTTCCATAATGGCAAGGCTACCATCCATTAGAATATCAAAAATATCGACAACACACTACCTTCCATAATGACAAGGCTACCATCCAGTGGAGTAACCAAAATCTCGACAACAAATTACCTTCCATAATGAAAAGTCTACCATCCATTTGAGTAACAAAAATCTGAACAACAGACTACCGTCCTTAATGACAAGGCTACCATCCATTAGAGTAACAGTAATCACAACGACAGACTACGTTCCATAATGAAAAGGCTACCATCCATTGCAGTAACAAAAATCTCGACAACAGACTAGCTTCCATAATGAGAAGGCTACCATCCATTGTTGTAAAAAAAATCTGGACAACAGACTACCTTCCATAATGACAAGGCTACTATCCATTGGAGTAACAAAAATCCCGACAAGATACTACCTTCCATAATGACAAGGCTACCATCCATTGGAGTAACAGTAATCTAGACAACAGACTACCTTCCATAAGGACAAGGCTACCATCCATTGGAGTAACAAAAATCTCGACAGCAGACTACCTTAAATAATGACAAGGGTACCATCATTGGAGTTAAAAAAATATCCACAAGAGAATACCTTCCATAATGACAAGGCTACAATCCATTGGAGTATAAAAAATCTCGACAACAGACTACCTTCCATAATGACAAGGCTACCATCCATTGGAGTATCAAAAATCTCGACAACAGACTACCTTCCATAATGACTAGGCTACCATCCATTGGAGTAACAAAGATATCGACAACAGAATACCTTCCATAACGACAAGGCTACAATCCATTGTAGTAACAAAAATCTCGATAATAGACTACCTTTCATAATGACAAGGCTATCATCCATTGTAGTAACAAAAATCTCGACAATAGACAACATAACATAATCACAAGGCTACCATTCATTGGAGTAACAAAAATCTCAACAACAGACTACCTTCCATAATTACAAGGCTTCCATCTATTGGAATAACAAAAATATCGACAACATGCTACCTTCCATAATGAGAAGGCTACCATCCCTTAGAGTAACAAAAATCTTGACAACAGACTACCTTCCATAATGACAAAGCTACCATCCATTGGAGTAACAAAGATATTGACAATATACTACCTTCCCTAATGACAAGGATACCATCCATTGGACTAACAAAAATCACGACAATAGACTACCTTCCATAATGACAAGGCTACCATCCATTGGAGTAACAAAAATCTCAACAACAGACTACCTTCCATAATGACTAGGCTACCATCCATTGGAGTAACAAAGATATCGACAACAGACTACCTTCCATAACGACAAGGCTACAATCCATTGTAGTAACAAAAATCTCGACAACAGACTACCTTCCATAATGACAAGGCTACCATTCATTGGAGTAACAGAAATTTAGACAACAGACTACCTTCCCTAATGACAAGGCTACCATCCATTGGAGTAACAAAAATCTCGACAGCGGACTCCCTTCCATAATGACAAGGGTACCATCCTTGGAGTAACAAAAATATCCACAAGAGACTACCTTCCATAATGACAAGGCTACAATCCATTGGAGTATAAAAAATCTCGACAACAGACTACCTTCCATAATGACAAGGCTACCATCCATTGGAGTATCAAAAATCTCGACAACAAACTACCTTCCATAATAACTAGGCTACCATCCATTGGAGTAACAAAGATATCGACAAAAGAATACCTTCCATAACGACAAGGCTACAATCCATTGTAGTGACAAAAATCTCGATAATAGACTACCTTCATAATGACAAGGCTATCATCCATTGTAGTAACAAAAATCTCGACAATAGACTACCTTCCATAATGACAAGGCTTCAATCTATTGGAATAACAAAAATATTGACAACACGCTACCTTCCATAATGACAAGGCTACCATCCCTTAGAGTAACAAAAATCTCCACAACAGAGTTCCTTCCATAATGACAAGGCTACCATCCATTGGAGTATAAAAAATATCCACAAGAGAATACCTTCAATAATGACAAGGCTACCATCCATTGGAGTAACAAAAATCACGACAACAGACTACCTTCCATAATGACAAGGCTGCCATCCATTGGAGTAACAAAAATCACGACAACAGACTACTTTCCATAATGACAAGGCTGCCATCCATTGGAATAACAAAAATATCGCCAACACACTACCTTACATAATGACAAGGCTACCATCCAATGGAGTATCAAAAATCTTAACAACAGACTACCTTCCCTAACGACAAGGCTACAATCCATTGTAGTAACAAAAATCTCGACAACAGACTACCTTCCATAATGACAAGGCTACCATCCATTCTAGTTACAAAAATCTCAACAATAGACTACCTTCCATAATGACAAAGCTTCCATCCATTGGAATAACCAAAATATCGACAACACACTACCTTCCATAATGAAAAGGCTACCATCCCTTAGAGTAACAAAAATCTCGACAACTGACTACCTTCCATAATGACAAAGTTACCATCCATTGGAGTAACAAAGATATCGACAATATACTACCTTCCCTAATGACAAGGCTACCATCCATTGGACTAACAAAAAACACGACAATAGACTACCTTCGATAATGACAAGGCTACCGTTCATTGGAGTAACAAAATTCTCGACAGCAGACTACCTTCCCTAATGACAAGGGTATGATCATTGGAGTAACAAAAATATCCACAAGAGACTACCTTCCATAATGACAAGTCTACAATCCATTGGAGTATAAAAAATCTTGACAACAGACTAGCTTCCATAACGACAAGGCTACCATCCATTGGAGTAACAAAAATCTCGACAACAGACTACCTTCCATAATGACTAGGCTACCATCCATTGGAGTAACAAAGATATCGACAACAGACTAACTTCCATAACGACAAGGCTACAATCCATTGTAGTAACAAAAATCTCGACAACAGACTACCTTCCATAATGACAAGGCTACCATCCATTGGAGTAAGAAAAATCTAGACAATAGACTACATTCCATAATAACAAGGCTACCATCCATTGGAGTAACAAAAATCCCGACAACAGACTACCTTCCATAATGACAAGGCTACCATCCATTGGAGTAACAGAAATCTAGACAACAGACTACCTTCCATAATGACAAGGCTACCATCCATTGGAGTAACAAAAATATCCACAAGAGACTACCTTCCATAATGACAAGGCTACCATCCATTGAAGTGAAAAAAATCTTGACAACAGACTACCTTCCATAATGACTAGGCTACCATCCATTGGAGTATAAAAAATCTCGACAACAGACTATCTTCCATAATTACAAGGCTACCATCCATTGGAATAACAAAAATATCGACAACACACTACCTTCCATAATGACTAGGTTACCATCCATTGGAGTAACAAAGATATCGAAACCATACTACCTTCCATAATGACAAGGCTAGCATCCATTGGAGTAACAAAAATCACGACAATAGACTACCTTCCATAATGACAAGGCTACCATCATTGGAATAACAAAACTACGACAACACACTACCTTCCATAATGACAAGGCTACCATCCATTGGAGTAACAAAGATATCGATAACATACTACCTTCCATAATGACAAGGCTAGCATCCATTGGAGTAACAGAAATCTAGACAATAGACTACCTTCCATAATAACGAGGCTACCATCCATTGGAGTAACAAAAATCCTGACAACAGACTACCTTCCATAATGACAAGGCTACCATCCATTGGAGTAACAAAAATCTAGACAACAGACTACCTTCCTTAATGAAAAGGATACCATCCATTGGAGTAACAAAAATCGTGACAGCAGACTATCTTCCATAATGACAAGGGTACCATCATTGGAGTAACAAAAATATCCACAAGAGACTACCTTCCATAATGACAAGGCTACAATCCGTTGGAGTATAAAAAATCTCGACAACATACTACCTTCCATAATGACAAGGCTACCATCCAATGAAGTAAAAAAAATCTCGACAACAGACTATCTTCCATAATGACTAGGCTACCATCCATTGGAGTAACAAAGATATCGACAACAAACTACCTTCCATTACGACAAGGATACAATCCATTGTAGTAACAAAAATCTCGACAACAGAATACCTTCCATAATGACAAGGCTACCATCCATTGTAGTACCAAAAATCTCGACAATAGACTACCTTCTATAATCATAATGATACCATTCATTGGAGTAAAAAAATTCTCGACACCAGACTACCTTCCATAATGACAAGGCAACCATCCATTGGAATAACAAAAATATTGACACTAGACTACCTTCCAAAATGAAAAGGCTACCATCCATTGGAATAACAAAAATATCGACAACACACTACCTTCCATACTGATAAGGCTACCATCTATTGGAGTAACAAAAATCTCGACATCATACTACCTTCCATAATGACAAGGGTACCATAATTGGAGTAACAAAAATATCAACAAGAGACTACCTTACATAATGACAAGGCTACAATCCATTAGAGTATAAAAAATCTCGACAACAGACTACCTTCCATAATGACAAGGCTACCAACAATTGGAGTATAAAAAATCTCAACAACATACTACCTTCCCTAATGACAAGGCTACCATCCATTGGAATAACAAAAATATTGACAACACACTACCTTCCATAATGATAAGGCTACCATCATTGGAGTAAAAAAGATATCAACAACATACTACCTTCCATAATGACAAGGCTACCATCCATTGGAGTAACAAAAATTACGACAACAGACTTCCATCCATAATGACAAGGCTACCATCCATTGGAATAACCAAAATATCTACAACAAACTAACTTCCATAATTACAAGGCTACCATCCAATGGAGTAACCAAAATCTCGACAACAGACTACCTTAGATAATGACAAGTCTACCATCCATTGGAGTAATGAAAATCCTGACAACATACTACCTTCCATAATGATAAGGCTACCATCCATTGGAGTAACAAAAATCTAGAAAACAGACTACTTTCGATAATGACAAGGCTACCATCCATTGGAGTAACAAAAATCTCGACAACAGACTACCTTCCATAATGACAAGGCTACCATCCCTTAGAGTAACAGAAATCTAGATAATAGACTACCTTCCATAATAACAAGGCCACCATCCATTGGAGTAACAAAAATCCCGACAACAGACTACCTTCCATAATGACAAGGCTACCATCCATTGGAGTAACAGAAATCTCGACAACAGACTACCTTCCATAATGACAAGGCTACCATCCATTAAAGTAAAAAAAATCTCGACAACAGACTATCTTCCATAATCACTAGGCTACCATCCATTGGAGTAACAAAGATATCGACAACAAACTACCTTCCATAATGATAAGGGTACAATCCATTGTAGTAACGAAAATCTCGACAACAGACTACCTTCCATAATGACAAGGCTACCGCTAATTGTAGTAACAAAAATCTCGACAATAGACTACCTTCCATAATCATAAGGATACCATTTATTGGAGTAAAATAAATCTAGACAACAGACTACCGTCCATAATGATAAGGTAACCATCCATTGGAATAACAAAAATATTGACAATAGACTACCTTCCATAATGAAAAGGCTACCATCCATTAGAATAACAAAACTATCGACAACACACTACCTTCCATAATGACAAGGCTACCATCCATTGTTGTAAAAAAAATCTGGACAACAGACTACCTTCCATAATGACAAGGCTACTATCCATTGGAGTAACAAAAATCCCGACAAGATACTACCTTCCATAATGACAAGGGTACCGTCATTGGAGTAACAAAAATATCCACAAGAGACTACCTTCCATAATGACAAGGCTACAATCCATTAGAGTATAAAAAATCTCTACAGCAGACTACCTTCCATAATGACAAGGTTACCAACCATTGGAGTATAAAAAATCTGAACAATAGACTACCTTCCTTAAAGACAAGGCTACCATCCATTGTAGAAACAAAAATCTGGATAACAGACTACCTTCCATAATGACAAGGCTACCATCCATTGTTGTAACAAAAAAATGGACAACAGACTACCTTCTATAATGTCAAGGCTACCATCCATTAGAGTAATAAAAATCCTGACAACAGACTACCTTCCATAATGACAAGGCTACCATCCATTGGAGTAACAGAAATCTAGAAAACATACTACCTTCCATAATGACAAGGCTACCATCCATTGGAGTAACAAAAATATCGACAACAGACTACCTCCCATAATGACAAGGGTACCATCATTGGAGTAAAAAAAATCTCGACAAAACACTACCTTCCAGAATGAAAAGGATACCATCCATTGGAGAAACAAAGATATCGACAACATACTACATTTCATATTGACAAGGCTACCATCCATTGGAGTAACAAAAATCATGACAACAGACTACCTTCTATAATGACAAGGCTACCATTCATTCGAATAACAAAAATATCGACAACACACTACCTTCCATAATGACAAGGCTACCATCCAATGGAGTAACCAAAATCTCGACAACAAACTACCTTCCATAATGAAAAGTCTACCATCCATTTGAGTAACAAAAATATGAACAACAGTAATGACAATGACAGACTACGTTCCAAAATGAAAAGGCTACCATCCATTGCAGTAACAAAAATCTCTACAACAGACTACCTTCCATAATGACATGGCTACCATCCATTGTTGTAACAAAAATCTGGACAACAGACTACCTTCCATAATGACAAGGCTACCATCCATTGGAGTAACAAAAATCCCGACAAGAGACTACCTTGCATAATGACAATGCTACCATCCATTGGAGTAAAAGAAATATAGCTGACAGACTACCTTCCATAATGACAAGGCTACCATCCATTGGAGTAACAAAAATCTCGACAACAGACTACCTTCCATAATGACAAGGGTACCATCATTGGAGTAAAAAAAATATCCACAAGAGATTACCTTCCATAATGACAAGGCTACAATCCATTGGAGTATAAAAAATCTCGACAACAGACTACCTTCCATAATGACAAGGCTACCATCCATTGTAATAACAAAAATATCAACAACACAGTACCTTCCATTATGACAAGGCTACCATCCATTGGAGTAACAAAGATATCGACAACATACTACCTTCCATAATTACAAGGCTACCATCCATTGGAGTCACAAAAATCACGACAACAAACTACCTTCCATAATGGCAAGGCTACCATCCATTAGAATATCAAAAATATCGACAACACACTACCTTCCATAATGACAAGGCTACCATCCAGTGGAGTAACCAAAATCTCGACAACAAATTACCTTCCATAATGAAAAGTCTACCATCCATTTGAGTAACAAAAATCTGCACAACAGACTACCGTCCTTAATGACAAGGCTACCATCCATTAGAGTAACAGTAATCACAACGACAGACTACGTTCCATAATGAAAAGGCTACCATCCATTGCAGTAACAAAAATCTCGACAACAGACTACCTTCCATAATGACAAGGCTACTATCCATTGGAGTAACAAAAAAACCAACAAGATACTACCTTCCATAATGACAAGGCTACCATCCATTGGAGTAACAGAAATCTAGACAACATACTACCTTCCATAAGGACAAGGCTACCATCCATTGGAGTAACAAAAATCTCGACAGCAGACTACCTTAAATAATGACAAGGGTACCATCATTGGAGTAAAAAAAATATCCACAAGAGAATACCTTCCATAATGACAAGGCTACAATCCATTGGAGTATAAAAAATCTCGACAACAGACTACCTTCCATAATGACAAGGCTACCATCCATTGGAGTATCAAAAATCTCGACAACAGACTACCTTCCATAATGACTAGGCTACCATCCATTGGAGTAACAAAGATATCGACAACAGAATACCTTCCATAACGACAAGGCTACAATCCATTGTAGTAACAAAAATCTCGATAATAGACTACCTTTCATAATGACAAGGCTATCATCCATTGTAGTAACAAAAATCTCGACAATAGACTACATAACATAATCACAAGGCTACCATTCATTGGAGTAACAAAAATCTCAACAACAGACTACCTTCCATAATTACAAGGCTTCCATCTATTGGAATAACAAAAATATCGACAACATGCTACCTTCCATAATGACAAGGCTACCATCCCTTAGAGTAACAAAAATCTTGATAATAGACTACTTCCATAATGACAAAGCTACCATCCATTGGAGTAACAAAGATATTGACAATATACTACCTTCCCTAATGACAAGGCTACCATCCATTGGACTAACAAAAATCACGACAATAGACTACCTTCCATAATGACAAGGCTACCATCCATTGGAGTAACAAAAATCTCAACAACAGATTACCTTCCATAATGACTAGGCTACCATCCATTGGAGTAACAAAGATATCGACAATAGACAACCTTCCATAACGACAAGGCTACAATCCATTGTAGTAACAAAAATCTCGACAACAGACTACCTTCCATAATGACAAGGCTACCATTCATTGGAGTAACAGAAATTTTGACAACAGACTACCTTCCCTAATGACAAGGCTACCATCCATTGGAGTAACAAAAATCTCGACAGCGGACTACCTTCCATAATGACAAGGGTACCATCCCTGGAGTAACAAAAATATCCACAAGAGACTACCTTCCATAATGACAAGGCTACAATCCATTGGAGTATAAAAAATCTCGACAACAGACTACCTTCCATAATGACAAGGCTACCATCCATTGGAGTATCAAAAATCTCGACAACAAACTACCTTCCATAATAACTAGGCTACCATCCATTGGAGTAACAAAGATATCGACAACAGAATACCTTACATAACGACAAGGCTACAATCCATTGTAGTGACAAAAATCTCGATAATAGACTACCTTCCATAATGACAAGGCTATCATCCATTGTAGTAACAAAAATCTCGACAATAGACTACCTTCCATAATGACAAGGCTTCAATCTATTGGAATAACAAAAATATTGACAACACGCTACCTTCCATAATGACAAGGCTACCATCCCTTAGAGTAACAAAAATCTCCACAACAGAGTTCCTTCCATAATGACAAGGCTACCATCCCTTAGAGTAACAAAAATCTCGACAACAGACTTCCTTCCATAATGGCAAAGCTACAATCCATTGTAGTAACAAAGATATCTACAATATACTACCTTCCCTAATTACAAAGCTACCACCCATTGGACTAACAAAAATTACGATAATAGACTACCTTCCATAATGACAAGGCTACCATCCATTGGAGTAACAAAAATCTCGACAGCAGACTACCTTCCCTAATGACAAGGGTACCATCATTTGAGTAACAAAAATATCCACAAGAGACTAGATTCCCTAATGACAAGGCTACAATCCATTGTAGTAACAAAATTATCGACAATAGACTACCTTCCATAATGACAAGGCTACCATTCATTGGAGTAACAGAAATCTAGACAACAGACTACCTTCCATAATGACAAGGGTACCATCCTTGGATTAACAAAAATATCCACAAGAGACTACCTTCCATAATGACAAGGCTACAATCCTTTGGAGTATAAAAAATCTCGACAACAGACTACCTTCCATAATGACAAGGCTACCATCCATTGGAGTAACAGAAATCTAGACAATAGACTACCTTCCATAATAACAAGGCTACCATCCATTGGAGTAACAAAAATCCCGACAACAGACTACCTTCCATAATGACAAGGCAACCATCCATTGGAATAACAAAAATATTTACAACAGACTACCTTCCATAATCATAAGGCTACCATCCATTGGAGTAACAAAAATCTCGACAGCAGACTATCTTCCATAATGACAAGGGTACCATCATGGGAGTAACAAAAATATCCACAAGAGAGTACCTTCCATAATGACAAGGCTACAATCCATTGGAGTATAAAAAATCTCGACAAGAGACTACCTTCCATAATGACAAGGCTACCATCCATTGAAATAAAAAAAATCTCGACAACAGACTACCTTCCATAATGACTAGTCTATCATTCATTGGAGGAACAAAGATATTGACAACAGACTACCTTCCATAACGACAAGGCTACAATCCATTGTAGTAACAAAAATCTCAACAACAGACTACCTTCCATAATGACAAGGCAACCGTCCATTGTAGTAACAAAATTCTCGACAATAGACTACCTTCCATAATCATAAGGCTACCATTCATTGGAGTAACAAAAATCTCGACAACAGACTACCTTCCATAATGACAAGCCAACCATCCATTGGAATAACAAAAATATTGACAACAGACTACCTTCAATAATTACAAGGCTACCATCCATTGGAATAACAAAGATATCGACAACAGACTACTTTCCATAATGACAAGGCTACCATTCATTGGAGTAACAAAAATCTAGACAACAGACTACCTTCCCTAATGACAAGGCTACCATCCATAGGAGTAACAAAAATCTCGACAGCAGACTACCTTCCATAATGACAAGGGTACCATCCTTGGAGTAACAAAAATATCCACAAGAGACTACCTTCCATAATGACAAGGCTACAATCCATTGGAGTATAAAAAATCTCGACAACAGACTACCTTCCATAATGACAAGGCTACCATCCATTGGAGTAACAGAAATCAGACAATAGACTACCTTCCATAATAACAAGGCTACCATCCATTGGAGTAACAAAAATCCCGACAACAGACTACCTTCTATAATGACAAGGCAACCATCCATTGGAATAACAAAAAGATTGAAAACAGACTACCTTCCATAATCATAAGGCTACCATCCATTGGAGTAACAAAAATCTCGACAACAGACTATCTTCCATAATGACAAGGGTACCATCATTGGAGTAACAAAAATATCCACAAGAGAGTACCTTCCATAATGACAAGGCTACAATCCATTGGAGTATAAAAAATCTCGACAACATACTACCTTCCATAATGACAAGGCTACCATCCATTGAAATGAAAAAAATCTCGACAACAGACTACCTTCCATAATGAGTAGTCTATCATTCATTGGAGTAACAAAGATATCGACAACATACTACCTTCCATAATGACAAGGCTACAATCCATTGTAGTAACAAAAATCTCGACAACAGACTACCTTCCATAATGACAAGGCAACCATCCATTGTAGTAACAAAAATCTCGACAATAGACTACCTTCTATAATCATAAGGATACCATTCATTGGAGTAAAAAAAATCTCGACAACAGACTACCTTCCATAATGACAAGGCAACCATCCATTGGAATAACAAAAATATTGACACTAGACTACCTTCCATAATGAAAAGGCTACCATCAGTTGGAATAACAAAAATATCGACAACACACTACCTTCCATACTGATAAGGCTACCATCTATTGGAGTAACAAAAATCTCGACAGCATACTACCTTCCATAATGACAAGGGTACCATAATTGGAGTAACAAAAATATCAACAAGAGACTACCTTACATAATGACAAGGCTACAATCCATTAGAGTATAAAAAATCTCGACAACAGACTACCTTCCATAATGACAAGGCTACCAATAATTGGAGTATAAAAAATCTCAACAACAGACTACCTTCCCTAATGACAAGGCTACCATCCATTGGAATAACAAAAATATCGACAACACACTACCTTCCATAATGATAAGGCTACCATCATTGGAGTAAAAAAGATATCAACAACATACTACCTTCCATAATGACAAGGCTACCATCCATTGGAGTAACAAAAATCTCGACAGCAGACTACCTTTCCTAATGACAAGGCTACCATCATTGGAGTAACAAAAATCCCGACAACAGACTACCTTCCATAATGACAAGGCAACCATCCATTGGAATAAGAAAAATATTTACAACAGACTACCTTCCATAATCATAAGGCTACCATCCATTGGAGTAACAAAAATCCCGACAACAGACTACCTTCTATAATGACAAGGCAACCATCCATTGGAATAACAAAAAGATTGAAAACAGACTACCTTCCATAATCATAAGGCTACCATCCATTGGAGTAACAAAAATCTCGACAGCAGACTATCTTCCATAATGACAAGGGTACCATCATTGGAGTAACAAAAATATCCACAAGAGAGTACCTTCCATAATGACAAGGCTACAATCCATTGGAGTATAAAAAATCTCGACAACATACTACCTTCCATAATGACAAGGCTACCATCCATTGAAATGAAAAAAATCTCGACAACAGACTACCTTCCATAATGAGTAGTCTATCATTCATTGGAGTAACAAAGATATCGACAACATACTACCTTCCATAATGACAAGGCTACAATCCATTGTAGTAACAAAAATCTCGACAACAGACTACCTTCCATAATGACAAGGCAACCATCCATTGTAGTAACAAAAATCTCGACAATAGACTACCTTCTATAATCATAAGGATACCATTCATTGGAGTAAAAAAAATCTCGACAACAGACTACCTTCCATAATGACAAGGCAACCATCCATTGGAATAACAAAAATATTGACACTAGACTACCTTCCATAATGAAAAGGCTACCATCAGTTGGAATAACAAAAATATCGACAACACACTACCTTCCATACTGATAAGGCTACCATCTATTGGAGTAACAAAAATCTCGACAGCATACTACCTTCCATAATGACAAGGGTACCATAATTGGAGTAACAAAAATATCAACAAGAGACTACCTTACATAATGACAAGGCTACAATCCATTAGAGTATAAAAAATCTCGACAACAGACTACCTTCCATAATGACAAGGCTACCAACAATTGGAGTATAAAAAATCTCAACAACAGACAACCTTCCCTAATGACAAGGCTACCATCCATTGGAATAACAAAAATATCGACAACACACTACCTTCCATAATGATAAGGCTACCATCATTGGAGTAAAAAAGATATCAACAACATACTACCTTCCATAATGACAAGGCTACCATCCATTGGAGTAACAAAAATCTCGACAGCAGACTACCTTTCCTAATGACAAGGCTACCATCATTGGAGTAACAAAATTCCCGACAACAGACTACCTTCCATAATGACAAGGCAACCATCCATTGGAATAAGAAAAATATTTACAACAGACTACCTTCCATAATCATAAGGCTACCATCCATTGGAGTAACAAAAATCCCGACAACAGACTACCTTCTATAATGACAAGGCAACCATCCATTGGAATAACAAAAAGATTGAAAACAGACTACCTTCCATAATCATAAGGCTACCATCCATTGGAGTAACAAAAATCTCGACAGCAGACTATCTTTCATAATGACAAGGGTACCATCATTGGAGTAACAAAAATATCCACAAGAGAGTACCTTCCATAATGACAAGGCTACAATCCATTGGAGTATAAAAAATCTCGACAACATACTACCTTCCATAATGACAAGGCTACCATCCATTGAAATGAAAAAAATCTCGACAACAGACTACCTTCCATAATGAGTAGTCTATCATTCATTGGAGTAACAAAGATATCGACAACATACTACCTTCCATAATGACAAGGCTACAATCCATTGTAGTAACAAAAATCTCGACAACAGACTACCTTCCATAATGACAAGGCAACCATCCATTGTAGTAACAAAAATCTCGACAATAGACTACCTTCTATAATCATAAGGATACCATTCATTGGAGTAAAAAAAATCTCGACAACAGACTACCTTCCATAATGACAAGGCAACCATCCATTGGAATAACAAAAATATTGACACTAGACTACCTTCCATAATGAAAAGGCTACCATCCATTGGAATAACAAAAATATCGACAACACACTACCTTCCATACTGATAAGGCTACCATCTATTGGAGTAACAAAAATCTCGACAGCATACTACCTTCCATAATGACAAGGGTACCATAATTGGAGTAACAAAAATATCAACAAGAGACTACCTTACATAATTACAAGGCTACAATCCATTAGAGTATAAAAAATCTCGACAACAGACTACCTTCCATAATGACAAGGCTACCAACAATTGGAGTATAAAAAATCTCAACAACAGACTACCTTCCCTAATGACAAGGCTACCATCCATTGGAATAACAAAAATATCGACAACACACTACCTTCCATAATGATAAGGCTACCATCATTGGAGTAAAAAAGATATCAACAACATACTACCTTCCATAATGACAAGGCTACCATCCATTGGAGTAACAAAAATCTCGACAGCAGACTACCTTTCCTAATGACAAGGCTACCATCATTGGAGTAACAAAAATCCCGACAACAGACTACCTTCCATAATGACAAGGCAACCATCCATTGGAATAAGAAAAATATTTACAACAGACTACCTTCCATAATCATAAGGCTGCCATCCATTGGAGTAACAAAAATCTCGACAGCAGACTATCTTCCATAATGACAAGGGTACAATCATTGGAGTAACAAAAATATCCACAAGAGAGTACCTTCCATAATGACAAGGCTACAATCCATTGGAGTATAAAAATCTCGACAACAGACTACCTTCCATAATGACAAGGCTACCATCCATTGAAATAAAAAAAATCTCGACAACAGACTACCTTCCATAATGACTAGTCTATCATTCATTGGAGGAACAAAGATATTGACAACAGACTACCTTCCATAACGACAAGGCTACAATCCATTGTAGTAACAAAAATCTCAACAACAGACTACCTTCCATAATGACAAGGAAACCGTCCATTGTAGTAACAAAATTCTCGACAATAGACTACCTTCCATAATCATAAGGCTACCATTCATTGGAGTAACAAAAATCTCGACAACAGACTACCTTCCATAATGACAAGCCAACCATCCATTGGAATAACAAAAATATTGACAACAGACTACCTTCAATAATTACAAGGCTACCATCCATTGGAATAACAAAAATATCGATAACAGACTACTTTGCATAATGACTAGGCTACAATCCATTGGAGTAACAAAGATATCGACAACAGACTACCTTCCATAACGACAAGGCTACAATCCATTGTAGTAACAAAAATCTCGACAACAGACTACTTTCCATAATGACAAGGCTACCATTCATTGGTGTAACAAAAATCTAGACAACAGACTACCTTCCCTAATGACAAGGCTACCATCCATTGGAGTAACAAAAATCTCGACAACAGACTACCTTCCATAATGACAAGGGTACCATCCTTGGAGTAACAAAAATATCCACAAGAGACTACCTTCCATAATGACAAGGCTACAATCCATTGGAGTATAAAAAATCTCGACAACAGACTACCTTCCATAATGACAAGGCTACCATCCATTGGAGTAACAGAAATCAGACAATAGATTACCTTCCATAATAACAAGGCTACCATCCATTGGAGTAACAAAAATCCCGACAACAGACTACCTTCTATAATGACAAGGCAACAATCCATTGGAATAACAAAAATATTGAAAACAGACTACCTTCCATAATCATAAGGCTACCATCCATTGGAGTAACAAAAATCTCGACAGCAGACTATCTTCCATAATGACAAGGGTACCATCATTGGATTAACAAAAATATCCACAAGAGAGTACCTTCCATAATGACAAGGCTACAATCCATTGGAGTATAAAAAATCTCGACAACATACTACCTTCCATAAGGACAAGGCTACCATCCATTGAAATGAAAAAAATCTCGACAACAGACTACCTTCCATAATGACTAGTCTATCATTCATTGGAGTAACAAAGATATCGACAACATACTACCTTCCATAACGACAAGGCTACAATCCATTGTAGTAACAAAAATCTCGACAACAGACTACCTTCCATAATGACAAGGCAACCATCCATTGTAGTAACAAAAATCTCGACAATTGACTACCTTCTATAATCATAAGGATACCATTCATTGGAGTAAAAAAAATCTCGACAACAGACTACCTTCCATAATGACAAGGCAACCATCCATTGGAATAACAAAAATATTGACACTAGACTACCTTCCATAATGAAAAGGCTACCATCCATTGGAAAAACAAAAATATCGACAACACACTACCTTCCATACTGATAAGGCTACCATCTATTGGAGTAACAAACATCTCGACAGCATACTACCTTCCATAATGACAAGGGTACCATAATTGGAGTAACAAAAATATCAACAAGAGACTACCTTACATAATGACAAGGCTACCAACAATTGGAGTATAAAAAATCTCAACAACAGACTACCTTCCCTAATGACAAGGCTACCATCCATTGGAATAACAAAAATATCGACAACACACTACCTTCCATAATGATAAGGCTACCATCATTGGAGTAAAAAAGATATCAACAACATACTACCTTCCATAATGACAAGGCTACCATCCATTGGAGTAACAAAAATTACGACAACAGTCTTCCATCCATAATGACAAGGCTACCATCCATTGGAATAACCAAAATATCTACAACACACAAACTTCCATAATTACAAGGCTACCATCCAATGGAGTAACAAAAATCTCGACAACAGACTACCTTCGATAATGACAAGTCTACCATCCATTGGAGTAATAAAAATCCTGACAACATACTACCTTCCATAATGATAAGGCTACCGTCCATTGGAGTAACAGAAATCTAGAAAACAGACTACTTTCCATAATGACAAGGCTACCATCCATTGGAGTAACAAAAATCTCGACAACAGACTACCTCCCATAATGACAAGGGTAACATCATTAGAGTAACAAAGATATCGACAACAGACTACCTTCCATAATGACAAGGCTACCATCCCTTAGAGTAACAGAAATCTAGATAATAGACTACCTTCCATAATAACAAGGCTACCATCCATTGGAGTAACAAAAATCCCGACAACAGACTACCTTCCATAATGACAAGGCTACCATCCATTGGAGTAACAGAAATCTCGACAACAGACTACATTCCATAATGACAAGGCTACCATCCATTAAAGTAAAAAAAATCTCGACAACAGACTATCTTCCATAATGACTAGGCTACCATCCATTGGAGTAACAAAGATATCGACAATAAACTACCTTCCATAACGATAAGGGTACAATCCATTGTAGTAACGAAAATCTCGACAACAGACTACCTTCCATAATGACAAGGCTACCACTAATTGTAGTAACAAAAATCTCGACAATAGACTACCTTCCATAATCATAAGGATACCATTCATTGGAGTAAAAAAATCTCGACAACAGACTACCTTCCATAATGATAAGGTAACCATCCATTGCAATAACAAAAATATTGACAACAGACTACCTTCCATAAAGAAAAGGCTACCATCCATTAGAATAAAAAAACTGTCGACAACAAACTACCTTCCATAATGACAAGGCTACCATCAAATGGAGTAACAAAAATCTCGACAAAAAACTACCTTCCATAATGAGAAGGCTACCATCCATTGTTGTAAAAAAAATCTGGACAACAGACTACCTTCCATAATGACAAGGCTACTATCCATTGGAGTAACAAAAATCCCGACAAGATACTACCTTCCATAATGACAAGGGTACCATCATTGGAGTAACAAAAATATCCACAAGAGACTACCTTCCATAATGACAAGGCTACAATCCATTAGAGTATAAAAAATCTCGACAGCAGACTACCTTCCATAATGACAAGGTTACCAACCATTGGAGTATAAAAAATCTGAACAATAGACTACCTTCCTTAAAGACAAGGCTACCATCCATTGTAGAAACAAAAATCTGGATAACAGACTACCTTCCATAATGACAAGGCTACCATCCATTGTTGTAACAAAAAAATGGACAACAGACTACCTTCCATAATGTCAAGGCTACCATCCATTGGAGTAATAAATATCCTGACAACAGACTACCTTCCATAATGACAAGGCTACCATCCATTGGAGTAACGGAAATCTAGAAAACATACTACCTTCCATAATGACAAGGCTACCATCCATTGGAGTAACAAAAATATCGACAACAGACTACCTCCCATAATGACAAGGGTACCATCATTAGAGTAACGAAAATATCCACAAGAGACTACCTTCCATAATAACAAGGCTATCATCCATTGGAGTAAAAAAAATCTCGACAAAACACTACCTTCCAGAATGACAAGGCTACCATCCATTGGAGAAACAAAGATATCGACAACATACTACCTTCCATAATGACAAGGCTACCATCCATTGGAGTAACAAAAATCATGACAACAGACTACCTTCCATAATGACAAGGCTACCATTCATTGGAATAAAAAAAATTTCGACAACACACTACCTTCCATAATGACAAGGCTACCATCCAATGGAGTAACCAAAATCTCGACAACAAACTACCTTCCATAATGAAAAGTCTATCATCCATTTGAGTAACAAAAATATGAACAACAGACTACCGTCCTTAATGACAAGGCTACCATCCATTAGAGTAACAGTAATGACAATGACAGACTACGGTCCAAAATGAAAAGGCTACCATCCATTGCAGTAACAAAAATCTCTACAACAGACTACCTTCCATAATGACATGGCTACCATCCATTGTTGTAACAAAAATCTGGACAACAGACTACCTTCCATAATGACAAGGCTACCATCCATTGGAGTAACAAAAATCCCGATAAGAGACTACCTTGCATAATGACAATGCTACCATCCATTGGAGTAAAAGAAATATAGATGACAGAATACCTTCCATAATGACAAGGCTACCATCCATTGGAGTAACAAAAATCTCGACAACAGACTACCTTCCATAATGACAAGGGTACCATCATTGGAGTAAAAAAAATATCCACAAGAGATTACCTTCCATAATGACAAGGCTACACTCCATTGGAGTATAAAAAATCTCGACAACAGACTACCTTCCATAATGACAAGGCTACCATCCATTGTAATAACAAAAATATCAACAACACAGTACCTTCCATAATGACAAGGCTACCATCCATTGGAGTAACAAAGATATCGACAACATACTACCTTCCATAATTACAAGGCTACCATCCATTGGAGTCACAAAAATCACGACAATAAACTACCTTCCATAATGGCAAGGCTACCATCCATTAGAATATCAAAAATATCGACAACACACTACCTTCCATAATGACAAGGCTACCATCCAGTGGAGTAACCAAAATCTCGACAACAAATTACCTTCCATAATGAAAAGTCTACCATCCATTTGAGTAACAAAAATCTGAACAACAGACTACCGTCCTTAATGACAAGGCTACCATCCATTAGAGTAACAGTAATCACAACGACATACTACGTTCCATAATGAAAAGGCTACCATCCATTGCAGTAACAAAAATCTCGACAACAGACTACCTTCCATAATGAGAAGGCTACCATCCATTGTTGTAAAAAAAATCTGGACAACAGACTACCTTCCATAATTACAAGGCTACTATCCATTGGAGTAACAAAAATCCCGACAAGATACTACCTTCCATAATGACAAGGCTACCATCCATTGGAGCAACATAAATCTAGACAACAGACTACCTTCCATAAGGACAAGGCTACCATCCATTGGAGTAACAAAAATCTCGACAGCAGACTACCTTAAATAATGACAAGGGTACCATCATTGGAGTAAAAAAAATATCCACAAGAGAATACCTTCCATAATGACAAGGCTACAATCCATTGGAGTATAAAAAATCTCGACAATAGACTACCTTCCATAATGACAAGGCTACCATCCATTGGAGTATCAAAAATCTCGACAACAAATTACCTTCCATAATGACTAGGCTACCATCCATTGGAGTAACAAAGATATCGACAATAGAATACCTTCCATAACGACAAGGCTACAATCCATTGTAGTAACAAAAATCTTGATAATAGACTACCTTCCATAATGACAAGGCTATCATCCATTGTAGTAACAAAAATCTCGACAATAGACCACATAACATAATCACAAGGCTACCATTCATTGGAGTAACAAAAATCTCAACAACAGACTACCTTCCATAATGACAAGGCTTCCATCTATTGGAATAACAAAAATATCGACAACATGCTACCTTCCATAATGACAAGGCTACCATCCCTTAGAGTAACAAAAATCTTGACAACAGACTACCTTCCATAATGACAAAGCTACCATCCATTGGAGTAACAAAGATATTGACAATATACTACCTTCCCTAATGACATGGATACCATCCAATTGACTAACAAAAATCACGACAATAGACTACCTTCCATAATGACAAGGCTACCATCCATTGGAGTAACAAAAATCTCAACAACAGACTACCTTCCATAATGACTGGGCTACCATCCATTGGAGTAACAAAGATATCGACAACAGACTACCTTCCATAACGACAAGGCTACAATCCATTGTAGTAACAAAAATCTCGATAACAGACTACCTTCCATAATGACAAGGCTACCATTCATTGGAGTAACAGAAATTTAGACAACAGACTACCTTCCATAATGACAAGGCTACAATCCATTGGAGTATAAAAAATCTCGACAACAGACTACCTTTCATAATGACAAGGCTACCATCCATTGGAGTATCAAAAATCTCGACAACAAACTACCTTCCATAATAACTAGGCTACCATCCATTGGAGTAACAAAGATATCGACAACAGAATACCTTCCATAACGACAAGGCTACAATCCGTTGTAGTGACAAAAATCTCGATAATAGACTACCTTCTATAATGACAAGGCTATCATCCATTGTAGTAACAAAAATCTCGACAATAGACTACCTTCCATAATGACAAGGCTTCAATCTATTGGAATAACAAAAATATTGACAACACGCTACCTTCCATAATGACAAGGCTACCATCCCTTAGAGTAACAAAAATATCCACAACAGAGTTCCTTCCATAATGACAAGGCTACCATCCCTTAGAGTAACAAAAATCTCGTCAACAGACTTCCTTCCATAATGGCAAAGCTACAATCCATTGGAGTAACAAAGATATCTACAATATACTACCTTCCTTAAGGACAAGGCTACCATCCATTGGACTAACAAAAATTACGACAATAGACTACCTTCCATAATGACAAGGCTACCATCATTGGAGTAACAAAAATATCCACAAGAGACTAGATTCCCTAATGACAAGGCTACAATCCATTGTAGTAACAAAATTATCGACAATAGACTACCTTCCATAATGACAAGGCTACCATTCATTGGAGTAACAGAAATCTAGACAACAGACTACCTTCCCTAATGACAAGGCTACCATCCATTGGAGTAACAAAAATCTCGACAGCAGACTACCTTCCATAATGACAAGGGCACCATCCTTGGATTAACAAAAATATCCACAAGAGACTACCTTCCATAATGACAAGGCTACAATCCATTGGAGTATAAAAAATCTCGACAACAGACTACCTTCCATAATGACAAGGCTACCATCCATTGGAGTAACAGAAATCTAGACAATAGACTACCTTCCATAATAACAAGGCTACCATCCATTGGAGTAACAAAAATCCCGACAACAGACTACCTTCCATAATGACAAGGCAACCATCCATTGGAATAACAAAAATATTTACAACAGACTACCTTCCATAATCATAAGGCTACCATCCATTGGAGTAACAAAAATCTCGACAGCAGACTATCTTCCATAATGACAAGGGTACCATCATTGGAATAACAAAAATATCCACAAGAGAGTACCTTCCATAATGATAAGGCTACAATCCAT
Organism: Vicia faba; assembly: GCA_948472305.1. Classification (NCBI taxonomy): domain Eukaryota; kingdom Viridiplantae; phylum Streptophyta; class Magnoliopsida; order Fabales; family Fabaceae; genus Vicia; species Vicia faba. The sequence goes on from OX451740.1 coordinate 657,216,667, forward strand.
TGGAGTATAAAAAATCTCGACAACAGACTACCTTCCATAATGACAAGGCTACAATCCATTGAAATAAAAAAATCTCGACAACAGACTACCTTCCATAATTACTAGTCTATCATTCATTGGAGGAACAAAGATATTGACAACAGACTACCTTCCATAACGACAAGGCTACAATCCATTGTAGTAACCAGAATCTCAACAACAGACTACCTTTCATAATGACAAGGCAACCGTCCAGTGTGGTAACAAAATTCTCGACAATAGACTATCTTCCATAATCATAAGGCTACCATTCATTGGAGTAACAAAAATCTCGACAACAGACTACCTTACATAATGACAAGCCAACCATCCATTGGAATAACAAAAATATTGACAATAGACTACCTTCAATAATTACAAAGCTACCATCCATTGGAATAACAAAAATATCGATAACAGACTACTTTGCATAATGACTAGGCTACAATCCATTGGAGTAACAAAGATATCGACAACAGACTACCTTCCATAACGACAAGGCTACAATCCATTGTAGTAACAAAAATCTCGATAACAAACTACTTTCCATAATGACAAGGCTACCATTCATTGGAGTAACAAAAATCTAGACAACAGACTACCTTCCCTAATGACAAGGCTACCATCCATTGGAGTAACAAAAATCTCGACAACAGACTACCTTCCATAATGACAAGGGTACCATCCTTGGAGTACCAAAAATATCCACAAGAGACTACCTTCCATAATGACAAGGCTACAATCCATTGGAGTATAAAAAATCTCGACAACAGACTACCTTCCATAATGACAAGGCTACCATCCATTGGAGTAACAGAAATCAGACAATAGACTACCTTCCATAATAACAAGGCTACCATCCATTGGAGTAAGAAAAATCCCGACAACAGACTACCTTCTATAATGACAAGGCAACCATCCATTGGAATAACAAAAATATTGAAAACAGACTACCTTCCATAATCATAAGGCTACCATCCATTGGAGTAACAAAAATCTCGACAGCAGACTATCTTCCATAATGACAAGGGTACCATCATTGGAGTAACAAAAATATCCACAAGAGAGTACCTTCCATAATGACAAGGCTACAATCCATTGGAGTATAAAAAATCTCGACAACATACTACCTTCCATAATGACAAGGCTACCATCCATTGAAATGAAAAAAATCTCGACAACAGACTACCTTCCATAATGACTAGTCTATCATTCATTGGAGTAACAAAGATATCGACAACATACTACCTTCCATAACGACAAGGCTACAATCCATTGTAGTAACAAAAATCTCGACAACAGACTACCTTCCATAATGACAAGGCAACCATCCATTGTAGTAACAAAAATCTCGACAATAGACTACCTTCCATAATCATAAGGCTACCATTCATTGGAGTAACAAAAATCTCGACAACAGACTACCTTCCATAATGACAAGGCAACCATCCATTGGAATAACAAAAATATTGACAACAGACTACCTTCAATAATGACAAGGCTACCATCCATTGGAATAACAAAAATATCGACAACACACTACCATCCATAATGACAAGGCTACCATCCAATGGAGTAATAAAAATACTGGCAACAGACTACCTTCCATAATGACAAGGCTACCATCCATTGGATAAACAAGAATCTCGACAATAGACTAACTTCCATAATGACAAGGCTACCATTTGTTGGAGTAACAAAAATATCCACAAGAGACTACCTTCCATAATGACAAGGCTACAATCCATTAGAGTATAAAAAATCTTGAGAACAGACTACCTTCCATAATGACAAGGCTACCATCCATTGGAGTATAAAAAATCTCAACAGTAGACTACATTCCATAATGACAAGGCTACCATCCATTGGAATAACAAAAATATCGACAACACACTACCTTCCATAATGACAAGGCTACCATCATTGGAGTAAAAAAGATATCAAAAACATACTACCTTCCATAATGACAAGGCTACCATTCATTGGAGTAACAGAAATCTAGACAATAGACTACCTTCCGTAATGAAAAGGCTACCATCCATTGAAGTAACAAAAATCTCGACAGCAGACTACCTTCCATAATGATAAGGGTACCATCCTTGGAGTAACAAAAATATCCATAAGAGACTACCTTCCATAATGACAAGGCTACAATCTGTTGGAGTATAAAAAAACTCGACAACAGACTACCTTCCATAATGACAAGGCTACTATCAATTAGAGTAACAGAAATCTAGACAATAGACTACCTTCCATAATAACAAGGCTACCATCCATTGGAGTAACAAAAATCTCGACAACAGACTACCTTCCATAATGACAAGGCTACCATCCATTGGAGTAACAGAAATCTAGACAACAAACTACCTTCCTTAATGACAATGCTACCATTCATTGGAGTAACAAAAATCTCGATAGCAGACTATCTTCCATAATGACAAGGGTACCATCATTGGAGTAACAAAAATATCCACAAGAGACTACCTTACATAATGAAAAGGCTACAATCAATTGGAGTATAAAAAATCTCGACATTAGACTACCTTCCTTAATGACAAGGCTACCATCCATTGAAATAAAAAATATCTCGACAACAGACTACCTTCCATAATGACTAGTCTACCATTCATTGGAGTAACAAAGATATCGACAACATACTACGTTCCATAACGACAAGGCTACAATCCATTGTAGTAACAAAAATCTCGACAACAGACTACCTTCCATAATGACAAGGTACCCATCCATTGTAGTAACAAAAATCTCGAAAATAGACTACCTTCCATAATCATAAGGCTACCATTCATTGGAGTAACAAAAATCTCAACAACAGACGACCTTCAATAATGAAAAGGTAACCATCCATTGGAATAACAAAAATATTGACAACAGACTAACTTCCATAATGACAAGGCTACCATCCATTGGAATAACAAAAATATCGACAACACACTACCATCCATAATGACAAGGCTACCATCCAATGGAGTAACAAAAATACCGGCAACAGACTACCTTCCATAATGACAAGGCTACCATCCATTGGATAAACAGGAATCTCGACAATAGACTAACTTCCATAATGACAAGGCTACCATTTGTTGGAGTAACAAAAATATCCACAAGAGACTACCTTCCATAATGACAAGGCTACAATCCATTAGAGTATAAAAAATCTCGAGAATAGACTACCTTCCATAATGACAAGGCTACCATCCATTGGAGTATAAAAAATCTCAACAGTAGACTGCATTCCATAATGACAAGGCTACCATCCATTGGAATAACAAAAATATCGACAACACACTACCTTCCATAATGACAAGGCTACCATCATTGGAGTAAAAAAGATATCAAAAACATACTACCTTCCATAATGACAAGGCTACCATTCATTGGAGTAACAGAAATCTAGACAACAGACTACCTTCCGTAATGAAAAGGCTACCATCCATTGAAGTAACAAAAATCTCGACAGCAGACTACCTTCCGTAATGATAAGGGTACCATCCTTGGAGTAACAAAAATATCCATAAGAGACTACCTTCCATAATGACAAGGCTACAATCTGTTGGAGTATAAAAAAACTCGACAACAGACTACCTTCAATAATGACAAGGCTACTATCCATTGGAGTAAAAGAAATCTAGACAATAGACTACCTTCCATAATAACAAGGCTACCATACATTGGAATAACAAAAATCCCGACAACAGACTACCTTCCATAATGACAAGGCTACCATCCATTGGAGTAACAGAAATCTAGACAACAAACTACCTTCCTTAATGACAATGCTACCATCCATTGGAGTAACAAAAATCTCGACAGCAGACTATCTTCCATAATTACAAGGGTACCATCATTGGAGTAACAAAAATATCCACAAGAGACTACCTTCCATAATGACAATGCTACAATCAATTGGAGTATAAAAAATCTCGACATTAGACTACCTTCCTTAATGACAAGGCTACCATCCATTGAAATAAAAAATATCTCGACAACAGACTACCTTCCATAATGACTAGTCTACCATTCATTGGAGTAACAAAGATATCGACAACATACTACGTTCCATAACGACAAGGCTACAATCCATTGTAGTAACAAAAATCTCGACAATAGACTACCTTCCATAATGACAAGGTACCCATCCATTGTAGTAACAAAAATCTGGAAAATAGACTACCTTCCATAATCATAAGGCTACCATTCATTGGAGTAACAAAAATCTCAACAACAGACGACCTTCAATAATGACAAGGTAACCATCCATTGGAATAACAAAAATATTGACAACAGACTAACTTCCATAATGACAAGGCTACCATCCATTGGAATAACAAAAATATCGACAACACACTACCTTCCATAATGACAAGGCTACCATCCAATGTAGTAACAAAAATCCTGACAATAGACTACCTTCCATAATGACAAGGCTACCATCCAATGGATAAACAGGAATCTCGACAATAAACTACCATCCATAATGACAAGGCTACCATTTGTTGGAGTAACAAAAATCTCGACAGCATATTACCTTCCATAATGACAAGGGTACCATATTGGAGTAACAAAAATATCCACAAGAGACTACCTTCCATAATGACAAGGCTACAATCCATTAGAGTATAAAAAATGTCGACAACAGACTACCTTCCATAATGACTAGGCTACCATCCATTGGAGTAACAAAGATATTGATAATAGACTACCTTCCATAACGACAAGGCTACAATCCATTGTAGTAACAAAAATATTAACAACAGACTACCTTCTATAATGACAAGGAAACCATCCATTGGAATAACAAAAATATTGAAAACAAACTACCTTCCATAATCATAAGGCTACCATCCATTGGAGTAACAAAAATCTCGACAGCGGACTATCTTCCATAAGGACAAGGGTATCATCATTGGAGTAACAAAAATCTCGACAATAGACTACCTTCCATAATGACAAGGCTACCATCCATTGGAATAACAAAAATATCGACAACACACTACCATCCATAATGACAAGGGTACCATCCAATGGAGTAACAAAAATACCGGCAACAGACTACCTTCCATAATGACAAGGCTACCATCCATTGGATAAACAGGAATCTCGACATTAGACTAACTTCCATAATGACAAGGCTACAATCCATTAGAGTATAAAAAATCTCGAGAACAGACTACCTTCCATAATGACAAGGCTACCATCCATTGGAGTATAAAAAATCTAAACAGTAGACTACATTCCATAATGACAAGGCTACCATCCATTGGAATAACAAAAATATCGACAACACACTACCTTCCATAATGACAAGGCTACCATCATTGGAGTAAAAAAGATATCAAAAACATACTACCTTCCATAATGACAAGGCTACCATTCATTGGAGTAACAGAAATCTAGACAACAGACTACCTTCCGTAATGAAAAGGCTACCATCCATTGAAGTAACAAAAATCTCGACAGCAGACTACCTTCCATAATGATAAGGGTACCATCCTTGGAGTAACAAAACTATCCATAAGAGACTACCTTCCATAATGACAAGGCTACAATCTGTTGGAGTATAAAAAAACTCGACAACAGACTACCTTCCATAATGACAAGGCTACTATCAATTAGAGTAACAGAAATCTAGACAATAGACTACCTTCCATAATAACAAGGCTACCATCCATTGGAGTAACAAAAATCTCGACAACAGACTACCTTCCATAATGACAAGGCTACCATCCATTGGAGTAACAGAAATCTAGACAACAAACTACCTTCCTTAATGACAATGCTACCATCCATTGGAGTAACAAAAATCTCGACAGCAGACTATCTTCCATAATGACAAGGGTACCATCATTGGAGTAACAAAAATATCCACAAGAGACTACCTTCCATAATGACAATGCTACAATCAATTGGAGTATAAAAAATCTCGACATTAGACTACCTTCCTTAATGACAAGGCTACCATCCATTGAAATAAAAAACATCTCGACAACAGACTACCTTCCATAATGACTAGTCTACCATTCATTGGAGTAACAAAGATATCGACAACATACTATGTTCCATAACGACAAGGCTACAATCCATTGTAGTAACAAAAATCTCGACAATAGACTACCTTCCATAATGACAAGGTACCCATCCATTGTAGTAACAAAAATCTGGAAAATAGACTACCTTCCATAATCATAAGGCTACCATTCATTGGAGTAACAAAAATCTCAACAACAGACGACCTTCAATAATGACAAGGTAACCATCCATTGGAATAACAAAAATATTGACAACAGACTAACTTCCATAATGACAAGGCTACCTACCATCCATTGGAATAACAAAAATATCGACAACACACTACCTTCCATAATGACAAGGCTACCATCCAATGGAGTAACAAAAATCCTGACAATAGACTACCTTCCATAATGACAAGGCTACCATCCAATGGATAAACAGGAATCTCGACAATAAACTACCATCCATAATGACAAGGCTACCATTTGTTGGAGTAACAAAAATCTCGACAGCATATTACCTTCCATAATGACAAGGGTACCATATTGGAGTAACAAAAATATCCACAAGAGACTACCTTCCATAATGACAAGGCTACAATCCATTAGAGTATAAAAAATGTCGACAACAGACTACCTTCCATAATGACTAGGCTACCATCCATTGGAGTAACAAAGATATTGATAACAGACTACCTTCCATAACGACAAGGCTACAATCCATTGTAGTAACAAAAATATTAACAACAGACTACCTTCTATAATGACAAGGAAACCATCCATTGGAATAACAAAAATATTGAAAACAAACTACCTTCCATAATCATAAGGCTACCATCCATTGGAGTAACAAAAATCTCGACAGCGGACTATCTTCCATAAGGACAAGGGTACCATCATTGGAGTAACAAAAATATCCACAAGAGAGTACCTTCCATAATGACAAGGCTACAATCCATTGGAGTATAAAAAATCTCGACAACAGAATACCTTCCATAATGACAAGGCTACCATCCATTGAAATGAAAAAAATCTCGACAACAGACTACCTTCCATAATGACTAGTCTATCATTCATTGGAGTAACAAAGATATGGACAACAGACTACCTTCCATAACGACAAGGCTACAATCCATTGTAGTAACAAAAATCTCGACAACAGACTACCTTCCATAATTACAAGGCAACCATCCATTGTAGTAACAAAAATCTCGACAATAGACTACCTTCCATAATCATAAGGCTACCATTCATTGGAGTAACAAAAATCTCGACAACAGACTACCTTCCATAATGACAAGGCAACCATCCATTGGAATAGCAAAAATATTGACAACAGACTACCTTCAGTAATGACAAGGCTACCATGCATTGGAATAACAAAAATATCGACAAAACACTACCTTCCATAATGACAAGGCTACCATCCAATGGAGTAACAAAAATCCCGACAACAGACTACCTTCCATAATGACAAGGCTACCATCCGTTGGATAAACAGGAATCTCGACAATAGACTACCTTCCATAATGACAAGGCTACCATTTGTTGGATTAACAAAAATCTCGACAGCATACTACCTTCCATAATGACAAGGGTACCATCATTGGAGTAACAAAAATATCCACAAGAGACTACCTTCCATAATGACAAGGCTACAATCCATTAGAGTATAAAAAATCTCGAGAACAGACTACCTTCCATAATGACAAGGCTATAATCCATTGGAGTATAAAAAATCTCAACAATAGATTACATTCCATAATGACAAGGCTACCATCCATTGGAATAACAAAAATATCGACAACACACTACCTTCCATAATGACAAGGCTACCATCATTGGAGTAAAAAAGATATCAAAAACATACTACCTTCCATAATTACAAGGCTACCATTCATTGGAGTAACAGAAATCTAGACAACAGACTACCTTCCGTAATGAAAAGGCTACCATCCATTGAAGTAACAAAAATCTCGAAAACAAACTACCTTCCATAATGAAAAGGGTACCATCCTTGGAGTAACAAAAATATCCATAAGAGACTACCTTCCATAATGACAAGCCTACAATCCATTGGAGTATAAAAAATCTCGACAACAGACTACCTTCCATAATGACAAGGCTACCATCCATTGGAGTAACAGAAATCTAGACAATAGACTACCTTCCATAATAACAAGGCTACCATCCATTAGAGTAACAAAAATCCCGACAACAGACTACCTTCCATAATGACAAGGCTACCATCCATTGGAGTAACAATAATCTAGAGAACAAACTACCTTCCTTAATGACTAGGCTACCATCCATTGGATAAACAGGAATCTCGACAATAAACTACCTTCCATAATGACAAGGCTACAATCAATTGGAGTATAAAAAATCTTGACATTAGACTACCTTCCATAATGACAAGGCTACCATCCATTGAAATAAAAAATATCTCGACAACAGACTACCTTCCATAATGACTAGTCTACCATTCATTGGAGTAACAAAGATATCGACAACATACTACCTTCCATAACGACAAGGCTACAATCCATTGTAGTAACAAAAATCTCGACAATAGACTACCTTCCATAATAACAAGGTAACCATCCATTGTAGTAACAAAAATCTCGAAAATAGACTACCTTCCATAATCATAAGGCTACCATTCATTGGAGTAACAAAAATCTCGACAACAGACAACCTTCCATAATGACAAGGTAACCATCCATTGGAATACCAAAAATATTGACAACAGACTAACTTCCATAATGACAAGGCTAACATCCATTAGAATAACAAAAATATCGACAACATACTACCTTCCATAATGACAAGGCTACCATCCAATGGAGTAACAAAAGTCCCGACAATAAACTACCTTCCATAATGACAAGGCTACCATCCATTGGATAAACAGGAATCTCGACAATAAACTACCTTCCATAATGACAAGGCTACCATTTGTTGGATTAACAAATATCTCGACAGCATACTACCTTCCATAATGACAAGGGTACCATATTGGAGTAACAAAAATATCCACAAGAGACTACCTTCCATAATGACAAGGCTACAATCCATTAGAGTATAAAAAATCTCGACAACAGACTACCTTCCATAATGACTAGGCTACCATCCATTGGAGTAACAAAGATATCGATAATAGACTACCTTCCATAACGACAAGGCTACAATCCGTTGTAGTAACCAAATCTTGACCACAGACTACCTTCCATAATGAAAAGACTACCATTCATTGGAGTAACAAAAATCTAGACAACAGACTACCTTCCCTAATGACAAGGGTACCATTCTTGGAGTAACAAAAATATCCACAAGAGACTACCTTCCATAATGACAAAGCTACAATCCATTGGAGTATAAAAAATATCGACAACAGACTACCTTCCATAATGATAAGGCTACCATCCATTTGAGTAACAGAAATCTAGAAAATAGACTACCTTCCATAATAACAAGGCTACCATCCATTGGAGTAACAAAAATCCCGACAACTTACTACCTTCCATAATGACAAGGCTACCATCCATTGGAGTAACAAAAATCTCGACAGCAGACTATCTTCCATAATGACAAGGGTACCATCATTGGAGTAACAAAAATATCCACAAGAGACTACCTTCCATAATGACAACGCTACAATCCATTGGAGTATAAAAAATATCGACAACAGAATACCTTCCATAATGACAAGGCTACCATCCATTGAAATGAAAAAAATCTCGACAACAGACTACCTTCCATAATGACTAGTCTATCATTCATTGGAGTAACAAAGATATCGACAACAGACTACCTTCCATAACGACAAGGCTACAATCCATTGTAGTAACAAAAATCTCGACAACAGACTACCTTCCATAATTACAAGGCAACCATCCATTGTAGTAACAAAAATCTCGACAATAGACTACCTTCCATAATCATAAGGCTACCATTCATTGGAGTAACAAAAATCTCGACAACAGACTACCTTCCATAATGACAAGGCAACCATCCATTGGAATAGCAAAAATATTGACAACAGACTACCTTCAGTAATGACAAGGCTACCATGCATTGGAATAACAAAAATATCGACAAAACACTACCTTCCATAATGACAAGGCTACCATCCAATGGAGTAACAAAAATCCCGACAACAGACTACCTTCCATAATGACAAGGCTACCATCCGTTGGATAAACAGGAATCTCGACAATAGACTACCTTCCATAATGACAAGGCTACCATTTGTTGGATTAACAAAAATCTCGACAGCATACTACCTTCCATAATGACAAGGGTACCATCATTGGAGTAACAAAAATATCCACAAGAGACTACCTTCCATAATGACAAGGCTACAATCCATTAGAGTATAAAAAATCTCGAGAACAGACTACCTTCCATAATGACAAGGCTATAATCCATTGGAGTATAAAAAATCTCAACAATAGATTACATTCCATAATGACAAGGCTACCATCCATTGGAATAACAAAAATATCGACAACACACTACCTTCCATAATGACAAGGCTACCATCATTGGAGTAAAAAAGATATCAAAAACATACTACCTTCCATAATTACAAGGCTACCATTCATTGGAGTAACAGAAATCTAGACAACAGACTACCTTCCGTAATGAAAAGGCTACCATCCATTGAAGTAACAAAAATCTCGAAAACAAACTACCTTCCATAATGAAAAGGGTACCATCCTTGGAGTAACAAAAATATCCATAAGAGACTACCTTCCATAATGACAAGCCTACAATCCATTGGAGTATAAAAAATCTCGACAACAGACTACCTTCCATAATGACAAGGCTACCATCCATTGGAGTAACAGAAATCTAGACAATAGACTACCTTCCATAATAACAAGGCTACCATCCATTAGAGTAACAAAAATCCCGACAACAGACTACCTTCCATAATGACAAGGCTACCATCCATTGGAGTAACAATAATCTAGACAACAAACTACCTTCCTTAATGACTAGGCTACCATCCATTGGATAAACAGGAATCTCGACAATAAACTACCTTCCATAATGACAAGGCTACAATCAATTGGAGTATAAAAAATCTTGACATTAGACTACCTTCCATAATGACAAGGCTACCATCCATTGAAATAAAAAATATCTCGACAACAGACTACCTTCCATAATGACTAGTCTACCATTCATTGGAGTAACAAAGATATCGACAACATACTACGTTCCATAACGACAAGGCTACAATCCATTGTAGTAACAAAAATCTCGACAATAGACTACCTTCCATAATAACAAGGTAACCATCCATTGTAGTAACAAAAATCTCGAAAATAGACTACCTTCCATAATCATAAGGCTACCATTCATTGGAGTAACAAAAATCTCGACAACAGACAACCTTCCATAATGACAAGGTAACCATCCATTGGAATACCAAAAATATTGACAACAGACTAACTTCCATAATGACAAGGCTAACATCCATTAGAATAACAAAAATATCGACAACATACTACCTTCCATAATGACAAGGCTACCATCCAATGGAGTAACAAAAGTCCCGACAATAAACTACCTTCCATAATGACAAGGCTACCATCCATTGGATAAACAGGAATCTCGACAATAAACTACCTTCCATAATGACAAGGCTACCATTTGTTGGATTAACAAATATCTCGACAGCATACTACCTTCCATAATGACAAGGGTACCATATTGGAGTAACAAAAATATCCACAAGAGACTACCTTCCATAATGACAAGGCTACAATCCATTAGAGTATAAAAAATCTCGACAACAGACTACCTTCCATAATGACTAGGCTACCATCCATTGGAGTAACAAAGATATCGATAATAGACTACCTTCCATAACGACAAGGCTACAATCCGTTGTAGTAACCAAATCTTGACCACAGACTACCTTCCATAATGAAAAGACTACCATTCATTGGAGTAACAAAAATCTAGACAACAGACTACCTTCCCTAATGACAAGGGTACCATTCTTGGAGTAACAAAAATATCCACAAGAGACTACCTTCCATAATGACAAAGCTATAATCCATTGGAGTATAAAAAATATCGACAACAGACTACCTTCCATAATGATAAGGCTACCATCCATTGGAGTAACAGAAATCTAGAAAATAGACTACCTTCCATAATAACAAGGCTACCATCCATTGGAGTAACAAAAATCCCGACAACTTACTACCTTCCATAATGACAAGGCTACCATCCATTGGAGTAACAAAAATCTCGACAGCAGACTATCTTCCATAATGACAAGGGTACCATCATTGGAGTAACAAAAATATCCACAAGAGACTACCTTCCATAATGACAACGCTACAATCCATTGGAGTATAAAAAATATCGACAACAGACTACCTTCCATAATGACAAGGCTACCATCCATTGAAATAAAAAATATCTCGACAACAGACTACCTTCCATAATGACTAGTCTACCATTCATTGGAGTAACAAAGATATCGACAACATACTACCTTCCATAACGACAAGGCTACAATCCATTGTAGTAACAAAAATCTCGACAACAGACTACCTTCCATAATGACAAGGTAACCATCCATTGTAGTAACAAAAATCTCGAAAATAGACTACCTTCCATAATCATAAGGCTACCATTCATTGGAGTAACAAAAATCTCGACAACAGACAACCTTCCATAATGACAAGGTAACCATCCATTGGAGTAACAAAAATCCAGACAACAGACTACCTTCCATAATGACAAGGCTACCATCCATTGGAGTAACAAAAATCTAGACAACAGACTACCTTCCTTAATGACAAGTCTACCATCCATTGGAGTAACAAAAATCTCGACAGCAGACTATCTTCCATAATGACAAGGGTACCATCAATGGAGTAACAAAAATATCCACAAGAGACTACTTACCATAATGACAAGGCTACAATCCATTGGAGTATAAAAAATCTCGACAACAGACTACCTTCCATAATGACAAGGCTACCATCCATTGAAATAAAAAATTCTCGACAACAGACTACCTTCCATAATGACTAGTCTACCATTCATTGGAGTAACAAAGATATCGACAATACACTACCTTCCATAATGACAAGGCTACAATCCATTATAGTAACAAAAACCTCGACAACAGACTACCTTCCATAATGACAAGGCAACCATCCAATGGAATAACAAAAATATTGACAACAAACTACCTTCCATAATGACAAGGCTACCATCCATTGGAATAAAAAAAATATCGACAACAGACTACCTTCCATAATGACAAGGCTACTATCCATTTGATAAACAGGAATCTCGACAATAGACTACCTTCCATAATGACAAGGCTACCATTTGTTAGACTAACAAAAATCTCGACAGCATACTACCTTCCATAATGACAAGGGTACCATCATTGGAGTAACAAAAATATCCACAAGAGAATACCTTCCATAATGACAAGGCTACAATCCATTAGAGTATAAAAAATCTCGACAAAAGACTACCTTCCATAATGACAAGGATACCATCCATTGGAGTATAAAAAATCTAAACAACAGACTGCCTTCCATAATGACAAGGCTACCATGCATTGGAATAACAAAAATATCGACAACACACAACCTTCCATAATGACAAGGCTACCATCATTGGAGTAAAAAAGATATCAACAACATACTACCTTCAATAGTGACAAGGCTACCATCCTTTGGAGTAACAAAAATCACGACAACAGACTACCATCCATATTGACAAGGCTACCATCCATCGGAATAACAAAAATATCTACAACACACTACCTTCCATAATGACATGGCTACCATCCTATGGAGTAACAAAAATCTCGACAACAGACTACTTTCCATAATGACAAGTCTACCATCCATTGGAGTAAAAAAATATGAACAACAGACTACCGTCATTAAAGACAAGGCTACCATCCATTGCAGTAACAAAAATCTCGATAACATACTACCTTCCATAATGACAACGCTACCATCCATTGTTGTAACAAAAAAATGGATAACGGACTACCTTCCATAATGACAAGGCTACCATCCATTGGAGTAATAAAAATCCAGACAACAGACTACCTTCCATAATGACAAGGCAACCATCCATTGGAGTAACAGAAATCTAGAAAACTGACTACCTTCCATAATGACAAGGCTACCATCCATTAGGGTAACAAAAATATACACAAGAGACTACCTTCCATAATGACAAGGCTACAATCCATTAGAGTATAAAAAATTTCGACAACAGACTACCTTCCATAATTACGAGGCTACCATCCATTGGAGTAAAAAAATCTCGACAACAGACTACCTTCCATAATAACTAGGCTACCATCCATTGGAGTAACAAAGATATCGACAATAGACTACCTTCCATAACGACAAGGCTACAATCCATTGTATTAACAAAAATCTCGAAAAAAGACTACCTTCTATAATGACAAGGCTACCATCCATTGTAGTAACAAAAATCTCGACAATAGACTACCTTCCATAATCACAAGGCTACCATTCATTGGAGTAACAAAAATCTCAACAACAGACTATCTTCCATAATGACAAGGCTACCATCCAATGGAGTAACAAAAATCCTGACAACAGACTACCTTCCATAATGACAAGGCTACCATCCATTGGATAAACAGGAATCTCGATAATAGACTACCTACCATAATGAAAAGGCTAACATGTGTTGGATTGACAAAAATCTCGACAGCATACTACCTTCCATAATGACAAGGGTACCATCATGGGAGTAACAAAAATATCCACAAGAGACTACCTTCCATAATGACAAGGCTAGAATCCATTAGAGTATAAAAAATCTCGAGAACAGACTACCTTCCATAATGATAAGGCTACCATCCATTGGAGTATAATAAATCTCAACAACATACTACCTTCCATAATGAAAAGGCTACCATCCATTGGAATAACAAAAATATCGACAACTCACTACCATCCATAATGACAAGGCTACCATCACTGGAGTAAAAAAGATATCAACAACATGCTACCATCCATAATGACAAGGAGACCATCCATTGGAGTAACAAAAATCACGACAACAGACTACCATCCATGTTTACAAGGCTACCATCCATTTGAATAACAAAAATATCTACAACACACTACCTTCCATAATGACAAGGTTACCATCCAATGTGGTAACAAAAATCTCGACAACAGACTACTTTCCATAATGACAAGTCTACCATCCATTGGAGTAAAAAAATATGAACAACAGACTACCGTCCTTAAAGACAAGGCTATCATCCATTGCAGTAACAAAAATCTCGATAACAGACTACCTTCCATAATGACAAGGCTACCATCCATTAGAGTAATAAAAATCCCGACAACAGACTACCTTCCATAATGACAAGGCTACCATCCATTGGAGTAACAGAAATCTAGAAAACTAACTACCTTCCATAATGACAAGGCTACCATCCATTAGGGTAACAAAAATCTCGACAACAGACTTCCTTCCATAATAACAAGGGTACCATCATTAAAGTAACAAAAATATACACAAGAGACTACCTTCCATAATGACAAAGCTACAATCCATTAGAGTATAAAAAATTTCGACAACAGACTACCTTCCATAATTACGAGGCTACCATCCATTGGAGTAAAAAAATCTCGACAACAAACTACCTTCCATAATAACTAGGCTACCATCCATTGCAGTAACCAAAGATATCGACAATAGACTGCCTTCCATAACGACAAGGCTACCATCCATTGCAGTAACAAAAATCTCGATAACAAACCACCATCCATAATGACAAGGCTACCATCCATTGTTGTAACAAAAAAATGGACAACAAACTATCTTCCATAATGACAAGGCTACCATCCATTGGTGTAATAAAAATACCGATAACATACTACCTTCCATAATGACAAGGCTACCATCCATTGGAGTAACAGAAATCTAGAAAACAGACTACCTTCAATAATGACAAGGCTACCATCCATTGGAGTAACAAAAATCTCAACAATAGACCACCTTTCATATTGACAAGGGTACCATCATTAGAGTAACAAAAATATCCATAAGAGACTACCTTCCATAATGACAAGGCTACAATCCATTAGAGTATAAAAAATCCCGACAACAGACTACCTTCCATAATGACGAGGCTACCATTCATTGGAGTAACAAAAATCTCGACAACAGACTACCTTCCATAATGACTAGGCTACCATCCATTGGAGTAACAAAGATATCGCCAATAGACTACCTTCCATAACGACAAGGCTAAAATCCATTGCAGTAACAAAAATCTCGACAACAGACTACCTTCCATAACTACTAGGCTACCATCCATTGGAGTAACAAAGATATCGACAATAGACTACCTTCCATAACGACAAGGCTATAATCCATTGTAGTAACAAAAATATCGACAACTGACTACCTTCTATAATGACAAGGCTACCATCCATTGTAGTAACAAAAATCTCGACAATAGACTACCTTCCATAATGACAAGGCTTCCATACATTGGAATAATAAAAATAACGACAACACACTACCTTCCTTAATGACAAGGCTACCATCCCTTAGAGTAACAAAGATCTCCACAACAGACTACCTTCCATAATGACAAAGCTACCATCCATTGGAGTAACAAAGATATCGACAATATACTACCTTCCATAATGACAAGGCTACCATCCATTGGACTAACAAAAATCACGACAACAGACTACCTTCCATAATGAAAAGGCTACCATCCATTGGAATAAGAAAAATATCGAAAACACACTACCTTCCATAATGACAAGGCTACCATCCAATGGAGTAAAAAAAATCTCGACAATAGACTACCTTCCATAATGACGAGTCTACCACTCATTGGAGTAACAAAAATTTAAACAATAGACTACCATCCTTAATGACAAGGCTACCATCCATTGGAGTAACATAAATCACAACGATAGACTACCTTCTATTATGACAAGGCTACCATCCATTGCAGAAACAAAAATCTCGACAACAGACTACCTTCCACAATGACAAGGCTACCATCCATTGTTGTATCAAAAATCTGGATAACATATTACCTTCCATATTGACGAGGCTACCATCCATTGGAGAAACTAAAATCTCGACAACAGACTACCTTCTATAATGACAAGGCTACCATCCGATAGAGTAACAAAAATCTCGACAACATACTACCTTCCATAATGAAAAGGGTACCATCATTGGAGTAACAAAAATATCCACAAGAGACTAACTTCCATAATTACAAGGCTACAATCCATTGGAGTAACAAAAATATCGACAATAGACTACCTTTCATAATGACTAGGCTACCATCCATTGGAGTAACAAAGATATCAACAATAGACTACCTACCATAACGACAAGGCTACAATCCATTGTAGTAACAAAAATCTCGACAACAGACTACTTTCTATAACGACAAGGCTACCATCCGTTATAGTAACAAAAATCTCGACAATAGACTACCTTCCATAATGACAAGGCTACCATCCATTGGAGTAACAAAAATCTTGACAACAGACTACTTTCCATAATGACAAGGCTACCATCCATTGGAATAACAAAAATATCGACAACACACTACCTTCCATAATGACAAGGCTACCATCCTTTAGAGTAAGAAAAATATCGACAATGGACTACCTTCCATAATGACTAGGCTACCATCCATTGGAGTAACAAAGATATCGACAACATACTACCTTCCATAATGACAAGGCTATCATCCATTGGAGTAAGAAAAATTACGAAAACAGACAACCTTCCATAATTACAAGTCTACAATCCATTGGAGTAACAAAAATCTGAACAACAGACTATTGTCCTTATTGACAAGGCTACCATCCATTGGAGTAATAGAATTCACAATGATAGACTACCTTCCATAATGACAAGGCTACCATCCATTGCAGTAACAAAAATCTTCTTTCCAGGGACATTCAAGAGTCTTCTTTCCATCAGAAATGGCTAGCCTCCCGTCAATTGAGCTTGATTCAGTTCATGTTAAAGAGCCCACCAGGCATACTTTCTCTTATCAGATTCCTACTATTGATGTGTCAGAGTTGAAGAGGTTGAGTTCTTATCTGAAGGGTGATGCTCTAAATAATTTCAACAAAGATTATGGAAATTTGGTAGTAGTCCTTAACACTCCAGTTGACCCAATGGATTTGATCACTCTCTTCCATTTCTATGACAAGGAATTACGGTGATTTACTTTTCAAGATTATCAACTGGTTCCCATAGTATAAGAGTATGTGTACCTACTTAATATCAAGTTGTCCGATGAAGTTACTTTTGTCCAAGTGCCGGAGAAGCCGAAGTTCAAAGTTATTGCTGAAATTCTTCATTTGAGTTGGAAAAAGGTGAAAGACAATTGGAAATCAAGTGAGGATACTACAGGGTTTTATTTGGATTTTCTAGTGAAGAAAGATGAGGACTAGGAAAAGAAAGGGAATTGGAGTGACTTCAACTCTCTGTTTGCTCTCATGATATACAGGATCACCCTTTTCCCTCGCAAGAGAAATTTTGTGGATTTGATGGCTATTTGTGTTTTTAGAAACAAGAACCCAGTACCGACACTCTTGGTAGATACTCTTTACACCATTCATTTTAGGCATGGAAAATGTGGTAATGTAAGTTTATGTCATTCAATGTTGTATCAATGGTTTAAGTTGCACCTACCGGTAAGTGGCCCTTTCATGGATACCAGGCATTCTCTCCGATGGTCATCAAGACTTGTCAACCTTACTTCATTTGATATCCGGTGGATTTATGACTTGGGGGAAGTATGAAGTGTTATCACTAGTTACAGAGATTTCCCTAATGTTCCCCTCATAGGAACTAAGGGGTGTATCAACTATAATCCTGTGCTCGCTTATCGTCAATTAGGATATGCAATGGATGGACCGCCCAAGGTTGAGGAGGTGTATGAATCAGTGTATTTTAGAGGAAGTGATCCTGGGATGTTGAAAAGAATGACAAGTGCTTGGAAGGGGATTCACAAGAAGGATAGAACTACTTTGGGCAAGAAGGTTCCTGTTGCTAGGGTTCCTTACTTGGAGTGGATTAGAGCCAGGGTTAAGATTTTGCGGTTACCATTTGCAAGGTCGGCTCCTATATGTGAGCAACCTCCTACAATTCTTTATAACACAGTGCCTACCGAGATGTTCACCCAGGTTCATGTTGAGAACATTCAACTTCGTGCGAAAAGGCCGTGAGGCAGGGATGAAACTTTTTTGGGTATATCAAGAAAGGGCCGAATTAGCTCGCAAACTCAAAGAAGCTCAAGGGTAAACTTCTTATGCGACCATTTTTTGGAAAAAAATCTCATGCTGAAATGGAAGAAGAGTTTAGTAAGACCCAACGAGAGTTCTGGAAGCTTCATGTATCTGAAAACAGCTACAGTAAGAAGATTCAGAACTTGGAGAAACAACTCAAAGACAAAGATGCTCATCTTAAGAAGGAAGTAGCCCAGAAGCATGTCACAGAAGATCAGTTCCAAGAAAGTAAAGTAGTCGCATCACAACATTTGAAGGAGAAAGCCCGACTTGAAGAGTATTGTCAACATCTTGAAGCATGTCTGGTTCCAGAAATTTAGTTCTGTTATTTGCTTTTGGTGTATTTGGTCAACCCCAGAATTGTTGGAAGGGACCATTTTTTTGTTGTTATTATTCAATTTTTTGTTAAGACATGTATTTAGTTGCTTATCACTATACTCTTAAATGTCCTAAGTCACTCGAACATCGTTTCTTTTGTTTCTAAATAATTGAAGTGTTCGTCTTATTGTCCTTTTTCCTTTGATTGTATGCTTGATTATCTTTGGTTGCGCGCCGTGACTGATGAATAAAAGGTCTCTTGAATACCAGGAAATGACAAACATATCATGCACATCATGCATTTCATAACATTACAGGTTATCTCAAGACGATATTCTTATTCTTCTGCTTTTCTTATTCAGAATTTGAGACGACTACTCATCGGTATTCCACCAGAAACAATTTGCTAAGAGAGATGGAACAAGTTCAAGCTGAACTCGCTGAAAGGAGGGCCCAGATGGCTACTCAGGTGACTCAGTTCATGGAGGTCATCACCAATGCGAATCACCGACAGGAGGAACTAGCTGCCATTGTCAACAACCAGTGCTGCTATCCGGGGGATGGTGGAAATCAAGGGCTCTATCAGGACATTTCTGTAGGATTGGGGGATGTGCAGGATCAGCCTGTTGGAAATTTTCACGGGATGCCTGAAAACTCTTTTGTGCATAATGTGGGGCAGTTTCCCCCGTCTCCTGGACCTCGTCTTGTGGGGAACAGAAGAGTTAATCAAAGGGGTGTAAGGAACTATCAGGAGTAGGATTGTGACTTTGATCAGGATGAAGATCAGTTTTCTGTTCGGTGTTCAGAGCTGGAGGTTCAGATTGAGGATATGAAGTAACAGTTATTGGAAGAACGTTTGAAGGCTGTGGAAGGACAAGGAGTACTTGGTATGGATGCTAATGATATCAGGTTGGTGTCTGGGGTGAAAGTTCCTCCGAAGTTCAAGCCTCCAACATTTGAAAAGTACAACGGAAAGTCATGTCCTGTTACTCATGCAACTTCTTATTTCAGAAAGATGTTGGTGCATACTGAGGATCAGGGGATTTTGATTCACTTTTTCCAAGATAGCCTGTCTGGGGCATCCGCAGAATGGTACATGAAGTTGGAGAAAACTCATATCCGTTGCTGGAATGATCTTGCTCGGCCTTTTGTCAAACATTATCAATACAATGTGGATATGGCGCCTAATCACACTCAGTTACAGAATAGGTCACAAGGACCAAAAAAATCATTCAAGAAATACACTCAGAAGTGGCGTGAGTTGGCTACGAGGGTTCAACCGCCACTCATGGAGAGAGAACTCATTGATATGTTTATGAGTACCCTGCAAGGGCCGTTCTATGAGCACATGATAGGAAGCACTTCGGCAGGATTTGTAGACTTGGTTATGGCTAGTGAAAGGATTGAGGTAGGTTTGAAATTGGGGAAAATTCATATTGGAGGTTCCAGTGGCTCATCAAGGGGTAGTAAGAAACCATTCAACACTTAACCTAAAAAAAGGGAAGGCGATGCAAGCGCGGTTTACTCTTATAGAGGAAGAAGATAAGATCTTCAACACCAACAAATCAATGTTGTCTCTATTCCTGTTAGTGCTCTTCCGCAGCAGAGACCGAATGCAGTGCCTCAACAACAAAGATAGCAAGACGCTCCCCGTCAGTATAATAATCAACAGCAGAGACAACCCAGAAAATTTGATCCATTTCCAGTATCTCTTACTGAAGCACTCCACCATTTGCTCGATTTGAAATTGATCGGTTTAAGGAATATGCCACCACCACCCGCAAGACTTTCCCATAACTATGACCCTAACGCAAGATGTGAATTCCATTCAGGCGAAGTTGGTCATTCTACTGACAATTGCTTTGCATTGAAGTGCAAGATACAAGACATGTTGGATGCTAAGGCAATTGAGTTTACTCTAGTGACTGGTCTGAATGTTACTCAGAACCCAATGCATAGGCATGAATAGGGTGTTGTTAATATGATTGATGATAATTGTGAATTCTTGAATTTAATCATGAATGTGGAACAAGTAACTACTCTGTTGTGGTATGTTAAGAGGTATTTGCTTGACAATTCTATTTTCCCAGGTTGTACTTCTCAGTGTGCCAAGTGTAGAGAGCAACCGAAGGGCTGTGATGATTTAAAAGTCGGTATCCAGTTGATGATAAAGGAGGGTTCCCTGCAGTTCGATAGAAAACCGAGCTACCGTAAGGTTACCGAAGAAGATGTTGATGTGGTATCTATTCCTTACACCCCTGTGCGCATTCCTGCCCCATCTAGGGCACCTCCTTTGATTATTACTGTACCTAGTCCCATGCCATATAGTAGTGAGAAGGCCATCCCATGGCATTATGGTGCTGATGTTTATTACCATGGGGTGAAGTAGGAAGTAAGTACTCGTTTGTTTGAGGAAGAACGTGTTGAAGGTAATGAAGAGGAAGTTCATAACTTTTCTGGAGTGGGTCGAATGACTAGAAGCGAGAGAATATTTGGCCCTTCCAATGTCCAAGATGCGGCAGATGCTTCTACAAGAGAAAAAGGAAAACAGCAGGCGATGGTTGGTAATCCAAGGGTTACGCCAGCCAATGTGACTCAACCAATTCCGATACCAAAAGCTTCTTCAGTTCCTGTTGAAGTTAAAGAGTTAATGCGAATTATCAGAAAGAGTGATTATAGCATAATTGATCATTTGAGCCATACTCCTTCTAAGATGTTTATCTTGTCTCTGTTGATTTATCAGAACCTCACATAAATGCTTTGGTGAAGTTGCTAAAGAATGTGTTCGTGCCACATGAGATAACAATCAATCAGTTTGAGAATGTTTGTGCTAACATATCTGTCGGGAATGGTCTGGGCTTCACAGAAGCTACAGTGTTGATCTGATCTTCTCTAGGAGTTTGTAATTTATTTTTGCAACCCCTCTCTTTGTTTGTGGCCCGTTTCTACTGATCGCTCGGTTGTTATTCCCCGCGAAGCTTCATCTCTTCGAGGCTCCCTCTCTAGCGGCTCGCCATATTTTCTCCTCTCCTTTGGATTTTTGCAATTTATTTTTGCAAGTCATGTTAGATTCTGACTTCTTGGTTACTGGCTTCTCAATTGGCCACTCCCCAGTGAAACCAAAATTCAACCAGAGTTTTGGTAAATCTAACAAATCAGGACCCAAGAAAATCTGGGTACCTAAGGATAAAATAATACATGTTGCAGATATCTTTAGCAGCAAATCAGAAACACCAGTCATGGTACCTGGACTCTGGCTGCTCGCGACACATGAGAGGAAGAAGGCATATGTTCCAAAGCCTGGAACTTAAGCATGGAGGCCACGTTGGCTTTGGAGGCAATCAGAGGGGAAAGATCATTGGCTCTGGAACTGTAAGTAATGGAAATCTTCCCTCTATAAATAATGTTCTGCTAGTAGATGGATTAATGCATAATCTATTATCCATAAGTCAATTAAGTGATAACGGTTATGATATAATCTTTAATCAAAAATCAAGTAAAGTTGTTAGTCAGAAAGATGGGACTATCCTATTTAATGGAAAGAGGAAAAACAACATTTATAAAATCAAACTTTCTGAACTGAAAAGTTAGAATGTAAAGTGTCTTCTGTCTGTTAACAATGAGCAATGGATCTGGCACAGAAGATTGGGGCAAGTTAGTATGAGAAGAATATCTCAGATTAACAAACTCAATCTGTTCAGAGGACTTCCTAATCTGAATTTCAATTCAGATGCTCTGTGTGAAGCATGTCAGAAAGGCAAGTTTGCAAAACCTTCTTTCAAATCTAAAAATGTTGTTTCTACCTCTAAGCCATTAGAACTTCTGCACATTGACTTATTTAGACCAGTTAAAACTGCTTCAGTCAGTGGCAAGAAGTATGGGTTAGTAATCATAGATAACTATAGCAGATGGACATGGGTAAAGTTCTTAAGACACAAGGACGAGTCACACTCTGTGTTTGTTACCTTCTGTAACCAGGTTCAGAATGAAAATGATCTTAGAATCGTTAAAGTCAGAAGTGATCATGGTGGAGAGTTTGAAAACAAAGATTTTGAGTCATTCTTTAATGACAGAGGCATTCTGCATGATTTCTCTTGTCCTAGAACTCCCCAACAAAATGGAGTTGTAGAACGAAAGAACAGAACATTGCAAGAAATGGCCAGAACCATGATCAATGAGACAAACGTTGCTAAGATCTTCTGGGCAGAGGTAATAAACACAGCTGCTACATTCAGAATAGAATCTCAATAAGACTTATTCTGGAAAAGACTCCATATGAATTGTGGAAGAACAGAAAGCCCAACATTTCATATTTTCATCCATTTGGATGTACTTGTTTTATGTTAAATACAAAAAATTATTTGAACAAGTTTGACTCTAAAGCACAGAAGTGTATTATGTTAGGATACTCTGAACGCTCAAGAGGGTACAGAGTATACAATACAGAAACACAGATTGTGGAAGAATCAATCAGTGTTTGTTTTGATGATAAGCTTGACTCTGAAAAGTCAAAGCAGAATGAAGTTTTTGCAGGTATGGAAGTTGAATTTACAGGCTCTAAAGACAAGTCATCAGAAGCTCTCAACAACGAAACTCCTTCAACATCTGAAAGGAGCACTGCAAACAATCCAGCAACAACTGCTGAACAACCTCAGAAAAGACTACCCAGAAGCAGCTTGGATCACCCAGAAGAAACTATCTTAGGAAGAAAAGAAGATCCAATCAGAACAAGAGCCAACTTTAGAAACTCCGAAGAATCCCTCATGGGACTTGTGTCTCTGATTGAACCTTCTTCTATTGATGAAGCACTTCTGGACAACGACTGGATTCTAGCAATGCAAGAAGAGCTGAATCAATTCACCAGAAATGACGTATGGGATCTTGTTCCCAGACCAAAAGGATTCAACGTCATTGGAACAAGATGGGTGTTAAGAAATAAACTGAACGAACAAGGTGAAGTTATCAGAAACAAAGCACGACTGGTAGCACAAGGTTATAGTCAGCAACAGGGAATAGACTATACAGAAACCTTTGCTCCAGTCGCCAGGTTAGAATCTATCAGACTTTTAATTTCGTTTGCTGTTAATAAAGGCATCACTCTGTATCAGATGGATGTCAAGAGTGCATTCTTAAATGGATATATAGAAGAAGAGGTTTATGTGCACCAACCCCCTGGTTTTGAAAGTACAAAAAATCCCGAATATGTTTTCAAACTAAAGAAGTCACTATATGGTCTGAAACAAGCTCCCAGAGCTTGGTATGAAAGACTAAGTAACTTTCTGTTAGAAAATTAATTCACCAGAGGGAAGGTGGACACTACCTTATTCTGTAAGTCAGTTAAGAATGACATCTTAGTCTGTCAAATTTATGTTGATGATATTATTTTTGGATCTACTAATCCTTCTCCTGGAAGAAAATTTGTTAAGTGTATGCAGGCAGAATTTGAGATGAGCCTCATGGAAGAACTGAAATTCTTTCTGGGAATTCAGATCAATCAAAATCCTGAGGGAACTTATATTCATCAGAGCAAATATGTCAGAGAACTTCTGAAGAAATTTGACCTCTCAGAATGTAAGTCATCAGAGATTCCAATGCATCCCACGTGCATTCTGGAAAGAGAAGCAAAAAGGTAGAACAGAAGGTCTAAAGAGGTATGATTGGTTCTCTCCTTCATCTGACAGCTTCAAGGCCTGATATCTTATTCAGCGTATGTATTTGTGCTAGATTCCAATCAGATCCTAGAGAATCTCACTTAACAGTTGTTAAGCGAATTTTCAAGTATCTGAAAGGTACTACTAATCTGGGTCTATTTTATAGAAAATCTAGTGATTACAACTTAGTAGGCTACTGCGATGCTGACTTTACTAGAGACAGAGTAGAGCGTAAAAGTACTTCTGGAAGCTGCCAGTTTCTGGGAGAAAATCTGATCTCTTGGTCCAGCAAAAGGCAATCCACAATTGCGCTATCCACAACAGAAGCGTAGTACATAGTAGCAGCTGGATGCAGCACACAAATGCTCTGGATGAAAAGTCAGCTTGAAGACTTCCAGATTTTTGAGAGTAACATCCCTATACTCTGTGACAATACCTCTGCCATTTGCTTAAGTAAAAATCCTATTTTGCATTCTAGGGCTAAGCATATAGAAATAAAACATCACTTCATTAGGGACTATATTCAGAAAGGAATTTTGAACTTAAAACTTATTGATACAGACCATTAATGGGCTGATATCTTCACTAAACCACTTTCTGAAGATAGGTTCAACTTCATTCTGAAACATCTCAGCATGAAGCTCTGCCCAGAGTGAAAATGTTCTAATTTTATATATTAACCTTCAGAATGTGTTTTCTTTTTACTGTGAACTTCTGATCAATCTTCTTTCAGAAAGATAGACATACAGATTGTATCAGATTCTATTCTTAAAGATCTGAGCGTTTCAGCTCAAGGATAGACGCGCTGCTCACTAAATCAAACAAGTGTCATCCAATCATCAGCAAATCTCTAAAGCAGAACACACGTGCACGCTTCTGAGAAGGCAAAATGCTGATTGGATGCATTGAGACACATGTCTGGTAACCGTTTCAAATATCTTTCTCAAATCCCCCAAAATCAGCAAGCATTAAATACACGTAATCATGAGTTAAACTGTAATCATGAATTAATTCTCTTTCTTAAAACCGTTTACGTTTTCAAAACTCATTTTGAAATCTATTTAAGAACATTAACATCATTCATTAAACTTTTACCGTTTCTTACAATCATCCAAATATTTTCTCTGCATTCTTACTTGTGTTTTCATCCTTTTTCAAAAGAAACCCTTTCTCAAATTTTTTCTCAGAAAACCCTAAGTGTGAACATGGCAACCTCTAGCAATGTTTCTGCAGGTTCTCAGAAGGAGGCTTCATCTGAACAATACCAAATTCCCTTCAGAACTCTCCTTACACCAGTGAAGAACTTGGAAGTTCTGTCTGAACTGATTGTTGACTTCTCCAGTCTGAAAGAAAATGGATTCGACTTGACAGAAGAAGTTAGGGCACAAGGATGGGAGAGATACTTTGATAGGTTGGTGGGGCCAACGTTCCCAGTATTGGTCAAGGAATTCTGGATTCATGCGTCTTCATCAACACATCAAGTCACTTCCTATATAATGGGAAAGAAGATTGTGATCACTGAGGATCACATTGCAAGATTGATTGGATACAATGGTGGTGGCATCCGCTGTATCGACATGGCAGAAAGATGCTCAGATGCTGTTGTCATTGCAAGAGACATTTTAACCCATGGGATCCCCAGCAGCAAAATCAGAGACTTGAAGGATCAGCACATAATATGGGCGAAGATTATTCTGGGGTGCTTCAATCACAGGAAGCCCACAAGCTCTCGTGATTATATAAACATAGATCAGCAGTTTCTGATCTATTTTATTAATCAGAAGGTAAAGATTAACTTGGCTCATCTTCTGTTTAATCACCTCAGGACCAGCGTCAAGGAGACAAGAGAAGAAGAAAGGACAAAAAGGGATTGGATACCCTTTGGCAGGTTAATATCAGATATTCTAACTGAGAATAGGCTGATTGAACACCTTACAGAAGCACAGGAAGTAATCTCTATTGAACCTACTGTTGGCAAGCCTCTGAATGCCAACAATCTGAAGAAAATGAAACTGATAGAGAATATCAGAAAGGAGCCCAGCGTCACTCCTCTTGCTGACATCACCAGCAGAAGAGTCCCTCTGGACGACTTTCCAATATTTTCTGAGATTGACTCTAAACCAGTCATTGTTCTCAGATACTTGGACGCTTGCAAGGATGATGGCACATATCCCACTCTGAACGTAAAAGATCTGTACCAGCAAAATCCAGAAGTTACTGTGAAGAAGACGAATAAAAGAAAGGCTACTTCAGAAGGACCATCCCAGCAGACCCCTAAGAAGAGAGGTAATCTATCTGCTGCTAATGTTTTAAATTCTTCTGCTATTCCAACATCAATCCCAACCCCAGCTTCATATGAACTCCCAATCCCCATACCAACCATTGATGAAACCGAACCAGAGGCTGACCCTTCTGAGTCACTAACTCTCAGGAGATCCTGCACCAAATCCCAAAATCCAAAACCCACAACATCAACAGAATCAGAACTTGATAAAGTTCTTTCTGAAATTGATCAACGTTCTTCCGCTCCCCTCTCAGAAAATCCAAACACTCAACCACAAACTGCCCACTCACCTCAACCAGAACATACACTCTCACCCATACCAGAAATACAACCAGAAATTCCACCTCCCTCTCCATAACCAGAAATTCCACCTCCCTCTCCATAACCAGAACTTCATCCACCTTCACCTCAACCATCATCTCCACAACCTGAGTTTCAACACTCTGAAACTCCATCACCTGAACATCAAACTCCTGAACCTCTTTCACCTCAATCCTCTAAACCTCAACCCTTGGAAATTCAACAGCCATGTGGTACAACTGTAAACATACCCCAACTGCCATCCTCACCAGAAACTACCCCTCCCAATACTCCAAACAGTCCAATTGTCATTTATGACTCTCCCACTCCATCTCCCAAACAAACTACAGAAGACCACAGCAGGACCTTCATTGATTTAACAATCCTTTACCGTCTTGCTGACCTCAAAAATAAAATATCCATCCCCAAACCCAAACAACTAGATGTTGGTGCTGGCATTTTGAATTTTGAAACAGGCTTGCAGAATTGGATTGCTTCTCTAAAGCAGGTTTGTCCTGGAATGATTGATCCTGCTGCCTCAGACCAACTCTAGACACGTTTCAGAATGTGGGTACACGCTGAAGCCCTCAAGCTGCAAGACATCAACTATGAACAGGCACAACAGAACTTCAGCAAGCTGCTGAAGGAAGTTGAAAGTCAGTTGCCAAAGGAGGAAGTGCTACTTTTGGATAGTGAGCCATGGTCTGAAAAGCGTCCAGCTTCAAAAGTTTAGCAAGCAGAAGATCAGACAACTCAAGCTGAAGATGTTAGTCAAGCTGAAGATGTTGCAGAAAGCTCTCAGAAGCATCCTGTTTCTAACGTTTCTCAAGCTGCCTTGGACAGGAAGACTCTGGAAGAGATGAAGAAGAATGATATTCGTCTGCAGCAAAGAATGGATGAGAACGATCAAAATATGAAGGAAAGGATGGATGTGCAAGATGGAAAGATTGATACAGTTGTCAGCATGGTGCATGAGCAGAAGGAAACTGCTGATCATATAAAGAACATGCTGGAAGCTCTGTTCACATGCTTTCCACCCAAACCTTAGTTTTTCATTCATGATGTTTTCATTTTTTTTCTTTCCATGTTTGCTGTACTCTTTTCTATGCTCTGAATTAAATATAACAGTTTTCTGCTCTGATCGTTTTAGCTTATATTACTTGCACTTTTTTGATTTCTGACAAAAAGGGGGAGAAAAAGAATTATATTTTTCAATAACGGACTACTGAGACAAAAAATCTCAAACATTCTAACACTCTGATATACTTGAATGTTTTCTGTTTTGCATGAGCCTACAGGTACAAGAAGTTAATCATCTTTGATACACTGAAGCTCTGATGTTCTGATGTTCAAAGAAAGTCAATAAAGATCTGATCCTGAAGGACTCTTGGAATTAAAAAGGGAAGTAATAAATTCAGGGGGAGTATTTCCGATCTAAACTTTGATATCTCTTTATCCCTTATCCTGTTATCTTTGATAACTTACTATTTTAATTATGATACTCTTTACTATTTAGTTATCTCTGATACTTTTCACGTTAATTTTCAATTGAAAAAATCTAGTTTTTGTCATCATCAAAAAGGGGGAGATTGTTAGAACAAAGTTTGAATCTACTACACTAAGTTTAAGTTTTGATGATAACAAAATGCAAAGATATATTAATTGTATGATTCATGTAAGACATATATGATGCCTAAAAAATTACATTCTGTTTTACAGAAACTCTAATGGGTATCAGCAAGAGAATATCATCATCAGCATCAGAAGATGAAATATCAACATCAACATCAGAGGATGTTATATCAGATGCCAGAATTAGAAGATTAACATGTGCTTACGCTGAAGCTTGATGAACAGATATACGCGTAACAATCTGAACTCTGATTAAGACAACAACAATTCATCAGCACCTAAGCAGCGTCAGAATGAGCCAAAGCCAGAACACGCTTTAGTGGCAACGGTACTGTGCATTCAAGATGCTTTATTACCAACGGCATCATTCCAGACAAGATCTTATAAATTTGGAAAGAATGTTATTGGCATTGAAACAGAATTAACTGACTCCAACGTACCATTTCCCAATGTTATTTAAACAAGACAGTGAAGACTGAATTGGCTAATGCTCTACAACACTCTACACGCCTAAAGCTATTCATCATCTTCCTCACTCTCAGTTTTGCTAAAGCTCTCAAGTTCTTTACTCAATTATTTTAGCACTCTAGTTCTCATAAGCTTAACGTGTGTAGTATCATAGTTGTGATAAACAGTTTTTGTAGAAAACATTCAACACATATAGATTTCAATTATCTGTAAGAAAGTATTTCCTTGAGAAACCGGTTTGTGGTTTGACTCAAGAAGGATTTAGCAGTTGTTAAAGAAGTTGTAATATTCAGTTGAATATAGTGGATTAAGACCTCGTTGGAGAGAGGCGAAATCACCTTGGTGGGTGGACTGGAGTAGTTTGAGATCAAACGAACCAGGATAAAAATACTGTGTTAACTGCAATTGATTTCAAGTTTTTACAATTCAACCCCCCTTCTTGTGTTTTTCACTTCTTCATGAACCACAGACTCCATCCTTAATGACAAGGCTACCATCCATTGTAGTAACATAAATCACAACGACAGACTACCTTCCATAATGACAAGGATACCATCCATTGGAGTAACAAAGATATCGACAACATATTACCTTCCATAATGACAAGGCTACCATCCATTGGAGTAACAAAAATCACGACAATAGACTACCTTCCATAATGACAAGGATACCATACATTGGAATAACAAAAATCTCGACAACAAACTACCTTCCATAATGACAAGTCTACCACCCATTGGAGTAACAATAATATGAACAACAAACTATCGTCCTTAATGACAAGGCTACCATCCATTTGAGTAACAGAAATCACAACGACAGACTACCTTCCATAATGACAAGGCTACCATCCATTGCAGTAACAAAAATCTCGACAACAGACTACCTTCCATAATGACAAGGCTACCATCCATTATAGTAACAAAAATATGCACAACAGACTACCTACCATAATGACAAGGCTACTATCTATTGGATTAACAAAAATATCAACAAGAGACTAGCTTCCATAATGACAAGGCTACCATCCATTGGAGTAACAAAAATATCGACAATTGACTACCTTGCATAATGACAAGGCTACCATCCATTGGAATAACAAAAATCTCGAAACAGACTACCTTCCATAATGACTAGGCTACCATCCATTGGAATTAAAAAAATCTCAACAATAGACTACCTTCCATAATGACAAGGCTACGATCCAATCGAGTAACAAAAATCTCGAGTATAGACTACCTTTAATAATGACAAGGCTACCTTACATTGTATTAACAAAAATCTGAACAACATACTACCTTCCACAATGACAAGGCTACCATCCATTGGATTGACAAAAATCAAAACGACAGAGTACTTTCCATAATGCAAGGCTACCATCCATTGGAGTAACCAAAATATCGATAATAGACTACCTTCCATAAAGACAAGGCTACCATCCATTGGAGTAACAGAAATCTCGACAACAAACTACCTTACATAATAACTAGGCTAACATCCATTGGAGTAACAAAGACATCAACAACAGACTACCTTCCATAATGAAAAGGCTACCATCCATTGTTGTAACAAAAATATCGACAACAGACTACCTTCCATAATGACAAGGCTACCATCCATTGTAGTAACAAAAATCACGAAAACAGAGGACCTTCCATAATGACAAGGCTACCATCTATTGGAATAACAAAAATATCGACAACACACTACCTTCCATAATGACAAGGCTACCATCCAATGAATTAACAAAGATCTCGACAATAGACTACCTTCCATAATGACAAGTCTACCATCCATTGGACTAACAAAAATATGAACAACAGACTCCATCCTTAATGACAAGGCTACCATCCATTATAGTAACAGAAATCACAATGACAGACTACCTTCCATAATGACAAGGATACCATCCATTGGAGTAACAAAGATATCGATAACATACTACCTTCCATAATGACAAGGCTACCATCCATTGGAGTAACAAAAATCACGACAATAGACTACCTTCCATATTGACAAGGCTACCATACATTGGAATAACAAAAATCTCGACAACAAACTACCTTCCATAATGACAAGTATACCATCCATTGGAGTAACAATAAAATGAGCAACAAACTATCGTCCTTATTAACAAGGCTACCATCCATTTGAGTAACAAAAATCACAACGACAGACTACCTTTCATAATGACAAGGCTACCATCCATTGCGGTAACAAAAATCTCGACAACAGACTACCTTCCATAATGACAAGGCTACCATCCATTATAGTAACAAAAATATCGACAACAGACTACCTTCCATAATGACAAGGCTACTATCTATTGGATTAACAAAAATATCAACAAGAGGCTAGCTTCCATAATGACAAGGCTACCATACATTGGAGTAACAAAAACCCGACAACTGACTACCTTGCATAATGACAAGGCTACCATCCATTGGAGTAACAAAAATCTCGAAACTGACTACCTTTCATAATGACTAGGCTACCATCCATTGGAATAAAAAAAATCTCGACAACAGACTACCTTTAATAATGAGAAGGCTACCATACATTGTATTACCAAAAATTTGAACAACAGACTACCTTCCATAATGACAAGGCTACCATCCATTGGATTGACAAAAATCAAAACGACATAGTACTTTCCATAATGCAAGGTTACCATCCATTGGAGTAACCAAAATATCGACAACAAACTACCTTCCATAAAGACATGGCTACCATCCATTGGAGTAACAGAAATCTCGACAACAAACTACCTTACATAATAACTAGGCTACCATCCATTGGAGTAACAAAGACATCAACAACAGACTGCCTTCCATAATGAAAAGGCTACCATCCATTGTTGTAACAAAAATCTCGACAACAGACTACCTTCCATAATGACAAGGCTACCCTCCATTGTAGTAACAAAAATCACGAAAACAGAGGACCTTCCATAATGACAAGGCTACCATCCATTGGAATAACAAAAATATCGACAACACACTACCTTCCATAATGACAAGGCTACCATCCAATAGAGTAACAAAAATTTCGACAACAGACTACCTTCCTTAATGACAAGTCTACCATCCATTGGACTAACAAAAATATGAACAACAGACTCCATCCTTAATGACAAGGCTACCATCCATTACAATAAGAAAAATATCAACAAGAGACTAGCTTCCATAATGACAAGGCTACCATCCATTGTTGTAACAAAAATCTGGACATCAACCTACCTTCAATAATCACAAGGCTACCATCCATTGGAGTAACAAAAATCTGGACAATAGACTACCTTCAATAATGACAAGGCCTACATCCAATGGAGTAACAAAAATCTCGACAATAGACTACCTTCCATAATTACAAAGCTACGATCCAATGGAGTAAAAAAAATCTCGACAATAGACTACCTTCAATAATGACAAGGCTACCATACATTGTATTAACAAAAATATGAACAACAGACTACCTTGCATAATGACAAGGCTACCATCCATTGGATTGATAAAAATTAAAACAACAGACTATCGGCCTTAATGACAAGGCTACCATCCATTGGAGTAACAAAGATATCTACAATAGACTACCTTCCATAACGACAAGGCTACAATCCATTGTTGTAACAAAAATATCGACAACACACTACATTCCATAATGACAAGGCTACCATCCAATGGAGTAACAAAAATCTCGACAACAGACTACCTTGCATAATGACAAGTCTACCATCCATTATAGTAACAAAAATCTTGACATTAGACTACCTTCCATAATAAAAAGGCTACCATCCATTGGAGTAACAAAAATCTCGACAACAGATTACCTTCCATAATGCAAGGCTACCATCCATTGGAATAACAAAAATATCGACAACACACTACCTTCCATAATGACAAGGCTACCATCCCTTAGAGTAACAAAACTCTCGACAACAGACTACCTTCCATAATGACAAGGCTACCATCCATTGAAGTAACAAAGATATCGATAACATACTACCTTCCATAATGATAAGGATACCATCCATTGGAGTAACAAAAATCACGACAATAGACTACCTTCCATAATGACAAGGCTACCATACCTTGGAATAACAAAAATATCGACAACACACTACCTTCCATAATGACAAGGCTACCATCCAATGGAATAACAAAAATCTGGACAACAAACGACCTTCCATAATGAAAACTCTACTATCCATTGGACTAACAAAAATCTGAACAACAGACTTCGTCCTTAATGTCAAGGCTACCATCCATTGGAGTAACAGAAATCACAACGACAGACTACCTTTCTTTAATGACAAGGCCACTATCCATTACAGTAACAAAAATCTCGACAACATACTACCTTCCATAATGACAAGGCTACCATCCATTGTTGTATCAAAAATCTTGACAACAGACTACCTTCCATAATGAGAAGGCTAGCATCCATTGGAGTAACAAAAATCCAGACAACATACTACCTTCCATAATGATAAGGCTACCATCCATTGGAGTAACAAAAATCTCGACAATAGACTACGTTCCATAATGAAAAGTCTACCATCCATTGGACTAACAAAAATCTGAACAACAGACTTTGTCCTTAATGTCAAGGCTACCATCCATTGGAGTAACATAAATCACAATGACAAACTACCTTTCTTTAATGACAAGGCTACCATCCATTACAGTAACAAAAATCTCGACAACAGACTACCTTCCATAATGACAAGGCTTCCATCCATTGTTGTAATAAAAATCTGGACAACAGACTACCTTCCATAATGACAAGGCTACCATCCATTGGAGTAACAAAAATCCAGACAACAAACTACCTTCCATAATGACAAGGCTACCATCCATTGGAATAACAAAAATATCGACAACAGATTACCTTCCATAATGTAAAGGCTACCATCCATTGGAATAACAAAAATATCGACAACACACTACCTTCCATAATGACAAGGCTACCATCCCTTAGAGTAACAAAAATGTCGACAACAGACTACCTTCCATAATGACAAGGCTACCATCCATTAGAGTATCAAAGATATCGACAACATACTACCTTCCATAATGACAAGGATACCATCCATTGGAGTAACAAAAATCACGACAATAGACTACCTTCCATAATGACGAGGCTACCACACATTGTAATAACAAAAATATCGACAACACACTACCTTCCATAATGATAAGGCTACCATCCAATGGAGTAACAAAAATCTCGACAACAAACTACCTTTCATAATGACAAGTCTACCATCCGTTGGACTAACAAAAATCTGAACAACAGACTCTGTCCTTAATGTCAAGGCTACCATCCATTGGAGTAACAAAAATCACAATGATAGACTATCTTTCTTTAATGACAAGGCTACCATCCATTACATTACCAAAAATCTCGACAACAGACTACCTTCCATAATGACAAGGCTACCATCCATTGTTGTAACAAAAATATGGACAACATACTACCTTCCATAATGACAAGGCTACCATCCATTGGAGTAACAAAAATCCAGACAACAGACAACCTTCCATAATTACAAGGCTACCATCCATTGGAGTAACAAAAATCTCGACAATAGACTACCTTTCATAATGACAAGGCTACAATCCATTGGAATAACAAAAATATCGACAACACACTACCTTCCATAATGATAAGGCTACCATCCCTTAGATTAACAAAAAACTCAACAACAGACTACCTTCCATAATGACAAGGCTACCATCCATTGGAGTAACAAAGATATTAACAACATACTACCTTCCATAATGACAAGGATACCATCCATTGGAGTAACAAAAATCACGACAATAGACTACCTTCCATAATGACAAGGCTACCATACATTGGAATAAAAAAAATATTGACAACACACTACCTTCCATAATGACAATGCTACCATCCAATGGAGTAACAAAAATCTCGACAACAGACTACCTTCCATAATGACAAGTCTACCATCCATTGGACTAACAAATATCTGAACAACAGACTCCGTCCTTAATGTCAAGGCTACCATCCATTGGAGTAACAGAAATCACAATGACAAACTACCTTTCTTTAATGACAAGGCTACCATCCATTACAGTAAAAAAAATCTCGACAACAGACTACCCTCCATAATGACAAGGCTACCATCCATTGTTGTAACAAAAATTTGGACAACAGACTACCTTTCATAATGACAAGGCTAGCATCCATTGGATTAACAAAAATCCAGACAACAGACTACCTTCCATAACGACAAGGCTACCATCCATTGGAGTAACAAAAATCTCGACAACATACTACCTTCCATAATGACAAGGCTACCATCCATTGGAATAACAAAAATATCGACAACACACTACCTTCCATAATGACAAGGCTACCATCCCTTAGAGTAACAAAAATCTCGACAATGGACTACCTTCCATAATGACAACGCTACCATCCATAGGAGTAACAAAGATATCGACAACATACTACAATCCATAATGACAAGGATACCATCCATTGGAGTAACAAAAATCACGACAATAGACTACCTTCCATAATGACAAGGCTACCATACTTTGGAATAACAAAAATCTGAACAACAGACTCCGTCCTTAGTGATAAGGCTACCATCCATTGGAGTAACATAAATCACAACGACATACTACCTTCCATAATGACAAGGATACCATCTATTACAGTAAGAAAAATATCAACAAGAGACTAGATTCCATAATGACAAAGCTACCATCCACTGTTGTAACAAAAATCTGAACAACAGACTCTGTCCTTATTGACAAGGCTACCATCCATTGGAGTAACAGAAATCACAACGACATACTACCTTCCATAATGACAAGGATACCATCTATTACAGTAAGAAAAATATCAACAAGAGACTAGATTCCATAATGACAAAGCTACCATCCATTATTGTAACAAAAATCTGGACAATAGACTACCTTCCATAATAACAAGGCTACCATCCATTGGAGTAACAAAAATCACGACAATAGACTACCTTCCATAATGATAAGGCTACTATCCAATGGAGTATCAAAAATCTCGACAACAAACTACCTTCCATAATGACAAGTCTGCCATCCATTGAACTAACAAAAATCTGAACAACAGATTTTGTCCTTAATGACAAGGCTACCATCCATTACAGTAACAAAAATCTCGACAACAGACTACCTTCCATAATGACAAGGCTACCATCCATTGTTGTAACAAAAATATGGTCAACATACTACCTTCCATAATGACAAGGCTACCATGCATTGGAGTAACAAAAATCCAGACAACAGACTACCTTCCATAATGACAAGGCTACCATCCATTGGAGTAACAAAAATCTCGACAACAGACT
Source organism: Vicia faba (assembly GCA_948472305.1). NCBI lineage: Eukaryota > Viridiplantae > Streptophyta > Magnoliopsida > Fabales > Fabaceae > Vicia > Vicia faba. The sequence continues at coordinate 657,254,064 of OX451740.1, forward strand.
ACCTTCCATAATGACAAGGCTACCATCCATTGGAATAAAAAAAATATCAACAACACACTACCTTCCATAATGACAAGGCTACCATCCCTTAGATTAACAAAAATCTCAACAATGGACTACCTTCCATAATTACAAGGCTACCATCCATTGGAGTAACAAAGATATTGAAAACATACTATATTCCATAATGACAAGGATACCATCCATTGGAGTATCAAAAATCACAACAATAGACTACCTTCCATAATGACAAGGCTACCATACATTGGAATAACAAAAATATTGACAACACACTACCTTCCATAATAACAAGGCTACCATCGAATGGAGTAACAAAAATCTCGACAACAGACTACCTTCCATAATGACAAGTCTACCATCCATTGGACTAACAAAAATCTGAACAACAGACTTCGTCCTTAATGTCAAGGCTACCATCCATTGGAGTAACAAAAATCACAACGACAAACTAGCTTTCTTTAATGACAAGGCTACCATCCATTACAGTAAAAAAAATCTCGACAATAGACTACCTTCCATAATGACAAGGCTACCATCCATTGTTGTACCAAAAATCTGGGCAACAAACTACCTTTCATAATGACAAGGCTACCATCCATTGGAGTAACAAAAATCCAGACAATAGACTACCTTCCATAATGACAAGGCTACCATCCATTGGAGTAACAAAAATCTCGACAACATACTACCTTCCATAATGACAAGGCTACCATCCATTGGAATAACAAAAATATCGACAACACACTACCTTCCATAATGACAAGGCTACCATCCCCTAGAGTAACAAAAATCTCGACAATGGACTACCTTCCATAATGACAAGGCTACCATCCATAGGAGTAACAAAGATATCGACAACATACTACAGTCCATAATGACAAGGATACCATCCATTGGAGTAACAAAAATCACGACAATAGACTACCTTCCATAATGACAAGGCTACCATACTTTGGAATAACAAAAATCTGAACAACAGACTTCGTCCTTAGTGATAAGGCTACCATCCATTGGAGTAACAGAAATCACAACGAAATACTAACTTCCATAATGACAAGGATACCATCTATTACAGAAAGAAAAATATCAACAAGAGACTAGATTCCATAATGACAAAGCTACCATCCATTGTTGTAACAAAAATCTAAACAACAGACTTCGTCCTTAGTGACAAGGCTACCATCCATTGGAGTAACAGAAATCACAACGACATACTACCTTCCATAATGACAAGGATACCATCTATTACAGTAAGAAAAATATCAACAAGAGACTAGATTCCATAATGACAAAGCTACCATCCATTGTTGCAACAAAAATCTGGACAATAGACTACCTTCCATAATAACAAGGCTACCATCCATTGGAGTAACAAAAATCACGACAATATACTACCTTCCCTAATGACAAGGCTACCATCCATTGGAGTAACAAAAATCTGGACACCAGACTACCTTCCATAATGACAAGGCTACCATCCCTTAGAGTTATAAAAATCTGGACAACGGACTACCTTCCATAATGACAAGGCTACCATCCATTGGAGTAACAAAGATATCGACAACATACTACCTTCCATAATGACAAGGATACCATCCATTGGAGTAACAAAAATCTCGACAATAGACTACCTTCCATAATCAGAAGGCTACCATACATTGGAATAAAAAAAATATCGACAACACACTACCTTCCATAATGACAAGGCTACCATCCAATGGAGTAATAAAAATCTCGACAACAGACTACCTTCCATAATGACAAGTCTACCATCCATTGGAGTAACAAAAATCTTAAAACAAACTACCTTCCATAATGACTAGGATACCATCCATTGGAATAACAAAAATCTCGACAATAGACTACCTTCCATAATGACAAGGCTACGATCTAATGGAGTCACAAAAATCTCGACAATAGACTACCTTCAATAATGACGAGGCTACCATACATTGTATTAACAAAAATCTGAACAAGAGACTACCTTCCACAATGAAAAGGCTACCATCCATTTGATTGACAAAAATCAAAATGACATACTACGATCCATAATGCAAGGCTAGCATCCATTGGAGTAACCAAAATCTCGACAACAGACTACCTTCCATAATGACAAGGCGACCATCCATTAGAGTAACAAAAATCTCGACAACAAACTACCTTACATAATAAGTAGGCTACCATCCATTGGAGTAACAAAGACATCAACAACTAACTACCTTCCATAATGACATGGCTACCATCCATTATTGTAAAAAAAATCTCGACAACAGACTACCTTCCATAATGACAAGGCTACCATCCATTGTAGTAACAAAAATCATGACAATAGACTACCTTCCATAATGACAAGGCTACCATCCATTGGAACAACAAAAATATCGACAACACAATACCTTCCATAATGACAAGGCTACCATCCATTGTTGTAACAAAAATCTGGACAACAGACTACCTTCCATAATGACAAGGCTACCATCCATTATAGTAACAAAAATCTCGACAATAGACTACCTTCCATAATGACAAGGCTACCGTCCATTGGAGTAACAAAAATCTGGACAACAGACTACCTTTCATAATGACAAGGCTACCATCCTTTGGAATAACAAAAATATCGACAACATACTACCTTCCATAATGACAAGGCTACCATCCCTTAGAGTAAAAAAAACTCGACAACGCACTACCTTCCATAATGTCAAGGCTACCATCCATTGGAGTAACAAAGAAATCGACAACACATTACCTTCCATAATGACAAGGCTACCATCCAATGGAGTAACAAAAATCTCGACAACAGACTACCTTTCATAATGACAAGTCTACCATCCATTGGACTAGCAAAAATCTGAACAACAGACTCCGTCCTTAATGTCAAGGCTACCATCCATTGGAGTAACATAAATCACAACGACAGACTGCCTTCCATAATGACAAGGCTACCATCCATTACAGTAACAAAAATCTCGACAACAGACTACCTTCCCTAATGACAAAGCTACCATCCATTGTTGTAAAAAAAATATGGACAACAGACTACCTTCCATAATGATAAGGCTACCATCCATTGGAGTAACAAAAATCCAGACAACAGACTACCTTCCATAATGACAAGGATACCATCCATTGGAGTAACAAAAATCTCGACAACAGACTACCTTCCATAATGAGAAGGCTACCATTCATTGGAATAACAAAAATATCGACAACACACTACCTTCCATAATGACAAGGCTACCGTCCCTTAGAGTAACAAAAATCTCGACAACGGACTACCTTCCATAATGACAAGGCTACCATCCATTGGAATAACAAAGATATCGACAATATATTACCTTCCATAATGACAAGGATACCAGCCATTGGAGTAACAAAAATCACGACAATAGACTACCTTCCATAATGACAAGGCTACCGTACATTGGAATAACAAAAATATCGACAACACACTACCTTCCATAATGACAAGCCTACCATCCCTTAAAGTAACAAAAATCTCGACAACGGACTACCTTCCATAATGATAAGACTACCATCCATTGGAGTAACAAAAATCTTGACAACAGACTACCTTCCATAACGACAAGGATACGATCCATTGGAGTAACAAAAATCCTGATAACAGACTACATTCCTTAATGACAGGGCTACCATCCATTGGAGTAACAAAAATCCAGACAACATACTACCTTCCGTAATGACAAGGCTACCATCCATTGGAGTAACAAAAATCTCGACAAAAGACTACCTTCCATAATGACAAGGCTTCCATCCATTGGAATAAAAAAAATATCGACAACACACTACGTTCCATAATGACAAGGCAACCATCCCTTAGATTAACAAAAATATCGACAATGGACTACCTTCCATAATGACAAGGCTAACATCCATTGGAGTAACAAAGATATCGACAACATACTACCTTCCATAATGACAAGGATACCATCCATTGGAGTAACAAAAATCATGACAATAGACTACCTTCCATAATGACAAGGCTACCATACATTAGAATAACAAAAATATCGACAACACACTACCTTCCAGAATGAAAAGGCTACCATCCAATGGAGTACAAAAATCTCGACAACAGACTACCTTCCAAAATGACAAGTCTACCATCCATTGGAGTAACAAAAATCTGAACAACAGACTATCGTCCTTAATGACAAGGCTACCATCCATTGGAGTAACAAAAATCACAACGACATACTACCTTCCATAATGACAAGTCTACCATCCATTAGAGTAACAAAAATCTCGACAACGGACTACCTTCCATAATGACAAGGCTACCATCCATTGGAGTAACAAAGATATCGACAACATACTACCTTCCATAATGACAAGGATACCAGCCATTGGAGTAACAAAAATCACGACAATAGACTACCTTCCATAATGACAAGGCTACCATACATTGGAATAACAAAAATATCGACAACATACTACCTTCCTTAATGACAAGGCTACCATCCCTTAAAGTAACAAAAATCTCGACAACATACTACCTTCCATAATGACAAGACTACCATCCATTGGAGTAACACAAATCTTGACAACAGACTACCTTCCATAATGACAAGGCTACCATCCATTGGAGTAACAAAAATCTTAAAATAAACTACCTTCCATAATGACTACGCTACCATCCATTGGAATAACAAAAATCTCGACAATAGAGTACCTTCCCTAATGACAAGGCTACGATCCAATGGAGTAACAAAAATCTCGACAATAGACTACCTTCAATAATGACGAGGATACCATACATTGTATTAACAGAAATCTGAACAAGAGACTACCTTCCATAATGACAAGGCTACCATCCATTGGATTGACAAAAATCAAAACGATAGACTACCTTCCATAATGTAAGGCTAGCATCCATTGGAGTAACCAAAATCTCGACAACAGACTACTTTCCATAATGACAAGGTGACCATCCATTAGAGTAACAAAAATTTCGACAACAAACTACCTTACATAATAAGTAGGCTACCATCCATTGGAGTAACAAAGACATCAACAACATACTACCTTCCATAATGACAAGGCTACCATCCATTATTGTAAAAAAAATCTCGACAACAGACTAACTTCCATATTGACAAGGCTACCATCCATTGTAGTAACAAAAATCATGACAATAGACTACCTTCCATAATGACAAGGCTACCATCCATTGGAACAACAAAAATATCGACAACACACTACCTTCCATAATGACAAGGCTACCATCCATTGTTGTAACAAAAATCTGGAGAACAGGCTACCTTCCATAATGACAAGGCTACCATCCATTATAGTAACAAAAATCTCGACAATAGACTACCTTCCATAATGACAAGGCTACCGTCCATTGGAGTAACAAAAATCTGGACAACAGACTACCTTTCATAATGACAAGGCTACCATCCTTTGGAATAACAAAAATATCGACAACATACTACCTTCCATAATGACAAGGCTACCATCCCTTAGAGTAAAAAAAACTCGACAACGCACTACCTTCCATAATGACAAGGCTACCATCCATTGGAGTAACAAAGAAATCGACAACACATTACCTTCCATAATGACAAGGCTACCATCCAATGGAGTAACAAAAATCTCGACAACAGACTACCTTTCATAATGACAAGTCTACCATCCATTGGACTAGCAAAAATCTGAACAACAGACTCCGTCCTTAATGTCAAGGCTACCATCCATTGGAGTAACATAAATCACAACGACAGACTGCCTTCCATAATGACAAGGCTACCATCCATTACAGTAACAAAAATCTCGACAACAGACTACCTTCCCTAATGACAAAGCTACCATCCATTGTTGTAAAAAAAATATGGACAACAGACTACCTTCCATAATGATAAGGCTACCATCCATTGGAGTAACAAAAATCCAGACAACAGACTACCTTCCATAATGACAAGGATACCATCCATTGGAGTAACAAAAATCTCGACAACAGACTACCTTCCATAATGAGAAGGCTACCATTCATTGGAATAACAAAAATATCGACAACACACTACCTTCCATAATGACAAGGCTACCGTCCCTTAGAGTAACAAAAATCTCGACAACGGACTACCTTCCATAATGACAAGGCTACCATCCATTGGAATAACAAAGATATCGACAATATATTACCTTCCATAATGACAAGGATACCAGCCATTGGAGTAACAAAAATCACGACAATAGACTACCTTCCATAATGACAAGGCTACCGTACATTGGAATAACAAAAATATCGACAACACACTACCTTCCATAATGACAAGCCTACCATCCCTTAAAGTAACAAAAATCTCGACAACGGACTACCTTCCATAATGATAAGACTACCATCCATTGGAGTAACAAAAATCTTGACAACAGACTACCTTCCATAACGACAAGGATACGATCCATTGGAGTAACAAAAATCTCGATAACAGACTACATTCCTTAATGACAGGGCTACCATCCATTGGAGTAACAAAAATCCAGACAACATACTACCTTCCGTAATGACAAGGCTACCATCCATTGGAGTAACAAAAATCTCGACAAAAGACTACCTTCCATAATGACAAGGCTTCCATCCATTGGAATAAAAAAAATATCGACAACACACTACGTTCCATAATGACAAGGCAACCATCCCTTAGATTAACAAAAATATCGACAATGGACTACCTTCCATAATGACAAGGCTAACATCCATTGGAGTAACAAAGATATCGACAACATACTACCTTCCATAATGACAAGGATACCATCCATTGGAGTAACAAAAATCATGACAATAGACTACCTTCCATAATGACAAGGCTACCATACATTAGAATAACAAAAATATCGACAACACACTACCTTCCAGAATGAAAAGGCTACCATCCAATGGAGTACAAAAATCTCGACAACAGACTACCTTCCAAAATGACAAGTCTACCATCCATTGGAGTAACAAAAATCTGAACAACAGACTATCGTCCTTAATGACAAGGCTACCATCCATTGGAGTAACAAAAATCACAACGACATACTACCTTCCATAATGACAAGTCTACCATCCATTAGAGTAATAAAAATCTCGACAACAGACTACCTTCCATAATGACAAGGCTACCATCCATTGGAGTAAACAAGATATCGACAACATACTACCTTCCATAATGACAAGGATACCAGCCATTGGAGTAACAAAAATCACGACAATAGACTACCTTCCATAATGACAAGGCTACCATACATTGGAATAACAAAAATATCGACAACATACTACCTTCCTTAATGACAAGGCTACCATCCCTTAAAGTAACAAAAATCTCGACAACATACTACCTTCCATAATGACAAGACTACCATCCATTGGAGTAACACAAATCTTGACAACAGACTACCTTCCATAATGACAAGGCTACCATCCATTGGAGTAACAAAAATCTTAAAATAAACTACCTTCCATAATGACTAGGCTACCATCCATTGGAATAACAAAAATCTCGACAATAGAGTACCTTCCCTAATGACAAGGCTACGATCCAATGGAGTAACAAAAATCTCGACAATAGACTACCTTCAATAATGACGAGGATACCATACATTGTATTAACAGAAATCTGAACAAGAGACTACCTTCCATAATGACAAGGCTACCATCCATTGGATTGACAAAAATCAAAACGATAGACTACCTTCCATAATGTAAGGCTAGCATCCATTGGAGTAACCAAAATCTCGACAACAGACTACTTTCCATAATGACAAGGTGACCATCCATTAGAGTAACAAAAATTTCGACAACAAACTACCTTACATAATAAGTAGGCTACCATCCATTGGAGTAACAAAGACATCAACAACATACTACCTTCCATAATGACAAGGCTACCATCCATTATTGTAAAAAAAATCTCGACAACAGACTAACTTCCATATTGACAAGGCTACCATCCATTGTAGTAACAAAAATCATGACAATAGACTACCTTCCATAATGACAAGGCTACCATCCATTGGAACAACAAAAATATCGACAACACACTACCTTCCATAATGACAAGGCTACCATCCATTGTTGTAACAAAAATCTGGAGAACAGGCTACCTTCCATAATGACAAGGCTACCATCCATTATAGTAACAAAAATCTTGACAATAGACTACCTTCCATAATGACAAGGCTACCATCCATTGGAGTAACAAAAATCTCTACAACAGACTACCTTCCATAATGACAAGGCTACCATCCTTTGGAATAACAAAAATATCGACAACACACTACCTTCCATAATGACAAGGCTACCATCCCTTAGAGTAACAAAAAATTCGACAACGCACTACCTTCCATAATGACAAGGCTACCATCCATTGGAGTAACAAAGAAATCGAAAACACACTACCTTCCATAATGACAAGGCTACCATCCAATGGAGTAACAAAAATCTCGACAACAGACTACCTTCCATAATGACAAGTCTACCATCCATTGGACTAACAAAAATCTGAACAACAGACTCCATCCTTCATGTCAAGGCTACCATCCATTGGAGTAACAGAAATCATAACAACAGACTGCCTTCCATAATGATAAGGCTACCATCCATTACAGTAACAAAAATCTCGACAACAGACTACCTTCCCTAACGACAAGGCTACCATCCATTGTTGTAACAAAAATATGGACAACAGACTACCTTCCATAATGACAAGGCTACCGTCCATTGGAGTAACAAAAATCCAGACAACAGACTACCTTCCATAATGATAAGGCTACCATCCATGGGAGTAACAAAAATCTCGACAACAGACTACCTTCCATAATGAGAAGGCTACCATCCATTGGAATAACAAAAATATCGACAACACACTACCTTCCATAACGACAAGGCTACCGTCCCTTAGAGTAACAAAAATCTCGACAACAGACTACCTTCCATAATGACAAGGCTACCATCCATTGGAGTAACAAAGATATCGACAACATACTACCTTCCATAATGACAAGGATACCAGCCATTGGAGTAACAAAAATCACGACAATAGACTACCTTCCATAATGACAAGGCTACCATACATTGGAATAACAAAAATATCGACAACACACTACCTTCCATAATGACAAGGCTACCATCCCTTAAAGTAACAAAAATCTCGACAATGGACTACCTTCCATAATGACAAGGCTACCATCCATTGGAGTAACAAAGATATCGATAACATAATACCTTCCATAATGACAAGGATACCATCCTTTGGAGTAACAAAAATCACGACAATAGACTACCTTCCATAATGACAAGGCTACCATCGTTTGGAATAACAAAAATATGGACAACAGACTACCTTCCATAATGAGAAGACTACCATCCCTTAGAGTAACAAAAAACTCGACAACGCACTACCTTCCATAATGACAAGGCTACCATCCATTGGAGTAACAAAGAAATCGACAACACACTACCTTCCATAATGACAAGGCTACCATCCAATGGAGTAACAAAAATCTCGACAACAAACTACCTTCCATAATGACAAGTCTACCATCCATTGGACTAACAAAAATCTGAACAACAGACTCCGTCCTTAATGTCAAGGCTACCATCCATTGGAGTAACAAAAATCTAGACAACAGACTACCTTCCATAATGATAAGGCTACCATCCATGGGAGTAACAAAAATCTCGACAACAGACTACCTTCCATAATGAGAAGGCTACCGTCCATTGGAATAACAAAAATATCGACAACACACTACCTTCCATAACGACAAGGCTACCGTCCCTTAGAGTAACAAAAATCTCGACAACAGACTACCTTCCATAATGACAAGGCTACCATCCATTGGAGTAACAAACATATCGACAACATACTACCTTCCATAATGACAAGGATACCAGCCATTGGAGTAACAAAAATCACGACAATAGACTACCTTCCATAATGACAAGGCTACCATACATTGGAATAACAAAAATATCGACAACACACTACCTTCCATAATGACAAGGCTACCATCCCTTAAAGTAACAAAAATCTCGACAATGGACTACCTTCCATAATGACAAGGCTACCATCCATTGGAGTAACAAAGATATCGATAACATAATACCTTCCATAATGACAAGGATACCATCCATTGGAGTAACAAAAATCACGACAATAGACTACCTTCCATAATGACAAGGCTACCATCGTTTGGAATAACAAAAATATGGACAACAGACTACCTTCCATAATGACAAGACTACCATCCCTTAGAGTAACAAAAAACTCGACAACGCACTACCTTCCATAATGACAAGGCTACCATCCATTGGAGTAACAAAGAAATCAAAAACACACTACCTTCCATAATGACAAGGCTACCATCCAATGGATTAACAAAAATCTCGACAACAGACTACCTTCCATAATGACAAGTCTACCATCCATTGGACTAACAAAAATCTGAACAACAGACTCCGTCCTTCATGTCAAGGCTACCATCCATTGGAGTAACAGAAATCACAACAACAGACTGCCTTCCATAATGATAAGGCTACCATCCATTACAGTAACAAAAATCTCGACAACAGACTACCTTCCCTAACGACAAGGCTACCATCCATTGTTGTAACAAAAATATGGACAACAGACTACCTTCCATAATGACAAGGATACCATCCTTTGGAGTAACAAAAATCACGACAACAGACTACCTTCCATAATGATAAGGCTACCATCGTTTGGAATAACAAAAATATGGACAACAGACTACCTTCCATAATGACAAGACTACCATCCATCGGAATAACAAAAATATCGACAACACACTACCTTCCATAACGACAAGGCTACCGTCCCTTAGAGTAACAAAAATCTCGACAACAGACTACCTTCCATAATGACAAGGCTACCATCCATTGGAGTAACAAAGATATCGACAACATACTACCTTCCATAATTACAAGGATACCAGCCATTGGAGTAACAAAAATCACGACAATAGACTACCTTCCATAATGACAAGGCTACCATACATTGGAATAACAAAAATATCGACAACACACTACCTTCCATAATGACAAGGCTACCATCCCTTAAAGTATCAAAAATCTCGACAATGGACTACCTTCCATAATGACAAGGCTACCATCCATTGGAGTAACAAAGATATCGATAACATAATACCTTCCATAATGACAAGGATACCATCCTTTGGAGTAACAAAAATCACGACAATTGACTACCTTCCATAATGACAAGGCTACCATCGTTTGGAATAACAAAAATATGGACAACAGATTACCTTCCATAATGACAAGACTACCATCCCTTAGAGTAACAAAAAACTCGACAACGCACTACCTTCCATAATGACAAGGCTACCATCCATTGGAGTAACAAAGAAATCGACAACACACTACCTTCCATAATGACAAGGCTACCATCCAATGGAGTAACAAAAATCTCAACAACAGACTACCTTCCATAATGACAAGTCTACCATCCATTGGACTAACAAAAATCTGAACAACAGACTCCGTCCTTAATGTCAAGGCTACCATCCATTGGAGTAACAAAAATCTAGACAACAGACTACCTTCCATAATGATAAGGCTACCATCCATGGGAGTAACAAAAATCTCGACAACAGACTACCTTCCATAATGAGAAGGCTACCATCCATTGGAATAACAAAAATATCGACAACACACAACCTTCCATAACGACAAGGCTACCGTCCCTTAGAGTAACAAAAATCTCGACAACAGACTACCTTCCATAATGACAAGGCTACCATCCATTGGAGTAACAAAGATATCGACAACATACTACCTTCCATAATGACAAGGATACCAGCCATTGGAGTAACAAAAATCACGACAATAGACTACCTTCCATAATGACAAGGCTACCATACATTGGAATAACAAAAATATCGACAACACACTACCTTCCATAATGACAAGGCTACCATCCCTTAAAGTAACAAAAATCTCGACAATGGACTACCTTCCATAATGACAAGGCTACCATCCATTGGAGTAACAAAGATATCGATAACATAATACCTTCCATAATGACAAGGATACCATCCATTGGAGTAACAAAAATCACGACAATAGACTACCTTCCACAATGACAAGGCTACCATCGTTTGGAATAACAAAAATATGGACAACAGACTACCTTCCATAATGACAAGACTACCATCCCTTAGAGTAACAAAAAACTCGACAACGCACTACCTTCCATAATGACAAGGCTACCATCCATTGGAGTAACAAAGAAATCGACAACACACTACCTTCCATAATGACAAGGCTACCATCCAATGGAGTAACAAAAATCTCGACAACAGACTACCTTCCATAATGACAAGTCTACCATCCATTGGACTAACAAAAATCTGAACAACAGACTCCGTCCTTAATGTCAAGGCTACCATCCATTGGAGGAACAGAAATCACAACGACAGACTGCCTTCCATAATGATAAGGCTACCATCCATTACAGTAACAAAAATCTCGACAACGGACTACCTTCCCTAATGACAAGGCTACCATCCATTGTTGTAACAAAAATATGGATAACAGACTACCTTCCATAATGACAAGGCTACCATCCATTGGAGTAACAAAAATCCAGACAACAGACTACCTTCCATAATGACAAGGCTACCATCCATTGGAGTAACAAAAATCTCGACAACAGACTACCTTCCATAATGAGAAGGCTAACATCCATTGGAATAACAAAAATATCGACAACACACTACCTTCCATAATGACAAGGCTGCCGTCCCTTAGAGTAACAAAAATCTCGACAACGGACTACCTTCCATAATGACAAGGCTACCATCCATTAGAGTAACAAAGATATCCACAACATACTACCTTCCATAATGACAAGGATACCAGCCATTGGAGTAACAAAAATCACGACAATAGACTACCTTCCATAATGACAAGGCTACCATACATTGGAATAACAAAAATATCGACAACACACTACCTTCCATAATGACAAGGCTACCATCCCTTAAAGTAACAAAAATCTCGACAACGGACTACCTTCCATAATGACAAGACTACCATCCATTGGAGTAACAAAAATCTTGACAACAGACTACCTTCCATAATGACAAGGCTACCATCCATTGGAGTAACAAAAATCTTAAAACAAAATACCTTCCATAATGACTAGGCTACCATCCATTGGAATAACAAAAATCTCGACAATAGACTACCTTCAATAATGTCTAGGCTACCATACATTGTATTAACAGAAATATGAACAAGAGACTACCTTCCATAATGACAAGGCTACCATCGTTTGGAATAACAAAAATATGGACAACAGACTACCTTCCATAATGACAAGACTACCATCCCTTAGAGTAACAAAAAACTCGACAACGCACTACCTTCGATAATGACAAGGCTACCATCCATTGGAGTAACAAAGAAATCGACAACACACTACCTTCCATAATGACAAGGCTACCATCCAATGGAGTAACAAAAATCTCGACAACAGACTACCTTCCATAATGACAAGTCTACCATCCATTGGACTAACAAAAATCTGAACAACAGACTCCGTCCTTAATGTCAAGGCTACCATCCATTGGAGTAACAAAAATCTAGACAACAGACTACCTTCCATAATGATAAGGCTTCCATCCATGGGAGTAACAAAAATCTCGACAACAGACTACCTTCCATAATGAGAAGGCTACCATCCATTGGAATAACAAAAATATCGACAACACACTACCTTCCATAACGACAAGGCTACCGTCCCTTAGAGTAACAAAAATCTCGACAACAGACTACCTTCCATAATGACAAGGCTACCATCCATTGGAGTAACAAACATATCGACAACATACTACCTTCCATAATGACAAGGATACCAGCCATTGGAGTAACAAAAATCACGACAATAGACTACCTTCCATAATGACAAGGCTACCATACATTGGAATAACAAAAATATCGACAACACACTACCTTCCATAATGACAAGGCTACCATCCCTTAAAGTAACAAAAATCTCGACAATGGACTACCTTCCATAATGACAAGGCTACCATCCATTGGAGTAACAAAGATATCGATAACATAATACCTTCCATAATGACAAGGATACCATCCATTGGAGTAACAAAAATCACGACAATAGACTACCTTCCATAATGACAAGGCTACCATCGTTTGGAATAACAAAAATATGGACAACAGACTACCTTCCATAATGACAAGACTACCATCCCTTAGAGTAACAAAAAACTCGACAACGCACTACCTTCCATAATGACAAGGCTACCATCCATTGGAGTAACAAAGAAATCGAAAACACACTACCTTCCATAATGACAAGGCTACCATCCAATGGAGTAACAAAAATCTCGACAACAGACTACCTTCCATAATGACAAGTCTACCATCCATTGGACTAACAAAAATCTGAACAACAGACTCCGTCCTTCATGTCAAGGCTACCATCCATTGAAGTAACAGAAATCACAACAACAGACTGCCTTCCATAATGATAAGGCTACCATCCATTACAGTAACAAAAATCTCGACAACAGACTACCTTCCCTAACGACAAGGCTACCATCCATTGTTGTAACAAAAATATGGACAACAGACTACCTTCCATAATGACAAGGCTACCGTCCATTGGAGAAACAAAAATCTAGACAACAGACTACCTTCCATAATGATAAGGCTACCATCCATGGGAGTAACAAAAATCTCGACAACAAACTACCTTCCATAATGAGAAGGCTACCATCCATCGGAATAACAAAAATATCGACAACACACTACCTTCCATAACGACAAGGCTACCGTCCCTTAGAGTAACAAAAATCTCGACAACAGACTACCTTCCATAATGACAAGGCTACCATCCATTGGAGTAACAAAGATATCGACAACATACTACCTTCCATAATTACAAGGATACCAGCCATTGGAGTAACAAAAATCACGACAATAGACTACCTTCCATAATGACAAGGCTACCATACATTGGAATAACAAAAATATCGACAACACACTACCTTCCATAATGACAAGGCTACCATCCCTTAAAGTAACAAAAATCTCGACAATGGACTACCTTCCATAATGACAAGGCTACCATCCATTGGAGTAACAAAGATATCGATAACATAATACCTTCCATAATGACAAGGATACCATCCTTTGGAGTAACAAAAATCACGACAATTGACTACCTTCCATAATGACAAGGCTACCATCGTTTGGAATAACAAAAATATGGACAACAGATTACCTTCCATAATGACAAGACTACCATCCCTTAGAGTAACAAAAAACTCGACAACGCACTACCTTCCATAATGACAAGGCTACCATCCATTGGAGTAACAAAGAAATCGACAACACACTACCTTCCATAATGACAAGGCTACCATCCAATGGAGTAACAAAAATCTCAACAACAGACTACCTTCCATAATGACAAGTCTACCATCCATTGGACTAACAAAAATCTGAACAACAGACTCCGTCCTTAATGTCAAGGCTACCATCCATTGGAGTAACAAAAATCTAGACAACAGACTACCTTCCATAATGATAAGGCTACCATCCATGGGAGTAACAAAAATCTCGACAACAGACTACCTTCCATAATGAGAAGGCTACCATCCATTGGAATAACAAAAATATCGATAACACACTACCTTCCATAACGACAAGGCTACCGTCCCTTAGAGTAACAAAAATCTCGACAACAGACTACCTTCCATAATGACAAGGCTACCATCCATTGGAGTAACAAAGATATCGACAACATACTACCTTCCATAATGACAAGGATACCAGCCATTGGAGTAACAAAAATCACGACAATAGACTACCTTCCATAATGACAAGGCTACCATACATTGGAATAACAAAAATATCGACAACACACTACCTTCCATAATGACAAGGCTACCATCCCTTAAAGTAACAAAAATCTCGACAATGGACTACCTTCCATAATGACAAGGCTACCATCCATTGGAGTAACAAAGATATCGATAACATAATACCTTCCATAATGACAAGGATACCATCCATTGGAGTAACAAAAATCACGACAATAGACTACCTTCCACAATGACAAGGCTACCATCGTTTGGAATAACAAAAATATGGACAACAGACTACCTTCCATAATGACAAGACTACCATCCCTTAGAGTAACAAAAAACTCGACAACGCACTACCTTCCATAATGACAAGGCTACCATCCATTGGAGTAACAAAGAAATCGACAACACACTACCTTCCATAATGACAAGGCTACCATCCAATGGAGTAACAAAAATCTCGACAACAGACTACCTTCCATAATGACAAGTCTACCATCCATTGGACTAACAAAAATCTGAACAACAAACTCCGTCCTTAATGTCAAGGCTACCATCCATTGGAGTAACAGAAATCACAACGACAGACTGCCTTCCATAATGATAAGGCCACCATCCATTACAGTAACAAAAATCTCGACAACGGACTACCTTCCCTAATGACAAGGCTACCATCCATTGTTGTAACAAAAATATGGATAACAGACTACCTTCCATAATGACAAGGCTACCATCCATTGGAGTAACAAAAATCAAGACAACAGACTACCTTCCATAATGACAAGGCTACCATCCATTGGAGTAACAAAAATCTCGACAACAGACTACCTTCCATAATGAGAAGGCTAACATCCATTGGAATAACAAAAATAACGACAACACACTACCTTCCATAATGACAAGGCTACCGTCCCTTAGAGTAACAAAAATCTCGACAACGGACTACCTTCCATAATGACAAGGCTACCATCCATTAGAGTAACAAAGATATCCACAACATACTACCTTCCATAATGACAAGGATACCAGCCATTGGAGTAACAAAAATCACGACAATAGACTACCTTCCATAATGACAAGGCTACCATACATTGGAATAACAAAAATATCGACAACACACTACCTTCCATAATGACAAGGCTACCATCCCTTAAAGTAACAAAAATCTCGACAACGGACTACCTTCCATAATGACAAGACTACCATCCATTGGAGTAACAAAAATCTTGACAACAGACTACCTTCCATAATGACAAGGCTACCATCCATTGGAGTAACAAAAATCTTAAAACAAAATACCTTCCATAATGACTAGGCTACCATCCATTGGAATAACAAAAATCTCGACAATAGACTACCTTCAATAATGACTAGGCTACCATACATTGTATTAACAGAAATCTGAACAAGAGACTACCTTCCATAATGACAAGGCTACCATCGTTTGGAATAACAAAAATATGGACAACAGACTACCTTCCATAATGACAAGACTACCATCCCTTAGAGTAACAAAAAACTCGACAACGCACTACCTTCCATAATGACAAGGCTACCATCCATTGGAGTAACAAAGAAATCGACAACACACTACCTTCCATAATGACAAGGCTACCATCCAATGGAGTAACAAAAATCTCGACAACAGACTACCTTCCATAATGACAAGTCTACCATCCATTGGACTAACAAAAATCTGAACAACAGACTCCGTCCTTAATGTCAAGGCTACCATCCATTGGAGTAACAAAAATCTAGACAACAAACTACCTTCTATAATGATAAGGCTACCATCCATGGGAGTAACAAAAATCTCGACAACAGACTACCTTCCATAATGAGAAGGCTACCATCCATTGGAATAACAAAAATATCGACAACACACTACCTTCCATAACGACAAGGCTACCGTCCCTTAGAGTAACAAAAATCTCGACAACAGACTACCTTCCATAATGACAAGGCTACCATCCATTGGAGTAACAAAGATATCGACAACATACTACCTTCCATAATGACAAGGATACCAGCCATTGGAGTAACAAAAATCACGACAATAGACTACCTTCCATAATGACAAGGCTACCATACATTGGAATAACAAAAATATCGACAACACACTACCTTCCATAATGACAAGGCTACCATCCCTTAAAGTAACAAAAATCTCGACAACGCACTACCTTCCATAATGACAAGGCTACCATCCATTGGAGTAACAAAGAAATCGTCAACACACTACCTTCCATAATGACAAGGCTACCATCCAATGGAGTAACAAAAATCTCGACAACAGACTACCTTCCATAATGACAAGTCTACCATCCATTGGACTAACAAAAATCTGAACAACAGACTCCGTCCTTAATGTCAAGGCTACCATCCATTGGAGTAACAGAAATCACAACGACAGACTGCCTTCCATAATGATAAGGCTACCATCCATTACAGTAACAAAAATCTCGACAACAGACTACCTTCCCTAATGACAAGGCTACCATCCATTGTTGTAACAAAAATATGGATAACAGACTACCTTCCATAATGACAAGGCTACCATCCATTGGAGTAACAAAAATCAAGACAACAGACTACCTTCCATAATGACAAGGCTACCATCCATTGGAGTAACAAAAATCTCGACAACAGACTACCTTCCATAATGAGAAGGCTACCATCCCTTGGAATAACAAAAATATCGACAACACACTACCTTCCATAATGACAAGGCTACCGTCCCTTAGAGTAACAAAAATCTCGACAACGGACTACCTTCCATAATGACAAGGCTACCATCCATTAGAGTAACAAAGATATCCACAACATACTACCTTCCATAATGACAAGGATACCAGCCATTGGAGTAACAAAAATCACGACAATAGACTACCTTCCATAATGACAAGGCTACCATACATTGGAATAACAAAAATATCGACAACACACTACCTTCCATAATGACAAGGCTACCATCCCTTAAAGTAACAAAAATCTCGACAACGGACTACCTTCCATAATGACAAGACTACCATCCATTGGAGTAACAAAAATCTTGACAACAGACTCCCTTCCATAATGACAAGTCTACCATCCATTGGAGTAACAAAAATCTTAAAACAAAATACCTTCCATAATGACTAGGCTACCATCCATTGGAATAACAAAAATCTTGACAATAGACTACCTTCAATAATGACGAGGCTACCATACATTGTATTAACAGAAATCTGAACAAGAGACTACCTTCCATAATGACAAGGCTACCATCCATTGGATTGACAAAAATCAAAACGACAGACTACCTTCCATAATGCAAGGCTAGCATCCATTGGAGTAACCAAAATCTCGACAATAGACTACCTTCCATAATGACAAGGTGACCATCCATTAGAGTAACAAAAATATCGACAACAAACTACCTTACATAATAAGTAGGCTACAATCCATTGGAGTAACAAAGACATCAACACCATACTACCTTCCATAATGACAAGGCTACCATCCATTATTGTAAAAAAAATCTCGACAACAGACTAACTTCCATAATGACAAGGCTACCATCCATTGCAGTAACAAAAATCTCGACAACAGACTACCTTCCATAATGACAAGGCTAACATCCATTGGAACAACAAAAATATCGACAACACACTACCTTCCATAATGACAAGGGTACCATCCATTGTTGTAACAAAAATCTGGACAACAGACTACCTTCCATAATGACAAGGCTACCATCCATTATAGTAACAAAAATCTCGAAAATACACTACCTTCCATAATGACAAGGCTACCATCCATTGGAGTAACACAAATCTCGACAACAGACTACATTCCATAATGACAAGGCTACCATCCTTTGGAATAACAAAAATATCGACAATACACTACCTTCCATAATGACAAGGCTACCATCACTTAGAGTAACAAAAAACTCGACAACGCACTACCTTCCATAATGACAAGGCTACCATCCATTGGAGTAACAAAGAAATCGACAGCACACTACCTTCCATAATGACAAGGCTACCATCCAATGGAGTAACAAAAATCTCGACAATAGACTACCTTCCATAATGACAAGTCTACCATCCATTGGACTAACAAAAATCTGAACAACAGACTCCGTCCTTAATGTCAAGGCTACCATCCATTGGAGTAACAGAAATCACAACGACAGACTGCCTTCCATAATGACAAGTCTACCATCCATTACAGTAACAAAAATCTCGACAACAGACTACCTTCCCTAATGACAATGCTACCATCCATTGTTGTAACAAAAATATGGACAACAGACTACCTTCTATAATGATAAGGCTACCATCCATTGGAGTAACAAAAATCCAGACAACAGACTACCTTCCATAATGACAAGGCTACCATCCATTGGAGTAACAAAAATCTCGACAACAGACTACCTACCATAATGAGAAGGCTACCATCCATTGGAATAACAAAAATATCGACAACACACTACCTTCCATAATGACAAGGCTACCGTTCCTTAGAGTAACAAAAATCTCGACAACGGACTACCTTCCATAATGACAAGGCTACCATCCATTGGAGTAACAAAGATATCGACAACATACTACCTTCCATAATGACAAGGATAACAACCATTGGAGTAATTAAAATCACGACGATAGACTACCTTCCATAATGACAAGGCTACCATACATTGGAATAACAAAAATATCGACAACACACTACCTTCCATAATGACAAGGCTACCATCCCTTAAAGTAACAAAAATCTCGACAACGGACTACCTTCCATAATGACAAGGCTACCATACATTGGAGTAACAAAGATATCGATAACATAATACCTTCCATAATGACAAGGATACCATCCATTGGAGTAACAAAACTCACGACAATAGACTACCTTCCATAATGACAAGGCTACAATCCATTGGAACAACAAAAATATCGACAACACACTACCTTCCATAATGACATGGCTACCATCCATTGTTGTAACAAAAATCTGGACAACAGACTACCTTCCATAATGTCAAGGCTACCATCCATTATAGTAACAAAAATCTCGAAAATACACTACCTTCCATAATGACAAGGCTACCATCCATTGGAGTAACACAAATCTCGACAACAGACTACATTCCATAATGACAAGGCTACCATCCTTTGGAATAACAAAAATATCGACAATACACTACCTTCCATAATGACAAGGCTACCATCCCTTAGAGTAACAAAAAACTCGACAACGCACTACCTTCCATAATGACAAGGCTACCATCCATTGGAGTAACAAAGAAATCGACAGCACACTACCTTCCATAATGACAAGGCTACCATCCAATGGAGTAACAAAAATCTCGACAATAGACTACCTTCCATAATGACAAGTCTACCATCCATTTAACTAACAAAAATCTGAACAACAGACTCCGTCCTTAATGTCAAGGCTACCATCCATTGGAGTAACAGAAATCACAACGACAGACTGCCTTCCATAATGACAAGGCTACCATCCATTACAGTAACAAAAATCTCGACAACAGACTACCTTCCCTAATGACAAGGCTACCATCCATTGTTGTAACAAAAATATGGACAACAGACTACCTTCCATAATGACAAGGCTACCATCCATTGGAGTAACAAAAATCCAGACAACAGACTACCTTCCTTAATGACAAGGCTACAATCCATTGGAGTAACAAAAATCTCGACAACAGACTACCTTCCATAATGAGAAGGCTACCATCCATTGGAATAACAAAAATATCGACAACACACTACCTTCCATAATGACAAGGCTACCGTCCCTTAGAGTAACAAAAATCTCGACAACGGACTACCTTCCATAATGACAAGGCTACCATCCATTGGAGTAACAAAGATATCGACAACATACTACCTTCCATAATGACAAGGATAACAACCATTGGAGTAACTAAAATCACGACAATAGACTACCTTCCATAATGACAAGGCTACCATACATTGGAATAACAAAAATATCGACAACACACTACCTTCCATAATGACAAGGCTACCATCCCTTAAAGTAACAAAAATCTCGACAACGGACTACCTTCCATAATGACAAGGCTACCATCCATTGGAGTAACAAAGATATCGATAACATAATACCTTCCATAATGACAAGGATACCATCCATTGGAGTAACAAAAATCACGACAATAGACTACCTTCCATAATGTCAAGGCTACCATCCATTGGAACAACAAAAATATCGACAACACACTACCTTCCATAATGACAAGGCTACCATCCATTGTTGTAACAAAAATCTGGACAACAGACTACCTTCCATAATGACAAGGCTACCATCCATTATAGTAACAAAAATCTCGAAAATACACTACCTTCCATAATGACAAGGCTACCATCCATTGGAGTAACACAAATCTCGACAACAGACTACATTCCATAATGACAAGGCTACCATCCTTTGGAATAACAAAAATATCGACAATAAACTACCTTCCATAATGACAAGGCTACCATCCCTTAGAGTAACAAAAAACTCGACAACGCACTACCTTCCATAATGACAAGGCTACCATCCATTGGAGTAACAAAGAAATCGACAGCACACTACCTTCCATAATGACAAGTCTACCATCCATTGGACTAACAAAAATTTGAACAACAGACTCCGTCCTTAATGTCAAGGCTACCATCCATTGGAGTAACAGAAATCACAACGACAGACTGCCTTCCATAATGATAAGGCTACCATCCATTACAGTAACAAAAATCTCGACAACGGACTACCTTCCCTAATGACAAGGCTACCATCCATTGTTGTAACAAAAATATGGATAACAGACTACCTTCCATAATGACAAGGCTACCATCCATTGGAGTAACAAAAATCAAGACAACAGACTACCTTCCATAATGACAAGGCTACCATCCATTGGAGTAACAAAAATCTCGACAACAGACTACCTTCCATAATGAGAAGGCTAACATCCATTGGAATAACAAAAATAACGACAACACACTACCTTCCATAATGACAAGGCTACCGTCCCTTAGAGTAACAAAAATCTCGACAACGGACTACCTTCCATAATGACAAGGCTACCATCCATTAGAGTAACAAAGATATCCACAACATACTACCTTCCATAATGACAAGGATACCAGCCATTGGAGTAACAAAAATCACGACAATAGACTACCTTCCATAATGACAAGGCTACCATACATTGGAATAACAAAAATATCGACAACACACTACCTTCCATAATGACAAGGCTACCATCCCTTAAAGTAACAAAAATCTCGACAACGGACTACCTTCCATAATGACAAGACTACCATCCATTGGAGTAACAAAAATCTTGACAACAGACTACCTTCCATAATGACAAGGCTACCATCCATTGGAGTAACAAAAATCTTAAAACAAAATACCTTCCATAATGACTAGGCTACCATCCATTGGAATAACAAAAATCTCGACAATAGACTACCTTCAATAATGACTAGGCTACCATACATTGTATTAACAGAAATCTGAACAAGAGACTACCTTCCATAATGACAAGGCTACCATCGTTTGGAATAACAAAAATATGGACAACAGACTACCTTCCATAATGACAAGACTACCATCCCTTAGAGTAACAAAAAACTCGACAACGCACTACCTTCCATAATGACAAGGCTACCATCCATTGGAGTAACAAAGAAATCGACAACACACTACCTTCCATAATGACAAGGCTACCATCCAATGGAGTAACAAAAATCTCGACAACAGACTACCTTCCATAATGACAAGTCTACCATCCATTGGACTAACAAAAATCTGAACAACAGACTCCGTCCTTAATGTCAAGGCTACCATCCATTGGAGTAACAAAAATCTAGACAACAAACTACCTTCTATAATGATAAGGCTACCATCCATGGGAGTAACAAAAATCTCGACAACAGACTACCTTCCATAATGAGAAGGCTACCATCCATTGGAATAACAAAAATATCGACAACACACTACCTTCCATAACGACAAGGCTACCGTCCCTTAGAGTAACAAAAATCTCGACAACAGACTACCTTCCATAATGACAAGGCTACCATCCATTGGAGTAACAAAGATATCGACAACATACTACCTTCCATAATGACAAGGATACCAGCCATTGGAGTAACAAAAATCACGACAATAGACTACCTTCCATAATGACAAGGCTACCATACATTGGAATAACAAAAATATCGACAACACACTACCTTCCATAATGACAAGGCTACCATCCCTTAAAGTAACAAAAATCTCGACAACGCACTACCTTCCATAATGACAAGGCTACCATCCATTGGAGTAACAAAGAAATCGTCAACACACTACCTTCCATAATGACAAGGCTACCATCCAATGGAGTAACAAAAATCTCGACAACAGACTACCTTCCATAATGACAAGTCTACCATCCATTGGACTAACAAAAATCTGAACAACAGACTCCGTCCTTAATGTCAAGGCTACCATCCATTGGAGTAACAGAAATCACAACGACAGACTGCCTTCCATAATGATAAGGCTACCATCCATTACAGTAACAAAAATCTCGACAACAGACTACCTTCCCTAATGACAAGGCTACCATCCATTGTTGTAACAAAAATATGGATAACAGACTACATTCCATAATGACAAGGCTACCATCCATTGGAGTAACAAAAATCAAGACAACAGACTACCTTCCATAATGACAAGGCTACCATCCATTGGAGTAACAAAAATCTCGACAACAGACTACCTTCCATAATGAGAAGGCTAACATCCATTGGAATAACAAAAATAACGACAACACACTACCTTCCATAATGACAAGGCTACCGTCCCTTAGAGTAACAAAAATCTCGACAACGGACTACCTTCCATAATGACAAGGCTACCATCCATTAGAGTAACAAAGATATCCACAACATACTACCTTCCATAATGACAAGGATACCAGCCATTGGAGTAACAAAAATCACGACAATAGACTACCTTCCATAATGACAAGGCTACCATACATTGGAATAACAAAAATATCGACAACACACTACCTTCCATAATGACAAGGCTACCATCCCTTAAAGTAACAAAAATCTCGACAACGGACTACCTTCCATAATGACAAGACTACCATCCATTGGAGTAACAAAAATCTTGACAACAGACTCCCTTCCATAATGACAAGTCTACCATCCATTGGAGTAACAAAAATCTTAAAACAAAATACCTTCCATAATGACTAGGCTACCATCCATTGGAATAACAAAAATCTTGACAATAGACTACCTTCAATAATGACGAGGCTACCATACATTGTATTAACAGAAATCTGAACAAGAGACTACCTTCCATAATGACAAGGCTACCATCCATTGGATTGACAAAAATCAAAACGACAGACTACCTTCCATAATGCAAGGCTAGCATCCATTGGAGTAACCAAAATCTCGACAATAGACTACCTTCCATAATGACAAGGTGACCATCCATTAGAGTAACAAAAATATCGACAACAAACTACCTTACATAATAAGTAGGCTACAATCCATTGGAGTAACAAAGACATCAACACCATACTACCTTCCATAATGACAAGGCTACCATCCATTATTGTAAAAAAAATCTCGACAACAGACTAACTTCCATAATGACAAGGCTACCATCCATTGCAGTAACAAAAATCTCGACAACAGACTACCTTCCATAATGACAAGGCTAACATCCATTGGAACAACAAAAATATCGACAACACACTACCTTCCATAATGACAAGGGTACCATCCATTGTTGTAACAAAAATCTGGACAACAGACTACCTTCCATAATGACAAGGCTACCATCCATTATAGTAACAAAAATCTCGAAAATACACTACCTTCCATAATGACAAGGCTACCATCCATTGGAGTAACACAAATCTCGACAACAGACTACATTCCATAATGACAAGGCTACCATCCTTTGGAATAACAAAAATATCGACAATACACTACCTTCCATAATGACAAGGCTACCATCACTTAGAGTAACAAAAAACTCGACAACGCACTACCTTCCATAATGACAAGGCTACCATCCATTGGAGTAACAAAGAAATCGACAGCACACTACCTTCCATAATGACAAGGCTACCATCCAATGGAGTAACAAAAATCTCGACAATAGACTACCTTCCATAATGACAAGTCTACCATCCATTGGACTAACAAAAATCTGAACAACAGACTCCGTCCTTAATGTCAAGGCTACCATCCATTGGAGTAACAGAAATCACAACGACAGACTGCCTTCCATAATGACAAGTCTACCATCCATTACAGTAACAAAAATCTCGACAACAGACTACCTTCCCTAATGACAATGCTACCATCCATTGTTGTAACAAAAATATGGACAACAGACTACCTTCCATAATGATAAGGCTACCATCCATTGGAGTAACAAAAATCCAGACAACAGATTACCTTCCATAATGACAAGGCTACCATCCATTGGAGTAACAAAAATCTCGACAACAGACTACCTACCATAATGAGAAGGCTACCATCCATTGGAATAACAAAAATATCGACAACACACTACCTTCCATAATGACAAGGCTACCGTTCCTTAGAGTAACAAAAATCTCGACAACGGACTACCTTCCATAATGACAAGGCTACCATCCATTGGAGTAACAAAGATATCGACAACATACTACCTTCCATAATGACAAGGATAACAACCATTGGAGTAATTAAAATCACGACGATAGACTACCTTCCATAATGACAAGGCTACCATACATTGGAATAACAAAAATATCGACAACACACTACCTTCCATAATGACAAGGCTACCATCCCTTAAAGTAACAAAAATCTCGACAACGGACTACCTTCCATAATGACAAGGCTACCATCCATTGGAGTAACAAAGATATCGATAACATAATACCTTCCATAATGACAAGGATACCATCCATTGGAGTAACAAAAATCACGACAATAGACTACCTTCCATAATGACAAGGCTACAATCCATTGGAACAACAAAAATATCGACAACACACTACCTTCCATAATGACATGGCTACCATCCATTGTTGTAACAAAAATCTGGACAACAGACTACCTTCCATAATGTCAAGGCTACCATCCATTATAGTAACAAAAATCTCGAAAATACACTACCTTCCATAATAACAAGGCTACCATCCATTGGAGTAACACAAATCTCGACAACAGACTACATTCCATAATGACAAGGCTACCATCCTTTGGAATAACAAAAATATCGACAATACACTACCTTCCATAATGACAAGGCTACCATCCCTTAGAGTAACAAAAAACTCGACAACGCACTACCTTCCATAATGACAAGGCTACCATCCATTGGAGTAACAAAGAAATCGACAGCACACTACCTTCCATAATGACAAGGCTACCATCCAATGGAGTAACAAAAATCTCGACAATAGACTACCTTCCATAATGACAAGTCTACCATCCATTTAACTAACAAAAATCTGAACAACAGACTCCGTCCTTAATGTCAAGGCTACCATCCATTGGAGTAACAGAAATCACAACGACAGACTGCCTTCCATAATGACAAGGCTACCATCCATTACAGTAACAAAAATCTCGACAACAGACTACCTTCCCTAATGACAAGGCTACCATCCATTGTTGTAACAAAAATATGGACAACAGACTACCTTCCATAATGACAAGGCTACCATCCATTGGAGTAACAAAAATCCAGACAACAGACTACCTTCCTTAATGACAAGGCTACAATCCATTGGAGTAACAAAAATCTCGACAACAGACTACCTTCCATAATGAGAAGGCTACCATCCATTGGAATAACAAAAATATCGACAACACACTACCTTCCATAATGACAAGGCTACCGTCCCTTAGAGTAACAAAAATCTCGACAACGGACTACCTTCCATAATGACAAGGCTACCATCCATTGGAGTAACAAAGATATCGACAACATACTACCTTCCATAATGACAAGGATAACAACCATTGGAGTAACTAAAATCACGACAATAGACTACCTTCCATAATGACAAGGCTACCATACATTGGAATAACAAAAATATCGACAACACACTACCTTCCATAATGACAAGGCTACCATCCCTTAAAGTAACAAAAATCTCGACAACGGACTACCTTCCATAATGACAAGGCTACCATCCATTGGAGTAACAAAGATATCGATAACATAATACCTTCCATAATGACAAGGATACCATCCATTGGAGTAACAAAAATCACGACAATAGACTACCTTCCATAATGACAAGGCTACCATCCATTGGAACAACAAAAATATCGACAACACACTACCTTCCATAAAGACAAGGCTACCATCCATTGTTGTAACAAAAATCTGGACAACAGACTACCTTCCATAATGACAAGGCTACCATCCATTATAGTAACAAAAATCTCGAAAATACACTACCTTCCATAATGACAAGGCTACCATCCATTGGAGTAACACAAATCTCGACAACAGACTACATTCCATAATGACAAGGCTACCATCCTTTGGAATAACAAAAATATCGACAATAAACTACCTTCCATAATGACAAGGCTACCATCCCTTAGAGTAACAAAAAACTCGACAACGCACTACCTTCCATAATGACAAGGCTACCATCCATTGGAGTAACAAAGAAATCGACAGCTCACTACCTTCCATAATGACAAGGCTACCATCCAATGGAGTAACAAAAATCTCGACAATAGACTACCTTCCATAATGACAAGTCTACCATCCATTGGACTAACAAAAATCTGAACAACAGACTCCGTCCTTAATGTCAAGGCTACCATCCATTGGAGTAACATAAATCACAACGACAGACTGCCTTCCATAATGACAAGGCTACCATCCATTACAGTAACAAAAATCTCGACAACAGACTACCTTCCCTAATGACAAGGCTACCATCCATTGTTGTAACAAAAATATGGACAACAGACTACCTTCCATAATGACAAGGTTACCATCCATTGGAGTAACAAAAATCCAGACAACAGACTACCTTCCTTAATGACAATGCTACCGTCCCTTAGAGTAACAAAAATCTCGACAGCGGACTACCTTCCATAATGACAAGGCTACCATCCATTGGAGTAACAAAGATATCGACAACATACTACCTTCAATAATGACAAGGATAACAACCATTGGTGTAACTAAAATCACGACAATAGACTACCTTCCTTAATGACAAGGCTACCATACATTGGAATAACAAAAATATCGACAACACACTACCTTCCATAATGACAAGGCTACCATCCCTTAAAGTAACAAAAATCTCGACAACGGACTACCTTCCATAATGACAAGGCTACCATCCATTGGAGTAACAAAGATATCGATAACATAATACCTTCCATAATGACAAGGATACCATCCATTGGAGTAACAAAAATCACGACAATAGACTACCTTCCATAATGACAAGGCTACCATACATTGGAAGAACAAAAATATCGACATCACACTACCTTCCATAATGACAAGGCTACAATCCAATGGAGTAACAAAAATCTCGACAACAGACTACCTTCCATAATGAGAAGTCTACCATCCATTGGTGTAACAAAAATATGAACAATAGACTATCGTCCTTAATGACAAGGCTACCATCCATTGGAGTAACAAAAATCACATAGACAGACTACCTTCCGTAATGACAAGCCTACCATCCATTGCAGTAACAAAAATCTCGACAACAGACTACCTTCCATAATGACAAGGCTACCATCCATTAGAGTAACAAAAATATGGACAACATACTACTTTCCATAATGACAAGGCTACCATCCACTGGAGTAACAAAAATATCAACAAGAGACTAGCTTCCATAATGACAAGACTACCATCCAATTGAGTAACAAAAATCTTGACAACAGACTACCTTCCATAATGACTAGGCTACCATCCATTGGAATAACAAAAATCTCAAAACTATTTACCTTCCATAATTACTAGGCTACCATCCATTGGAATAACAAAAATCTCGAAAACAGACTACCTTCCATAATGACAAGGCTACGATCCAATGGAGTAACAAAAATCTCGACAATAGACTACCTTCAATAAAGACGAGGCTGCCATACATTGTATTAACAAAAATCTGAAAAACAGACTACCTTCCATAATAATAAGGCTTCCATCCATTGGATTGACAAAAATCAAAACGACAGACTACCTTCCATAATGCAAGGCTAGCATCCATTGGAGTAACCAAAATCTCGACAACACACTACCTTCCATAATGACAAGGCTACCATCCATTAGAGTATCAAAAATCTCGATAACAAACTACCTTACATAATAACTAGGCTACCATCCATTGGAGTAACAAAGACATCAACAACAGACTACCTTCCATAATGACAAGGCTACCATCCATTATTGTAACAAAAATCTCCACAACAGACTACCTTCTATAATGACAAGGCTACCATCCATTGTAGTAACAAAAATCATGAAAATAGACTACCTTCCATAATGACAAGGCTACCATCCATTGGAATAACAAAAATATCGACAACACACTACCTTCCATAATGACAAGGCTACCATCCATTGTTGTAACAAAAATCTGGACAACAGACTACCTTCCATAATGACAAGGCTACCATCCATTGGAATAACAAAAATCCAGACAACAGACTACCTTCCATAATGACAAGGTGACCATGCATTAGAGTAACAAAAATCTCGACAACAGACTACCTTACATAATAAGTAGGCAACCATCCATTGGAGTAAGAAAGACATCAACAACATACTACCTTCCATAATGACAAGGCTACCATCCATTATTCTAAAAAAAATCTCGACAACAGACTAACTTCCATAATGACAAGGCTGCCATCCATTGTAGTAACAAAAATCATTACAATAGACTACCTTCCATAATGACAAGGCTACCATCCATTGGAACAATAACAATATCGAGAACACACTACCTTCCATAATGACAAGGCTACCATCCATTGTTGTAACAAAAATCTGGACAACGGACTACCTTCCATAATGACAAGACTACCATCCATTGGAGTATCAAAATTATCAACAAGAGACTAGCTTCCATAATGACAAGACTACCATCCATTTGAGTAACAAAAATCTTGACAACAGACTACCTTCCATAATGACTAGGCTACCATCCATTGGAATAACAAAAATCTCAAAACAATTTACCTTCCATAATTACTAGGCTACCATCCATTGGAATAACAAAAATCTCGAAAACAGACTACCTTCCATAATGACAAGGCTACGATCCAATGGAGTAACAAAAATCTCGACAATAGACTACCTTCAATAAAGACGAGGCTGCCATACATTGTATTAACAAAAATCTGAAAAACAGACTACCTTCCATAATAATAAGGCTTCCATCCATTGGATTGACAAAAATCAAAACGACATACTACCTTCCATAATGCAAGGCTAGCATCCATTGGAGTAACCAAAATCTCGACAACAGACTACCTTCCAAAATGACAAGGCTACCATCCATTAGAGTATCAAAAATCTCGATAACAAACTACCTTACATAATAACTAGGCTACCATCCATTGGAGTAACAAAGACATCAACAACAGACTACCTTCCATAATGACAAGGCTACCATCCATTATTGTAACAAAAATATCCACAACAGACTACCTTCTATAATGACAAGGCTACCATCCATTGTAGTAACAAAAATCATGACAATAGACTACCTTCCATAATGACAAGGCTACCATCCATTGGAATAACAAAAATATCGACAACACACTACCTTCCATAATGACAAGGCTACCATCCATTGTTGTAACAAAAATCTGGACAACAGACTACCTTCCATAATGACAAGGCTACCATCCATTGGAGTAACAAAAATCCAGACAACAGACTACCTTCCATAATGACAAGGTGACCATGCATTAGAGTAACAAAAATCTCGACAACAGACTACCTTACATAATAAGTAGGCAACCATCCATTGGAGTAAGAAAGACATCAACAACATACTACCTTCCATAATGACAAGGCTACCATCCATTATTCTAAAAAAAATATCGACAACAGACTAACTTCCATAATGACAAGGCTGCCATCCATTGTAGTAACAAAAATCATTACAATAGACTACCTTCCATAATGACAAGGCTACCATCCATTGGAACAACAACAATATCGACAACACACTACCTTCCATAATGACAAGGTTACCATCCATTGTTGTAACAAAAATCTGGACAACAGACTACCTTCCATAATGACAAGACTACCATCCATTGGAGTATCAAAATTATCAACAAGAGACTAGCTTCCATAATGACAAGACTACCATCCATTTGAGTAACAAAAATCTTGACAACAGACTACCTTCCATAATGACTAGGCTACCATCCATTGGAATAACAAAAATCTCAAAACAATTTACCTTCCATAATTACTAGGCTACCATCCATTGGAATAACAAAAATCTCGAAAACAGAATACCTTCCATAATGACAATGATACGATCCAATGGAGTAACAAAAATCTCGACAATAGACTACCTTCAATAAAGACGAGGCTGCCATACATTGTATTAACAAAAATGTGAATAACAGACTACCTTCCATAATAATAAGGCTTCCATCCATTGGATTGACAAAAATCAAAACGACAGACTACCTTCCATAATGCAAGGCTAGCATCCATTGGAGTAACCAAAATCTCGACAACAGACTACCTTCCATAATGACAAGGCTACCATCCATTAGAGTATCAGAAATCTCGATAACAAACTACCTTACATAATAACTAGGATACCATCCATTGGAGTAACAAAGACATCAACAACAGACTACCTTCCATAATGACAAGGCTACCATCCATTATTGTAACAAAAATCTCCACAACAGACTACCTTCTATAATGACAAGGCTACCATCCATTGTAGTAACAAAAATCATGACAATAGACTACCTTCCATAATGACAAGGCTACCATCCATTGGAATAACAAAAATATCGACAACACACTACCTTCCATAATGACAAGGCTACCATCCATTGTTGTAACAAAAATCTGGACAACAGACTACCTTCCATAATGACAAGGCTACCATCCATTGGAGTAACAAAAATCCAGACAACAGACTACCTTCCATAATGACAAGGTGACCATGCATTAGAGTAACAAAAATCTCGACAACAAACTACCTTACATAATAAGTAGGCAACCATCCATTGGAGTAAGAAAGACATCAACAACATACTACCTTCCATAATGACAAGGCTACCATCCATTATTCTAAAAAAAATCTCGACAACAGACTAACTTCCATAATGACAAGGCTGCCATCCATTGTAGTAACAAAAATCATTACAATAGACTACCTTCCATAATGACAAGGCTACCATCCATTGGAACAACAACAATATCGACAACACACTACCTTCCATAATGACAAGGCTACCATCCATTGTTGTAACAAAAATCTGGACAACAGACTACCTTCCATAATGACAAGACTGCCATCCATTGGAGTATCAAAATTATCAACAAGAGACTTGCTTCCATAATGACAAGACTACCATCCATTTGAGTAACAAAAATCTTGACAACAAACTACCTTCCATAATGACTAGGCTACCATCCATTGGAATAACAAAAATCTCAAAACAATTTACCTTCCATAATTACTAGGCTACCATCCATTGGAATAACAAAAATCTCGAAAACAGACTACCTTCCATAATGACAAGGCTACGATCCAATGGAGTAACAAAAATCTCGACAATAGACTACCTTCAATAAAGACGAGGCTGCCATACATTGTATTAACAAAAATCTGAAACACAGACTACCTTCCATAATAATAAGGCTTCCATCCATTGGATTGACAAAAATCAAAACGACAGACTACCTTCCATAATGCAAGGCTAGCATCCATTGGAGTAACCAAAATCTCGACAACAGACTACCTTCCATAATGACAAGGCTACCATCCATTAGAGTATCAAAAATCTCGATAACAAACTACCTTACATAATAACTAGGCTACCATCCATTGGAGTAACAAAGACATCAACAACAGACTACCTTCCATAATGACAAGGCTACCATCCATTATTGTAACAAAAATCTCCACAACAGACTACCTTCTATAATGACAAGGCTACCATCCATTGTAGTAACAAAAATCATGACAATAGACTACCTTCCAAAATGACAAGGCTACCATCCATTGGAATAACAAAAATATCGACAACACACTACCTTCCATAATGATAAGGCTACCATCCATTGTTGTAACAAAAATCTGGACAACAGACTACCTTCCATAATGACAAGGCTACCATCCATTGGAGTAACAAAAATCCAGACAACAGACTACCTTCCATAATGACAAGGTGACCATGCATTAGAGTAACAAAAATCTCGACAACAAACTACCTTACATAATAAGTAGGCAACCATCCATTGGAGTAAGAAAGACATCAACAACATACTACCTTCCATAATGACAAGGCTACCATCCATTATTCTAAAAAAAATCTCGACAACAGACTAACTTCCATAATGACAATGCTGCCATCCATTGTAGTAACAAAAATCATTACAATAGACTACCTTCTATAATGACAAGGCTACCATCCATTGGAACAACAACAATATCGACAACACACTACCTTCCATAATGACAAGGCTACCATCCATTGTTGTAACAAAAATCTGGACAACAGACTACCTTCCATAATGACAAGACTACCATCCATTGGAGTATCAAAATTATCAACAAGAGACTAGCTTCCATAATGACAAGACTACCATCCATTTGAGTAACAAAAATCTTGACAACAGACTACCTTCCATAATGACTAGGCTACCATCCATTGGAATAACAAAAATCTCAAAACAATTTACCTTCCATAATTACTAGGCTACCATCCATTGGAATAACAAAAATCTCGAAAACAGACTACCTTCCATAATGACAAGGCTACGATCCAATGGAGTAACAAAAATCTCGACAATAGACTACCTTCAATAAAGACGAGGCTGCCATACATTGTATTAACAAAAATCTGAAAAATAGACTACCTTCCATAATAATAAGGCTTCCATCCATTGGATTGACAAAAATCAAAACGACAGACTACCTTCCATAATGCAAGGCTAGCATCCATTGGAGTAACCAAAATCTCGACAACAGACTACCTTCCATAATGACAAGGCTACCATCCATTAGAGTATCAAAAATCTCGATAACAAACTACCTTACATAATAACTAGGCTACCATCCATTGGAGTAACAAAGACATCAACAACAGACTACCTTCCATAATGACAAGGCTACCATCCATTATTGTAACAAAAATCTCCACAACAGACTACCTTCTATAATGACAAGGCTACCATCCATTGTAGTAACAAAAATCATGACAATAGACTACCTTCCATAATGACAAGGCTACCATCCATTGGAATAACAAAAATATCGACAACACACTACCTTCCATAATGACAAGGCTACCATCCATTGTTGTAACAAAAATCTGGACAACAGACTACCTTCCATAATGACAAGGCTACCATCCATTGGAGTAACAAAAATCCAGACAACAGACTACCTTCCATAATGACAAGGTGACCATGCATTAGAGTAACAAAAATCTCGACAACAGACTACCTTACATAATAAGTAGGCAACCATCCATTGGAGTAAGAAAGACATCAACAACATACTACCTTCCATAATGACAAGGCTACCATCCATTATTCTAAAAAAAATATCGACAACAGACTAACTTCCATAATGACAAGG
Source organism: Vicia faba (assembly GCA_948472305.1). NCBI lineage: Eukaryota > Viridiplantae > Streptophyta > Magnoliopsida > Fabales > Fabaceae > Vicia > Vicia faba. The sequence goes on from OX451740.1 coordinate 657,289,846, forward strand.
CTGCCATCCATTGTAGTAACAAAAATCATTACAATAGACTACCTTCCATAATGACAAGGCTACCATCCATTGGAACAACAACAATATCGACAACACACTACCTTCCATAATGACAAGGCTACCATCCATTGTTGTAACAAAAATCTGGACAACAGACTACCTTCCATAATGACAAGACTACCATCCATTGGAGTATCAAAATTATCAACAAGAGACTAGCTTCCATAATGACAAGACTACCATCCATTTGAGTAACAAAAATCTTGACAACAGACTACCTTCCATAATGACTAGGCTACCATCCATTGGAATAACAAAAATCTCAAAACAATTTACCTTCCATAATTACTAGGCTACCATCCATTGGAATAACAAAAATCTCGAAAACAGACTACCTTCCATAATGACAAGGCTACGATCCAATGGAGTAACAAAAATCTCGACAATAGACTACCTTCAATAAAGACGAGGCTGCCATACATTGTATTAACAAAAATCTGAAAAACAGACTACCTTCCATAATAATAAGGCTTCCATCCATTGGATTGACAAAAATCAAAACGACAGACTACCTTCTATAATGCAAGGCTAGCATCTATTGGAGTAACCAAAATCTCGACAACAGACTACCTTCCATAATGACAAGGCTACCATCCATTAGAGTATCAAAAATCTCGACAACAAACTACCTTACATAATAACTAGGCTACCATCCATTGGAGTAACAAAGACATCAACAACAGACTACCTTCCATAATGACAAGGCTACCATCAATTATTGTAACAAAAATCTCCACAACAGACTACCTTCTATAATAACAAGGCTAACATCCATTGTAGTAACAAAAATCATGACAATAGACTACCTTCCATAATGACAAGGCTACCATCCATTGGAATAACAAAAATATCGACAACACACTACCTTCCATAATGACAAGGCTACCATCCATTGTTGTAAGAAATATCTAGACAACAGACTACCTTCCATAATGACAAGGCTACCATCCATTTTAGTAACAAAAATCCAGACAACAGACTACCTTCCATAATGACAAGGCTACCATCCATTGGAGTAACACAAATCTCGACAACAGACTACATTTCATAATGACAAGGCTACCACCCATTGGAATAACAAAAATATCGACAGCACACTACCTTCCATAATGACAAGGCTACCATCCCTTAGAGTAACAAAAATCTCGACAACGGACTACCTTCCATAATGACAAGGCTACCATCCATTGGAGTAACAAAGAAATCGGCAACATACTACCTTCCATAATGACAAGGCTACCATCCATTATTGTAAAAAAAATCTCCACAACAGACTACCTTCTATAATGACAAGGCTACCATCCATTGTAGAAACAAAAATCATGACAATAGACTACCTTCCATAATGACAAGGCTACCATCCATTGGAATAACAAAAATCACAACAATAGACTACCTTCCATAATGAAAAGGCTACCATACATTGGAATAACAAAAATATAGACAACACACTACCTTCCATAATGACAAGGCTACCATCCAATGGAGTAACAAAAATCTCGACAACAGACTACCATCCATAATGACAAGTCTCCATCCATTGGACTAACAAAAATCTGAACAACAGACTCCATCCTTAATGTCAAGGCTACCATCCATTGGAGTAACAGAAATCACAACGACAGACTACCTTCCATAATGACAAGGCTACCATCCATTGTTGTAACAAAAATCTGGACAACAGACTACCTTCCATAATGACAAGGCTACCATCCATTGGAGTAACAAAAATCCAGACAACAGACTACCTTCCATAATGACAAGGCTACCATTCATTGGAGTAACAAAAATCTCGACAACAGACTACCTTCCATAATGAGAAGGCTACCATCCATTGGAATAACAAAAATATCGACAACACACTACCTTCCATAATGACAAGGCTACCATCCCTTAGAGTAACAAAAATCTCGACAACGGACTACCTTCCATAATGACAAGGCTACCATCCATTGGAGTAACAAAGATATCGACAACATACTACCTTCCATAATGACAAGGATACCATCCATTGGAGTAACAAAAATCATGAAAATAGACTACCTTCTGTAATGACAAGGCTACCATACATTGGAATAACAAAAATATCGACAACACACTACCTTACATAATGAAAAGGCTATCGTCCCTTAGAGTAACAAAAATCTCGACAACGGACTACCTTCCATAATGACAAGGCTACCATCCATTGGAGTAACAAAGATATTGACAACATACTACCTTCCATAATGACAAGGATACCATCCATTGGAGTACCAAAAATCACGGCAATAGACTACCTTCCATTATGACAAGGCTACCATACATTGGAATAACAAAAATATCGACAACACACTACCTTCCATAATGATAAGGCTACCATCCAATGGAGTAACAAAAATCTCGACAACAGACTACCTTCCATAATGAGAAGTCTACCATCCATTGGAGTAACAAAAATCTGAAGAACAGACTATCGTCCTTAATGTCAAGGTTACCATCCATTGGAGTAACAGAAATCACAACGACAGACTACCTTCCATAATGACAAGACTACCATCCATTAGAGTAACAAAAATATGGAAAACATACTACTTTCCATAATGACAAGTCTACCATCTATTAGAGTAACAAAAATATGGACAACATACTACTTTCCATAATGACAAGGCTACCATCCATTGGAGTAACAAAAATATCAACAAGGGACTACCTTCCATAATGACAAGACTACCATCCATTTGAGTAACAAAAATCTTGACAACAGACTACCTTCCATAATGACAAGGCTACCATCCATTGGAGTAACAAAAATCTCAAAACAAACTACCTTCCATAATTACTAGGCTACCATCCATTGGAGTAACAAAAATCACGACAATAGACTACCTTCCATAATGACAAGGCTACCATACATTGGAATAACAAAAATATCGACAACACACTACCTTCCATAATGACAAGGCTACCATCCCTTAAAGTAACAAAAATCTCGACAACGGACTACCTTCCATAATGACAAGGCTACCATCCATTGGAGTAACAAAGATATCGATAACATAATACCTTCCATAATGACAAGGATACCATCCATTGGAGTAACAAAAATCACGACAGTAGACTACCTTCCATAATGACAAGGCTACCATACATTGGAAGAACAAAAATATCGACAACACACTACCTTCCATAATGACAAGGCTAACATCCAATGGAGTAACAAAAATCTCGACAATAGACTACCTTCCATAATGAGAAGTCTACCATCCATTGGAATAACAAAAATCTGAACAACAGATTGTCGTCCTTAATGACAAGGCTACCATCCATTGGAGTAACAGAAATCACAACGACAGACTACCTATCGTAATGACAAGGCTACCATCCATTGCAGTAAAAAAATCTCGAAAACAGACTACCTTCCATAATGACAAGGCTACCATCCATTAGAGTAACAAAAATATGGACAACATACTACTTTCCATAATGACGAGGCTACCATCCATTGGAGTAACAAAAATATCAACAAGAGACTAGCTTCCATAATGACAAGACTACCATCCATTTGAGTAACAAAAATCTCGAAAACAGACTACCTTCCATAATGACAAGGCTACCATCCAATGGAGCAACAAAAATCTCGATAATAGACTACATTCAATAAAGAAGAGGCTACCATACATTGTATTAACAGAAATCTGAACAACAGACTACCTTCCATAATAATAAGGCTTCCATCCATTGGATTGACAAAAATCAAAATGACAGACTACCTTCCATAATGCAAGGCTAGCATCCATTGGAGTAACCAAAATCTCGACAACAGACTACCTTCCATAATGACAAGGCTACCATCCATTATAGTATCAAAAATCTCGACAACAAACTACCTTACATAATAACTAGGCTACCATCCATTGGAGTAACAAAGACATCAACAACAGACTACCTTCCATAATGACAAGGCTACCATCCATTATTGTAACAAAAATCTCCACAACAGACTACCTTCTATAATGACAAGGCTACCATCCATTGTAGTAACAAAAATCATGAAAATAGACTACCTTCCATAATGACAAGGCTACCATCCATTGGAATAACAAAAATATCGACAACACACTACCTTCCATAATGACAAGGCTACCATCCATTGTTGTAACAAAAATATGGACAACAGACTACCTTCCATAATGACAAGGCTACCATCCATCGGAGTAACAAAAATCCAGACAACAGACTACCTTCCATAATGACAAGGCTACCATCCATTGTAGTAACAAAAATCATGACAATAGACTACCTTCCATAATGACAAGGCTAACATCCATTGGAATAACAAAAATATCGACAACACACTACCTTCCATAATGACAAGGCTACCGTCCCTTAGAGTAACAAAAAAATTGACAACTGACTACCTTCCATAATGACAAGGCTACCATCCATTGGAGTAACAAAGATATCGACAACATACTACCTTCCATAATGACAAGGATACCAACCATTGGTGTAACAAAAATCACGACAATAGACTACCTTCCATAATGACAAGGCTACCATACATTGGAATAACAAAAATATCGACAACACACTACCTTCCATAATGACAAGGCTACCATCCCTTAAAGTAACAAAAATCTCGACAACGGACTACCTTCCATAATGACAAGGCTACCATCCATTGGAGTAACAAAGATATCGATAACATAATACCTTCCATAATGACAAGGCTACCATCCATTGGAATAACAAAAATCACGACAATAGACTACCTTCCATAATGACAAGGCTACCATACATTGGAAGAACAAAAATATCGACAAAACACTACCTTCCATAATGACAAGGCTACCATCCAATGGAATAACAAAAATCTCGACAACACACTACCTTCCATAATGAGAAGTTTACCATCCATTGAAGTAACAAAAATCTGAACAACAAATTATCGTCCTTAATGACAAGGCTACCATCCATTGGAGTAACAGAAATCACAACGACATACTACCTTCCGTAATGACAAGGCTACCATCCATTGCAGTAAAAAAAATCTCGACAACAGACTACCTTCCATAATGACAAGGCTACCATCCATTAGAGTAACAAAAATATGGACAACATACTACTTTCCATAATGACAAGGCTACCATCCATTGGAGTAACAAAAATATCATCAAGAGACTACCTTCCATAATGACAAGACTACCATCCATTTGAGTAACAAAAATCTTGACAACAGACTACCTTCCATAATGACAAGGCTACCATCCATTGGAGTAACAAAAATCTCAAAACAAACTACCATCCATAATTACTAGGCTACCATCCATTGGAATAACAAAAATCTCAAAAACACATTACCTTCCATAATGACAAGGCTACGATCCAATGGAGTAACAAATATCTCAATAATAGACTACCTTCAATAAAGAAGAGGCTACCATACATTGTATTAACAGAAATCTGAACAACAGACTACCTTCCATAATAATAAGGCTTTCATCCATTGGATTGACAAAAATAAAAATGACAGACTACCTTCCATAATGCAAGGCTAGCATCCATTGGAATAACCAAAATCTCGACAACAGACTACCTTCCATAAAGACAAGGCTACCATCCATTAGAGTATCAAAAATCTCGACAACAAACTACCTTACATAATAAGTAGGCTACCATCCATTGGAGCAACAAAGACATCAACAACAGACTACCTTCCATAATGACAAGGCTACCATCCATTAATGTAACAAAAATCTCGACAACAGACTACCTTCCATAATGACAAGGCTACCATCCATTGTAGTAACAAAAATCATGACAATAGACTACCTTCCATAATGACAAGGCTAACATCCATTGGAATAACAAAAATATCGACAACACACTACCTTCCATAATGACAAGGCTACCGTCCCTTAGAGTAACAAAAAAATTGACAACGGACTACCTTCCATAATGACAAGGCTACCATCCATTGGAGTAACAAAGATATCGACAACATACTACCTTCCATAATGACAAGGATACCAGCCATTGGAGTAACAAAAATCACGACAATAGACTACCTTCCATAATGACAAGGCTACCATACATTGGAATAACAAAAATATCGACAACACACTACCTTCCATAATGACAAGGCTACCATCCCTTAAAGTAACAAAAATCTCGACAACGGACTACCTTCCATAATGACAAGGCTACCATCCATTGGAGTAACAAAGATATCGATAACATAATACCTTCCATAATGACAAGGATACCATCCATTGGAGTAACAAAAATCACGACAGTAGACTACCTTCCATAATGACAAGGCTACCATACATTGGAAGAACAAAAATATCGACAACACACTACCTTCCATAATGACAAGGCTAACATCCAATGGAGTAACAAAAATCTCGACAATAGACTACCTTCCATAATGAGAAGTCTACCATCCATTGGAGTAACAAAAATCTGAACAACAGATTGTCGTCCTTAATGACAAGGCTACCATCCATTGGAGTAACAAAGATATCGATAACATAATACCTTCCATAATGACAAGGCTACCATCCATTGGAGTAACAAAAATCACGACAATAGACTACCTTCCATAATGACAAGGCTACCATACATTGGAAGAACAAAAATATCGACAAAACACTACCTTCCATAATGACAAGGCTACCATCCAATGGAATAACAAAAATCTCGACAACACACTACCTTCCATAATGAGAAGTTTACCATCCATTGAAGTAACAAAAATCTGAACAACAAATTATCGTCCTTAATGACAAGGCTACCATCCATTGGAGTAACAGAAATCACAACGACAGACTACCTTCCGTAATGACAAGGCTACCATCCATTGCAGTAAAAAAAATCTCGACAACAGACTACCTTCCATAATGACAAGGCTACCATCCATTAGAGTAACAAAAATATGGACAACATACTACTTTCCATAATGACAAGGCTACCATCCATTGGAGTAACAAAAATATCATCAAGAGACTACCTTCCATAATGACAAGACTACCATCCATTTGAGTAACAAAAATCTTGACAACAGACTACCTTCCATAATGACAAGGCTACCATCCATTGGAGTAACAAAAATCTCAAAACAAACTACCATCCATAATTACTAGGCTACCATCCATTGGAATAACAAAAATCTCAAAAACACATTACCTTCCATAATGACAAGGCTACGATCCAATGGAGTAACAAATATCTCAATAATAGACTACCTTCAATAAAGAAGAGGCTACCATACATTGTATTAACAGAAATCTGAACAACAGACTACCTTCCATAATAATAAGGCTTTCATCCATTGGATTGACAAAAATCAAAATGACAGACTACCTTCCATAATGCAAGGCTAGCATCCATTGGAATAACCAAAATCTCGACAACAGACTACCTTCCATAATGACAAGGCTACCATCCATTAGAGTATCAAAAATATCGACAACAAACTACCTTACATAATAAGTAGGCTACCATCCATTGGAGCAACAAAGACATCAACAACAGACTACCTTCCATAATGACAAGGCTACCTACCATTAATGTAACAAAAATCTCGACAACAGACTACCTTCCATAATGACAAGGCTACCATCCATTGTAGTAACAAAAATCATGACAATAGACTACCTTCCATAATGACAAGGCTAACATCCATTGGAATAACAAAAATGTCGACAACACACTACCTTCCATAATGACAAGGCTACCGTCCCTTAGAGTAACAAAAAAATTGACAACGGACTACCTTCCATAATGACAAGGCTACCATCCATTGGAGTAACAAAGATATCGACAACATACTACCTTCCATAATGACAAGGATACCAGCCATTGGAGTAACAAAAATCACGACAATAGACTACCTTCCATAATGACAAGGCTACCATACATTGGAATAACAAAAATATCGACAACACACTACCTTCCATAATGACAAGGCTACCATCCCTTAAAGTAACAAAAATCTCGACAACGGACTACCTTCCATAATTACAAGGCTACCATCCATTGGAGTAACAAAGATATCGATAACATAATACCTTCCATAATGACAAGGATACCATCCATTGGAGTAACAAAAATCACGACAGTAGACTACCTTCCATAATGACAAGGCTACCATACATTGGAAGAACAAAAATATCGACAACACACTACCTTCCATAATGACAAGGCTAACATCCAATGGAGTAACAAAAATCTCGACAATAGACTACCTTCCATAATGAGAAGTCTACCATCCATTGGAGTAACAAAAATCTGAACAACAGATTGTCGTCCTTAATGACAAGGCTACCATCCATTGGAGTAACAGAAATCACAACGACAGACTACCTTCCGTAATGACAAGGCTACCATCCATTGCAGTAAAAAAAATCTCGAAAACAGACTACCTTCCATAATGACAAGGCTACCATCCATTAGAGTAACAAAAATATGGACAACATACTACTTTCCATAATGATAAGGCTACCATCCATTGGAGTAACAAAAATATCAACAAGAGACTAGCTTCCATAATGACAAGACTACCATCCATTTGAGTAACAAAAATCTTGACAACAGACTACCTTCCATAATGACAAGGCTACCATCCAATGGAGCAACAAAAATCTCAAAACAAACTACCTTCCATAATTACTAGGCTACGATCCATTGGAATAATAAAAATCTCGAAAACAGACTACCTTCCATAATGAGAAGGCTACGATCCAATGGAGTAACAAAAATCTCGATAATAGACTACCTTCAATAAAGAAGAGGCTACCATACATTGTATTAACAGAAATTTTAACAACAGACTACCTTCCATAATAATAAGGCTTCCATCCATTGGATTGACAAAAATCAAAATGACAGACTACCTTCCATAATGCAAGGCTAGAATCCATTGGAGTAACCAAAATCTCGACAACAGACTACCTTCCATAATGACAAGGCTACCATCCATTATAGTATCAAAAATCTCGACAACAAACTACCTTACATAATAACTAGGCTACCATCCATTGGAGTAACAAAGACATCAACAACAGACTACCTTCCATAATGACAAGGCTACCATCCATTATTGTAACAAAAATCTCCACAACAGACTACCTTCTATAATGACAAGGCTACCATCCATTGTAGTAACAAAAATCATGAAAATAGACTACCTTCCATAATGACAAGGCTACCATCCATTGGAATAACAAAAATATCGACAACACACTACCTTCCATAATGACAAGGCTACCATCCATTGTTGTAACAAAAATATGGACAACAGACTACCTTCCATAATGACAAGGCTACCATCCATCGGAGTAACAAAAATCCAGACAACAGACTACCTTCCATAATGACAAGGCTACCATCCATTGGACTAACAAAAATCTCGACAACAGACTACATTCCATAATGACAAGGCTACCACCCATTGGAATAACAAAAATATCGACAACACACTACCTTCCATAATGACAAAGCTACCATCCCTTAGAGTAACAAAAATCTCGACAACAGATTACCTTCCATAATGACAAGGCTACCATCCAATGGAGTAACAAAGAAATCGGCAACATACTACCTTCCATAATGACAAGCATACCATCCATTGGAGTAACAAAAATCACGACAATAGACTACCTTCCATAATGACAAGGCTACCATACATTGGAATAACAAAAATCTTAACAACAGACTACCTTCCATAATGACAAGTCTACCATCCATTGGACTAATAAAAATCTGAACAACAGACTCCGTCCTTAATGTCAAGGATACCATCCATTGGAGTAACAGAAATCACAACGACAGACTACCTTCCATAATGACAAGGCTACCATCCATTGTTATAACAAAAATCTGGACAACAGACTACCTTCCATAATGACAAGGCTACCATCCATTGGAATAACAAAAATATCGACAACACACTACCTTACATAATGACAAGGCTACCATCCCTTAGAGTAACAAAAATCTCGACAACGGACTACCTTCCATAATGACAAGGCTGCCATCCATTGGAGTAACAAAGATATCGACAACATACTACCTTCCATAATGACAAGGATACCATCCATTGGAGTAACAAAAATCACGGCAATAGACTACCTTCCATAATGACAAGGCTACCATACAATGGAATAACAAAAATATCGACAACACACTACCTTCCATAATGACAAGGCTACCATCCAATGGAGTAACAAAACTCTCGACAACAGACTACCTTCCATAATGAGAAGTCTACCATCCATTGGAGTAACAAAAATATGAACAACAGATTATCGTCCTTAATGACAAGGCTACCATCCATTGGAGTAACAGAAATCACAACGACAGACTACCTTCCGTAATGACAAGGCTACCATCCATTGCAGTAAAAAAAATCTCGACAACAGACTACCTTCCATAATGACAAGGCTACCATCTATTAGAGTAACAAAAATATGGACAACATACTACTTTCCATAATGACAAGGCTACCATCCATTGGAGTAACAAAAATATCAACAAGAGACTAGCTTCCATAATGACAAGACTACCATCCATTTGAGTAACAAAAATCTTGACAACGGACTACCTTCCATAATGACAAGGCTACCATCCATTGGAGCAACAAAAATCTCAAAACAAACTACCTTCCATAATTACTAGGCTACCATCCATTGGAATAACAAAAATCTCGAAAATAGACTACCTTCCATAATGAGAAGGCTACGATCCAATGGAGTAACAAAAATCTCGATAATAGACTACCTTCAATAAAGAAGAGGCTACCATACATTGTATTAACAGAAATCTGAACAACAGACTACCTTCCATAATAATAAGGCTTCCATCCATTGGATTGACAAAAATCAAAATGACATACTACCTTCCATAATGCAAGGCTAGCATCCATTGGAGTAACCAAAATCTCGACAACAGACTACCTTCCATAATTACAAGGCTACCATCCATTAGAGTATCAAAAACCTCGACAACAAACTACCTTACATAATAACTAGGCTACCATCCATTGGAGTAACAAAGACATCAACAACAGACTACCTTCCATAATGACAAGGCTACCATCCATTATTGTAACAAAAATCTCCACAACAGACTACCTTCTATAATGACAAGGCTACCATCCATTGTAGTAACAAAAATCATGAAAATAGACTACCTTCCATAATGACAAGGCTACCATCCATTGGAATAACAAAAATATCGACAACACACTACCTTCCATAATGAAAAGGCTACCATCCATTGTTGTAACAAAAATCTGGACAACAGACTACCTTCCATAATGACAAGGCTACCATCCATCAGAGTAACAAAAATCCAGACAACAGACTACCTTCCATAATGACAAGGCTACCATCCATTGGAGTAACAAAAATCTCGACAACAGACTACATTCCATAATGACAAGGCTACCACCCATTGGAATAACAAAAATATCAACAACACACTACCTTCCATAATGACAAGGCTACCATCCCTTAGTTTAACAAAAATCTCGACAACGGATTACCTTCCATAATGACAAGGCTACCATCCATTGGAGTAACAAAGAAATCGGCAATATACGACCTTCCATAATGACAAGCATACCATCCATTGGAGTAACAAAAATCACGACAATAGACTACCTGCCATAATGAGAAGGCTACCATACATTGGAATAACAAAAATCTTGACAACAAACTACCTTCCATAATGACAAGTCTACCATCCATTGGACTAATAAAAATCTGAACAACAGACTCCGTCCTTAATGTCAAGGCTACCATCCATTGGAGTAACAGAAATCACAACGACAGACTACCTTTCATAATGACAAGGCTACCATCCATTGTTGTAACAAAAATCTGGACAACAGACTACCTTCCATAACGACAAGGCTACCATCCATTGGAATAAAAAAAATATCAACAACACACTACCTTACATAATGACAAGGCTACCATCCCTTAGAGTAACAAAAATCTCGACAACGGACTACCTTCCATAATGAGAAGGCTACCATCCATTGGAGTAACAAAGATATCGACAACATACTACCTTCCATAATGACAAGGATACCATCCATTGGAGTAACAAAAATCACGAAAATAGATTACCTTCTGTAATGACAAGGATACCATACATTGGAATAACAAAAATATCGACAACACAGTACCTTACATAATGACAAGGCTACCATCCCTTAGAGTAACAAAAATCTCGACAACGGACTACCTTCCATAATGACAAGGCTGCCATCCATTGGAGTAACAAAGATATCGACAACATACTACCTTCCATAATGACAAGGATACCATCCATTGGAGTAACAAAAATCACGGCAATAGACTACCTTCCATAATGACAAGGCTACCATACATTGGAATAACAAAAATATCGACAACGCACTACCTTCCATAATGACAAGGCTACCTTCCAATGGAGTAACAAAACTCTCGAAAATAGACTACCTTCCATAATGAGAAGTCTACCATCCATTGGAGTAACAAAATTCTGGACAACAGACTATCGTCCTTAATGACAAGGCTACCATCCATTGGAGTAACAGAAATCACAACGACAGACTACCTTCCGTAATTACAAGGCTACCATCCATTGCAGTAACAAAAATCTAGACAACAGACTACCTTCCATAATGACAAGGCTACCATCCATTAGAGTAACAAAAATATGGACAACATACTACTTTCCATAATGACAAGGCTACCATCCATTGGAGTAACAAAAATATCAACAAGAGACTAGCTTCCATAATGACAAGTCTACCATCCATTTGAGTAACAAAAATCTTGACAACAGACTACCTTCCATAATGACAAGGCTACCATCCATTGGAGTTACAAAAATCTCAAAACAAACTACCTTCCATAATTACTAGGCTACCGTCCATTGGAATAACAAAAATCTTGAAAACAGACTACCTTCCATAATGACAAGGCTAAATTCCAATGGAGTAACAAAAATCTCGACAATAGACTACCTTCAATAAAGACGAGGCTACCATACATTGTATTAACAGAAATCTGAACAACAGACTACCTTCCATAATGATAAGGCTTCCATCCATTGGATTGACAAAAATCAAAACGACAGACTACCTTCCATAATGCAAGGCTAGCATCCACTGGAGTAACCAAAATCTCGACAACAGACTACCTTCAATAATGACAAGGCTACCATCCATTAAAGTATCAAAAATCTCGACGACAAACTACCTTACATAATAACTAGTCTACCATCCATTGGAGTAACAAAGACATCAACAACAGACTACCTTCCGTAATGACAAGGCTACCATCCATTATTGTAACAAAAATCTCGACAACAGACTACCTTCCATAATGACAAGGCAACCATCCATTGTAGTAACAAAAATCATGACAATAGACTACCTTCCATAATGACATGGTTACCATCCATTGGAATAACAAAAATATCGACAACACAATGCCTTCCATAATGACAAGGCTACCGTCCATTGTTGTAACAAAAATCTGGACAACAAACTACCTTCCATAATGACAAGGATACCATCCATTGGAGTAACAAAAATCCAGACAACAGACTACCTTCCATAATGACAAGGCTACCACCCATTAGAATAACAAAAATATCGACAACACACTACCTTCCATAATGACAAGGCTACCATCCCTTAGAGTAACAAAAATCTCGACAACAGACTACCTTCCATAATGACGAGGCTACCATCCATTGGAGTAACAAAGATATCAACAACATACTACCTTCCATAATTACAAGGATACCATCCATTGGAGTAACAAAAATCACGACAATAGACTACCTTCCATAATGACAAGGCTACAATACATTGGAATAACAAAAATATCGACAACACACTACCTTCCATAATGACAAGGCTACCATCCAATGGAGTTACAAAAATCTCGACAACAGACTACCTTCAATAATGACAAGTCTACCATCCATTGGACTAACAAAAATCTGAACAACAGACTCCTTCCTTAATGTCAAGGCTACCATCCATTGGAGTAACAAAAATCACAACGACAGACTGCCTTCCATAATGACAAGGCTACCATCCATTACAGTAACAAAAATCTCGACAACAGAGTACCTTCCATAATGACAAGGCTACCATCCATTAGAATAACAAAAATCTGGACAACATACTACTTTCCATAATGACAAGGCTACCATCCATTAGAGTGACAAAAATATCAACAAGAGACTAGCTTCCATAATGAGAAGACTACCATCCATTGGAGTAATAAAAATCTTGACAATAGACTATCTTCCATAATGACAAGGCTACCATCCATTGGAGTAGCAAAAATCATAAAACAAACTACCTTCCATAATGACTAGGCTACCATCCATTGAAATAACAAAAATCTCGACAATAGACTACCTTCCCTAATTACAAGGCTACCATCCATTGTTGTAACAAAAATATGGACAACAGACTACCTTCCATAATAACAAGGCTACCATCCATTGGAGTAACAAAAATCCAGACAACAAACTACCTTCCATAATGACAAGGCTACCATCCATTAGAGTAACAAAAATATGGACAACATACTACTTTCCATAATGACAAGGCTACCATCCATTGGAGTAACTAAAATATCAACAAGAGACTAGCTTCCATAATGACAAGTCTACCATCCATTTGAGTAACAAAAATCTTGACAACAGACTACCTTCCATAATGACAAGGCTACCATCCATTGGAGTTACAAAAATCTCAAAACAAACTACCTTCCATAATTACTAGGCTACCATCCATTGGAATAACAAAAATCTTGAAAACAGACTACCTTCCATAATGACAAGGCTAAATTCCAATGGAGTAACAAAAATCTCGACAATAGACTACCTTCAATAAAGACGAGGCTACCATACATTGTATTAACAGAAATCTGAACAACAGACTACCTTCCATAATGATAAGGCTTCCATCCATTGGATTGACAAAAATCAAAACGACAGACTACCTTCCATAATGCAAGGCTAGCATCCACTGGAGTAACCAAAATCTCGACAACAGACTACCTTCAATAATGACAAGGCTACCATCCATTAAAGTATCAAAAATCTCGACGACAAACTACCTTACATAATAACTAGTCTACCATCCATTGGAGTAACAAAGACATCAACAACAGACTACCTTCCGTAATGACAAGGCTACCATCCATTATTGTAACAAAAATCTCGACAACAGACTACCTTCCATAATAACAAGGCAACCATCCATTGTAGTAACAAAAATCATGACAATAGACTACCTTCCATAATGACATGGTTACCATCCATTGGAATAACAAAAATATCGACAACACAATGCCTTCCATAATGACAAGGCTACCGTCCATTGTTGTAACAAAAATCTGGACAACAAACTACCTTCCATAATGACAAGGCTACCATCCATTGGAGTAACAAAAATCCAGACAACAGACTACCTTCCATAATGACAAGGCTACCACCCATTAGAATAACAAAAATATCGACAACACACTACCTTCCATAATGACAAGGCTACCATCCCTTAGAGTAACAAAAATCTCGACAACAGACTACCTTCCATAATGACGAGGCTACCATCCATTGGAGTAACAAAGATATCAACAACATACTACCTTCCATAATTACAAGGATACCATCCATTGGAGTAACAAAAATCACGACAATAGACAACCTTCCATAATGACAAGGCTACAATACATTGGAATAACAAAAATATCGACAACACACTACCTTCCATAATGACAAGGCTACCATCCAATGGAGTTACAAAAATCTCGACAACAGACTACCTTCAATAATGACAAGTCTACCATCCATTGGACTAACAAAAATCTGAACAACAGACTCCTTCCTTAATGTCAAGGCTACCATCCATTGGAGTAACAAAAATCACAACGACAGACTGCCTTCCATAATGACAAGGCTACCATCCATTACAGTAACAAAAATCTCGACAACAGAGTACCTTCCATAATGACAAGGCTACCATCCATTAGAATAACAAAAATCTGGACAACATACTACTTTCCATAATGACAAGGCTACCATCCATTAGAGTGACAAAAATATCAACAAGAGACTAGCTTCCATAATGACAAGACTACCATCCATTGGAGTAATAAAAATCTTGACAATAGACTATCTTCCATAATGACAAGGCTACCATCCATTGGAGTAACAAAAATCATAAAACAAACTACCTTCCATAATGACTAGGCTACCATCCATTGAAATAACAAAAATCTCGACAATAGACTACCTTCCCTAATGACAAGGCTACCATCCATTGTTGTAACAAAAATATGGACAACAGACTACCTTCCATAATAACAAGGCTACCATCCATTGGAGTAACAAAAATCCAGACAACAAACTACCTTCCATAATGACAAGGCTACCATCCATTGGAGTAACAAAAATATCGACAACAGACTACCTTCCATAATGAGAAGGCTACCATCCATTGGAATAACAAAAATATCGATAACACACTACCTTTCATAATGACAAGGCTACCGTACCTTAGAGTAACAAAAAAATCGACAACGGACTACCTTCCATAATGACAAGGCAACCATCCATTGCAGTAACAATGATATCGACAACATACTACCTTCCATAATGTCAAGGATACCAGCCATTGGAGTAACAAAAATCACGACAATAGACTATGTTCCATAATGACAAGGATACCATACATTGGAATAACAAAAATATCGACAACACACTACCTTCCATAATGACATGGCTACCATCCCTTAAAGCAACAAAAATCTCGACAACGGACTACCTTCCATAATGACAAGGCTACCACCCATTTGAGTAACAAAGATATCGATAACATAATACTTTCCATAATGACAAGGATACCATCCATTGGAGTAAAAAAAATCACGACAATAGACTACCTTCCATAATGACAAGGCTACCATACATTGGAAGAACAAAAATATCGATAACACACTACCTTCCATAATGACAAGGTTACCATCCAATGGAGTAACAAAAATCTCGACAACAGACTACCTTCCATAATGAGAAGTCTACCATCCATTGGAGTAACAAAAATCTGAACAACAGACTATCGTCCTTAATGACAAGGCTACCATCCATTGGAGTAACAGAAATCACAACGACAGACTACCTTCCGTAATTACAAGGCTACCATCCATTGCAGTAACAAAAATATAGACAACAGACTACCTTCCATAATGACAAGGCTACCATCCATTAGAGAAACAAAAATATGGACAACATACTACTTTCCATAATGACAAGGCTACCATCCATTGAAGTAACAAAAATATCAACAAGAGACTAGCTTCCATAATGACAAGTCTACCATCCATTTGAGTAACAAAAATCTTGACAACAGACTACCTTCCATAACGACAAGGCTACCATCCATTGGAGTAACAAAAATCTCAAAACAAACTACCTTCCATAATTACTAGGCTACCATCCATTGGAATAACAAAAATCTCGAAAACAGACTACCTTCCATAATGACAAGGCTATGATCCAATGGAGTAACAAAAATCTCGACAATAGACTACCTTCAATAAAGACGAGCCTACCATACATTGTATTAACAGAAATCTGAACAACAGACTACCTTCCATAATGACAAGGCTTCCATCCATTGGATTGACAAAAATCAAAACGACAGACTACCTTCCATAATGCAAGGCTAGCATCCATTGGAGTAACCAAAATCTCGACAACAAACTACCTTCCATAATGACAAGGCTACCATCCATTAGAGTATCAAAAATCTCGACAACAAACTACCTTACATAATAACTAGGCTACCATCCATTGGAGTAACAAAGACATCAACAACAGACTACCTTCCGTAATGACAAGGCTACCATCCATTATTGTTACAAAAATCTCGACAACAGAATACCTTCCATAATGACAAGGCTACCATCCATTGTAGTAACAAAAATAATGACAATAGACTACCTTCCATAATGACATGGTTACCATCCATTGGAATAACAAAAATATCGACAACACAATACCTTCCATAATGACAAGGCTACCATCCATTGTTGTAACAAGAATCTGGACAACAGACTACCTTCCATAATGACAAGGCTACCATCCATTGGAGTTACAAAAATCCAGACAACAGACTACCTTCCATAATGACAAGGCTACCACCCATTGGAATAACAAAAATATCGACAACACACTATCTTCCATAATGACAAGGCTACCATCCCTTAGAGTAACAAAAATCTCGACAACGGACTACCTTCCATAATGACAAGGCTACCATCCATTGGAGTAACAAAGATATCAACAACATACTACCTTCCATAATTACAAGGATACCATCCATTGGAGTAACAAAAATCACGACAATAGACTACCTTCCATAATGACAAGGCTACCATACATTGGAATAACAAAAATATCGACAACACACTACCTTCCATAATGACAAGGCTACCATCCAATGGAGTTACAAAAATCTCGACAACAGACTACCTTCAATAATGACAAGTCTACCATCCATTGGACTAACAAAAATCTGAACAACAGACTCCTTCCTTAATGTCAAGGCTACCATCCATTGGAGTAACAAAAATCACAACGACAGACTGCCTTCCATAATGACAAGGCTACCATCCATTACAGTAACAAAAATCTCGACAACAGAGTACCTTCCATAATGACAAGGCTACCATCCATTAGAATAACAAAAATCTGGACAACATACTACTTTCCATAATGACAAGGCTACCATCCATTAGAGTGACAAAAATATCAACAAGAGACTAGCTTCCATAATGAGAAGACTACCATCCATTGGAGTAATAAAAATCTTGACAATAGACTATCTTCCATAATGACAAGGCTACCATCCATTGGAGTAACAAAAATCATAAAACAAACTACCTTCCATAATGACTAGGCTACCATCCATTGAAATAACAAAAATCTCGACAATAGACTACCTTCCCTAATGACAAGGCTACCATCCATTGTTGTAACAAAAATATGGACAACAGACTACCTTCCATAATAACAAGGCTACCATCCATTGGAGTAACAAAAATCCAGACAACAAACTACCTTCCATAATGACAAGGCTACCATCCATTAGAGTAACAAAAATATGGACAACATACTACTTTCCATAATGACAAGGCTACCATCCATTGGAGTAACTAAAATATCAACAAGAGACTAGCTTCCATAATGACAAGTCTACCATCCATTTGAGTAACAAAAATCTTGACAACAGACTACCTTCCATAATGACAAGGCTACCATCCATTGGAGTTACAAAAATCTCAAAACAAACTACCTTCCATAATTACTAGGCTACCATCCATTGGAATAACAAAAATCTTGAAAACAGACTACCTTCCATAATGACAAGGCTAAATTCCAATGGAGTAACAAAAATCTCGACAATAGACTACCTTCAATAAAGACGAGGCTACCATACATTGTATTAACAGAAATCTGAACAACAGACTACCTTCCATAATGATAAGGCTTCCATCCATTGGATTGACAAAAATCAAAACGACAGACTACCTTCCATAATGCAAGGCTAGCATCCACTGGAGTAACCAAAATCTCGACAACAGACTACCTTCAATAATGACAAGGCTACCATCCATTAAAGTATCAAAAATCTCGACGACAAACTACCTTACATAATAACTAGTCTACCATCCATTGGAGTAACAAAGACATCAACAACAGACTACCTTCCGTAATGACAAGGCTACCATCCATTATTGTAACAAAAATCTCGACAACAGACTACCTTCCATAATGACAAGGCAACCATCCATTGTAGTAACAAAAATCATGACAATAGACTACCTTCCATAATGACATGGTTACCATCCATTGGAATAACAAAAATATCGACAACACAATGCCTTCCATAATGACAAGGCTACCGTCCATTGTTGTAACAAAAATCTGGACAACAAACTACCTTCCATAATGACAAGGCTACCATCCATTGGAGTAACAAAAATCTAGACAACAGACTACCTTCCATAATGACAAGGCTACCACCCATTAGAATAACAAAAATATCGACAACACACTACCTTCCATAATGACAAGGCTACCATCCCTTAGAGTAACAAAAATCTCGACAACAGACTACCTTCCATAATGACGAGGCTACCATCCATTGGAGTAACAAAGATATCAACAACATACTACCTTCCATAATTACAAGGATACCATCCATTGGAGTAACAAAAATCACGACAATAGACTACCTTCCATAATGACAAGGCTACAATACATTGGAATAACAAAAATATCGACAACACACTACCTTCCATAATGACAAGGCTACCATCCAATGGAGTTACAAAAATCTCGACAACAGACTACCTTCAATAATGACAAGTCTACCATCCATTGGACTAACAAAAATCTGAACAACAGACTCCTTCCTTAATGTCAAGGCTACCATCCATTGGAGTAACAAAAATCACAACGACAGACTGCCTTCCATAATGACAAGGCTACCATCCATTACAGTAACAAAAATCTCGACAACAGAGTACCTTCCATAATGACAAGGCTACCATCCATTAGAATAACAAAAATCTGGACAACATACTACTTTCCATAATGACAAGGCTACCATCCATTAGAGTGACAAAAATATCAACAAGAGACTAGCTTCCATAATGACAAGACTACCATCCATTGGAGTAATAAAAATCTTGACAATAGACTATCTTCCATAATGACAAGGCTACCATCCATTGGAGTAACAAAAATCATAAAACAAACTACCTTCCATAATGACTAGGCTACCATCCATTGAAATTACAAAAATCTCGACAATAGACTACCTTCCCTAATGACAAGGCTACCATCCATTGTTGTAACAAAAATATGGACAACAGACTACCTTCCATAATAACAAGGCTACCATCCATTGGAGTAACAAAAATCCAGACAACAAACTACCTTCCATAATGACAAGGCTACCATCCATTGGAGTAACAAAAATATCGACAACAGACTACCTTCCATAATGAGAAGGCTACCATCCATTGGAATAACAAAAATATCGATAACACACTACCTTTCATAATGACAAGGCTACCGTACCTTAGAGTAACAAAAAAATCGACAACGGACTACCTTCCATAATGACAAGGCAACCATCCATTGCAGTAACAATGATATCGACAACATACTACCTTCCATAATGTCAAGGATACCAGCCATTGGAGTAACAAAAATCACGACAATAGACTATGTTCCATAATGACGAGGATACCATACATTGGAATAACAAAAATATCGACAACACACTACCTTCCATAATGACATGGCTACCATCCCTTAAAGCAACAAAAATCTCGACAACGGACTACCTTCCATAATGACAAGGCTACCACCCATTTGAGTAACAAAGATATCGATAACATAATACTTTCCATAATGACAAGGATACCATCCATTGGAGTAAAAAAAATCACGACAATAGACTACCTTCCATAATGACAAGGCTACCATACATTGGAAGAACAAAAATATCGATAACACACTACCTTCCATAATGACAAGGTTACCATCCAATGGAGTAACAAAAATCTCGACAACAGACTACCTTCCATAATGAGAAGTCTACCATCCATTGGAGTAACAAAAATCTGAACAACAGACTATCGTCCTTAATGACAAGGCTACCATCCATTGGAGTAACAGAAATCACAACGACAGACTACCTTCCGTAATTACAAGGCTACCATCCATTGCAGCAACAAAAATATAGACAACAGACTACCTTCCATAATGACAAGGCTACCATCCATTAGAGAAACAAAAATATGGACAACATACTACTTTCCATAATGACAAGGCTACCATCCATTGAAGTAACAAAAATATCAACAAGAGACTAGCTTCCATAATGAAAAGTCTACCATCCATTTGAGTAACAAAAATCTTGACAACAGACTACCTTCCATAACGACAAGGCTACCATCCATTGGAGTAACAAAAATCTCAAAACAAACTACCTTCCATAATTACTAGGCTACCATCCATTGGAATAACAAAAATCTCGAAAACAGACTACCTTCCATAATGACAAGGCTATGATCCAATGGAGTAACAAAAATCTCGACAATAGACTACCTTCAATAAAGACGAGGCTACCATACATTGTATTAACAGAAATCTGAACAACAGACTACCTTCCATAATGACAAGGCTTCCATCCATTGGATTGACAAAAATCAAAACGACAGACTACCTTCCATAATGCAAGGCTAGCATCCATTGGAGTAACCAAAATCTCGACAACAAACAACCTTCCATAATGACAAGGCTACCATCCATTAGAGTATCAAAAATCTCGACAACAAACTACCTTACATAATAACTAGGCTACCATCCATTGGAGTAACAAAGACATCAACAACAGACTACCTTCCGTAATGACAAGGCTACCATCCATTATTGTTACAAAAATCTCGACAACAGAATACCTTCCATAATGACAAGGCTACCATCCATTGTAGTAACAAAAATAATGACAATAGACTACCTTCCATAATGACATGGTTACCATCCATTGGAATAACAAAAATATCGACAACACAATACCTTCCATAATGACAAGGCTACCATCCATTGTTGTAACAAGAATCTGGACAACAGACTACCTTCCATAATGACAAGGCTACCATCCATTGGAGTTACAAAAATCCAGACAACAGACTACCTTCCATAATGACAAGGCTACCACCCATTGGAATAACAAAAATATCGACAACACACTATCTTCCATAATGACAAGGCTACCATCCCTTAGAGTAACAAAAATCTCGACAACGGACTACCTTCCATAATGACAAGGCTACCATCCATTGGAGTAACAAAGATATCAACAACATACTACCTTCCATAATTACAAGGATACCATCCATTGGAGTAACAAAAATCACGACAATAGACTACCTTCCATAATGACAAGGCTACCATACATTAGAATAACAAAAATATCGACAACACACTACCTTCCATAATGACAAGGCTACCATCCAAGGGAGTTACAAAAATCTCGACAACAGACTACCTTCAATAATGACAAGTCTACCATCCATTGGACTAACAAAAATCTGAACAACAGACTCCTTCCTTAATGTCAAGGCTACCATCCATTGGAGTAACAAAAATCACAACGACAGACTGCCTTCCATAATGACAAGGCTACCATCCATTACAGTAACAAAAATCTCGACAACAGAGTACCTTCCATAATGACAAGGCTACCATCCATTAGAATAACAAAATCTGGACAACATACTACTTTCCATAATGACAAGGCTACCATCCATTAGAGTGACAAAAATATCAACAAGAGACTAGCTTCCATAATGACAAGACTACCATCCATTGGAGTAATAAAAATCTTGACAATAGACTATCTTCCATAATGACACGGCTACCATCCATTGGAGTAACAAAAATCATAAAACAAACTACCTTCCATAATGACTAGGCTACCATCCATTGAAATAACAAAAATCTCGACAATAGACTACCTTCCCTAATGACAAGGCTACCATCCATTGTTGTAACAAGAATCTGGATAACAGACTACCTTCCATAATAACAAGGCTACCATCCATTGGAGTAACAAAAATCCAGACAACAGACTACCTTCCATAATGACAAGGCTACTACCCATTGGAATAACAAAAATATCGACAACACACTACCTTCCATAATGACAAGGCTACCATCCATTGGAATAACAAAAATATCGACAACACACTACCTTCCATAATGACAAGGCTACCGTCCCTTAGAGTAACAAAAAAATCGACAACAAACTACCTTCCATAATTACAAGGATACCATCCATTGGAGTAACAAAAATCACGACAATAGACTACCTTCCATAATGACAAGGCTACAATACATTGGAGTAACAAAAATATCGACAATAGACTACGTTCCATAATGACAAGGCTACCATACATTGAAATAACAAAAATATCGACAACACACTACCTTCCATAATGACAAGGCTACCATCCCTTAAAGTAACAAAAATCTAGACAACGGACTAACTTCCATAATGACAAGGCTACCATCCATTTGAGTAACAAAGATATCGATAACATAATACTTTCCATAATGACAAGGATACCATCCATTGGAGTAACAAAAATCACGACATTAGACTACCTTCCATAATGACAAGGCTACCATACATTGGAAGAACAAAAATATCGATAACACACTACCTTCCATAATGACAAGGTTACCATCCAATGGAGTAACAAAAATCTCGACAACAGACTACCTTCCATAATGAGAAGTCTACCATCCATTGGAGTAACAAAAATCTGAACAACAGACTATCGTCCTTAATGACAAGGCTACCATCCATTGGAGTAACAGAAATCACAACGACAGACTACCTTCCGTAATGAAAAGGCTACCATCCATTGCAGTAACAAAAATCTCGACAACAGACTACCTTCCATAATGACAAGGCTACCATCCATTAGAGTAACAAAAATATGGACAACATACTACTTTCCATAAGACAAGGCTACCATCCATTGGAGTAACAAGAATATCAACAAGAGACTAGCTTCTATAATGACAAGACTACCATCCATTTGATTAACAAAAATCTTGACAACAGACTACCTTCCATAATGACAAGGCTACCATCCATTGGAGCAACAAATATCTCAAAACAAACTACCTTCCATAATTACTAGGCTACCATCCATTGGAATAACAAAAATCTCGAAAACAGACTACCTTCCATAATGACAAGGCTACGATCCAATGGAGTAACAAATATCTCGACAATAGACTACCTTCAATAAAGACGAGGCTACCATACATTGTATTAACAGAAATCTGAACAATAGACTACCTTCCATAATGATAAGGCTTCCATCCATTGGATTGACAAAAATCAAAATGACAGACTACCTTCCATAATGCAAGGCTAGCATCCATTGGAGTAACCAAAATCTCGACAACAGACTACCTTCCATAATGACAAGGCTACCATCCATTAGAGTATCAAAAATCTCGGCAACAAACTACCTTACATAATAACTAGGCTACCATACATTGGAGTAACAAAGACATCAACAACAGCCTTCCATAATGACAATGCTACCATCCACTGGAATAACAAAAATATCGACACAACACTACCTTCCATAATGACAAGGCTACCATCCATTGTTGTAACAAAAGTCTGGACAACAGACTACCTTCCATAATGACAAGGCTACCATCCATTGGAGTAACAAAAATCCAGACAACAGACTACCATCCATAATGACAAGGCTATCATCCATTGGAGTAACACAAATCTCGACAACAGACTACATTCCATAATGACAAGGCAACCACCCATTGGAATAACAAAAATATCGACAACACACTCCCTTCCATAATGACAAGGCTACCATCCCTTAGAGTAACAAAAATCTCGACAACGGACTACCTTCCATAATGACAAGGCTACCATCCATTGGAGTAACAAAGAAATCGGCAACATACTACCTTCCATAATGACAAGGATACCATCCATTGGAGTAACAAAAATCACGACAATAGACTACCTTCCATAATGACAAGGCTACATTACATTGGAATAACAAAAATATCGACAACACACTACCTTCCATAATGACAAGGCTACCATCCATTGGAGTAACAAAGAAATCGGCAACATACTACCTTCCATAATGACAAGGATACCATCCATTGGAGTAACAAAAATCACGACAATATACAACTTCCATAATGACAAGGCTACCATACATTGGAATAACAAAAATATCGACAACACACTACCTTCCATAATGACAAGGCTAACATCCAATGGAGTAACAAAAATCTCGACAACAGACTACCTTCCATAATGACAAGTCTACCATACATTGGACTAACAAAAATCTGAACAACAGACTCCGTCCTTAATGTCAAGGCTACCATCCATTGAAGTAACAGAAATCACAACGACATACTACCTTCCATAATGACAAGGCTACCATCAATTGTTGTATCAAAAATCTGGACAACAGACTACCTTCCATAATGACAAGGCAACCATCAATAGGAGTAACAAAAATCCAGACAACAGACTACCTTCCATAATGACAAGGCTACCATCCATTGGAGTAACAAAAATCTCGACAATAGACTACCTTCCATAATGAGAAGGCTACCACCCATTGGAATAACAAAAATATCGACAACACACTACTTTCCATAATGATAAGGCTACCATCCCTTAGAGTAACAAAAATCTCGACAACGGACTACCTTCCATAATGACAAGGCTACCATCCATTGGAGTAACAAAGATATCAACAACATACTACCTTCCATAATTACAAGGATAACATTCATTGGAGTAACAAAAATCACGACAATAGACTACCTTCCATAATGACAAGGCTACCATACATTGGAATAACAAAAATATCGACAACACACTACCTTCCATAATGACAAGGCTACCATCCAATGGAGTAACAAAAATCTCGACAATAGACTCCGTCCTTAATATCAAGGCTACCATCCATTGGAGTAACAGAAATCACAACGACAGACTGCCTTCCATAATGACAAGGCTACCATCCATTACAGTAACAAAAATCTCGACAACAGAGTACCTTCCATAATGACAAGGCTACCATCCATTAGAGTAACAAAAATTTGGACAACATACTACTTTCCATAATGACAAGGCTACCATCCATTAGAGTGACAAAAATATCAACAAGAGACTAGCTTCCATAATGACAAGACTACCATCCATGGGAGTAATAAAAATCTTGACAACAGACTACCTTCCATAATGACAAGGTTACCATCCATTGAAGTAATAAAAAGCTTAAAACAAACTACCTTCCATAATGACTAGGCTACCATCCTTTGGAATAACATAAATCTCGACAATAGACTACCTTCCATAATGACAAGGCTACGATCCAATGGAGTAACAAAAATCTTGACAATAGACTACCTTCAATAATGACGAGGCTACCATACATTGTATTAACAGAAATCTAAACAAGAGACTACCTTCCATATCGCAAGGCTAGCATCCATTGAAGTAACCAAAATCTCGACAACAGACTACCTTCCATAATGACGAGGCGACCATCCATTAGAGTAACAAAAATCTCGACAACAAACTACCTTACATAATAAGTAGGCTACCATCCATTGGAGTAACAAAGAAATCAACAACATACTACCTTCCATAATGACAAGGCTACCATGCATTATTGTTAAAAAAATCTCTCCAACAGACTACCTTCCATAATGACAAGGCTACCATCCATTGTTGTAACAAAATTCTGGACAACAGACTACCTTCCATAATGACAAGGCTACCATCCATTATAGTAACAAAAATCTCGACAATAGACTACCTTCCATAATGACAAGGCAACCATCCATTGGAGTAACAAAAATCTCGACAACATACTACGTTCCATAATGACAAGGCTACTGTCCCTTAGAGTAACAAAAATCTCGACAACGGACTACCTTCCATAATGACAAGGCTACCATCCATTGGAGTAACAAAGATATCGATAACATAATACCTTCCATAATGACAAGGATACCATCCATTGGAGTAACGAAGTTATCGACAACATACTACCTTCCATAATGACAAATATACCAGCCATTGGAGTAACAAAAATCACGACAATAGACTACCTTCCATAATGACAAGGCTACCATACATTGGAATAAAAAAAATATCGACAACACACTACCTTCCATAATGACAACCCTTAAAGTAACAAAAATCTCGACAACGGACTACCTTCCATAATGACAAGGCTACCATCCATTGGAGTAACAAAGATATCGATAACATAATACCTTCCATAATGACAAGGATACCATCAATTGGAGTAACAAAAATCACAACAATAGACTACCTTCCATAATGACAAGGCCACCATACATTGGAAGAACAAAAATATCGACAACACACTACCTTCCATAATGACAAGGCTACCATCCAATGGAGTGACAAAAATCTCGACAATAGACTACCTTCCATAATGAGAAGTCTATCATCCATTGGAGTAATAAAAATCTGAACAACAGACTATCGTCCTTAATAACAAGGCTACCATCCATTGGAGTAACATAAATCACAACGACAGACTACCTTCCATAATGACAAGGCTACTATCCATTGCAGTAACAAAAATTTCGACAACAGACTACCTTCCATAATGACAAGGCTACCATCCAATAGAGTAATAAAAATATGGACAACATACTACTTTCCATAATGACAAGGCTACCATCCATTGGAGTAACAAAAATATCAACAAGAGAATAGCTTCCATAATCACAAGACTACCATCCATTTGAGTAACAAAAATCTTGACAACAGACTACCTTCCATAATGACAAGGCTACCATCCATTGGAGTAACAAAAATCTCGACAATACACTACCTTCAATAAAGACGAGGCTACCATACATTGTATTAACAAAAATCTCAACAACAGACTACCTTCCATAATGATAAGGCTACCATCCATTGGATTCACAAAAATCAAAACAACAGACTACCTTCCATAATGCAAGGCTAGCATCCATTGGAGTAACCAAAATCTCGACAACAGACTACCTTCCATAATGAAAAGGCTACCATCCATCAGAGTATCAAAAATATCGACAATAAACTACCTTACATAATAACTAGGCTACCATCCATTGGAGTAACAAAGACATCAACAACAGACTACCTTCTATAATGACAAGGCTACCATCCATTGTAGTAACAAAAATCATGACAATAGACTACATTCCATAATGACAAGGCTACCATCCATTGGAATAACAAAAATATCGACAACAGACTACCTTCCATAATGACAAGGCTACCATCCATTATTGTAACAAAAATCTGGACAACAGACTACCTTCCATAATGACAAGGCTACCATCCATTGGAGTAACAAAAATCCAGACAACCGACTACCTTCCATAATGACAAGGCTACCATCCATTGGAGTACCACAAATCTCGACAACAGACTACATTCCATAATGACAAGGCTACCACCCATTGGAATAACAAAAATATCGACAACACACTACCTTCCATAATGACAAGGCTACCATCCCTTAGACTAACAAAAATATCGACAACAGACTACCTTCCATAATGACAAGGCTACCATCCATTGGAGTAACAATGAAATCGGCAACATACTATCTTCCATAATGACAAGGATACCATCCATTGGAGTAACAAAAATCAAGATAATAGACTACCTTCCATAATGACAAGGCTACCATACATTGGAATAACAAAAATATCGACAACACACTACCTTCCATAATGACAAGGCTATCATCCAATGGAGTAACAAAAATCTCGACAATAGACTACCTTCCATAATGACAAGTCTACCATCCATTGGACTAACAAAAATCTAAACAACAGACTCCGTCCTTAATGTCAAGGCTACCATCCATTGGAGTAACAGAAATCACAACGACTGACTACCATCCATAATGACATGGCTACCATCCATTGTTGTAACAAAAATCTGGACAATAGACTACCTTCCATAATGACAAGGCTACCATCCATCGGAGTAACAAAAATCCAGACAACAGACTACCTTCCATAATGACAAGGCTACCATCCATTGGAGTAACAAAAATCTCGAAAACAGACTACCTTCCATAATGAGAAGGCTACCATCCATTGGAATAACAAAAATATCGACAACACACTACCTTCCATAATGACAAGGCTACCATCCCTAAGGGTAACAAAAATCTTGACAACGGACTACCTTCCATAATGACAAGGCTACCATCCATTGGAGTAACAAAGATATCGACAACATACTACCTTCCATAATGACAAGGATACCATCCATTGGAGTAACAAAAATCTCGACAACAGACTACCTTCCATAATGAGAAGGATACCATCCATTGGAATAACAAAAATATGGACAACATATTACTTTCCATAATGACAAGGCTACAATCCATTGGAGTAACAAAAATATCAACAAGAGACTAGCTTCCATAATGACAAGACTACCATCAATTTGAGTAACAAAAATCTTGACAACGGACTACCTTCCATAATGACAAGGCTACCATCCATTGGAGCAACAAAAATCTCAAAACAAACTACCTTCCATAATTACTAGGCTACCATCCATTGGAATAACCAAAATCTCGAAAACAGACTACCTTCCACAATGAGAAGGCTACGACCCAATGGAGTAACAAAAATCTCGATAATAGACTACCTTCAATAAAGAAGAGGCTACCATACATTGTATTACCAGAAATCTGAACAACAAACTACCTTCCATAATAATAAGGCTTCCATCCATTGGATTGACAAAAATCAAAATGATAGACTACCTTCCATAATGCAAGGCTAGCATCCATTGGAGTAACCAAAATCTCGACAACAGACTACCTTCCATAATGACAAGGCTACCATCCATTACAGTAACAAAAATATAGACAACAGACTACCTTCCCTAATGACAAGGCTACCATCCATTGTTGTATCAAAAATATGGACAACAGACTACCTTCCATAATGACAACGCTACCATCCATTGGAGTAACAAAAATCCAGACAACAAACTACCTTCCATAATGACAAGGCTACCATCCATTGGAGTAACAAAAATCTCGACAACAGACTACCTTCCATAATGAGAAGGATACCATCCATTGGAATAACAAAAATATCGACAACACACTACCTTCCATAATGACAAGGCTATTGTCCCTTAGAGTAACAAAAATCTCGACAACGGACTACCTTCCATAATGACAAGGCTACCATCCATTGGAGTAACAAAGATATCGATAACATAATACCTTCCATAATGACAAGGATACCATCCATTGGAGTAACGAAGATATCGACAACATACTACCTTCCATAATGACAAATATACCAGCCATTGAAGTAACAAAAATCACGACAATAGACTACCTTCCATAATGACAAGGCTACCATACATTGGAATAAAAAAAATATCGACAACACACTACCTTCCATAATGACAAGGCTACCATCCATTGGAGTAACAAAAATCCAGACAATAGACTACCTTCCATAATGACAAGCCTATCATCCATTGGAGTAACACAAATCTCGACAACAGACTACATTCCATAATGACAAGGCTACCACCCATTGGAATAACAAAAATATCGACAACACACTACCTTCCATAATGACAAGGCTACCATCCCTTAGAGTAACAAAAATCTCGACAACAGACTACCTTCCATAATGACAAGGCTACCATCCATTGGAGTAACAAAGAAATCGGCAACATACTACCTTCCATAATGACAAGGATACCATCCATTGGAGTAACAAAAATCACGACAATATACTACCTTCCATAATGACAAGGCTACCATACATTGGAATAACAAAAATATCGACAACACACTACCTTCCATAATGACAAGGCTAACATCCAATGGAGTAACAAAAATCTCGACAACAGACTATCTTCCATAATGACAAGGCTACCATCCATTAGAATAACAAAAATCTGGACAACATACTACTTTCCATAATGACAAGGCTACCATCCATTAGAGTGACA
This sequence comes from Vicia faba, assembly GCA_948472305.1. Classification (NCBI taxonomy): domain Eukaryota; kingdom Viridiplantae; phylum Streptophyta; class Magnoliopsida; order Fabales; family Fabaceae; genus Vicia; species Vicia faba. The sequence continues at coordinate 657,321,605 of OX451740.1, forward strand.
AAAATATCAACAAGAGACTAGCTTCCATAATGACAAGACTACCATCAATTTGAGTAACAAAAATCTTGACAACGGACTACCTTCCATAATGACAAGGCTACCATCCATTGGAGCAACAAAAATCTCAAAACAAACTACCTTCCATAATTACTAGGCTACCATCCATTGGAATAACCAAAATCTCGAAAACAGACTACCTTCCACAATGAGAAGGCTACGACCCAATGGAGTAACAAAAATCTCGATAATAGACTACCTTCAATAAAGAAGAGGCTACCATACATTGTATTACCAGAAATCTGAACAACAAACTACCTTCCATAATAATAAGGCTTCCATCCATTGGATTGACAAAAATCAAAATGATAGACTACCTTCCATAATGCAAGGCTAGCATCCATTGGAGTAACCAAAATCTCGACAACAGACTACCTTCCATAATGACAAGGCTACCATCCATTACAGTAACAAAAATATAGACAACAGACTACCTTCCCTAATGACAAGGCTACCATCCATTGTTGTATCAAAAATATGGACAACAGACTACCTTCCATAATGACAACGCTACCATCCATTGGAGTAACAAAAATCCAGACAACAAACTACCTTCCATAATGACAAGGCTACCATCCATTGGAGTAACAAAAATCTCGACAACAGACTACCTTCCATAATGAGAAGGATACCATCCATTGGAATAACAAAAATATCGACAACACACTACCTTCCATAATGACAAGGCTACTGTCCCTTAGAGTAACAAAAATCTCGACAACGGACTACCTTCCATAATGACAAGGCTACCATCCATTGGAGTAACAAAGATATCGATAACATAATACCTTCCATAATGACAAGGATACCATCCATTGGAGTAACGAAGATATCGACAACATACTACCTTCCATAATGACAAATATACCAGCCATTGAAGTAACAAAAATCACGACAATAGACTACCTTCCATAATGACAAGGCTACCATACATTGGAATAAAAAAAATATCGACAACACACTACCTTCCATAATGACAAGGCTACCATCCATTGGAGTAACAAAAATCCAGACAATAGACTACCTTCCATAATGACAAGCCTATCATCCATTGGAGTAACACAAATCTCGACAACAGACTACATTCCATAATGACAAGGCTACCACCCATTGGAATAACAAAAATATCGACAACACACTACCTTCCATAATGACAAGGCTACCATCCCTTAGAGTAACAAAAATCTCGACAACAGACTACCTTCCATAATGACAAGGCTACCATCCATTGGAGTAACAAAGAAATCGGCAACATACTACCTTCCATAATGACAAGGATACCATCCATTGGAGTAACAAAAATCACGACAATATACTACCTTCCATAATGACAAGGCTACCATACATTGGAATAACAAAAATATCGACAACACACTACCTTCCATAATGACAAGGCTAACATCCAATGGAGTAACAAAAATCTCGACAACAGACTATCTTCCATAATGACAAGGCTACCATCCATTAGAATAACAAAAATCTGGACAACATACTACTTTCCATAATGACAAGGCTACCATCCATTAGAGTGACAAAAATATCAACAAGAGACTAGCTTCCATAATGACAAGACTACCGTCCATTGGAGTAATAAAAATCTTGACAATAGACTATCTTCCATAATGACAAGGCTACCATCCATTGGAGTAACAAAAATCTTAAAACAAACTACCTTCCATAATGACTAGGCTACCATCCATTGAAATAACAAAAATCTCGACAATAGACTACCTTCCCTAATGACAAGGCTACCATCCATTGTTGTAACAAAAATATGGATAACAGACTACCTTCCATAATGACAAGACTACCGTCCCTTAGAGTAACAAAAAAATTGACAACGAACTACCTTCCATAATGACAAGGTAACCATCCATTGGAGTAACAAAGATATCGACAACATACTACCTTCCATAATGACAAGGATACCAGCCATTGGAGTAACAAAAATCACGACAATAGACAATGTTCCATAATGACAAGGCTACCATACATTGGAATAACAAAAATATCGACAACACACTACCTTCCATAATGACAAGGCTACCATCCCTTAAAGTAACAAAAATCTAGACAACGGACTAACTTCCATAATGACAAGGCTACCATCCATTTGAGTAACAAAGATATCGAAAACATAATACTTTCCATAATGACAAGGATACCATCCATTGGAGTAACAAAAATCACGACAATAGACTACCTTCCATAATGACAAGGCTACCATACATTGGAAGAACAAAAATATCGATAACACACTACCTTCCATAATGACAAGGCTACCATCCATTGTTGTAACAAAAGTCTGGACAACAAACTACCTTCCATAATGACAAGGCTACCATCCATTGGAGTAACAAAAATCCAGACAACAGACTACCTTCCATAATGACAAGGCTATCATCCATTGGAGTAACACAAATCTCGACAACAGACTACATTCCATAATGACAAGGCTACCACCCATTGGAATAACAAAAATATCGACAACACACTACCTTCCATAATGACAAGGCTACCATCCCTTAGAGTAACAAAAATCTCGACAACAGACTACCTTCCATAATGACAAGGCTACCATCCATTGGAGTAACAAAGAAATCGGCAACATACTACCTTCCATAATGACAAGGATACCATCCATTGGAGTAACAAAAATCACGACAATATACTACCTTCCATAATGACAAGGCTACCATACATTGGAATAACAAAAATATCGACAACACACTACCTTCCATAATGACAAGGCTAACATCCAATGGAGTAACAAAAATCTCGACAACAGACTACCTTCCATAATGACAAGGCTACCATCCATTAGAATAACAAAAATCTGGACAACATACTACTTTCCATAATGACAAGGCTACCATCCATTACAGTGCCAAAAATATCAACAAGAGACTAGCTTCCATAATGACAAGACTACCGTCCATTGGAGTAATAAAAATCTTGACAATAGACTATCTTCCATAATGACAAGGCTACCATCCATTGGAGTAACAAAAATCTTAAAACAAACTACCTTCCATAATGACTAGGCTACCATCCATTGAAATAACATAAATCTCGACAATAGACTACCTTCCCTAATGACAAGGCTACCATCCATTGTTGTAACAAAAATATGGATAACAGACTACCTTCCATAATGACAAGGCTACCGTCCCTTAGAGTAACAAAAAAATCGACAACGAACTACCTTCCATAATGACAAGGCAACCATCCATTGGAGTAAGAAAGATATCGACAACATACTACCTTCCATAATGACAAGGATACCAGCCATTGGAGTAACAAAAATCACGACAATAGACTACGTTCCATAATGACAAGGCTACCATACATTGGAATAACAAAAATATCGACAACACACTACCTTCCATAATGACAAGGCTACCATCCCTTAAAGTAACAAAAATCTAGATAACGGACTAACTTCCATAATGACAAGGCTACCATCCATTTGAGTAACAAAGATATCGATAACATAATACTTTCCATAATGACAAGGATACCATCCATTGGAGTAACAAAAATCACGACAATGGACTACCTTCCATAATGACAAGGCTACCATACATTGGAAGATCAAAAATATCGATAACACACTACCTTCCATAATGACAAGGTTACCATCCAATGGAGTAACAAAAATCTCGACAACAGACTACCTTCCATAATGAGAAGTCTACCATCCATTGGAGTAACAAAAATCTGAACAACAGACTATCGTCCTTAATGACAAGGCTACCATCCATTGGAGTAACAGAAATCACAACGACAGACTACCTTCCGTAATGACAAGGCTACCATCCATTGCAGTAACAAAAACCTCGACAATAGACTACCTTCCATAATGACAAGGCTACCATCCATTAGAGTAACAAAAATATGGACAACATACTACTTTCCATAATGACAAGGCTACCATCCATTGGAGTAACAAGAATATCAACAATAGACTAGCTTCGATAATGACAAGACTACCATCCATTTGATTAACAAAAATCTTGACAACAGACTACCTTCCATAATGACAAGGCTACCATCCATTGGAGCAACAAATATCTCAAAACAAACTACCTTCCATAATTACTAGGCTACCATCCATTGGAATAACAAAAATCTCGAAAACAGACTACCTTCCATAATGACAAGGCTACGATCCAATGGAGTAACAAATATCTCGACAATAGACTACCTTCAATAAAGACGAGGCTACCATACATTGTATTAACAGAAATCTGAACAACAGACTACCTTCCATAATGATAAGGCTTCCATCCATTGGATTAACAAAAATCAAAACGACAGACTACCTTCCATAATGCAAGTCTAGCATCCATTGGAGTAACCAAAATCTCGACAACAGACTACCTTCCATAATGACAAGGCTACCATCCATTAGAGTATCAAAAATTCTGACAACAACCTACCTTACATAATAAATAGGCTACCATCCATTGGAGTAACAAAGACATCAACAATAGACTACCTTCCATAATGACAATGCTACCATCCATTATTGTAACAAAAATCTCCACAACAGCCTACCTTCTATAATGACAAAACTACCATCCATTGTAGTAACAAAAATCATGAAAATAGACTACCTTCCATAATGACAAGGCTACCATCCACTGGAATAACAAAAATATCGACACCACACTACCTTCCATAATGACAAGGCTACCATCCATTGTTGTAACAAAAGTCTGGACAACAGACTACCATCCATAATGACAAGGCTACCATCCATTGGAGTAACAAAAATCCAGACAACAGACTACCTTCCATAATGACAAGGCTATCATCCATTGGAGTAACACAAATCTCGACAACAGACTACATTCCATAATGACAAGGCTACCACCCATTGGAATAACAAAAATATCGACAACACACTACCTTCCATAATGACAAGGCTACCATCCCTTAGAGTAACAAAAATCTCGACAACAGACTACCTTCCATAATGACAAGGCTACCATCCATTGGAGTAACAAAGAAATCTGCAACATACTACCTTCCATAATGACAAGGATACCATCCATTGGAGTAACAAAAATCATGACAATATACTACCTTCCATAATGACAAGGCTACCATACATTGGAATAAAAAAAATATCGACAACACACTACCTTCCATAATGACAAGGCTAACATCCAATGGAGTAACAAAAATCTCGACAACAGACTACCTTCCATAATGAGAAGTCTACCATCCATTGGAGTAACAAAAATCTGAACAACAGACTATCGTCCTTAATGACAAGGCTACCATCCATTGGAGTAACAGAAATCACAACGACAGACTACCTTCCGTAATGACAAGGCTACCATCCATTGCAGTAACAAAAACCTCGACAACAGACTACCTTCCATAATGACAAGGCTACCATCCATTAGAGTAACAAAAATATGGACAACATACTACTTTCCATAATGACAAGGCTACCATCCATTGGAGTAACAAGAATATCAACAATAGACTAGCTTCGATAATGACAAGACTACCATCCATTTGATTAACAAAAATCTTGACAACAGACTACCTTCCATAATGACAAGGCTACCATCCATTGGAGCAACAAATATCTCAAAACAAACTACCTTCCATAATTACTAGGCTACCATCCATTGGAATAACAAAAATCTCGAAAACAGACTACCTTCCATAATGACAAGGCTACGATCCAATGGAGTAACAAATATCTCGACAATAGACTACCTTCAATAAAGACGAGGCTACCATACATTGTATTAACAGAAATCTGAACAACAGACTACCTTCCATAATGATAAGGCTTCCATCCATTGGATTGACAAAAATCAAAACGACAGACTACCTTCCATAATGCAAGTCTAGCATCCATTGGAGTAACCAAAATCTCGACAACAGACTACCTTCCATAATGACAAGGCTACCATCCATTAGAGTATCAAAAATTCCGACAACAACCTACCTTACATAATAAATAGGCTACCATCCATTGGAGTAACAAAGACATCAACAATAGACTACCTTCCATAATGACAATGCTACCATCCATTATTGTAACAAAAATCTCCACAACAGCCTACCTTCTATAATGACAAAACTACCATCCATTGTAGTAACAAAAATCATGAAAATAGACTACCTTCCATAATGACAAGGCTACCATCCACTGGAATAACAAAAATATCGACACCACACTACCTTCCATAATGACAAGGCTACCATCCATTGTTGTAACAAAAGTCTGGACAACAGACTACCATCCATAATGACAAGGCTACCATCCATTGGAGTAACAAAAATCCAGACAACAGACTACCTTCCATAATGACAAGGCTATCATCCATTGGAGTAACACAAATCTCGACAACAGACTACATTCCATAATGACAAGGCTACCACCCATTGGAATAACAAAAATATCGACAACACACTACCTTCCATAATGACAAGGCTACCATCCCTTAGAGTAACAAAAATCTCGACAACAGACTACCTTCCATAATGACAAGGCTACCATCCATTGGAGTAACAAAGAAATCTGCAACATACTACCTTCCAAAATGACAAGGATACCATCCATTGGAGTAACAAAAATCATGACAATATACTACCTTCCATAATGACAAGGCTACCATACATTGGAATAAAAAAAATATCGACAACACACTACCTTCCATAATGACAAGGCTAACATCCAATGGAGTAACAAAAATCTCGACAACAGACTACCTTCCATAATGACAAGGCTACCATCCATTAGAATAACAAAAATCAGGACAACATACTACTTTCCATAATGACATGGCTACCATCCATTAGAGTGACAAAAATATCAACAAGAGACTAGCTTCCATAATGACAAGACTACCGTCCATTGGAGTAATAAAAATCTTGACAACAGACTATCTTCCATAATGACAAGGCTACCATCCATTGGAGTAACAAAAATCTTAAAACAAACTACCTTCCATAATGACTAGGCTACCATCCATTGAAATAACAAAAATCTCGACAATAGACTACCTTCCCTAATGACAAGGCTACCATCCATTTTTGTAACAAAAATATGGATAACAGACTACCTTCCATAATAACAAGGCTACCATCCATTGGAGTAACAAAAATCCAGACAACAAACTACCTTCCATAATGACAAGGCTACCATCCATTGGAGTAACAAAAATCTCGACAACAGACTACCTTCCATAATGAGAAGGCTACCATCCATTGGAATAATAAAAATATCGACAACACACTACCTTCCATAATGACAAGGCTACCGTCCCTTAGAGTAACAAAAAAATCGACAACGAACTAACTTCCATAATGACAAGGCAACCATCCATTGGAGTAACAAAGATATCGACAACATACTACCTTCCATAATGACAAGGATACCAGCCATTGGAGTAAAAAAATCACGACAATAGACTACGTTCCATAATGACAAGGCTACCAAACATTGGAATAACAAAAATATCGACAACACACTACCTTCCATAATGACAAGGCTACCATCCCTTAAAGTAACAAAAATCTAGACAACGGACTAACTTCCATAATGACAAGGCTACCATCCATTTGAGTAACAAAGATATCGATAACATAATACTTTCCATAATGACAAGGATACCATCCATTGGAGTAACAAAAATCACGACAATAGACTACCTTCCATAATGACAAGGCTACCATACATTGGAAGAACAAAAATATCGATAACACACTACCTTCCATAATGACAAGGTTACCATCCAATGGAGTAACAAAAATCTCGACAACAGACTACCTTCCATAATGAGAAGTCTACCATCCATTGGAGTAACAAAAATCTGAACAACAGACTATCGTCCTTAATGACAAGGCTACCATCCATTGGAGTAACAGAAATCACAACGACAGACTACCTTCCGTAATGACAAGGCTACCATCCATTACAGTAACAAAAATCTCGACAACAGACTACCTTCCATAATGACAAGGCTACCATCCATTAGAGTAACAAAAATATGGATAACATACTACTTTCCATAATGACAAGGCTACCATCCATTGGAGTAACAAGAATATCAACAATAGACTAGCTTCGATAATGACAAGACTACCATCCATTTGATTAACAAAAATCTTGACAACAGACTACCTTCCATAATGACAAGGCTACCATCCATTGGAGCAACAAATATCTCAAAACAAACTACCTTCCATAATTACTAGGCTACCATCCATTGGAATAACAAAAATCTCGAAAACAGACTACCTTCCATAATGACAAGGCTACGATCCAATGGAGTAACAAATATCTCGACAATAGACTACCTTCAATAAAGACGAGGCTACCATACATTGTATTAACAGAAATCTGAACAACAGACTACCTTCCATAATGATAAGGCTTCCATCCATTGGATTGACAAAAAGCAAAATGACAGACTACCTTCCATAATGCAAGGCTAGCATCCATTGGAGTAACCAAAATCTCGACAACAGACTACCTTCCATAATGACAAGGCTACCATCCATTAGAGTATCAGAAATCTCGACAACAAACTACCTTACATAATAACTAGGCTACCATCCATTGGAGTAACAAAGAAATCAACAACAGACTACCTTCCCTAATGACAATGCTACCATCCATTATTGTAACAAGAATCTCCACAACAGCCTACCTTTTATAATGACAAAACTACCATCCATTGTAGTAACAAAAATCATGAAAATAGACTACCTTCCATAATGACAACGCTACCATCCACTGGAATAACAAAAATATCGACACAACACTACCTTCCATAATGACAAGGCTACCATCCATTGTTGTAACAAAAGTTTGGACAACAGACTACCTTCCAAAATGACAAGGCTACCATCCATTGGAGTAACAAAAATCCAGACAACAGACTACCTTCCATAATGACAAGGCTATCATCCATTGGAGTAACACAAATCTCGACAACAGACTACATTCCATAATGACAAGGCTACCACCCATTGGAATAACAAAAATATCGACAACACACTACCTTCCATAATGAAAAGGCTACCATCCCTTAGAGTAACAAAAATCTCGACGACGGACTACCTTCCATAATGACAAGGCTACCATCCATTGGAGTAACAAAGAAATCGGCAACATACTACCTTCCATAATGACAAGGATACCATCCATTGGAGTAACAAAAATCACGACAATATACTACCTTCCATAATGACAAGGCTACCATACATTGGAATAACAAAAATATCGACAACACACTACCTTCCATAATGACAAGGCTAACATCCAATGGAGTAACAAAAATCTCGACAACAGACTATCTTCCATAATGACAAGGCTACCATCCATTGGAGTAACAAAAATCTTAAAACAAACTACCTTCCATAATGACTAGGCTACCATCCATTGAAATAACAAAAATATCGACAATAGACTGCCTTCTCTAATGACAAGGCTACCATCTATTGTTGTAACAAAAATATGGATAACAGACTACCTTCCATAATAACAAGGCTACCATCCATTGGAGTAACAAAAATCCAGACAACAAACTACCTTCCATAATGACAAGGCTACCATCCATTGGAGTAACAAAAATCTCGACAACACACTACCTTCCATAATGACAAGGATACCGTCCCTTAGAGTAACAAAAAAATCGACAACGAACTACCTTCCATAATGACAAGGCAACCATCCATTGGAGTAACAAAGATATCGACAACATACTACCTTCCATAATGACAAGGATACCAGCCATTGGAGTAACAAAAATCACGACAATAGACTATGTTCCATAATGACAAGGCTACCATACATTGGAATAACAAAAATATCGACAACACACTACCTTCCATAATGACAAGGCTGCCATCCCTTAAAGTAACAAAAATCTAGACAACGGACTAACTTCCATAATGACAAGGCTACCATCCATTTGAGTAACAAAGATATCGATAACATAATACTTTCCATAATGACAAGGATACCATCCATTGTAGTAACAAAAATCACGACAATAGACTACCTTCCATAATGACAAGGCTACCATACATTGGAAGAACAAAAATATCGATAACACACTACCTTCCATAATGACAAGGTTACCATCCAATGGAGTAACAAAAATCTCGACAACAGACTACCTTCCATAATGAGAAGTCTACCATCCATTGGAGTAACAAAAATCTGAACAACAGACTATCGTCCTTAATGACAAGGCTACCATCCATTGGAGTAACAGAAATCACAACGACAGACTACCTTCCGTAATGACAAGGCTACCATCCATTGCAGTAACAAAAATCTCGACAACAGACTACCTTCCATAATGACAAGGCTACCATCCATTAGAGTAACAAAAATATGGACAACATACTACTTTCCATAATGACAAGGCTACCATCCATTGGAGTAACAAGAATATCAACAATAGACTAGCTTCCATAATGACAAGACTACCATCCATTTGATTAACAAAAATCTTGACAACAGCCTACCTTCCATAATGACAAGGCTACCATCCATTGGAGCAACAAATATCTCAAAACAAACTACCTTCCATAATTACTAGGCTACCATCCATTGGAATAACAAAAATCTCGAAAACAGACTACCTTCCATAATGACAAGGCTACGATCCAATGGAGTAACAAATATCTCGACAATAGACTACCTTCAATAAAGACGAGGCTACCATACATTGTATTAACATAAATCTGAACAACAGACTACCTTCCATAATGATAAGGCTTCCATCCATTGGATTGACAAAAATCAAAACGACAGACTACCTTCCATAATACAAGGCTAGCATCCATTGGAGTAACCAAAATCTCGACAACAGACTACCTTCCATAATGACAAGGCTACCATCCATTAGAGTATCAAAAATCTCGATAACAAACTACCTTACATAATAACTAGGCTACCATCCATTGGAGTAACAAAGACATCAACAACAGACTACCTTCCATAATGACAATGCTACCATCCATTATTGTAACAAAAATCTCCACAACAGCCTACCTTCTATAATGACAAAACCTCCATCCATTGTAGTAACAAAAATCATGAAAATAGACTACCTTCCATAATGACAAGGCTACCATCCACTAGAATAACAAAAATATCGACACAACACTACCTTCCATAATGACAAGGCTACCATCCATTATTGTAACAAAAGTCTGGACAACAGACTACCTTCCATAATGACAAGGCTACCATCCATTGGAGTAACAAAAATCCAGACAACAGACTACCTTCCATAATGACAAGGCTATAATCCATTGGAGTAACACAAATCTCGACAACAGACTACATTCCATAATGACAAGGCTACCACCCATTGGAATAACAAAAATATCGACAACACACTACCTTCCATAATGACAAGGCTACCATCCCTTAGAGTAACAAAAATCTCGACAACGGACTACCTTCCATAATGACAAGGCTACCATCCATTGGAGTAACAAAGAAATCGGCAACATACTACCTTCCATAATGACAAGGATACCATCCATTGGAGTAACAAAAATCACGACAATATACTACCTTCCATAATGACAAGGCTACCATACGTTGGAATAACAAAAATATCGACAACACACTACCTTCCATAATGACAAGGCTAACATCCAATGGAGTCACAAAAATCTCGACAACAGACTACCTTCCATAATGACAAGTCTACCATACATTGGACTAACAAAAATCTGAACAATAGACTCCGTCCTTAATGTCAAGGCTACGATCCATTGAAGTAACAGAAATCACAACGACATACTACCTTCCATAATGACAAGGCTACCATCCATTGTTGTATCAAAAATATGGACAACAGACTACCTTCCATAATGACAAGGCAACCATCCATTGGAGTAACAAAAATCCAGACAACAGACTACCTTCCATAATGACAAGGCTACCATCCATTGGAGTAACAAAAATCCCGACAACAGACTACCTTCCATAATGAGAAGGCTACCACCCATTGGAATAACAAAAATATCGACAACACACTACTTTCCATAATGACAAGGATACCATCCCTTAGAGTAACAAAAATCTCGACAACGGACTACCTTCCATAATGACAAGGCTACCATCCATTGGAGTAACAAAGATATCAACATCATACTACCTTCCATAATTATAAGGATACCATCCATTGGAGTAACAAAAATCACGACAATAGACTACCTTCCATAATGACAAGGCTACCATACATTGGAATAACAAAAATATCGACAACACACTACCTTCCATAATGACAAGGCTACCATCCAAAGGACTAACAAAAATCTCGACAACAGACTACCTTCCATAATGACAAGTCTACCATCCATTGGACTAACAAAAATCTGAACAACAGACTTCGTCCTTAATGTCAAGGCTACCATCCATTGGAGTAACAGATATCACAACGACAGACTGCCTTCCATAATGACAAGGCTACCATCCATTACAGTAACAAAAATCTCGACAACAGAGTACCTTCCATAATGACAAGGCTACCATCCATTAGAGTAACAAAAATCTGGACAACATACTACTTTCCATAATGACAAGGCTACCATCCATTAGAGTGACAAAAATATCAACAAGAGACTAGCTTCCATAATGACAAGACTACCATCCATTGGAGTAATAAAAATCTTGACAACAGACTACCTTCCATAATGACAAGGTTACCATCCATTGAAGTAATAAAAAGCTTAAAACAAACTACCTTCCATAATGACTAGGCTACCATCCATTGGAATAACATAAATCTCGACAATAGACTACCTTCCATAATGACAAGGCTACGATCGAATGGAGTAACAAAAATCTTGACAAAAGACTACCTTCAATAATGACGAGGCTACCATACATTGTATTAATAGAAATCTGAACAAGAGATTACCTTCCATATCGCAAGGCTAGCATCCATTGAAGTAACCATAATCTCGACAACAGACTACCTTCCATAATGACAAGGCGACCATCCATTAGAGTAACAAAAATCTCGACAACAAACTACCTTACATAATAAGTAGGCTACCATCCATTGGAGTAACAAAGACATCAACAACATACTACCTTCCATAATGACAAGGCTACCATCCATTATTGTTAAAAAAATCTCTCCAACAGACTACCTTCCATAATGACAAGGCTACCATCCATTGTAGTAACAAAAATTATGAAAATAGACTACCTTCCATAATGACAAGGCTACCATCCATTGGAACAAAAAAAATATCGACAACACACTACCTTCCATAATGACAAGGCTACCATCCATTGTTGTAACAAAATTCTGGACAACACACTACCTTCCATAATGACAAGGCTACCATCCCTTAAAGTAACAAAAATCTAGACAACGAACTAACTTCCATAATGACAAGGATACCATCCATTGGAGTAACAAAAATCACGACAATAGACTACCTTCCATAATGACAAGGCTACCAAACATTGGAAGAAGAAAAATATCGATAACACACTACCTTCCATAATGACAAGGTTACCATCCAATGGAGTAACAAAAATCTCGACAACAGACTACCTTCCATAATGAGAAGTCTACCATCCATTGGAGTAACAAAAATCTGAACAACAAACTATCGTCCTTAATGACAAGGCTACCATCCATTGGAGTAACAGAAATCACAACGACAGACTACCTTCCGTAATGACAAGGCTACAATCCATTGCAGTAACAAAAATCTAGACAACAGACTACCTTCCATAATGACAAGGCTACCATCCATTAGAGTAACAAAAATATGGACAACATACTACTTTCCATAATGACAAGGCTACCATCCATTTGAGTAACAAGAATATCAACAATAGACTAGCTTCCATAATGACAAGACTACCATCCATTTGATTAACAAAAATCTTGACAACAGACTACCTTCCATAATGACAAGGCTACCATCCATTAGAGCAACAAATATCTCAAAACAAACTACCTTCCATAATTACTAGGCTACCATCCATTGGAATAACAAAAATCTCGAAAACAGACTACCTTCCATAATAACAAGTCTACGATCCAATGGAGTAACAAATATCTCGACAATAGACTACCTTCAATAAAGACGAGGCTACCATACATTGTATTAACAGAAATCTGAACAACAGACTACCTTCCATAATGATAAGGCTTCCATCCATTGGATTGACAAAAATCAAAATGACAGACTACCTTCCATAATGCAAGGCTAGCATCCATTGGAGTAACCAAAATCTCGACAACAGACTACCTTCCATAATGACAAGGCTACCATCCATTAGAGTTTCAAAAATCTCGACAACAAACTACCTTACATAATAACTAGGCTACCATCCATTGGAGTAACAAAGACATCAACAACAGACTACCTTCCATAATGACAATGCTACCATCCATTATTGTAACAAAAATCTCCACAACAACCTACCTTCTATAATGACAAAACTACCATCCATTGTAGTAACAAAAATCATGAAAATAGACTACCTTCCATAATGACAAGGCTACCATCCACTGGAATAACAAAAATATCGACACAACACTACCTTCCATAATGACAAGGCTACCATCCATTGTTGTAACAAAAGTCTTGACAACAGACTACCTTCCATAATGACAAGGCTACCATCCATTGGAGTAACAAAAATCCAGACAACAGACTACCTTCCATAATGACAAGGCTATCATCCATTGGAGTAACACAAATCTCGACAACAGACTACATTCCATAATGACAAGGCTACCACCCATTGGAATAACAAAAATATCGACAACACACTACCTTCCATAATGACAAGGCTACTGTCCCTTTGAGTAACAAAAATCTCGACAACGGACTACCTTCCATAATGACAAGGCTACCATCCATTGGAGTAACAATGAAATCAGCAACATACTATCTTCCATAATGACAAGGATACCATCCATTTGAGTAACAAAAATCAAGACAATAGACTACCTTCCATAATGACAAGGCTACCATACATTGGAATAACAAAAATATCGACAATACACTACCTTCCATAATGACAAGGCTACCATCCAATGGAGTAACAAAAATCTCGACAATAGACTAACTTCCATAATGACAAGTCTACCATCATTGGACTAACAAAAATCTGAACAACAGACTCCATCCTTAATGACAAGGCTACCATCCATTGGAGTAATAGAAATCACAACGACTGACTACCTTCCATAATGACAAGGCTACCATCCATTGTTGTAACAAAAATCTGGACAATAGACTACCTTCCATAATGACAAGGCTACCATCCATTGGAGTAACAAAAATCCAGACAACAGACTACCTTCCATAATGACAAGGCTACCATCCATTGGAGTAACAAAAGTCTCGAAAACAGACTACCTTCCATAATGAGAAGGCTACCATTCATTGGAATAACAAAAATATCGACAACACACTACCTTCCATAATGACAAGGCTACCATACCTTAGGGTAACAAAAATCATAACAACGGACTACCTTCCATAATGACAAGGCTACCATCCATTGGAGTAACAAAGATATCGACAACATACTACCTTCCATAATGACAAGGATACCATCCATTGGAGTAACAAAAATCACGAAAATAGACTACCTTCTGTAATGACAAGGCTGCCATACATTGGAATAACAAAAATATCGACAACACACTACCTTCCATAATGACAAGGCTACCATCCCTTAGAGTAACAAAAATCTCGACAACGGACTACCTTCCATAATGACAAGGCTACCATCCATTGGAGTAACAAAGATATCGACAACATACTACCTTCCATAATGACAAGGATACCATCCATTGGAGTTACAAAAATCACGGCAATAGACTACCTTCCATAATGACAAGGCTACCATACATTGGAATAACAAAAATATCGACAACACATTACCTTCCATAATGACAAGGATACCATCCAATGGAGTAACAAAAATTTGGACAACAGACTACCTTCCATAATGAGAAGTCTACCATCCATTGGAGTAACAAAAATCTCAAAATAAACTACCTTCCATAATGACTAGGCTACCATCCATTGGAATAACAAAAATCTCGACAATAAACTACCTTCAATAATGACGAGGCTACCATACATTGTATTAACAGAAATATGAACAACAGAATACCTTCCATAATGACAAGGCTACCATCCATTGGAGTATCAAAAATCCAGACAACCGACTACCTTCCATAATGACAAGGCTACCATCCATTGGAGTACCACAAATCTCGACAACAGACTACATTCCATAATGACAAGGCTACCACCCATTGGAATAACAAAAATATCGACAACATACTACCTTCCATAATGACAAGGCTACCATCCCTTAGACTAACAAAAATATCGACAACAGACTACCTTCCATAATGACAAGGCTACCATCCATTGGAGTAACAATGAAATCGGCAACATACTATCTTCCATAATGACAAGGATACCATCCATTTGAGTAACAAAAATCAAGACAATAGACTACCTTCCATAATGACAAGGCTACCATACATTGGAATAACAAAAATATCGACAACATACTACCTTCCATAATAACAAGGCTACCATCCAATGGAGTAACAAAAATCTCGACAATAGACTAACTTCCATAATGACAAGTCTACCATCATTGGACTAACAAAAATCTGAACAACAGACTCCATCCTTAATGTCAAGGCTACCATCCATTGGAGTAACAGAAATCACAACGACTGACTACCTTCCATAATGACAAGGCTACCATCCATTGTTGTAACAAAAATCTGGAAAATAGACTACCTTCCATAATGACAAGGCTACCATCCATTGGAGTGACAAAAATCCAGACAACAGACTACCTTCCATAATGACAAGGCTACCATCCATTGGAGTAACAAAAATCTCGAAAACAGACTACCTTCCATAATGAGAAGGCTACCATCCATTGGAATAACAAAAATATCGACAACACACTACCTTCCATAATGACAAGGCTACCATACCTTAGGGTAACAAAAATCATGACAACGGACTACCTTCCATAATGACAAGGCTACCATCCATTGGAGTAACAAAGATATCGACAACATACTACCTTCCATAATGACAAGGATACCATCCATTGGAGTAACAAAAATCACGAAAATAGACTACCTTCTGTAATGACAAGGCTACCATACTTTGGAATAACAAAAATATCGACAACACACTACCTTCCATAATGACAAGGCTACCATCCCTTAGAGTAACAAAAATCTCGACAACGGACTACCTTCCATAATGACAAGGCTACCATCCATGGAAGTAACAAAGATATCGACAACATACTACCTTCCATAATGACAAGGATACCATCCATTGGAGTTATAAAAATCACGGCAATAGACTACCTTCCATAATGACAAGGCTACCATACATTGGAATAACAAAAATATCGACAACACATTACCTTCCATAATGACAAGGCTACCATCCAATGGAGTAACAAAAATCTGGACAACAGACTACCTTCCATAATGAGAAGTCTACCATCCATTCGAGTAACAAAAATCTCAAAATAAACTACCTTCCATAATGACTAGGCTACCATCCATTGGAATAACAAAAATCTCGACAATAAACTACCTTCAATAATGACGAGGCTACCATACATTGTATTAACAGAAATCTGAACAACAGACTACCTTCCATAATGATAAGGCTACCATCCATTGCAGTAACAAAAATCTCGACAACAGACTACCTTCCATAATGACAAGGCTACCATCCATTGGAGTAACAAAGATATCGATAACATAATACCTTCCATAATGACAAGGATACCATCCATTGGAGTAACGAAGATATCGACAACATACTACCTTCCATAATGACAAGGATACCATCAATTGGAGTAACAAAAATCACGACAGTAGACTACCTTCCATAATGACAAGGCTACCATATATTGGAAGAACAAAAATATCGACAACACACTACCTTCCATAATGACAAGGCTAACATCCCTTAAAGTAACAAAAATCTCGACAACGGACTACCTTCCATAATGACAAGGCTACCATCCATTGGAGTAACAAAGCTATTGATAACATAATACCTTCCATAATGACAAGGATACCATCAATTGGAGTAACAAAAATCACGACAGTAGACTACCTTCCATAATGACAAGGCTACCATACATTGGAAGAACAAAAATATCGACAACACACTACCTTCCATAATGAAAAGGCTACCATCCAATGGAGTTACAAAAATCTCGACAACAGACTACCTTCCATAATCAGAAGTCTATCATCCATTGGAGTAATAAAAATCTGAACAACAGACTATCGTCCTTAATGACAAGGCTACAATCCATTGGAGTAACAGAAATCACAACGACAGACTACCTTCCATAATGACAAGGCTACCATCCATTGCAGTAACAAAAATCTCGACAACAGACTACCTTACAAGGCTAACATCCATTAGAGTAATAAAAATATGGACAACATACTACTTTCCATAATGACAAGGCTACCATCCATTGGAGTAACAAAAATATCAACAAGAGAATAGCTTCCATAATCACAAGACTACCATCCATTTGAGTAACAAAAATCTTGACAACAGACTACCTTCCATAATGACAAGGCTACCATCCATTGGAGTAACAAAAATCTCTACAATACACTACCTTCAATAAAGACGAGGCTACCATACATTGTATTAACAAAAATCTCAACAACAGACAACCTTCCATAATGATAAGGCTACCATCCATTGGATTCACAAAAATCAAAACGACAGACTACCTTCCATAATGCAAGGTTAGCATCCATTGGAGTAACCAAAATCTCGACAACAGACTACCTTCCATAATGAAAAGGCTACCATCCATTGGAGTATCAAAAATCTCGACAATAAACTACCTTACATAATAACTAGGCTACCATCCATTGGAGTAACAAAGACATCAACAACAGACTACCTTCTATAATGACAAGGCTACCATCCATTGTAGTATCAAAAATCATGACAATAGACTACATTCCATAATGACAAGGCTACCATCCATTGGAATAACAAAAATATCGACAACACACCACCTTCCATAAAGACAAGGCTACCATCCATTATTGTAACAAAAATATGGACAACAAACTACCTTCCATAATGACAAGGCTACCATCCATTGGAGTAACAAAAATCCAGACAACCGACTACCTTCCATAATGACAAGGCTACCATACATTGGAATAACAAAAATATCGACAACACATTACCTTCCATAATGACAAGGCTACCATCCAATGGAGTAACAAAAATCTGGACAACAGACTACCTTCCATAATGAGAAGTCTACCATCCATTCGAGTAACAAAAATCTCAAAATAAACTACCTTCCATAATGACTAGGCTACCATCCATTGGAATAACAAAAATCTCGACAATAAACTACCTTCAATAATGACGAGGCTACCATACATTGTATTAACAGAAATCTGAACAACAGACTACCTTCCATAATGATAAGGCTACCATCCATTGCAGTAACAAAAATCTCGACAACAGACTACCTTCCATAATGACAAGGCTACCATCCATTGGAGTAACAAAGATATCGATAACATAATACCTTCCATAATGACAAGGATACCATCCATTGGAGTAACGAAGATATCGACAACATACTACCTTCCATAATGACAAGGATACCATCAATTGGAGTAACAAAAATCACGACAGTAGACTACCTTCCATAATGACAAGGCTACCATATATTGGAAGAACAAAAATATCGACAACACACTACCTTCCATAATGACAAGGCTAACATCCCTTAAAGTAACAAAAATCTCGACAACGGACTACCTTTCATAATGACAAGGCTACCATCCATTGGAGTAACAAAGCTATTGATAACATAATACCTTCCATAATGACAAGGATACCATCAATTGGAGTAACAAAAATCACGACAGTAGACTACCTTCCATAATGACAAGGCTACCATACATTGGAAGAACAAAAATATCGACAACACACTACCTTCCATAATGAAAAGGCTACCATCCAATGGAGTTACAAAAATCTCGACAACAGACTACCTTCCATAATCAGAAGTCTATCATCCATTGGAGTAATAAAAATCTGAACAACAGACTATCGTCCTTAATGACAAGGCTACCATCCATTGGAGTAACAGAAATCACAACGACAGACTACCTTCCATAATGACAAGGCTACCATCCATTGCAGTAACAAAAATCTCGACAACAGACTACCTTACAAGGCTAACATCCATTAGAGTAATAAAAATATGGACAACATACTACTTTCCATAATGACAAGGCTACCATCCATTGGAGTAACAAAAATATCAACAAGAGAATAGCTTCCATAATCACAAGACTACCATCCATTTGAGTAACAAAAATCTTGACAACAGACTACCTTCCATAATGACAAGGCTACCATCCATTGGAGTAACAAAAATCTCTACAATACACTACCTTCAATAAAGACGAGGCTACCATACATTGTATTAACAAAAATCTCAACAACAGACAACCTTCCATAATGATAAGGCTACCATCCATTGGATTCACAAAAATCAAAACGACAGACTACCTTCCATAATGCAAGGTTAGCATCCATTGGAGTAACCAAAATCTCGACAACAGACTACCTTCCATAATGAAAAGGCTACCATCCATTGGAGTATCAAAAATCTCGACAATAAACTACCTTACATAATAACTAGGCTACCATCCATTGGAGTAACAAAGACATCAACAACAGACTACCTTCTATAATGACAAGGCTACCATCCATTGTAGTATCAAAAATCATGACAATAGACTACATTCCATAATGACAAGGCTACCATCCATTGGAATAACAAAAATATCGACAACACACCACCTTCCATAAAGACAAGGCTACCATCCATTATTGTAACAAAAATATGGACAACAAACTACCTTCCATAATGACAAGGCTACCATCCATTGGAGTAACAAAAATCCAGACAACCGACTACCTTCCATAATGACAAGGCTACCATCCATTGGAGTACCACAAATCTCGACAACAGACTACATTCCATAATGACAAGGCTACCACCCATTGGAATAACAAAAATATCGACAACACACTACCTTCCATAATGACAAGGCTACCATCCCTTAGACTAACAAAAATATCGACAACAGACTACGTTCCATAATGACAAGGCTACCATACATTGGAATAACAAAAATATCGACAACACACTACCTTCCATAATGACAAGGCTACCATCCAATGGAGTAACAAAAATCTCGACAATAGACTAACTTCCATAATGACAAGTCTACCATCCATTGGACTAACAAAAATCTGAACAACAGACTCCATCCTTAATGTCAAGGCTACCATCCATTGGAGTAACAGAAATCACAACGGCTGACTACCTTCCATAATGACAAGGCTACCATCCATTGTTGTAACAAAAATCTGGACAATATACTACCTTCCATAATGACAAGGCTACCATCCATTGGAGTAACAAAAATCCAGACAACAGACTACCTTCCATAATGACAAGGCTACCATCCATTGGAGTAACAAAAATCTCGAAAACAGACTACCTTCCATAATGAGAAGGCTACCATCCATTGGAATAACAAAAATATCGACAACACACTACCTTCCATAATGACAAGGCTACCATCCCTTAGGGTAACAAAAATCTTGACAACGGACTACCTTCCATAATGACAAGGCTACCATCCATTGGAGTAACAAAGATATCGACAACATACTACCTTCCATAATGACAAGGATACCATCCATTGGAGTAACAAAAATCACGAAAATAGACTACCTTCTGTAATGACAAGGCTACCATACTTTGGAATAACAAAAATATCGACAACACACTACCTTCCATAATGACAAGGCTACCATCCCTTAGAGTAACAATAATCTTGACAACGGACTACCTTCCATAATGACAAGGCTACCATCCATGGAAGTAACAAAGATATCGACAACATACTACCTTCCATAATGACAAGGATACCATCCATTGGAGTTATAAAAATCACGGCAATAGACTACCTTCCATAATGACAAGGCTACCATACATTGGAATAACAAAAATATCGACAACACATTACCTTCCATAATGACAAGGCTACCATCCAATGGAGTAACAAAAATCTGGACAACAGACTACCTTCCATAATGAGAAGTCTACCATCCATTGGAGTAACAAAAATCTCAAAATAAACTACCTTCCATAATGACTAGGCTACCATCCATTGGAATAACAAAAATCTCGACAATAAACTACCTTCAATAATGACGAGGCTACCATACATTGTATTAACAGAAATCTGAACAACAGACTACCTTCCATAATGATAAGGCTACCATCCATTGCAGTAACAAAAATCTCGACAACAGACTACCTTCCATAATGACAAGGCTACCATCCATTGGAGTAACAAAAATCTCGACAACATACTACCTTCCATAATGAGAAGGATACCATCCATTAGAATAACAAAAATATCGACAACACACTACCTTCCATAATGACAAAGCTACTGTCCCTTAGAGTAACAAAAATCTCGACAACGGACTACCTTCCATAATGACAAGGCTACCATCCATTGGAGTAACAAAGATATCGATAACATAATACCTTCCATAATGACAAGGATACCATCCATTGGAGTAACGAAGATATCGACAACATACTACCTTCCATAATGACAAATATACCAACCATTGGAGTAACAAAAATCACGATAATAGACTACCTTCCATAATGACAAGGCTACCATACATTGGAATTAAAAAAATATCGACAACACACTACTTTCCATAATGACAAGGCTAACATCCCTTAAAGTAACAAAAATCTCGACAACGGACTACCTTCCATAATGACAAGGCTACCGTCCATTGGAGTAACAAAGATATTGATAACATAATACCTTCCATAATGACAAGGATACCATCAATTGGAGTAACAAAAATGACGACAATAGACTACCTTCCATAATGACAAGGCTACCATACATTGGAAGAACAAAAATATCGACAACACACTACCTTCCATAATGAAAAGGCTACCATCCAATGGAGTTACAAAAATCTCGACAACAGACTACCTTCCATAATGAGAAGACTATCATCCATTGGAGTAATAAAAATCTGAACAACAGACTATCGTCCTTAATGACAAGGCTACCATCCATTGGAGTAACAGAAATCACAACGACATACTACTTTCCATAATGACAAGGCTACCATCCATTGTTGTAACAAAAATCTGGACAATAGACTACCTTCCATAATGACAAGGCTACCATCCATTGGACTAACAAAAATCTGAACAACAGACTCCGTCCTTAATGTTAAGGCTACCATCCATTGGAGTAACAGAAATCACAACGACAGACTACCATCCATAATGACAAGGCTACTATCCATTACAGTAACAAAAATCTCGACAACAGACTACCTTCCCTAATGACAAGGCTACCATCCATTGGAGTAACAAAAATCTGAACAACAGACTCCGTCCTTAATGTCAAGGCTACCATCCATTGGAGTAACAGAAATCACAACGACAAACTACCTTAAATAATGACAAGGCTACCATCCATTACAGTAACAAAAATCTCGACAACAGACTACCTTCCCTAATGACAAGGCTACGATCTATTGTTGTATCAAAAATATGGACAACAAACTACCTTCCATAATGACAAGGCTACCATCCATTGGAGTAACAAAAATCCAGACAATAGACTACCTTCCATAATGACAAGGCTACCATCCATTGGAGTAACAAAAATCTCAACAACAGACTACCTTCCATAATGACAAGGCTACCATCCATTGGAATAACTCAAATATCGACAACACACTACCTTCCATAATGACAAGGCTACCATCCCTTAGAGTATCAAAAATCTCGACAACGGACTACCTTCCATAATGACAAGGCTACCATCCATTGGAGTAACAAAGATATCGACAACATACTACCTTCCATAATGACAAGGATACTATCCATTGGAGTAACAAAAATCACGATAATAGACTACCTTCCATAATGACAAGGCTAACATACATTGGAATAACAAAAATATCGACAACACACTACCTTCCATAATGACAAGGCTACCATCCCTTAGAGTAACAAAATCTCGACAACACACTACCTTCCATAATGACAAGGCTACCATCCATTGGAGTAACAAAGATATCGACAACATACTACCTTCCATAATGACAAGGCTACCATATATTGGAATAACGAAAATATCGACAACACACTACCTTCCATAATGACAAGGCTAACATCCAATGGAGTAACAAAAATCTCGACAACAGACTACCTTACATAATGAGAAGTCTACCATTTATTGGAGTAACAAAAAACTGAACAACAGACTATCGTCCTTAATGACAAGGCTACCATCCATTGGAGTAACAGAAATCACAACGACAGACTACCTTCCAAAATGACAAGGCTACCATCCATTGCAGTAACAAAAATATTGACAACAGACTACCTTCCATAATGACAAGGCTACCATCCATTGGAGTAACAAAAATATGGACAACATACTAATTTCCATAATGATAAGGCTACCATCCATTAGAGTAACAAAAATCTCAAAACAAACTACATTCCATAATGACTAGGCTACCATCCATTGGAATAACAAAAATCTCGAAAACAGACTACCTTCCAAAATGACAAGGCTACGATCCAATGGAGTAACAAAAATCTCGACAATATACTACCTTCAATAAAGACGAGGCTACCATACATTATATTAACAGAAATTTGAACGATAAACTACCTTCCATAATGCAAGGCTAGCATCCATTGGAGTAACCAAAATCTCGACAACAGACTACCTTCCATAATGAAAAGGCTACCATCCATTGGAGTATCAAAAATCTCGACAACAAACTACATTACATAATAACTAGGCTACCATCCATTGGAGTAACAAAGACATAAACAACAGAATACCTTCCATAATGACAAGGCTACCATCCATTGAATTGACAAAAATCAAAATGACCAACTACCTTCCATAATGCAAGGCTAGCATCCATTGGAGTAACCAAAATCTCGACAATATACTACCTTCCATAATGACAAGGCTACCATCCATTGGAGTATAAAAAATCTTGAAAACAAACTACCTTACATAATAACTAAGCTACCATCCATTGGAGTAACAAAGACATAAACAACAGACTACTTTCCATAATGACAAGGCTACCATCCATTGTTGTAACAAAAATCTCGACAACAGACTACCTTCTATAATGACAAGGCTACCATCCATTGTAGTAACAAAAATCATGAAAATAGACTCGTTCCATAATGACAAGGCTACCATCCATTGGAATAACAAAAATATCGACAACACAATACCTTCCATAATGACAAGGCTACCATCCATTGTCGTAACAAAAATCTGGACAACAGACTACCTTCCATAATGACAAGGCTACCATCCATTGGAGTAACAAAAATCCAGACAACAGACTACCTTCAATAATGACAAGGCTACCATCCATTGGAGTAACAAAAATCTCGACAACAGACTACCTTCCATAATGACAAGGCTACCAGCCATTGGAAAAACAAAAATATCGACAACACACTACCTTCCATAATGACAAGGCTACCATCCCTTAGAGTAACAAAAATCTCGACAATGGACTACCTTCCATAATTACAAGGCTACCATCCATTGGAGTAACAAAGATATCAACAACATACTACCTTCCATAATTACAAGGATGCCATCCATTGGAGTAACAAAAATCAAGACAATAGACAACCTTCCATAATGACAAGGCTACCATACATTGGAATAACAAAAATATCGACAACACACTACCTTCCATAATGACAAGGCTACCATCCCTTAGAGTAACAAAATCTCGACAACAGACTACCTTCCATAATGACAAGGCTACCATCCATTAGAGTAACAAAGATATCGACAACATACTACCTTCCATAATGACAAGGATACCATCCATTGGAGTAACAAAATTCACGGCAATAGACTACCTTCCATAGTGACAAGGCTACCATACATTGGAATAACGAAAATATCAACAACACACTACCTTCCATAATGACAAGGCTACCATCCAATGGAGTAACAAAAATCTCGACAACAGACTACCTTCCATAATGAGAAGTCTACCATCTATTGGAGTAACATAAAATTGAACAACAGACTATCGTCCTTAATGACAAGGCTACCATCCATTGGAGTAACAGAAATCACAACGACAGACTACCTTCCAAAATGACAAGGCTACCATCCATTGCAGTAACAAAAATATCGACAACAGACTACCTTCCATAATGACAAGGCTACCATCCATTGGAGTAACAAAAATATGGACAACATACTAATTTCCATAATGATAAGGCTACCATCCATTGGAGTAACAAAAATCTCAAAACAAACTACGTTCCATAATGACTAGGCTACCATCCATTGGAATAACAAAAATCTCGAAAACAGACTACCTTCCAAAATGACAAGGCTACGATCCAATGGAGTAACAAAAATCTCGACAATATACTACCTTCAATAAAGACGAGGCTACCATACATTATATTAACAGAAATTTGAAGGATAAACTACCTTCCATAATGCAAGGCTAACATCCATTGGAGTAACCAAAATCTCGACAACAGACTACCTTCCATAATGAAAAGGCTACCATCCATTGGAGTATCAAAAATCTCGACAACAAACTACATTACATAATAACTAGGCTACCATCCATTGGAGTAACAAAGACATAAACAACAGAATACCTTCCATAATGACAAGGCTACCATCCATTGAATTGACAAAAATCAAAATGACAGACTACCTTCCATAATGCAAGGCTAGCATCCATTGGAGTAACCAAAATCTCGACAATAGACTACCTTCCATAATGACAAGGCTACCATCCATTGGAGTATAAAAAATCTTGAAAACAAACTACCTTACATAATAACTAGGCTACCATCCATTGGAGTAACAAAGACATCAACAACAGACTACTTTCCATAATGACAAGGCTACCATCCATTGTTGTAACAAAAATCTCGACAACAGACTACCTTCTATAATGACAAGGCTACCATCCATTGTAGTAACAAAAATCATGAAAATAGACTCGTTCCATAATGACAAGGCTACCATCCATTGGAATAACAAAAATATCGACAGCACAATACCTTCCATAATGACAAGGCTACCATCCATTGTCGTAACAAAAATCTGGACAACAGACTACCTTCCATAATGACAAGGCTACCATCCATTGGAGTAACAAAAATACAGACAACAGACTACCTTCCATAATGACAAGGCTACCATCCATTGGAGTAACAAAAATCTCGACAACAGACTACCTTCCATAATGACAAGGCTACCACCCATTGGAAAAACAAAAATATCGACAACACACTACCTTCCATAATGACAAGGCTACCATCCCTTAGAGTAACAAAAATCTCGACAATGGACTACCTTCCATAATGACAAGGCTACCATCCATTGGAGTAACAAAGATATCAACAACATACTACCTTCCATAATTACAAGGATACCATCCATTGGAGTAACAAAAATTAAGACAATAGACAACCTTCCATAATGACAAGGCTACCATACATTGGAATAACAAAAATATCGACAACACACTACCTTCCATAATGACAAGGCTACCATCCAATGGAGTAACCAAAATTTTGACAACAGACTACCTTCCGTTGGAGTAACAAAAATCTGAACAATAGACTATCGTCCTTAATGACAAGGCTACCATCCATTGGAGTAACAAAAATCACAACGACAGACTACCTTCCATAATGACCAGGCTACCATCAATGGAAGTAACAAAAATATCGACAACAGACTAGCTTCCATAATGACAAGACTACCATCCATTGGAGTAACAAAAATCTTGACAACAGACTACCTTCCATAATGACAAGGCTACCATCCATTGGAGTAACAAAAATCTCAAAATAAACTACCTTCCATAATTACTAGGCTACCATCCATTGGAATAATAAAAATCTCGACAACAGACTATCTTCCATAATGACAAGGCTACGATCCAATGGAGTTACAAAAATCTCAACAATAGACTACCTTCAATAATGACGAGGCTA
Organism: Vicia faba; assembly: GCA_948472305.1. Classification (NCBI taxonomy): domain Eukaryota; kingdom Viridiplantae; phylum Streptophyta; class Magnoliopsida; order Fabales; family Fabaceae; genus Vicia; species Vicia faba. The sequence continues at coordinate 657,349,884 of OX451740.1, forward strand.
CCATACATTATATTAACAGAAATCTGAACAATAGACTACCTTCCATAATGACAAGGCTACCATCCATTGCAGTAACAAAAATCTAGACAACAGACTACCTTCCATAATGACAAGGCTACCATCCAATGGAGTAACAAAAATCTCGACAACAGACTACCTTCCATAATGACTAGGCTACCATCCATTGGAGTAACAAAGATATCGACAACAGACTACCTTCCATAACGATAAGGCTACAATCCATTGTAGTAACAAAAATATCGACAACAGACTACCTTCCATAATGACAAGGCTACCATCCATTATTATAACAAAAATCTCGACAACAAACTACCTTCCATAATGAAAAGGCTACCATCCATTATAGTAACAAAAATCTCGACAATAGACTACCTTCCATAATGACAAGGCTACCATCCATTGGAGTAACAAAAATGTCGACAATAGACTACCTTCCATAATGACAAGGCTACCATCCATTGGAATAACAAAAATATCGACATCACACTACCTTCCATAATGACAAGGCTACCATCCTTTGGAATAACAAAAATATCGACAGCACACTACCTTCCATAATGACAAGGCTACCATCCCTTAGAGTAACAAAAATCTCGACAATGGGTACCTTCTATAATGACAAGGCTACCATCCATTGGAGTAACAAAGATATCGACAATAGACTACCTTCCATAATGACAAGGCTACCATACATTGGAATAACAAAAATATCGACAACATACTACCTTCCATAATGCAAGGCTAGCATCCATTGGAGTAACCAAAATCTCGACAACAGACTACCTTCCATTATGACAAGGATACCATCAATTGGAGTAACAAAAATCACGACAATAGACTACCTTCCATAATGACAAGGCTACCATACATTGGAATAAAAAAAATATCGACAACATACTACCTTCCATAATGCAAGGCTAGCATCCATTGGAGTAACCAAAATCTCGACAACCGACTACCTTCCATAATGATAAGGCTACCATCCATTGAAGTAACAAAAATCTCGATAACATACTACCTTCCATAATGACAAGGGTACCATCATTGGAGTAACAAAAATCCAGACAATAGACTACCTTCCATAATGACAAGGCTACCTTCCATTGGAGTAAAAAAAATCTCGACAACAAACTACCTTCAATAATGACAAGGCTACCATCCATTGGAGTAACAAAAATCTCGACAGCAGACTACCTTCCGTAATGACAAGAGTACCATCATTGGAGTAATAAAAATATCTACAAGAGACTACATTCCATAATGAAAAGGCTACAATCCATTGGAGTATAAAAAATATCGACAACAAACTACCTTCCATAATGACAAGGCTACCATCCAATGGAGTAACAAAAATCCCGACAACAGACTACCTTCCATAATGACTAGGCTACCATCCATTGGAGTAACAAAGTTATCGATAACAGACTACCTTCCATAACGATAAGGCTACAATCCATTGTAGTAAAAGAATATCGACAACAGACTACCTTCCATAATGACAAGGCTACCATCCATTATTGTAACAAAAATATCGACAACAAACTTCCTTCCATAATGACAAGGCTACCATCCATTATAGTAACAAAAATGTCGAAAACAGACTACCTTCCATAATGACAAGGCTACCATCCATTGGAATAACAAAAATATCGATAGCACACTACCTTCCATAATGACAAGGCTACCATCCCTTAGAGTAACAAAAATCTCGATAACGGGCTACCTTCCATAATGACAAGGCTACCATCCATTGGAGTAACAAAGATATCGACAACATACTACTTTCCATAATGACAAGGATACCATCCATTGGAGTAACAAAAATCACGACAATAGACTACCTTCCATAATGACAAGGCTACCATATATTGGAATAACAAAAATATCGACAACATACTACCTTCCATAATGCAAGGCTAGCATCCATTGGAGTAACCAAAATCTCGACAACAGACTACCTTCCATAATGACAAGGCTACCATCCAGTGAAGTAACAAAAATCTCGACAACAGACAACCTTACATAATAACTAGGCTACCATCCATTGGAGTAACAAAGACATCAACAAAATACTAGCTTCCATAATGACAAGGCTTCCATCCATTATTGTAACAACAATCTAGATAACAGACTACCTTCCATAATGAGAAGGCTACCATCCATTGTAGGAACAAAAATCATGACAATAGACTACCTTCCATAATGACAAGGCTACCATCCATTGGAATAACAAAAATATCGACAACACACTACCTTCCAAAATGAAAAGGCTACCATCCAATGGAGTAACAAAAATCTCGACAATGGACTACCTTCCATAATGACAAGGCTACCATCCATTAGACTAACAAAAATATCGATAATAGACTACCTTCCATAATGACAACGCTACCATCAATTGTTGTAACAAAAATCTGCACAACAGACTACCTTCCATAATGACAACGCTACCATCCATTGGAGTAACAAAAATATCGATAACATACTACCTTCCATAATGACATGGGTACCATCAGTGGAGTAACAAAAATATTCCAAAGAGACTACCTACCATAATGACAAGGCTACCATCCATTGGAGTAAAAAAAATCTCGACAACAAACTACCTTACATAATGAATAGGCTACCATCCATTGGAGTAACAAAGATATCAACAAAAGACTTCCTTCCATAATGACAAGGCTACCATCCATTGGAATAACAAAAATATCGACAACACACTACCTTCCATAATGACAAGGCTACCATCCCTTAGAGTAACAAAAATATCGACAACGGGCTACCTTCCATAATGACAAGGCTACCATCCATTGGAGTAACAGAAATCACAACGACAGACTACCTTCCAAAATGACAAGGCTACCATCCATTGCAGTAACAAAAATATCGACAACAGACTACCTTCCATAATGACAAGGCTACCATCCATTGGAGTAACAAAAATATGGACAACATACTAATTTCCATAATGATAAGGCTACCATCCATTGGAGTAACAAAAATCTCAAAACAAACTACGTTCCATAATGACTAGGCTACCATCCATTGGAATAACAAAAATCTCGAAAACAGACTACCTTCCAAAATGACAAGGCTACGATCCAATGGAGTAACAAAAATCTCGACAATATACTACCTTCAATAAAGACGAGGCTACCATACATTATATTAACAGAAATTTGAAGGATAAACTACCTTCCATTATGCAAGGCTAACATCCATTGGAGTAACCAAAATCTCGACAACAGACTACCTTCCATAATGAAAAGGCTACCATCCATTGGAGTATCAAAAATCTCGACAACAAACTACATTACATAATAACTAGGCTACCATCCATTGGAGTAACAAAGACATAAACAACAGAATACCTTCCATAATGACAAGGCTACCATCCATTGAATTGACAAAAATCAAAATGACAGACTACCTTCCATAATGCAAGGCTAGCATCCATTGGAGTAACCAAAATCTCGACAATAGACTACCTTCCATAATGACAAGGCTACCATCCATTGGAGTATAAAAAATCTTGAAAACAAACTACCTTACATAATAACTAGGCTACCATCCATTGGAGTAACAAAGACATCAACAACAGACTACTTTCCATAATGACAAGGCTACCATCCATTGTTGTAACAAAAATCTCGACAACAGACTACCTTCTATAATGACAAGGCTACCATCCATTGTAGTAACAAAAATCATGAAAATAGACTCGTTCCATAATGACAAGGCTACCATCCATTGGAATAACAAAAATATCGACAGCACAATACCTTCCATAATGACAAGGCTACCATCCATTCTCGTAACAAAAATCTGGACAACAGACTACCTTCCATAATGACAAGGCTACCATCCATTGGAGTAACAAAAATACAGACAACAGACTACCTTCCATAATGACAAGGCTACCATCCATTGGAGTAACAAAAATCTCGACAACAGACTACCTTCCATAATGACAAGGCTACCACCCATTGGAAAAACAAAAATATCGACAACACACTACCTTCCATAATGACAAGGCTACCATCCCTTAGAGTAACAAAAATCTCGACAATGGACTACCTTCCATAATGACAAGGCTACCATCCATTGGAGTAACAAAGATATCAACAACATACTACCTTCCATAATTACAAGGATACCATCCATTGGAGTAACAAAAATTAAGACAATAGACAACCTTCCATAATGACAAGGCTACCATACATTGGAATAACAAAAATATCGACAACACACTACCTTCCATAATGACAAGGCTACCATCCAATGGAGTAACCAAAATTTTGACAACAGACTACCTTCCGTTGGAGTAACAAAAATCTGAACAATAGACTATCGTCCTTAATGACAAGGCTACCATCCATTGGAGTAACAAAAATCACAACGACAGACTACCTTCCATAATGACCAGGCTACCATCAATGGAAGTAACAAAAATATCGACAACAGACTAGCTTCCATAATGACAAGACTACCATCCATTGGAGTAACAAAAATCTTGACAACAGACTACCTTCCATAATGACAAGGCTACCATCCATTGGAGTAACAAAAATCTCAAAATAAACTACCTTCCATAATTACTAGGCTACCATCCATTGGAATAATAAAAATCTCGACAACAGACTATCTTCCATAATGACAAGGCTACGATCCAATGGAGTAACAAAAATCTCAACAATAGACTACCTTCAATAATGACGAGGCTACCATACATTATATTAACAGAAATCTGAACAATAGACTACCTTCCATAATGACAAGGCTACCATCCATTGCAGTAACAAAAATCTAGACAACAGACTACCTTCCATAATGACAAGGCTACCATCCAATGGAGTAACAAAAATCTCGACAACAGACTACCTTCCATAATGACTAGGCTACCATCCATTGGAGTAACAAAGATATCGACAACAGACTACCTTCCATAACGATAAGGCTACAATCCATTGTAGTAACAAAAATATCGACAACAGACTACCTTCCATAATGACAAGGCTACCATCCATTATTATAACAAAAATCTCGACAACAAACTACCTTCCATAATGAAAAGGCTACCATCCATTATAGTAACAAAAATCTCGACAATAGACTACCTTCCATAATGACAAGGCTACCATCCATTGGAGTAACAAAAATGTCTACAATAGACTACCTTCCATAATGACAAGGCTACCATCCATTGGAATAACAAAAATATCGACATCACACTACCTTCCATAATGACAAGGCTACCATCCTTTGGAATAACAAAAATATCGACAGCACACTACCTTCCATAATGACAAGGCTACCATCCCTTAGAGTAACAAAAATCTCGACAATGGGCTACCTTCTATAATGACAAGGCTACCATCCATTGGAGTAACAAAGATATCGACAATAGACTACCTTCCATAATGACAAGGCTACCATACATTGGAATAACAAAAATATCGACAACATACTACCTTCCATAATGCAAGGCTAGCATCCATTGGAGTAACCAAAATCTCGACAACAGACTACCTTCCATTATGACAAGGATACCATCAATTGGAGTAACAAAAATCACGACAATAGACTACCTTCCATAATGACAAGGCTACCATACATTGGAATAAAAAAAATATCGACAACATACTACCTTCCATAATGCAAGGCTAGCATCCATTGGAGTAACCAAAATCTCGACAACCGACTACCTTCCATAATGATAAGGCTACCATCCATTGAAGTAACAAAAATCTCGATAACATACTACCTTCCATAATGACAAGGGTACCATCATTGGAGTAACAAAAATCCAGACAATAGACTACCTTCCATAATGACAAGGCTACCTTCCATTGGAGTAAAAAAAATCTCGATAACAAACTACCTTCAATAATGACAAGGCTACCATCCATTGGAGTAACAAAAATCTCGACAGCAGACTACCTTCCGTAATGACAAGAGTACCATCATTGGAGTAATAAAAATATCTACAAGAGACTACATTCCATAATGCAAAGGCTACAATCCATTGGAGTATAAAAAATATCGACAACAAACTACCTTCCATAATGACAAGGCTACCATCCAATGGAGTAACAAAAATCCCGACAACAGACTACCTTCCATAATGACTAGGCTACCATCCATTGGAGTAACAAAGTTATCGATAACAGACTACCTTCCATAACGATAAGGCTACAATCCATTGTAGTAAAAGAATATCGACAACAGACTACCTTCCATAATGACAAGGCTACCATCCATTATTGTAACAAAAATATCGACAACAAACTTCCTTCCATAATGACAAGGCTACCATCCATTATAGTAACAAAAATGTCGAAAACAGACTACCTTCCATAATGACAAGGCTACCATCCATTGGAATAACAAAAATATCGATAGCACACTACCTTCCATAATGACAAGGCTACCATCCCTTAAAGTAACAAAAATCTCGACAACGGGCTACCTTCCATAATGACAAGGCTACCATCCATTGGAGTAACAAAGATATCGACAACATACTACTTTCCATAATGACAAGGATACCATCCATTGGAGTAACAAAAATCACGACAATAGACTACCTTCCATAATGACAAGGCTACCATATATTGGAATAACAAAAATATCGACAACATACTACCTTCCATAATGCAAGGCTAGCATCCATTGGAGTAACCAAAATCTCGACAACAGACTACCTTCCATAATGACAAGGCTACCATCCAGTGAAGTAACAAAAATCTCGACAACAGACAACCTTACATAATAACTAGGCTACCATTCATTGGAGTAACAAAGACATCAACAAAATACTAGCTTCCATAATGACAAGGCTTCCATCCATTATTGTAACAACAATCTCGACAACAGACTACCTTCCATAATGAGAAGGCTACCATCCATTGTAGGAACAAAAATCATGACAATAGACTACCTTCCATAATGACAAGGCTACCATCCATTGGAATAACAAAAATATCGACAACACACTACCTTCCAAAATGAAAAGGCTACCATCCAATGGAGTAACAAAAATCTCGACAATGGACTACCTTCCATAATGACAAGGCTACCATCCATTAGACTAACAAAAATATCGATAATAGACTACCTTCCATAATGACAAGGCTACCATCAATTGTTGTAACAAAAATCTGCACAACAGACTACCTTCCATAATGACAACGCTACCATCCATTGGAGTAACAAAAATATCGATAACATACTACCTTCCATAATGACATGGGTACCATCAGTGGAGTAACAAAAATATTCCAAAGAGACTACCTACCATAATGACAAGGCTACCATCCATTGGAGTAAAAAAAATCTCGACAACAAACTACCTTACATAATGAATAGGCTACCATCCATTGGAGTAACAAAGATATCAACAAAAGACTTCCTTCCATAATGACAAGGCTACCATCCATCGGAATAACAAAAATATCGACAACACACTACCTTCCATAATGACAAGGCTACCATCCCTTAGAGTAACAAAAATATCGACAACGGGCTACCTTCCATAATGACAAGGCTACCATCCATTGGAGTAACAAAGATATCGACAACATACTACCTTCCATAATGACAAGGATACCATCCATTGGAGTAACAAAAATCACGACAATAGACTACCTTCCATAATGACAAGGCTACCATACATTGGAATAACAAAAATATCGACAACATACTACCTTCCATAATGCAAGGCTAGCATCCATTGGAGTAACCAAAATCTCGACAACAACTACCTTCCCTAATTACAAGGCTACCATCCATTGGAGTAACAAAAATCTCGACAACAAACTACCTTACATAATAACTAGGCTACCATCGATTGTTGTAACAAAGACATCAACAACATACTACCTTCCATAATGACAAGGCTACCATCCATTATTGTAACAACAATCTCGACAATAGACTACCTTCCATAATGACAAGGCTACCATCCATTGTAGTAACAAAAATCATGACAATAGACTACCTTCCATAATGACAAGGCTACCATCCATTGGAATAACAAAAATATCGACAACACACTACCTTCCATAATGAAAAGGCTACCATCCAATGGAGTGACAAAAATCTCGACAATGGACTACCTTCCATAATGATAAGGCTACCATCCATTGAAGTAACAAAAATCTCGATAACATACTACCTTCCATAATGACAAGGGTACCATCATTGGAGTAACAAAAATCCAGACAATAGACTACCTTCCATAATGACAAGGCTACCATCCATTGGAGTAAAAATAATCTCGACAACAAACTACCTTAAATTATGACAAGGCTACCATCCATTGGAGTAACAAAAATCTCGACAGCAGACTACCTTCCGTAATGACAAGAGTACCATCATTGGAGTAATAAAAATATCTACAAGAGACTACCTTCCATAATGACAAGGCTACCATCCAATGGAGTAACAAAAATCCCGACAACAGACTACCTTCCATAATGACTAGGCTACCATCCATTGGAGTAACAAAGTTATCGACAACAGACTACCTTCCATAACGATAAGGCTACAATCCATTGTAGTAAAAGAATATCGACAACAGACTACCTTCCATAATGACAAGGCTACCATCCATTATTGTAACAAAAATCTCGACAACAAACTACCTTCCATAATGACAAGGCTACCATCCATTATAGTAACAAAAATGTCGAAAACAGACTACCTTCCATAATGACAAGGCTACCATCCATTGGAATAACAAAAATATCGATAGCACACTACCTTCCATAATGACAAGGCTACCATCCCTTAGAGTAACAAAAATATCGACAACGGGCTACCTTCCATAATGACAAGGCTACCATCCATTGGAGTAACAAAGATATCGACACATACTACCTTCCATAATGACAAGGATACCATCCATTGGAGTAACAAAAATCACGACAATAGACTACCTTCCATAATGACAAGGCTACCATACATTGGAATAACAAAAATATCGACAACATACTACCTTCCATAATGCAAGGCTAGCATCCATTGGAGTAACCAAAATCTCGACAACAGACTACCTTCCCTAATGACAAGGCTACCATCCATTGGAGTAACAAAAATCTCGACAACAAACTACCATACATAATAACTAGGCTACCATCCATTGGAGTAACAAAGACATCAACAACATACTACCTTCCATAATGACAAGGCTACCATCCATTATTGTAACAACAATCTCGACAATAGACTACCTTCCATAATGACAAGGCTACCATCCAATGGAGTAACAAAAATCCCGACAACAGACTACCTTCCATAATGACTTGGCTACCATCCATTGGAGTAACAAAAATATCGACAACACACTACCTTCCATAACGATAAGGCTACCATCCATTGTAGTAAAAGAATAGCGACAACAGACTACCTTCCATAATGACAAGGCTACCATCCATTATTGTAACAAAAATCTCGACAACAAACTACCTTCCATAATGACAAGGCTACCATCCATTATAGTAACAAAAATGTCGAAAACAGACTACCTTCCATAATGACAAGGCTACCATCCATTGGAATAACAAAAATATCGATAGCACACTACCTTCCATAATGACAAGGCTACCATCCCTTAGAGTAACAAAAATATCGACAACGGCCTACCTTCCATAATGACAAGGCTACCATCCGTTGGAGTAACAAAGATATCGACACATACTACCTTCCATAATGACAAGGATACCATCCATTGGAGTAACAAAAATCACGACAATAGACTACCTTCCATAATGACAAGGCTACCATACATTGGAATAACAAAAATATCGACAACATACTACCTTCCATAATGCAAGGCTAGCATCCATTGGAGTAACCAAAATCTCGACAACAGACTACCTTCCCTAATGACAAGGCTACCATCCATTGGAGTAACAAAAATCTCGACAACAAACTACCATACATAATAACTAGGCTACCATCCATTGGAGTAACAAAGACATCAACAACATACTACCTTCCATAATGACAAGGCTACCATCCATTATTGTAACAACAATCTCGACAATAGACTACCTTCCATAATGACAAGGCTACCATCCATTGTAGTAACAAAAATCATGACAATAGACTACCTTCCATAATGACAAGGCTACCATCCATTGGAATAACAAAAATATCGACAACACACTACCTTCCATAATGAAAAGGCTACCATCCAATTGAGTGACAAAAATCTCGACAATGGACTACCTTCCATAATGACAAGGCTACCATCCATTGGACTAACAAAAATATCGATAATAGACTACCTTCCATAATAACAAGGCTACCATCAATTGTTGTAACAAAAATCTGCACAACAGACTACCTTCCATAATGACAAGGCTACCATCCATTGGAGTAACAAAAATCTCGATAACATACTACCTTCCATAATGACAAGGGTACAATCATTGGAGTAACACAAATATTCCAAAGAGACTACCTACCATAATTACAAGGCTACCATCCATTGGAGTAAAAGAACTCTCGACAACAAACTACCTTACATAATGAATAGGCTACCATCCATTGGAGTAACAAAGATATCAACAACAGACTTCCTTCCATAATGACAAGGCTACCATCCATTGGAATAACAAAAATATCGACAACACACTACCTTCCATAATGACAAGGCTACCATCCCTTAGAGTAACAAAAATATCGACAACGGGCTACCTTCCATAATGACAAGGCTACCATCCATTGGAGTAACAAAGATATCGACAACATACTACCTTCCATAATGACAAGGATACCATCCATTGGAGTAACAAAAATCACGACAATAGACTACCTTCCATAATGACAAGGCTACCATACATTGGAATAACAAAAATATCGACAACATACTACCTTCCATAATGCAAGGCTAGCATCCATTGGAGTAACCAAAATCTCGACAACAGACTACCTTCCCTAATGACAAGGCTACCATCCATTGGAGTAACAAAAATCTCGACAACAAACTACCTTACATAATAACTAGGCTACCATCCATTGGAGTAACAAAGACATCAACAACATACTACCTTCCATAATGACAAGACTACCATCCATTATTGTAACAACAATCTCGACAATAGACTACCTTCCATAATGACAAGCCTACCATCCATTGTAGTAACAAAAATCATGACAATAGACTACCTTCCATAATGACAAGGCTACCATCCATTGGAATAACAAAAATATCGACAACACACTACCTTCCATAATGAAAAGGCTACCATCCAATGGAGTGACAAAAATCTCGACAATGGACTACCTTCCATAATGACAAGGCTACCATCCATTGGACTAACAAAAATATCGATAATAGACTACCTTCCATAATAACAAGGCTACCATCAATTGTTGTAACAAAAATCTGCACAACAGACTACCTTCCATAATGACAAGGCTACCATCCATTGGAGTAACAAAAATCTCGATAACATACTACCTTCCATAATGACAAGGGTACCATCATTGGAGTAACACAAATATTCCAAAGAGACTACCTACCATAATTACAAGGCTACAATCCATTGGAGTAAAAAAAATTTAGACAACAAACTACCTTACATAATGAATAGGCTACCATCCATTGGAGTAACAAAGATATCAACAACAGACTACCTTCCATAATGACAAGGCTACCATCCATTATAGTAACAAAAATCTCGACAATAGATTACCTTCCATAATGACAAGGCTACCATCCATTGGAGTAACAAAAATGTCGACAATAGACTACCTTCCATAATGACAAGGCTACCATCCATTGGAATAACAAAAATATCGACAGCACACTACCTTCCATAATGACAAGGCTACCATCCCTTAGAGTAACAAAAATCTCGACAACGGGCTGCCTTCCATAATGACAAGGCTACCATCCATTGGAGTAACAATGATATCGACAACATACTACCTTCCATAATGACAAGGATACCATCCATTGGAGTAACAAAAATCACGACAATAGACTACCTTCCATAATGACAAGGCTACCATACATTGGAATAACAAAAATATCGACAACATATTAACTTCCATAATGCAAGCCTAGCATCCATTGGAGTAACCAAAATCTCGACAACAGACTACCTTCCATAATGTCAAGGCTACCATCCATTGGAGTAACAAAAATCTCGACAACAAACTACCGTACATAATAACTAGGCTACCATCCATTGGAGTAACAAAGACATCAACAACATACTACCTTCCATAATGACAAGGCTACCATCCATTATTGTAACAACAATCTCGACAATAGACTACCTTCCATAATGACAAGGCTACCATCCATTGTAGTAACAAAAATCATGACAATAGACTACCTTCCATAATGACAAGGCTACCATCCATTGGAATAACAAAAATATCGACAACACACTACCTTCCATAATGAAAAGGCTACCATCCAATTGAGTGACAAAAATCTCGACAATGGACTACCTTCCATAATGACAAGGCTACCATCCATTGGACTAACAAAAATATCGATAATAGACTACCTTCCATAATAACAAGGCTACCATCAATTGTTGTAACAAAAATCTGCACAACAGACTACCTTCCATAATGACAAGGCTACCATCCATTGGAGTAACAAAAATCTCGATAACATACTACCTTCCATAATGACAAGGGTACAATCATTGGAGTAACACAAATATTCCAAAGAGACTACCTACCATAATTACAAGGCTACCATCCATTGGAGTAAAAGAACTCTCGACAACAAACTACCTTACATAATGAATAGGCTACCATCCATTGGAGTAACAAAGATATCAACAACAGACTTCCTTCCATAATGACAAGGCTACCATCCATTGGAATAACAAAAATATCGACAACACACTACCTTCCATAATGACAAGGCTACCATCCCTTAGAGTAACAAAAATATCGACAACGGGCTACCTTCCATAATGACAAGGCTACCATCCATTGGAGTAACAAAGATATCGACAACATACTACCTTCCATAATGACAAGGATACCATCCATTGGAGTAACAAAAATCACGACAATAGACTACCTTCCATAATGACAAGGCTACCATACATTGGAATAACAAAAATATCGACAACATACTACCTTCCATAATGCAAGGCTAGCATCCATTGGAGTAACCAAAATCTCGACAACAGACTACCTTCCCTAATGACAAGGCTACCATCCATTGGAGTAACAAAAATCTCGACAACAAACTACCTTACATAATAACTAGGCTACCATCCATTGGAGTAACAAAGACATCAACAACATACTACCTTCCATAATGACAAGACTACCATCCATTATTGTAACAACAATCTCGACAATAGACTACCTTCCATAATGACAAGCCTACCATCCATTGTAGTAACAAAAATCATGACAATAGACTACCTTCCATAATGACAAGGCTACCATCCATTGGAATAACAAAAATATCGACAACACACTACCTTCCATAATGAAAAGGCTACCATCCAATGGAGTGACAAAAATCTCGACAATGGACTACCTTCCATAATGACAAGGCTACCATCCATTGGACTAACAAAAATATCGATAATAGACTACCTTCCATAATAACAAGGCTACCATCAATTGTTGTAACAAAAATCTGCACAACAGACTACCTTCCATAATGACAAGGCTACCATCCATTGGAGTAACAAAAATCTCGATAACATACTACCTTCCATAATGACAAGGGTACCATCATTGGAGTAACACAAATATTCCAAAGAGACTACCTACCATAATTACAAGGCTACAATCCATTGGAGTAAAAAAAATTTAGACAACAAACTACCTTACATAATGAATAGGCTACCATCCATTGGAGTAACAAAGATATCAACAACAGACTACCTTCCATAATGACAAGGCTACCATCCATTATAGTAACAAAAATCTCGACAATAGATTACCTTCCATAATGACAAGGCTACCATCCATTGGAGTAACAAAAATGTCGACAATAGACTACCTTCCATAATGACAAGGCTACCATCCATTGGAATAACAAAAATATCGACAGCACACTACCTTCCATAATGACAAGGCTACCATCCCTTAGAGTAACAAAAATCTCGACAACGGGCTGCCTTCCATAATGACAAGGCTACCATCCATTGGAGTAACAATGATATCGACAACATACTACCTTCCATAATGACAAGGATACCATCCATTGGAGTAACAAAAATCACGACAATAGACTACCTTCCATAATGACAAGGCTACCATACATTGGAATAACAAAAATATCGACAACATATTAACTTCCATAATGCAAGCCTAGCATCCATTGGAGTAACCAAAATCTCGACAACAGACTACCTTCCATAATGTCAAGGCTACCATCCATTGGAGTAACAAAAATCTCGACAACAAACTACCGTACATAATAACTAGGCTACCATCCATTGGAGTAACAAAGACATCAACAACATACTACCTTCCATAATGACAAGGCTACCATCCATTATTGTAACAACAATCTCGATAATAGACTACCTTCCATAATGACAAGCCTACCATCCATTGTAGTAACAAAAATCATGACAATAGACTACCTTCCATAATTACAAGGCTACCCTCCATTGGAATAACAAAAATATCGATAACACACTACCTTCCATAATGAAAAGGCTACCATCCAATGGAGTGACAAAAATCTCGACAATGGACTACCTTCCATAATGACAAGGCTACCATCCATTGGACTAACAAAAATATCGATAATAGACTACCTTCCATAATAACAAGGCTACTATCAATTGTTTTAACAAAAATCTGCACAATAGACTACCTTCCATAATGACAAGGTTACCATCCATTGGAGTAACAAAAATATCGATAACATACTACCCTCCATAATTACAAGGGTACCATCATTGGAGTAACACAAATATTCCAAAGAGACTACCTACCATAATTACAAGGCTACCATCCATTGAAGTAAAAAAAATCACGACAACAAACTACCTTACATAATGAATAGGATACCATCCATTGGAGTAACAAAGATATCAACAACAGACTACCTTCCATAATGACAAGGCTACCATCCATTATAGTAACAAAAATCTCGACAATAGACTACCTTCCATAATGACAAGGCTACCATCCATTGGAGTAACAAAAATGTCGACAATAGACTACCTTCCATAATGACAAGGCTACCATCCATTGGAATTACTAAAATATCGACAACACACTACCTTCCATAATGACAAGGCTACCATCCTATAGAGTAATAAAAATATCGACAACGGGCTACCTTCCATAATGACAAGGCTACCATCCATTGGAGTAACAAAAATCACGACAATAGACTACCTTCCATAATGACAAGGCTACCATACATTGGAATAACAAAAATATCGACAACATACTACCTTTCATAATGCAAGGCTAGCATCCATTGGAGTAACCAAAATCTCAACAACAGACTACCTTCCCTAATGACAAGGCTACCATCCATTGGAGTAACAAAAATCTCGACAACAAACTACCTTACATAATAACTAGGCTACCATCCATTGGAGTAACAAAGACATCAACAACATACTACCTTCCATAATGACAAGGCTACCATCCATTATTGTAACAACAATCTCGACAATAGACTACCTTCCATAATGACAAGGCTACCATCCATTGTAGTAACAAAAATCATGACAATAGACTACCTTCCATAATGACAAGGCTACCATCCATTGGAATAACAAAAATATCGACAACACACTACCTTCCATAATGAAAAGGCTACCATCCAATGGAGTGACAAAAATCTCGACAATGGACTACCTTCCATAATGACAAGGCTACCATCCATTGGACTAACAAAAATATCGATAATAGACTACCTTCCATAATAACAAGGCTACCATCAATTGTTGTAACAAAAATATGCACAACAGACTACCTTCCATAATGACAAGGCTACCATCCATTGGAGTAACAAAAATCTCGATAACATACTACCTTCCATAATGACAAGGGTACCATCATTGGAGTAACACAAATATTCCAAAGAGACTACCTACCATAATTACAAGGCTACCATCCATTGGAGTAAAAAAAATCTTGACAACAAACTACCTTACATAATGAATAGGCTACCATCCATTGGAGTAACAAAAATGTCGACAATAGACTACCTTCCATAATGACAAGGCTACCATGCATTGGAATTACTAAAATATCGACAACACACTACCTTCCATAATGACAAGGCTACCATCCCTTAGAGTAACAAAAATCTCGACAATAGATTACCTTCCATAATGACAAGGCTACCATCCATTGGAGTAACAAAAATGTCGACAACAGACTACCTTCCATAATGACAAGGCTACCATCCATTGGAATAACAAAAATATCGACAGCACACTACCTTCCATAATGACAAGGCTACCATCCCTTAGAGTAACAAAAATCTCGACAACGGGCCGCCTTCCATAATGACAAGGCTACCATCTATTGGAGTAACAAAGATATCGACAACATACTACCTTCCATAATGACAAGGATACCATCCATTGGAGTAACAAAAATCACGACAATAGACTACCTTCCATAATGACAAGGCTACCATACATTGGAATAACAAAAATATCGACAACATATTACCTTCCATAATGCAAGCCTAGCATCCATTGGAGTAACCAAAATCTCGACAACAGACTACCTTCCATAATGTCAAGGCTACCATCCATTGGAGTAACAAAAATCTCGACAACAAAGTGCCGTACATAATAACTAGGCTACCATCCATTGGAGTAACAAAGACATCAACAACATACTACCTTCCATAATGACAAGGCTACCATCCATTATTGTAACAACAATCTCGATAATAGACTACCTTCCATAATGACAAGGCTACCATCCATTGTAGTAACAAAAATCATGACAATAGACTACCTTCCATAATTACCAGGCTACCCTCCATTGGAATAACAAAAATATCGACAACACACTACCTTCCATAATGAAAAGGCTACCATCCAATGGAGTGACAAAAATCTCGACAATGGACTACCTTCCATAATGACAAGGCTACCATCCATTGGACTAACAAAAATATCGATAATAGACTACCTTCCATAATAACAAGGCTACTATCAATTGTTGTAACAAAAATCTGCACAACAGACTACCTTCCATAATGACAAGGCTACCATCCATTGGAGTAACAAAAATCTCGATAACATACTACCCTCCATAATGACAAGGGTACCATCATTGGAGTAACACAAATATTCCAAAGAGACTACCTACCATAATTACAAGGCTACCATCCATTGGAGTAAAAAAAATCACGACAACAAACTACCTTACATAATGAATAGGCTACCATCCATTGGAGTAACAAAGATATCAACAACAGACTACCTTCCATAATGACAAGGCTACCATCCATTATAGTAACAAAAATCTCGACAATAGACTACCTTCCATAATGACAAGGCTACCATCCATTGGAGTAACAAAAATGTCGACAATAGACTATCTTCCATAATGACAAGGCTACCATCCATTGGAATTACTAAAATATCGACAACACACTACCTTCCATAATGACAAGGCTACCATCCCTTAGAGTAACACAAATATCAACAACGGGCTACCTTCCATAATGACAAGGCTACCATCCATTGGAGTAACAAAGATATCAACAACAGACTACCTTCCATAATGACAAGGCTACCATCCATTATAGTAACAAAAATCTCGACAATAGATTACCTTCCATAAGGACAAGGCTACCATCCATTGGAGTAACAAAAATGTCGACAATAGACTACCTTCCATAATGACAAGGCTACCATCCATTGGAATAACAAAAATATCGACAGCACACTACCTTCCATAATGACAAGGCTACCATCCCTTAGAGTAACAAAAATCTCGACAACGGGCTGCCTTCCATAATGACAAGGCTACCATCCATTGGAGTAACAATGATATCGACAACATACTACCTTCCATAATGACAAGGATACCATCCATTGGAGTAACAAAAATCACGACAATAGACTACCTTCCATAATGACAAGGCTACCATACATTGGAATAACAAAAATATCGACAACATATTAACTTCCATAATGCAAGCCTAGCATTCATTGGAGTAACCAAAATCTCGACAACAGACTACCTTCCATAATGTCAAGGCTACCATCCATTGGAGTAACAAAAATCTCGACAACAAACTACCGTACATAATAACTAGGCTACCATCCATTGGAGTAACAAAGACATCAATAACATACTACCTTCCATAATGACAAGGCTACCATCCATTATTGTAACAACAATCTCGATAATAGACTACCTTCCATAATGACAAGGCTACCATCCATTGTAGTAACAAAAATCATGACAATAGACTACCTTCCATAATTACAAGGCTACCATCCATTGGAATAACAAAAATATCGACAACACACTACCTTCCATAATGAAAAGGCTACCATCCAATGGAGTGACAAAAATCTCGACAATGGACTACCTTCCATAATGACAAGGCTACTATCCATTGGACTAACAAAAATATCGATAATAGACTACCTTCCATAATAACAAGGCTACTATCAATTGTTGTAACAAAAATCTGCACAACAGACTACCTTCCATAATGACAAGGCTACCATCCATTGGAGTAACAAAAATATCGATAACATACTACCCTCCATAATGACAAGGGTACCATCATTGGAGTAACACAAATATTCCAAAGAGACTACCTACCATAATTACAAGGCTACCATCCATTGAAGTAAAAAAAATCACGACAACAAACTACCTTACATAATGAATAGGCTACCATCCATTGGAGTAACAAAGATATCAACAACAGACTACCTTCCATAATGACAAGGCTACCATCCATTATAGTAACAAAAATCTCGACAATAGACTACCTTCCATAATGACAAGGCTACCATCCATTGGAGTAACAAAAATGTCGACAATAGACTACCTTCCATAATGACAAGGCTACCATCCATTGGAATTACTAAAATATCGACAACACACTACCTTCCATAATGACAAGGCTACCATCCCTTAGAGTAACAAAAATATCGACAACGGGCTACCTTCCATAATGACAAGGCTACCATCCATTGGAGTAACAAAGATATCGACAACATACTACCTTCCATAATGACAAGGATACCATCCATTGGAGTAACAAAAATCACGACAATAGACTACCTTCCATAATGACAAGGCTACCATACATTGGAATAACAAAAATATCGACAACATATTAACTTCCATAATGCAAGCCTAGCATCCATTGGAGTAACCAAAATCTCGACAACAGACTACCTTCCATAATGTCAAGGCTACCATCCATTGGAGTAACAAAAATCTCGACAACAAACTACCGTACATAATAACTAGGCTACCATCCATTGGAGTAACAAAGACATCAATAACATACTACCTTCCATAATGACAAGGCTACCATCCATTATTGTAACAACAATCTCGATAATAGACTACCTTCCATAATGACAAGGCTACCATCCATTGTAGTAACAAAAATCATGACAATAGACTACCTTCCATAATTACAAGGCTACCCTCCATTGGAATAACAAAAATATCGACAACACACTACCTTCCATAATGAAAAGGCTACCATCCAATGGAGTGACAAAAATCTCGACAATGGACTACCTTCCATAATGACAAGGCTACCATCCATTGGACTAACAAAAATATCGATAATAGACTACCTTCCATAATAACAAGGCTACTATCAATTGTTGTAACAAAAATCTGCACAACAGACTACCTTCCATAATGACAAGGCTACCATCCATTGGAGTAACAAAAATATCGATAACATACTACCCTCCATAATGACAAGGGTACCATCATTGGAGTAACACAAATATTCCAAAGAGACTACCTACCATAATTACAAGGCTACCATCCATTGAAGTAAAAAAAATCACGACAACAAACTACCTTACATAATGAATAGGCTACCATCCATTGGAGTAACAAAGATATCAACAACAGACTACCTTCCATAATGACAAGGCTACCATCCATTATAGTAACAAAAATCTCGACAATAGACTACCTTCCATAATGACAAGGCTACCATCCATTGGAGTAACAAAAATGTCGACAATAGACTACCTTCCATAATGACAAGGCTACCATCCATTGGAATTACTAAAATATCAACAACACACTACCTTCCATAATGACAAGGCTACCATCCCTTAGAGTAACAAAAATATCGACAACGGGCTACCTTCCATAATGACAAGGCTACCATCCATTGGAGTAACAAAGATATCGACAACATACTACCTTCCATAATGACAAGGATACCATCCATTGGAGTAACAAAAATCATGACAATAGACTACTTTCCATAATGACAAGGCTACCATACATTGGAATAACAAAAATATCGACAACATACTACCTTCCATAATGCAAGGCTAGCATCCATTGGAGTAACCAAAATCTCAACAACAGACTACCTTCCCTAATGACAAGGCTACCATCCATTGGAGTAACAAAAATCTCGACAACAAACTACCTTACATAATAACTAGGCTACCATCCATTGGAGTAACAAAGACATCAACAACATACTACCTTCCATAATGACAAGGCTACCATCCATTATTGTAACAACAATCTCGACAATAGACTACCTTCCATAATGACAAGGCTACCATCCATTGTAGTAACAAAAATCATGACAATAGACTACCTTCCATAATGACAAGGCTACCATCCATTGGAATAACAAAAATATCGACAACACACTACCTTCCATAATGAAAAGGCTACCATCCAATGGAGTGACAAAAATCTCGACAATGGACTACCTTCCATAATGACAAGGCTACCATCCATTGGACTAACAAAAATATCGATAATAGACTACCTTCCATAATAACAAGGCTACCATCAATTGTTGTAACAAAAATCTGCACAACAGACTACCTTCCATAATGACAAGGCTACCATCCATTGGAGTAACAAAAATCTCGATAACATACTACCTTCCATAATGACAAGGGTACCATCATTGGAGTAACACAAATATTCCAAAGAGACTACCTACCATAATTACAAGGCTACCATCCATTGGAGTAAAAAAAATCTCGACAACAAACTACCTTACATAATGAATAGGCTACCATCCATTGGAGTAACAAAAATGTCGACAATAGACTACCTTCCATAATGACAAGGCTACCATGCATTGGAATTACTAAAATATCGACAACACACTACCTTCCATAATGACAAGGTTACCATCCCTTAGAGTAACAAAAATCTCGACGATAGATTACCTTCCATAATGACAAGGCTACCATCCATTGGAGTAACAAAAATGTCGACAACAGACTACCTTCCATAATGACAAGGCTACCATCCATTGGAATAACAAAAATATCGACAGCACACTACCTTCCATAATGACAAGGCTACCATCCCTTAGAGTAACAAAAGTCTCGACAACGGGCCGCCTTCCATAATGACAAGGCTACCATCCATTGGAGTAACAAAAATGTCGACAATAGACTACCTTCCATAATGACAAGGCTACCATCCATTGGAATTACTAAAATATCAACAACACACTACCTTCCATAATGACAAGGCTACCATCCCTTAGAGTAACAAAAATCTCGACAACGGGCTGCCTTCCATAATGACAAGGCTACCATCCATTGGAGTAACAAAGATATCGACAACATACTACCTTCCATAATGACAAGGATACCATCCATTGGAGTAACAAAAATCACGACAATAGACTACCTTCCATAATGACAAGGCTACCATACATTGGAATAACAAAAATATCGACAACATATTACCTTCCATATTGCAAGCCTAGCATCCATTGGAGTAACCAAAATCTCGACAACAGACTACCTTCCATAATGTCAAGGCTACCATCCATTGGAGTAACAAAAATCTCGACAACAAACTACCGTACATAATAACTAGGCTACCATCCATTGGAGTAACAAAGACATCAACAACATACTACCTTCCATAATGACAAGGCTACCATCCATTATTGTAACAACAATCTCGATAATAGACTACCTTCCATAATGACAAGGCTACCATCCATTGTAGTAACAAAAATCATGACAATAGACTACCTTCCATAATTACCAGGCTACCCTCCATTGGAATAACAAAAATATCGACAACACACTACCTTCCATAATGAAAAGGCTACCATCCAATGGAGTGACAAAAATCTCGACAATGGACTACCTTCCATAATGACAAGGCTACCATCCATTGGACTAACAAAAATATCGATAATAGACTACCTTCCATAATAACAAGGCTACTATCAATTGTTGTAACAAAAATCTGCACAACAGACTACCTTCCATAATGACAAGGCTACCATCCATTGGAGTAACAAAAATCTCGATAACATACTACCCTCCATAATGACAAGGGTACCATCATTGGAGTAACACAAATATTCCAAAGAGACTACCTACCATAATTACAAGGCTACCATCCATTGGAGTAAAAAAAATCACGACAACAAACTACCTTACATAATGAATAGGCTACCATCCATTGGAGTAACAAAGATATCAACAACAGACTACCTTCCATAATGACAAGGCTACCATCCATTATAGTAACAAAAATCTCGACAATAGACTACCTTCCATAATGACAAGGCTACCATCCATTGGAGTAACAAAAATGTCGACAATAGACTATCTTCCATAATGACAAGGCTACCATCCATTGGAATTACTAAAATATCGACAACACACTACCTTCCATAATGACAAGGCTACCATCCCTTAGAGTAACACAAATATCGACAACGGGCTACCTTCCATAATGACAAGGCTACCATCCATTAGAGTAACAAAGATATCGACAACATACTACCTTCCATAATGACAAAGATACCATCCATTGGAGTAACAAAAATCACGACAATATACTACCTTCCATAATGACAAGGCTACCATACATTGGAATAACAAAAATATCGACAACATACTACCTTCCATAATGCAAGGCTAGCATCCATTGGAGTAACCAAAATCTCGACAACAGACTACCTTCCCTAATGACAAGGCTACCATCCATTGGAGTAACAAAGACATCAACAACATACTACCTTCCATAATGACAAGGCTATAATCCATTGGAGTATAAAAAATCTCGACAACAGACTACCTTCCATAATGACAAGGCTACCATCCAATGGAGTAACAAAAATCTCGACAACAGACTACCTTCCATAATAACTAGGCTACCATCCATTGGAGTAACAAAGTTATCGACAACAGACTACCTTCCATAACGATAGGGCTACAATCCATTGTAGTAAAAAAATATCGATAACAGACTACCTTCCATAACGACAAGGCTACCATCCATTATTGTAACAAAAATCTCGACAACAAACTACCTTCCATAATCACAAGGCTACCATCCATTATAGTAACAAAAATCTCGACAATAGACTACCTTCCATAATGACAAGGCTACCATCCATTGGAGTAACAAAAATTTCAACAATAGACTACCTTCCATAATGACAAGGTTACCATCAATTGGAATAACAAAAATATCGACAGCACACTACCTTCCAAAATGATAAGGCTACCATCCCTTAGAGTAACAAAAATCTCGACAACGGGCTACCTTCCATAATGACAAGGCTACCATCCATTGGAGTAACAAAGATATCGACAACATACTACCTTCCATAATGATAAGGATACCATCCATTGGAGTAACAAAAATCACGAAAATAGACTACCTTCCATAATGACAAGGCTACCATACATTGGAATAACAAAAATATCGACAACATACTACCTTCCATAATGCAAGGCTAGCATCCATTGGAGTAACCAAAATCTCGACAACAGACTACCTTCCATAATGACAAGGCTACCATCCATTGAAGTAACAAAAATCTCGACAACAAACTACCTTACATAATAACTAGGCTACCATCTATTGGAGTAACAAAGACATCAACAACATACTACCTTCCATAATGACAAGGCTTCCATCCATTATTGTAACAACAATCTCGACAACAGACTACCTTCCATAATGACAAGGCTACCATCCATTGTAGTAACAAAAATCATGACAATAGACTACCTTCCATAATGACAAGGCTACCATCCATTGGAATAACAAAAATATCGACAACACACTACCTTCCATAATGAAAAGGCTACCATCCAATGGAGTAACAAAAATCACGACAATGGACTACCTTCCATAATGACAAGGCTACCATCCATTGGACTAACAAAAATATCGATAATAGACTACCTTCCATAATGAAAAGGTTACAATCAATTGTTGTAACAAAAATCTCGATAACATACTATCTTCCATAATGACAAGGGTACCATCATTGGAGTAACAAAAAAATTCCAAAGAGACTACCTACCATAATGACAAGGCTACCATCCATTTGAGTAAACAAAATCTCGACAACAAACTACCTTACATAATGAATAGGCTACCATCCATTGGAGTAACAAAAATGTCGACAATAGACTACCTTCCATAATGACAAGGCTACCATCCATTGGAATTACTAAAATATCAACAGCACACTACCTTCCATAATGACAAGGCTACCATCCCTTAGAGTAACAAAAATCTCGACAACGGGCCGCCTTCCATAATGACAAGGCTACCATCCATTGGAGTAACAAAGATATCGACAACATACTACCTTCCATAATGACAAGGATACCATCCATTGGAGTAACAAAAATCACGACAATAGACTACCTTCCATAATGACAAGGCTACCATACATTGGAATAACAAAAATATCGACAACATATTACCTTCCATAATGCAAGCCTAGCATCCATTGGAGTAACCAAAATCTCGACAACAGACTACCTTCCATAATGTCAAGGCTACCATCCATTGGAGTAACAAAAATCTCGACAACAAACTACCGTACATAATAACTAGGCTACCATCCATTGGAGTAACAAAGACATCAACAACATACTACCTTCCATAATGACAAGGCTACCATCCATTATTGTAACAACAATCTCGACAACAGACTACCTTCCATAATGACAAGGCTACCATCCATTGTAGTAACAAAAATCATGACAATAGACTACCTTCCATAATTACCAGGCTACCCTCCATTGGAATAACAAAAATATCGACAACACACTACCTTCCATAATGAAAAGGCTACCATCCAATGGAGTGACAAAAATCTCGACAATGGACTACCTTCCATAATGACAAGGCTACCATCCATTGGACTAACAAAAATATCGATAATAGACTACCTTCCATAATGAAAAGGTTACAATCAATTGTTGTAACAAAAATCTCGATAACATACTATCTTCCATAATGACAAGGGTACCATCATTGGAGTAACAAAAAAATTCCAAAGAGACTACCTACCATAATGACAAGGCTACCATCCATTTGAGTAAACAATATCTCGACAACAAACTACCTTACATAATGAATAGGCTACCATCCATTGGAGTAACAAAAATGTCGACAATAGACTACCTTCCATAATGACAAGGCTACCATCCATTGGAATTACTAAAATATCAACAGCACACTACCTTCCATAATGACAAGGCTACCATCCCTTAGAGTAACAAAAATCTCGACAACGGGCCGCCTTCCATAATGACAAGGCTACCATCCATTGGAGTAACAAAGATATCGACAACATACTACCTTCCATAATGACAAGGATACCATCCATTGGAGTAACAAAAATCACGACAATAGACTACCTTCCATAATGACAAGGCTACCATACATTGGAATAACAAAAATATCGACAACATATTACCTTCCATAATGCAAGCCTAGCATCCATTGGAGTAACCAAAATCTCGACAACAGACTACCTTCCATAATGTCAAGGCTACCATCCATTGGAGTAACAAAAATCTCGACAACCAACTACCGTACATAATAACTAGGCTACCATCCATTGGAGTAACAAAGACATCAACAACATACTACCTTCCATAATGACAAGGCTACCATCCATTATTGTAACAACAATCTCGATAATAGACTACCTTCCATAATGACAAGGCTACCATCCATTGTAGTAACAAAAATCATGACAATAGACTACCTTCCATAATTACCAGGCTACCCTCCATTGGAATAACAAAAATATCAACAACACACTACCTTCCATAATGAAAAGGCTACCATCCAATGGAGTGACAAAAATCTCGACAATGGACTACCTTCCATAATGACAAGGCTACCATCCATTGGACTAACAAAAATATCGATAATAGACTACCTTCCATAATAACAAGGCTACTATCAATTGTTGTAACAAAAATCTGCACAACAGACTACCTTCCATAATGACAAGGCTACCATCCATTGGAGTAACAAAAATCTCGATAACATACTACCCTCCATAATGACAAGGGTACCATCATTGGAGTAACACAAATATTCCAAAGAGACTACCTACCATAATTACAAGGCTACCATCCATTGGAGTAAAAAAAATCACGACAACAAACTACCTTACATAATGAATAGGCTACCATCCATTGGAGTAACAAAGATATCAACAACAGACTACCTTCCATAATGACAAGGCTACCATCCATTATAGTAACAAAAATCTCGACAATAGACTACCTTCCATAATGACAAGGCTACCATCCATTGGAGTAACAAAAATGTCGACAATAGACTATCTTCCATAATGACAAGGCTACCATCCATTGGAATTACTAAAATATCGACAACACACTACCTTCCATAATGACAAGGCTACCATCCCTTAGAGTAACACAAATATCGACAACGGGCTACCTTCCATAATGACAAGGCTACCATCCATTAGAGTAACAAAGATATCGACAACATACTACCTTCCATAATGACAAAGATACCATCCATTGGAGTAACAAAAATCACGACAATATACTACCTTCCATAATGACAAGGCTACCATACATTGGAATAACAAAAATATCGACAACATACTACCTTCCATAATGCAAGGCTAGCATCCATTGGAGTAACCAAAATCTCGACAACAGACTACCTTCCCTAATGACAAGGCTACCATCCATTGGAGTAACAAAGACATCAACAACATACTACCTTCCATAATGACAAGGCTATAATCCATTGGAGTATAAAAAATCTCGACAACAGACTACCTTCCATAATGACAAGGCTACCATCCAATGGAGTAACAAAAATCTCGACAACAGACTACCTTCCATAATAACTAGGCTACCATCCATTGGAGTAACAAAGTTATCGACAACAGACTACCTTCCATAACGATAGGGCTACAATCCATTGTAGTAAAAAAATATCGATAATAGACTACCTTCCATAACGACAAGGCTACCATCCATTATTGTAACAAAAATCTCGACAACAAACTACCTTCCATAATCACAAGGCTACCATCCATTATAGTAACAAAAATCTCGACAATAGACTACCTTCCATAATGACAAGGCTACCATCCATTGGAGTAACAGAAATTTCAACAATAGACTACCTTCCATAATGACAAGGTTACCATCAATTGGAATAACAAAAATATCGACAGCACACTACCTTCCAAAATGATAAGGCTACCATCCCTTAGAGTAACAAAAATCTCGACAACGGGCTACCTTCCATAATGACAAGGCTACCATCCATTGGAGTAACAAAGATATCGACAACATACTACCTTCCATAATGATAAGAATACCATCCATTGGAGTAACAAAAATCACGACAATAGACTACCTTCCATAATGACAAGGCTACCATACATTGGAATAACAAAAATATCGACAACATACTACCTTCCATAATGCAAGGCTAGCATCCATTGGAGTAACCAAAATCTCGAC
This sequence comes from Vicia faba, assembly GCA_948472305.1. Classification (NCBI taxonomy): domain Eukaryota; kingdom Viridiplantae; phylum Streptophyta; class Magnoliopsida; order Fabales; family Fabaceae; genus Vicia; species Vicia faba. The sequence continues at coordinate 657,377,855 of OX451740.1, forward strand.
AACAGACTACCTTCCATAATGACAAGGCTACCATCCATTGAAGTAACAAAAATCTCGACAACAAACTACCTTACATAATAACTAGGCTACCATCTATTGGAGTAACAAAGACATCAACAACATACTACCTTCCATAATGACAAGGCTTCCATCCATTATTGTAACAACAATCTCGACAACAGACTACCTTCCATAATGACAAGGCTACCATCCATTGTAGTAACAAAAATCATGACAATAGACTACCTTCCATAATGACAAGGCTACCATCCATTGGAATAACAAAAATATCGACAACACACTACCTTCCATAATGAAAAGGCTACCATCCAATGGAGTAACAAAAATCTCGACAATGGACTACCTTCCATAATGACAAGGCTACCATCCATTGGACTAACAAAAATATCGATAATAGACTACCTTCCATAATGAAAAGGTTACAATCAATTGTTGTAACAAAAATCTCGATAACATACTATCTTCCATAATGACAAGGGTACCATCATTGGAGTAACAAAAAAATTCCAAAGAGACTACCTACCATAATGACAAGGCTACCATCCATTTGAGTAAACAAAATCTCGACAACAAACTACCTTACATAATGAATAGGCTACCATCCATTGGAGTAACAAAGATATCAACAACAGACTACCTTCCATAATGACAAGGCTACCATCCATTGGAATAACAAAAATATCGACAGCACACTACCTTCCATAATGACAAGGATACCATCCCTTAGAGTAACAAAAATCTCGACAATGGGCTACCTTCCATAATGACAAGGCTACCATCCATTGGAGTAACAAAGATATCGACAACATACTACCTTCCATAATGACAAGGATACCATCCATTGGAGTAACAAAAATCACGACAATAGACTACATTCCATAATGACAAGGCTACCATACATCAGAATGACAAAAATATCGACAACATACTACCTTCCATAATGCAAGGCTAGCATCCATTGGAGTAACCAAAATCTCGACAACAGACTACCTTCCATAATGACAAGGCTGCCATCCATTGGAGTAACAAAAATCTTGACAACAAACTACCTTACATAATAACTAGGCTACCATCCATTGGAGTAACAAAGACATCAATAACATACTACCTTCCATAATGACAAGGCTTCCATCCATTATTGTAACAACAATATCGACAACAGACTACCTTCCATAATGACAAGGCTACCATCCATTGTAGTAACAAAAATCATGACAATAGACTACCTTCCATAATGACAAGGCTACCATCCATTGGAATAACAAAAATATCGACAACACACTACCTTCCATAATGAAAAGGCTACCATCCATTGGACTAACAAAAATATCGATAATAGACTACCTTCCATAATGACAAGGCTACCATCAATTATTGTAACAAAAATCTGCACAACAGACTACCTTCCATAATGACAAGGCTACCATCCATTGGAGTAACAAAAATCTCGATAACATACTATCTTCCATAATGACAAGGGTACCATCATTGGAGTAACAAAAATATTCCAAAGAGACTACCTACAATAATGACAAGGCTACCATCCATTTGAGTAAACAAAATCTCGACAATAGACTACCTTCCATAATGAATAGGCTACCATCCATTGGAGTAACAAAGATATCAATAACATACTACCTTCCATAATGACAAGGCTACCATCCATTGGAATAACAAAAATATCGACAGCACACTACCTTCCATAATGACAAGGCTACCATCCTTTAGAGTAACAAAAATCTCGACAACGGGCTACCTTCCATAATGACAAGGCTACCATCCATTGGAGTAACAAAGATATCGACAACATACTACCTTCCATAATTACAAGGATACCATCCATTGGAGTAACAAAAATCACGACAATAGACTACCTTCCATAATGACAAGGCTACCATACATTGGAATAACAAAAATATCGACAACATACTACCTTCCATAATGCAAGGCTAGCATCCATTGGAGTAACCAAAATCTCGACAACAGACTACCTTCCATAATGACAAGGCTACCATCCATTGAAGTAACAAAAATCTCCACAACAAACTACCTTACATAATAACTAGGCTACCATAAATTGGAGTTACAAAGGCATCAACAACATACTACCTTCCATAATGACAAGGCTACCATCCATTATTGTAACAACAATCTCGACAACAGACTACCTTCCATAATGACAAGGCTACCATCCATTGTAGTAACAAAAATCATGACAATAGACTACCTTCCATAATGACAAGGCTACCATCCATTGGACTAACAAAAATATCGATAATAGACTACCTTCCATAATAACAAGGCTACCATCAATTGTTGTAACAAAAATATGCACAACAGACTACCTTCCATAATGACAAGGCTACCATCCATTGTTGTAACAAAAATATGCACAACAAACTACCTTCCATAATGACAAGGCTACTATCCATTGGAGTAACAAAAATCTCGATAACATACTACCTTCCATAATGACAAGGGTACCATCATTGGAGTAACAAAAATCCAGACAATAGACTACCTTCCATAATGACAAGGCTACCATCCATTGAAGTAAAAAAAATCTTGACAACACACTACCTTCAATAATGAAAAGGCTACCATCCATTGGAGTAACAAAAATCTCGACAGCAGACTACCTTCCATAATGACAAAAGTACCATCATTGGAGTAATAAAAATATCTACAAGAGACTACCTTCCATAATGACAAGGCTACAATCCATTGGAGTATAAAAAATCTCGACAACAGACTACCTTCCATAATGACAAGGCTACCATCCAACGGAGTAACAAAAATCTCGACAACAGACTACCTTCCATAATGACTAGGCTACCATCCATTGGAGTAACAAAGTTATCGACAACAAACTACCTTCCATAACGATAAGGCTACAATCCATTGTAGTAAAAAAATATCGACAACAGACTACCTTCCATAATGACCAGGCTACCATCCATTATTGTAACAAAAATCTCGACAACAAACTACCTTCCATAGTGACAAGGCTACCATCCATTATTGTAACAAAAATCTCGACAACAAACTACCTTCCATAATGACAAGGCTACCATCCATTATAGTAACAAAAATCTTGACAATAGACTACCTTCCATAATAACAAGGCTACCATCCATTGGAGTAACAAAAATGTCGACAACATACTACCTTCCATAATGACAAGGCTACCATCCATTGGAATAACAAAAATATCGACAGCACACTACCTTCCATAATGACAAGGCTACCACCCCTTAGAGTAACAAAAATCTCGACAACGGGCTACCTTCCATAATGACAAGGCTACCATCCATTGGAGTAACAAAGATATCGACAACATACTACTTTCCATAATGACAAGGATACCATCCATTGTAGTAACAAAAATCATGACAATAGACTGCCTTCCATAATGACAAGGCTACCATCCATTGGAATAACAAAAATATCGACAACACACTACCTTCCATAATGAAAATGCTACCATCCAATGGAGTAACAAAAATCTCGACAATGGACTACCTTCCATAATGACAAGGCTACCATCCATTAGACTAACAAAAATATCGATAATAGACTACCTTCCATAATGACAAGGCTACCATCAATTGTTGTAACAAAAATCTGCACAACAGACTACCTTCCATAATGACAAGGCTACCATCCATTGGAGTAACAAAAATCTAGATAACATACTACCTTCCATAATGACAAGGGTACCATCATTGGAGTAACAAAAATATTCCAAAGAGACTACCTACCATAATGACAAGGCTACCATCCATTGGAGTAAAAAAAATCTCGACAACAAACTACCTTACATAATGAATAGGCTACCATCCATTGGAGTAACAAAGATATCAACAACAGACTACCTTCCATAATGACAAGGCTACCATCCATTGGAATAAAAAAAATATCGACAACACACTACCTTCCATAATGATAAGGCTACCATCCCTTAGAGTAACAAAAATCTCGACAACGGGCTACCTTCCATAATGACAAGGCTACCATCCATTGGAGTAACAAAGATATCGACAACATACTACCTTCCATAATGACAAGGATACCATCCATTGGAGTAACAAAAATCACGACAAGAGACTACCTGCCATTATGACAAAGCCACCATACATTGGAATAACAAAATTATCGACAACATACTACCTTCCATAATGCAAGGCTAGCATCCATTGGAGTAACCAAAATCTCGACAACAGACTACCTTCCATAATGACAAGGCTACCATCCATTGGAGTAACAAAAATCTCGACAACAAACGACCTTACATAATAACTAGGCTACGATCCATTGGAGTAACAAAGACATCAACAACATACTACCTTCCATAATGAAAAGGCTACCATCCATTATTATAACAACAATCTCGACAATAGACTACCTTCCATAATGACAAGGCTACCATCCATTGTAGTAACAAAAATCATGACAATAGACTACCTTCCATAATGACAAGGCTACCATCCATTGGAATAACAAAAATATCGACAACACACTACCTTCCATAATGAAAAGGCTACCATCCAATGGAGTGACAAAAATCTCGACAATGGACTACCTTCCATAATGACAAGGCTACCATCCATTGGAATAACAAAAATATCGATAATAGACTACCTTCCATAATAACAAGGCTACCATCAATTGTTGTAACAAAAATCTGCACAACAGACTACCTTCCATATTGACAAGGATACCTTCCATTGGAGTAACAAAAATCTCGATAACATACTACCTTCCATAATGACAAGAGTACCATCATTGGAGTAACAAAAATATTCCAAAGAGACTACCTACCATAAATACAAGGCTACCATCCATTGGAGTAAAAAAAATCTCGACAACAAACTACCTTACATAATGAATAGGCTACCATCCATTGGAGTAACAAAGATATCAACAACAGACTACCTTCCATAATGACAAGGCTACCATCCATTGGAATAAAAAAATATCGACAACACACTACCTTCCATAATGACAAGGCTACCATCCCTTAGAGTAACAAAAATCTCGACAACGGGCTACCTTCCATAATGACAAGGCTACCATCCATTGGAGTAATAAAGATATCGACAACATACTACCTTCCATAATGACAAGGATACCATCCATTGGAGTAACAAAAATCACGACAATAGACTACCTGCCATTATGACAAGGCCACCATACGTTGGAATAACAAAATTATCGACAACATACTACCTTCCATAATGCAAGGCTAGCATCCATTGGAGTAACCAAAATCTCGACAACAGACTACCTTCCATAATGACAAGGCTACCATCCATTGGAGTAACAAAAATCTAGACAACAAACGACCTTACATAATAACTAGGCTACGATCCATTGGAGTAACAAAGACATCAACAACATACTACCTTCCATAATGAAAAGGCTACCATCCATTATTATAACAACAATCTCGACAATAGACTACCTTCCATAATGACAAGGCTACCATCCATTGTAGTAACAAAAATCATGACAATAGACTACCTTCCATAATGACAAGGCTACCATCCATTGGAATAACAAAAATATCGACAACACACTACCTTCCATAATGAAAAGGCTACCATCCAATGGAGTGTCAAAAATCTCGACAATGGACTACCTTCCATAATGACAAGGCTACCATCCATTGGAATAACAAAAATATCGATAATAGACTACCTTCCATAATAACAAGGCTACCATCAATTGTTGTAACAAAAATCTGCACAACAGACTACCTTCCATATTGACAAGGATACCATCCATTGGAGTAACAAAAATCTCGATAACATACTACCTTCCATAATGACAAGAGTACCATCATTGGAGTAACACAAATATTCCAAAGAGACTACCTACCATAAATACAAGGCTACCATCCATTGGAGTAAAAAAAATCTCGACAACAAACTACCTTACATAATGAATAGGCTACCATCCATTGGAGTAACAAAGATATCAACAACAGACTACCTTCCATAATGACAAGGCTACCATCCATTATAGTAACAAAAATATCGACAATAGACTACGTTCCATAATTTCAAGGCTACCATCCATTGGAGTAACAAAAATGTCGACAACAGACCACCTTCCATAATGACAAGGCTAACATCCATTGGAATAACAAAAATATCGACAACACACTACCTTCCATAATGACAAGGCTACCATCCCTTAGAGTAACAAAAATCTCGACAACGAGCTACCTTCCATAATGACAAGACTACCATCCATTGGAGTAACAAAGATATCGACAACATACTACCTTCCATAATGACAAGGATACCATCCATTGGAGTAACAAAAATCACGACAATAGACTACCTTCCATAATGACAAGGCTACCATACATTGGAATAACAAAAATATCGACAACATACTACCTTCCATAATGCCAGGCTAGCATCCATTGGAGTAACCAAAATCTCGACAATAGACTACCTTCCATAATGACAAGGCTACCATCCATTGGAGTAACAAAAATCTCGACAACAAACGACCTTACATAATAACTAGGCTACCATCCATTGGAGTAACAAAGTCATCAACAACATACTACCTTCCATAATGACAAGGCTACCATCCATTATTGTAACAACAATCTCGACAACAGACTACCTTCCATAATGACAAGGCTACCATCCATTGTAGTAACAAAAATCATGACAATAGACTACCTTCCATAATGACAAGGCTACCATCCATTGGAATAACAAAAATATCGACAACACACTACCTTCCATAATGGAAAGGCTACCATCGAATGGAGTGACAAAAATATCGACAATGGACTAGCTTCCATAATGACAAGGCTACCATCCATTGGACTAACAAAAATATCGATAATAGACTACCTTCCATAATAACAAGGCTACCATCAATTGTTGTAACAAAAATCTGCACAACAGACTACCTTCCATAATGACAAGGCTACCATCCATTGGAGTAACAAAAATATCGATAACATACTACCTTCCATAATGACAAGGGTACCATCATTGGAGTAACAAAAATATTCCAAAGAGACTACCTAGCATAATGACAAGGCTACCATACATTGGAGTAAAAAAATCTCGACAACAAACTACCTTACATAATGAATAGGCTACCATCCATTTGAGTAACAAAGATATCAACAACAGACTACCTTCCATAATGACCAGGCTAAATCCATTATAGTAACAAAAATCTCGACAATAGACTACCTTCCATAATAACAAGGCTATCATCCATTGGAGTAACAAAAATGTCGACAACAGACTACCCTCCATAATGACTAGGCTACCATCCATTGGAATAACAAAAGTATCGACAACACACTACCTTCCATAATGACAAGGCTACCATCCCTTAGAATAACAAAAATCTCGACAACGGGCTACCTTCCATAATGACAAGGCTACCATGCATTGGAGTAACAAAGATATCGACAACATACTACCTTCCATAATGACAAGGATACCATCCATTGGAGTAACAAAAATCACGACAATAGACTACCTTCCATAATGACAAGGCTACCATACATTGGAATAACAAAAATATCGACAACATACTACCTTCCATAATGCCAGGCTAGCATCCATTGGAGTAACCAAAATCTCGACAACAGACTACCTTCCTTAATGACAACGCTACCATCCATAAAAGTAACAAAAATCTCGACCACAAACTACCTTACATAATAACTAGGCTACCATCCATTGAAGTAACAAAGTCATCAACAACATACTACCTTCCATAATGACAAGGCTACCATCCATTATTGTAACAACAATCTCGACAACAGACTACCTTCCATAATGACAAGGCTACCATCCATTGTAGTAACAAAAATCATGACAATAGACTACCTTCCATAATGACAAGGCTACCATCCATTGGAATAACAAAAATATCGACAACACACTACCTTCCATAATGGAAAGGCTACCATCCAATGGAGTGACAAAAATATCGACAATGGACTAGCTTCCATAATGACAAGGCTACCATCCATTGGACTAACAAAAATAACGATAATAGACTACCTTCCATAATAACAAGGCTACCATCAATTGTTGTAACAAAAATCTGCACAACAAACTACCTTCCATAATGACAAGGCTACCATCCATTGGAGTAACAAAAATATCGATAACATACTACCTTCCATAATGAAAAGGGTACCATCATTGGAGTAACAAAAATATTCCAAAGAGACTACCTAACATAATGACAAGGCTACCATCCATTGGAGTAAAAAAAATCTCGACAACAAACTACCTTACATAATGAATAGGCTACCATCCATTGGAGTAACAAAGATATCAACAACATACTACCTTCCATAATGACAAGGCTACCATCCATTGGAATAACAAAAATATCGACAACACACTACCTTCCATAATGACAAGGCTACCATCCCTTAGAGTAACAAAAATCTCGACAACGGGCTACCTTCCATAATGACAAGGCTACCATCCATTGGAGTAACAAAGATATCGACAACATACTACCTTCCATAATGACAAGGATACCATCAATTGGAGTAACAAAAATCACGACAATAGACTACCTTCCATAATGACAAGGCTACCATACATTGGAATAACAAAAAACTCGACAACATACTACCTTCCATAATGCAAGGCTAGCATCCATTGGAGTAACCAAAATCTCGACACCAAACAACCTTCCATAATGACAAGGCTACCATCCATTGGAGTAACAAAAACCTCGACAACAAACTACCTTACATAATAACTACGCTAGCATCCATTGGTGTAACAAAGACATCAACAACATACTACCTTCCATAATGACAAAGCTACCATCCATTATTGTAACAACAATCTCGACAACAGACTACCTTCCATAATGACAAGGCTACCATCCATTGTAGTAACAAAAATCATGACAATAGACTACCTTCCATAATGACAAGGCTACCATCCATTGGAACAACAAAAATATCGACAACATACTACCTTCCATAATGAAAAGGCTACCATCCAATGGAGTGACAAAAATCTCGACAATGGACTACCTTCCATAATGACAAGGCTACCATCCATTGGACTAACAAAAATATCGATAATAGACTACCTTCCATAATAACAAGGCTACCATCAATTGTTGTAACAAAAATCTACACAACAGACTACCTTCCATAATGACAAGGCTACCATCCATTGGAATAACAAAAATATCGACAACACTATACCTTCCATAATGACAAGGCTACCATCCATTGGACTAACACAAATATTTCAAAGAGACTACCTACCATAATTACAAGGATACCATCCATTGGAGTAAAAAAATCTCGACAACAAACCACCTTACATAATGAATAGGGTACCATCCATTGGAGTAACAAAGATATCAACAACAGACTACCTTCCATAATGACAAGGCTACCTTCCATTATAGTAACAAAAATCTCGACAATAGGCTACCTTCCATAATGACAAGGCTACCATCCATTGGAGTAACAAAAATGTCGACAACAGACTACCTTCCATAATGACAAGGCTACCATCCATTGGAATAACAAAAATATCGACAGCACACTACCTTCCATAATGACAAGGCTACCATCCCTTAGAGTAACAAAAATCTCGACAACAGGCTACCTTCCAAAATGACAAGGCTACCATCCATCGGAGTAACAAAGATATCGACAACATACTACCTTCCATAATGACAAGGATACCATTCATTGGAGTAACAAAAATCACGACAATAGACTACCTTCCATAATGACAAGGCTACCATACATTGGAATAACAAAAATATCAACAACATACTACCTTCCATAATGCAAGGCTAGCATCCATTGGAGTAACCAAAATCTCGACAACAGACTACCTTCCATAATGACAAGGCTACCATCCATTGAAGTAACAAAAATCTCGACAACAAACTACCTTACAAAATAACTAGGCAACCATCAATTGGAGTAACAAAGACATCAACAACATACTACCTTCCATAATGACAAGGCTACCATCCATTATTGTAACAACAATCTCGACAATAGACTACCTTCCATAATGACAAGGCTACCATCCATTGTAGTAACAAAAATCATGACAATAGACTACCTTCCATAGTGACAAGGCTACCATCCATTGGAATAACAAAAATATCGACAACACACTACCTTCCATAATGAAAAGGCTACCATCGAATGGAGTGACAAAAATATCGACAATGGACTAGCTTCCATAATGACAAGGCTACCATCCATTGGACTAACAAAAATATCGATAATAGACTACCTTCCATAATAACAAGGCTACCATCAATTGTTGTAACAAAATTCTGCACAACAGACTACCTTCCATAATGACAAGGCTACCATCCATTGGAGTAACAAAAATATCGATAACATACTACCTTCCATAATGACAAGGGTACCATCATTGGAGTAACAAAAATATTCCAAAGAGACTACCTAGCATAATGACAAGGCTACCATACATTGGAGTAAAAAAATCTCGACAACAAACTACCTTACATAATGAATAGGCTACCATCCATTTGAGTAACAAAGATATCAACAACAGACTACCTTCCATAATGACCAGGCTAAATCCATTATAGTAACAAAAATCTCGACAATAGACTACCTTCCATAATAACAAGGCTATCATCCATTGGAGTAACAAAAATGTCGACAACAGACTACCCTCCATAATGACTAGGCTACCATCCATTGGAATAACAAAAGTATCGACAACACACTACCTTCCATAATGACAAGGCTACCATCCCTTAGAATAACAAAAATCTCGACAACGGGCTACCTTCCATAATGACAAGGCTACCATGCATTGGAGTAACAAAGATATCGACAACATACTACCTTCCATAATGACAAGGATACCATCCATTGGAGTAACAAAAATCACGACAATAGACTACCTTCCATAATGACAAGGCTACCATACATTGGAATAACAAAAATATCGACAACATACTACCTTCCATAATGCCAGGCTAGCATCCATTGGAGTAACCAAAATCTCGACAACAGACTACCTTCCTTAATGACAAGGCTACCATCCATAAAAGTAACAAAAATCTCGACCACAAACTACCTTACATAATAACTAGGCTACCATCCATTGAAGTAACAAAGTCATCAACAACATACTACCTTCCATAATGACAAGGCTACCATCCATTATTGTAACAACAATCTCGACAACAGACTACCTTCCATAATGACAAGGCTACCATCCATTGTAGTAACAAAAATCATGACAATAGACTACCTTCCATAATGACAAGGCTACCATCCATTGGAATAACAAAAATATCGACAACACACTACCTTCCATAATGGAAAGGCTACCATCCAATGGAGTGACAAAAATATCGACAATGGACTAGCTTCCATAATGACAAGGCTAGCATCCATTGGACTAACAAAAATAACGATAATAGACTACCTTCCATAATAACAAGGCTACCATCAATTGTTGTAACAAAAATCTGCACAACAAACTACCTTCCATAATGACAAGGCTACCATCCATTGGAGTAACAAAAATATCGATAACATACTACCTTCCATAATGAAAAGGGTACCATCATTGGAGTAACAAAAATATTCCAAAGAGACTACCTAACATAATGACAAGGCTACCATCCATTGGAGTAAAAAAAATCTCGACAACAAACTACCTTACATAATGAATAGGCTACCATCCATTGGAGTAACAAAGATATCAACAACATACTACCTTCCATAATGACAAGGCTACCATCCATTGGAATAACAAAAATATCGACAACACACTACCTTCCATAATGACAAGGCTACCATCCCTTAGAGTAACAAAAATCTCGACAACGGGCTACCTTCCATAATGACAAGGCTACCATCCATTGGAGTAACAAAGATATCGACAACATACTACCTTCCATAATGACAAGGATACCATCAATTGGAGTAACAAAAATCACGACAATAGACTACCTTCCATAATGACAAGGCTACCATACATTGGAATAACAAAAAACTCGACAACATACTACCTTCCATAATGCAAGGCTAGCATCCATTGGAGTAACCAAAATCTCGACACCAAACAACCTTCCATAATGACAAGGCTACCATCCATTGGAGTAACAAAAACCTCGACAACAAACTACCTTACATAATAACTACGCTAGCATCCATTGGTGTAACAAAGACATCAACAACATACTACCTTCCATAATGACAAGGCTACCATCCATTATTGTAACAACAATCTCGACAACAGACTACCTTCCATAATGACAAGGCTACCATCCATTGTAGTAACAAAAATCATGACAATAGACTACCTTCCATAATGACAAGGCTACCATCCATTGGAACAACAAAAATATCGACAACATACTACCTTCCATAATGAAAAGGCTACCATCCAATGGAGTGACAAAAATCTCGACAATGGACTACCTTCCATAATGACAAGGCTACCATCCATTGGACTAACAAAAATATCGATAATAGACTACCTTCCATAATAACAAGGCTACCATCAATTGTTGTAACAAAAATCTACACAACAGACTACCTTCCATAATGACAAGGCTACCATCCATTGGAATAACAAAAATATCGACAACACTATACCTTCCATAATGACAAGGCTACCATCCATTGGACTAACACAAATATTTCAAAGAGACTACCTACCATAATTACAAGGATACCATCCATTGGAGTAAAAAAAATCTCGACAACAAACCACCTTACATAATGAATAGGCTACCATCCATTGGAGTAACAAAGATATCAACAACAGACTACCTTCCATAATGACAAGGCTACCTTCCATTATAGTAACAAAAATCTCGACAATAGGCTACCTTCCATAATGACAAGGCTACCATCCATTGGAGTAACAAAAATGTCGACAACAGACTACCTTCCATAATGACAAGGCTACCATCCATTGGAATAACAAAAATATCGACAGCACACTACCTTCCATAATGACAAGGCTACCATCCCTTAGAGTAACAAAAATCTCGACAACAGGCTACCTTCCAAAATGACAAGGCTACCATCCATCGGAGTAACAAAGATATCGACAACATACTACCTTCCATAATGACAAGGATACCATTCATTGGAGTAACAAAAATCACGACAATAGACTACCTTCCATAATGACAAGGCTACCATACATTGGAATAACAAAAATATCAACAACATACTACCTTCCATAATGCAAGGCTAGCATCCATTGGAGTAACCAAAATCTCGACAACAGACTACCTTCCATAATGACAAGGCTACCATCCATTGAAGTAACAAAAATCTCGACAACAAACTACCTTACAAAATAACTAGGCAACCATCAATTGGAGTAACAAAGACATCAACAACATACTACCTTCCATAATGACAATGCTACCATCCATTATTGTAACAACAATCTCGACAACAGACTACCTTCCATAATGACAAGGCTACCATCCATTGTAGTAACAAAAATCATGACAATAGACTACCTTCCATAATGATAAGGCTACCATCAATTGGAATAACAAAAATATCGACAACACACTACCTTCCATAATGAAAAGGCTACCATCCAATGGAGTGACAAAAATCTCGACAATGGACTACCTTCCATAATGACAAGGCTACCATCAATTGGACTAACAAAAATATCGATAATAGACTACCTTCCATAATAATAAGGCTACCATCAATTGTTGTAACAAAAATCTGCACAACAGACTACCTTCCATAATGACAAGGCTACCATCCATTGGAGTAACAAAAATCTCGATAACATACTACCTTCCATAATGACAAGGGTACCATCATTGGAGTAACACAAATATTCCAAAGAGACTACCTACCATAATTACAAGGCTACCATCCATCGGAGTAAAAAAAATCTCGACAACAAACTACCTTACATAATGAATAGGCTACCATCCATTGGAGTAACAAAGATATCGACAACAGACTACCTTCCATAATGACAAGTCTACCATCCATTGTAGTAACAAAAATTTCGACAAAATACTACCTTCCATAATGACAAGGCTACCATCCATTGGTGTAACAAAGATATCGACAATGGACTATCTTTCATAATGATAAGGATACCATCCATTGGAATAACAAAAATATAGAACACATACTACCTTCCATAATGCAAGGCTAGCATCCATTTGAGTAACCAAAATCTCAACAACAGACTACCTTCCATAATGACAAGGCTACCATCCATTGAAGTAACAAAAATCTCGACAACAAACTACCTTACATAATAACTAGGCTACCATCTATTGGAGTAACAAAGACATCAACAACATACTACCTTCCATAATGACAAGGCTACCATCCATTATTGTAACAACAATCTGGACAACAGACTACGTTCCATAATGACAAGGCTACCATCCATTGTAGTAACAAAAATCATGACAATAGACTACCTTCCATAATGACAAGGCTACCATCCATTGGAATAACAAAAATATCGACAACACACTACCTTACATAATGAAAAGGCTATCATCCAATGGAGAGACAAAAATCTCGACAATGGACTACCTTCCATAATGACAAGGCTATCATCCATTGGAGTAACAAAGACATCAACAACATACTACCTTCCATAATGACAAGGCTACCATCCATTATTGTAACAACAATCTCGACAACAAACTACCTTCCATAATGACAAGGCTACCATCCATTGTAGTAACAAGAATATCGACAACAAACTACCTTCCATAATGAAAAGGCTACCATCCAATGGAGTGACAAAAATCTCGACAATGGACTACCTTCCATAATGACAAGGCTACCATCCATTGGACTAACAAAAATATCGATAATAGACTCCCTTCCATAATAACAAGGCTACCATCAATTGTTGTAACAAAAATCTGCACAATAGACTACCTTCCATAATGACAAGGCTACCATCCATTGGAGTAACAAAAATCTCGATAACATGCTACCTTCCATAATGACAAGGGTACCATCACTGGAGTAACAAAAATATTCCCAAGAGACTACCTACCATAATGACAAGGCTACCATCCATTGGAGTAAAAAAAATCTCGACAACAAACTAACTTACATAATGAATAGGCTACCATCCATTGGAGTAACAAAGATATCAACAACAGACTACCTTCCATAATGACAAGGCTACCATCCATTGTTGTAACAAAAATCTCTACAACAGACTACCTTCCATAATGACAAGGCCACCATCCATTGTAGTAACAAAAATTACGACAACAGACATCCTTCGATAATGACAAGGCTATCATCCATTGGAAAAACAAAAATATCGACAACACACTACCTTCCATAATGACAAGGCTACCGTCCAATGGAGTAACAAAAATCTCGACAACATACTACCTTCTATGATGACAAGTCTACCATCCATTGGAGTACCAAAAATCTGAACAACAGACTATCATCCTTAATGACAAGGCTACCATCCATTGGAGTAACAAAGATATCAACAACAGACTACCTTCCATAATGACAAGGGTATAATCCATTGTTGTAACAAAAATATCGACAACAAACTACCTTCCATAATGACAAGGCTACCATCCATTGTAGTAACAAAAATCTCGAAAATAGACTACCTTCCGTAATGACAAGGATACCATCCATTGGAGTAACAAAAATCTCGACAACAGACTACCTTCCATAATGACAAAGCTACCATCCATTGGAATAACAAAAATATCAACAACACACTACCTTCCATAATGACAAGGCTACCATCCCTTTATAGTAACAAAAATCACGTCAACGGACTACCTTCCATAATGAAAAGTCTACCATCCATTGGACTAACAAAAATATGAACAACAGACTCCGTCCTTAATGACAAGGCTACCATCCATTGGAGTAACAGAAATCAAAATGACAGACTACCTTCCATATTGAAAAAGCTACCTTCCATTACAGTAACTAAAATCCCGACAAGAAACTACCTTCCATAATGACAAGGCTACCATCCATTGTGGTAACAAAAATCTGGACAACTGAGTACCTTCAATAATGACAAGGCTACCATCCATTCGAGTAACAAAAATCCCGACAAGAGACTACCTTTCATAATGACAAGGCTACCATCCATTGGAGTAACAAAAATCCAGACAACAGACTACCTTCCATAATGACAAGGCTACCATCCATTGGAGTAACAATAATCTAGACAACATACTACCTTCATTAATAACAAGGCTACCATCCATTGGAGTAACAAAAATCTCGACAGCAGACTACCTTCCATAATGACAAGAGTACCATCATTGGAGTAATAAAAATATCTACAAGAGACTACCTTCCATAATGACAAGGCTACAATCCATTGGAGTATAAAAATCTCGACAACAGACTACCTTCCATAATGACTAGGCTACCATCCAATGGAGTAACAAAAATCTCAACAACATACTACCTTCCATAATGACTAGGCTACCATCCATTGGAGTAACAAAGATATCGACAACAGACTACCTTTCATAACAACAAGGCTACAATCCATTGTAGTAACAAAAATATCGACAACAGACAACCTTCCATAATGACAAGGCTACCATCCATTTTAGTAACAAAAATATCGATAATAGACTACCTTCCATAATAACAAGGCTACCATCAATTGTTGTAACAAAAATCTTCAAAATAGACTACCTTCTATAATGACAAGGCTACCATCCATTGGAGTAACAAAAATCTCGATAACATACTAACTTCCATAATGACAAGGGTACCATCACTAGAGTAACAAAAATATTCCAAAGAGACTACATACCATAATGACAAGGCTACCATCCATTGGAGTAAAAAAAATCTCGACAACAAACTACCTTACAAGATGAATAGGCTACCATCCATTGGAGTAACAAAGATATCAACAACAGACTACCTTCCATATCGACAAGGCTACCATCCATTATTGTAACAAAAATCTCTACAACAGACTACCTTCCATAATGACAAGGCCACCATCCATTGTAGTAACAAAAATTACGACAACAGACTACCTTCGATAATGACAAGGCTACCATCTTTTGGAATAACAAAAATATGGACCACACACTACCTTCCATAATGACAAGGCTACCATCCAATGGAGTAACAAAAATCTCGATAACAGACTACCTTCCATGATGACAAGTCTACCATCCATTGGAGTACCAAAAATCTGAACAACAGACTATCGTCCTTAATGACAAGGCTACCATCCATTGGAGTAACAAAGATATCGACAACAGACTACCTTTCATAACGACAAGGCTACAATCCATTGTAGTAACAAAAATATCGACAACAGACTACCTTCCATAATGACAAGGCTACCATCCATTTTAGTAACAAAATTCTCGAAAATAGACTACCTTCCATAATGACAAGGCTACCATCCATTGGAGTAACAAAAATGTTGACAACAGACTACCTTCCATAATGACAAGACTACCATCCATTAGAATAACAAAAATATCGTCAACACACTACCTTCCATAATGACAAGGTTACCATCCCTTAGAGTAACAAAAATCTCGACAACGGGCTACCTTCCATAATGACAAGGCTACCATCCATTGGAGTAAAAAAGATATCGACAACATACTACCTTCCATAATGACAAGGATACCATCTATTGGAGTAACACAAATCCCGACAATAGACTACCTTCCATAATGACAAGGCTACCATACATTGGAATAACAAAAATATCGACAACATACTACCTTCCATAATGCAAGGCTAGCATCCATTGGAGTAACCAAAATCTCGACAACAGACTACCTTCCATAATGACAAGGCTACCATCCATTGGATTAACAAAAATATCGACAACAAACTACCTTACATAATAACTAGGCTACCATCCATTGGAGTAACAAAGACATCAACAACATACTACCTTTCATAATGACAAGGCTACCATCCATTATTGTAACAACAATCTCGACAACAGACTACCTTCCATATTGACAAGGCTACCATCCATTGTAGTAACAAAAATCATGACAATAGACTACCTTCCATAATGACAAGGCTACCATCCATTGAAATAACAAAAATATCGACAACACACTACCTTCCATAATGAAAAGGCTACCATCCAATGGAGTAACAAAAATCTCGACAATGGACTACCTTCCATAATGACAAGGCTACCATCCATTGGACTAACAAAAATATCGATAATAGACTACCTTCCATAATAACAAGGCTACCATCAATTGTTGTAACAAAAATCTTCACAATAGACTACCTTCCATAATGACAAGGCTACCATCCATTGGAGTAACAAAAATCTCGATAACATACTACCTTCCATAATGACAAGGGTACCATCACTAGAGTAACAAAAATATTCCAAAGAGACTACATACCATAATGACAAGGCTACCATCCATTGGAGTAAAAAAAATCTCGAAAACAAACTACCTTACATGATGAATAGGCTACCATCCATTGGAGTAACAAAGATATCAACAACAGACTACCTTCCATAATGACAAGGCTACCATCCATTATTGTAACAAAAATCTCTACAACAGACTACCTTCCATAATGACAAGGCCACCATCCATTGTAGTAACAAAAATTACGACAACAGACTACCTTCGATAATGACAAGGCTACCATCTATTGGAATAACAAAAATATCGACCACACAATACCTTCCATAATGACAAGGCTACCATCCAATGGAGTAACAAAAACCTCGACAACAGACTACCTTCCATAATGACAAGGCTACCATCCATTGGAATAATAAAAATATCGACAACACACTACCTTCCATAATGACAAGGCTACCATCCCTTAGAGTAACAAAAATCTCGACAACGAGCTACCTTCCATAATGACAAGGCTACCATCCATTGGAGTAACAAAGATATCGACAACATACTACCTTCCATAATGACAAGGATACTATCCATTGGAGTAACAAAAATCACGACAATAGACTAACTTCCATAATGACAAGGCTACCATACATTGGAATAACAAAAATATCGACAACATACTACCTTCCATAATGCAAGGCTAGCATCCAATGGAGTAACCAAAATCTCGACAATAGACTACCTTCCATAATGACAAGGCTACCATCCATTGGAGTAACAAAAATCTCGACAACAAACTACCTTACATAATAACTAGGCTACCATCCATTGGAGTAACAAAGACATCAACAACATACTACCTTCCATAATGACAAGGCTACCATCCATTATTGTAACAACAATCTCGACAACAGACTACCTTCCATAATGACAAGGCTACCATCCATTGTAGTAACAAAAATCATGACAATAGACTACCTTCCATAATGACAAGGCTACCATCCATTGGAATAACAAAAATATCGACAACACACTACCTTCCATAATGAAAAGGCTACCATCCAATGGAGTGACAAAAATCTCGACAATGGACTAGCTTCCATAATGACAAGGCTACCATCCATTGGACTAATAAAAATATCGATAATAGACTACCTTCCATAATAACAAGGCTACCATCAATTGTTGTAACAAAAATCTGCACAACAGACTACCTTCCATAATGACAAGGCTACCGTCCATTGGAGTAACAAAAATATCGATAACATACTACCTTCCATAATGACAAGGGTACCATCATTGGAGTAACAAAAATATTCCAAAGAGACTACCTAACATAATGACAAGGCTACCATCCATTGGAGTAAAAAAAATCTCGATAACAAACTACCTTACATAATGAATAGGCTACCATCCATTGGAGTAACAAAGATATCAACAACAGACTACCTTCCATAATGACAAGGCTACCATCCATTGGAATTACAAAAATATTGACAGCATACTACCTTCCATAATGACAAGGATACCATCCATTGGAGTAACAAAAATCACGACAATAGACTACCTTCCATAATGACAAGGCTACCATACATTGGAATAACAAAAAACTCGACAACATACTACCTTCCATAATGCAAGGATAGCATCCATTGGAGTAACCAAAATCTCGACACCAAACTACCTTCCATAATGACAAGGCTACCATCCATTGGATTAACAAAAATATCGACAACAAACTACCTTACATAATAACTACGCTACCATCCATTGGAGTAACAAAGACATCAACAACATACTACCTTTCATAATGACAAGGCTACCATCCATTATTGTAACAACAATCTCGACAATAGACTACCTTCCATAATGACAAGGCTACCATCCATTGTAGTAACAAAAATCATGACAATAGACTACCTTCCATAATGACAAGGCTACCATCCATTGAAATAACTAAAATATCGACAACACACTACCTTCCATAATGAAAAGGCTACCATCCAATGGAGTGACAAAATTCTCGACAATGGACTACCTTCCATAATGACAAGGCTACCATCCATTGGACTAACAAAAATATCGATAATAGACTACCTTCCATAATAACAAGGCTACCATCAATTATTGTAACAAAAATCTTCACAATAGACTACCTTCCATAATGACAAGGCTACCATCCATTGGAGTAACAAAAATCTCGATAACATACTACCTTCCATAATGACAAGGGTACCATCACTAGAGTAACAAAAATATTCCAAAGAGACTACATACCATAATGACAAGGCTACCATCCACTGGAGTAAAAACAATCTCGACAATAGACTACCTTCCATAATGACAAGGATACCATCCATTGGAGTAACAAAGATATCAACAACAGACTACCTTCCATAATGACAAGGCTACCATCCATTATTGTAACAAAAATCTCTACAACAGACTACCTTCCATAATGACAAGGCCACCATCCATTGTAGTAACAAAAATTACGACAACAGACTACCTTCGATAATGACAAGGCTACCATCTATTGGAATATCAAAAATATCGACCACACACTACCTTCCATAATGACAAGGCTACCATCCAATGGAGTAACAAAAATCTCGACAACAGACTACCTTCCATAATGACAAGGCTACCATCCATTGGAATAACAAAAATATCGACAACACACTACCTTCCATAATGACAAGGCTACCATCCCTTAGAGTAACAAAAATCTCGGCAACGAGCTACCTTCCATAATGACAAGGCTACCATCCATTGGAGTAACAAAGATATCGACAACATACTACCTTCCATAATGACAAGGATACCATCCATTGGAGTAACAAAAATCTCGACAACAGACTACCTTCCATAATGACAAGGCTACCATCCAATGGAATAACAAAAATCTCGTCAACAGACTACCTTCCATAATGACAAGGTTACCATCCATCGTAGTAACAAAAATCTAGACAACAGACTACCTTCTATAATGACAAGGCTACCATCCATTGTAGTAACAGAAATCATGGCAACAGACTAACTTCCATAATGACAAGGCTACCATCCATTGGTGGAACCAAAATCTCGATAACAGACTACCTTTCATAATGACAAGGCTACCATCCATTCGAGAAACAAAAATATTGACAACAGACTACTTTCAATAATGACAAGGCTACCATCCATTAGAGTAACAACAATATCTACAACAAACTATGTTCCATAATGACAAGGCTACCATCCATTGGAGTAACAAATATATCGACAACAGACTACCTTCAATAAAGACAAGGCTACCATCCATTGGAGTGACAAAACTCTCGACAAAAGAATTCCTTCCATAATGACACGGTTACCATCCATTGGAATAACTAAAATCTCGACTAAAGACTCCCTTCCATAATGACAAGGCTACAATCCATTGGAATAACAAAAATCTCGACAACAGACTACCTTCAATAATGACATGGCTACCATCCAATGGAATAACAAAAATCTCGTCAACAGACTACCTTCCATAAAGACAAGGCTACCATCCATTGGAGTAACAAAAATCTCGTCAATAGACTACCTTCCATAATGACAAGGCTACCATCTATTTGAGTAACATAAATATCAACAACAGACTACCTTCCATAAGAATAAGGCTACCATCCATTGGAGTAACAAAAATCTCGACAACAGACTACCTTCCATAATGACAACGCCCCTATCCATTGGAGTAACAAAAATCTCGACAATAAACTACCTTCCATAATGACAACGCCACCATCCATTGGAGTAACAAAAATCTTGACAACAGACTACCTTCCATAATGGCAAGGCTACCATCCATTGGAGTAACAAAAATATCTAAAACAGACTATGTTCCATAATGACAAGGCTACCATCCATTAGAGTAACAAAAATATCGACAACAAACTACCTTCCATAATGACAACGCTACCATCCATTGGAATAACAAAAATCTAGACAACAGACTACCTTCCATAATGACAAGGCTACCATCCAATGGAATAACAAAAATCTCGTCAACATACTACCTTCCATAATGACAAGGTTACCATCCATCGTAGTAATAAAAATCTAGACAACAGACTACCTTCTATAATGACAAGGCTACCATCCATTGTAGTAACAAAAATCACGACAACAGACTAACTTCCATTATGACAAGGCTACCATCCATTGGAGTAACCAAAATCTCGACAACAGACTACTTTCAATAATGACAAGGCTACCATCCATTAGAGTAACAACAATATCTACAACAAACTATGTTCCATAATGACAAGGCTACCATCCATTGGAGTAACAAATATATCGATAACAGACTACCTTCCATAAAGACAAGGCTACCATCCATTGGAGTGACAAAACTCTCGACAAAAGAATGCCTTCCATAATGACAAGGTTACCATCCATTGGATTAACTAAAATCTCGAAAAAAGACTCCCTTCCATAATGACAAGGCTACCATCCATTGGAATAACAAAAATCTCGACAACAGACTACCTTCCATAATGACAAGGCTACCATCCAATGGAATAACAAAAATCTCGTCAACAGACTACCTTCCATAATGACAAGGTTACCATCCATCGTAGTAATAAAAATCTAGACAACAGACTACCTTCTATAATGACAAGGCTACCATCCATTGTAGTAACAAAAATATCAACAACAAACTAACTTCCATAATGACAAAGCTACCATCCATTGGAGTAACCAAAATCTAGACAACAGACTACCTTTCATAATGACAATGCTACCATCCATTCGAGTAACATAAATATCGACAACAAACTACTTTCAATAATGACAAGGCTACCATCCATTAGAGTAACAACAATATCTACAACAAACTATGTTCCATAATGATAAGGCTACCATCCATTGGAGTAACAAATATATCGACAACAGACTACCTTCCATAATGACAAGGCTACCATCCATTGGAGTAACAAAAATCTCGATAACATACTACCTTCCATAATGACAAGGGTACCATCACTAGAGTAACAAAAATATTCCGAAGAGACTACATACCATAATGACAAGGCTACCATCCATTGGAGTAAAAAAAATCTCGAAAACAAACTACCTTACATGATGAATAGGCTACCATCCATTGGAGTAACAAAGATATCAACAACAGACTACCTTCCATAATGACAAGGCTACCATCCATTATTGTAACAAAAATCTCTACAACAGACTACCTTCCATAATGACAAGGCCACCATCCATTGTAGTAACAAAAATTATGACAACAGACTACCTTCGATAATGACAAGGCTACCATCTATTGTAATAACAAAAATATCGACAACAGACTACCTTCCATAATGACAAGGCTACCATCCATTGGAATAACAAAAATATCGACAACACACTACCTTCCATAATGACAAGGCTACCATCCCTTAGAGTAACAAAAATATCGGCAACGAGCTACCTTCCATAATGACAAGGCTACCATCCATTGGAGTAACAAAGATATCGACAACATACTACCTTCCATGATGACAAGGATACCATCCATTGGAGTAACAAAAATCACGACAATAGACTAACTTCCATAATGACAAGGCTACCATACATTAGAATAACAAAAATATCGACAACATACTACCTTCCATAATGCAAGGCTAGCATCCATTGGAGTAACCAAAATCTCGACAATAGACTACCTTCCATAATGACAAGGCTACCATCCATTGGAGTAACAAAAATCTCGACAACAAACTACCTTACATAATAACTAGGCTACCAACCATTGGAGTAACAAAGACATCAACAACATACTACCTTCCATAATGACAATGCTACCATCCATTATTGTAACAACAGTCTCGACAACAGACTACCTTCCATAATGACAAGGCTACCATCCATTGTAGTAACAAAAATCATGACAATAGACTACCTTCCATAATGACAAGGCTACCATCCATTGGAATAACAAAAATATCGACAACACACTACCTTCCATAATGAAAAGGCTACCATCCAATGGAGTGACAAAAATCTCTACAATGGACTAGCTTCCATAATGACAAGGCTACCATCCATTGGACTAATAAAAATATCGATAATAGACTACCTTCCATAATAACAAGGCTACCATCAATTGTTGTAACAAAAATATGCACAACAGACTACCTTCCATAATGACAAGGTTACCATCCATTGGAGTAACAAAAATATCGATAACATACTACCTTCCATAATGACAAGGGTACCATCATTGGAGTAACAAAAATATTCCAAAGAGACTACCTACCATAATGACAAGGCTACCATCCATTGGAGTAAAAAAAATCTCGACAACAAACTACCTTACATAATGAATAGGCTACGATCCATTTGAGTAACAAAGATATCAACAACAGACTACCTTCCATAATGACAAGGCTAAATCCATTATAGTAACAAAAATCTCGACAAAAGACTACCTTCCATAATGACAAGGCTATCATCCATTGGAGTAACAAAAATGTCGACAACAGACTACCTTCCATAATGACAAGGCTACCATCCATTGGAATAACAAAAGTATCGACAACACACTACCTTCCATAATGACAAGGCTACCATCCCTTAGAGTAACAAAAATCTCGACAACGGGCTACCTTCCATAATGACAAGGCTACCATCCATTGGAGTAACAAAGATATCGACAACATACTACCTTCCATAATGACAAGGATACCATCCATTGGAGTAACAAAAATCACGACAATAGACTACCTTCCATAATGACAAGGCTACCATACATTGGAATAACAAAAATATCGACAACATACTACCTTCCATAATGCCAGGCTAGCATCCATTGGAGTAACCAAAATCTCGACAACAGACTACCTTCCTTAATGACAAGGCTACCATCCATAGAAGTAACAAAAATCTCGACAACAAACTACCTTACATAATAACTAGGCTACCATCCATTGAAGTAACAAAGACATCAACAACATACTACCTTCCATAATGACAAGTCTACCATCCATTATTGTAACAACAATCTCGACAAAAGACTACCTTCCATAATGACAAGGCTACCATCCATTGTAGTAACAAAAATCATGACAATAGACTACCTTCCATAATGACAAGGCTACCATCCATTGGAATAACAAAAATATCGACAACACACTACCTTCCATAATGAAAAGGCTACCATCCAAAGGAGTGACAAAAATCTCGACAATGGACTAGCTTCCATAATGACAAGGCTACCATCCATTGGAGTAACAAAAATATCGATAATAGACTACCTTCCATAATAACAAGGCTACCATCAATTGTTGTCACAAAAATCTGCACAACAGACTACCTTCCATGATGACAAGGCTACCATCCATTGGAGTAACAAAAATATCGATAACATACTACCTTCCATAATGACAAGGGTACCATCATTGGAGTAACAAAAATATTCCAAAGAGACTACCTAACATAATGACAAGGCTACCATCCATTGGAATAACAAAAATATCGACAGCACACTACCTTCCATAATGACAAGGCTACCATCCCTTAGAGTAACAAAAATCTCGACAACGGTCTACCTTCCATAATGACAAGGCTACCATCCATTGGAGTAACAAAGATATTGACAACATACTACCTTCCATAATGACAAGGATACCATCAATTGGAGTAACAAAAATCACGACAATAGACTACCTTCCATAATGACAAGGCTACCAAACATTGGAATAACAAAAAACTCGACAACATACTACCTTCCATAATGCAAGGCTAGCATCCATTGGAGTAACCAAAATCTCGACACCAAACTACCTTCCATAATGACAAGGCTACCATCCATTGGAGTAACAAAAATCTCGACAACAAACTACCTTACATAATAACTAGGCTACCATCCATTGGTGTAACAAAGACATCAACAACATACTACCTTCCATAATGACAAGGCTACCATCCATTGGACTAACAAAAATATCGATAATAGACTACCTTCCATAATAACAAGGCTACCATCAATTGTTGTAACAAAAATCTGCACAATAGACTACCTTCCATAATGACAAGGCTACCATCCATTGGAGTAACAAAAATCTCGATAACATACTACCTTCCATAATTACAAGGGTACCATCATTGGAGTAACACAAATATTCCAAAGAGACTACCTACCATAATTACAAGAATACCATCCATTGGAGTAAAAAAAATCTCGACAACAAACCACCTTACATAATGAATAGGCTACAATCCATTGGAGTAACAAAGATATCAACAACAGACTACTTTCCATAATGACAAGGCTACCATCCATTATAGTAACAAAAATCTCGACAATAGGCTACCTTCCATAATGACAAGGCTACCATCCATTGGAGTAACAAAAATGTCGACAACAGACTACCTTCCATAATGACAAGGCTACCATCCATTGGAATAACAAAAATATCGACAACACACTACCTTCCATAATGACAAGGCTACCATCCCTTAGAGTAACAAAAATCTCGACAACGGGCTACCTTCCAAAATGACAAGGCTACCATCCATCGGAGTAACAAAGATATCGACAACATACTACCTTCCATAATGACAAGGATACCATCCATTGGAGTAACAAAAATCACGACAATAGACTACCTTCCATAATGACAAGGCTACCATACATTGGAATAACAAAAATATCAACAACATACTACCTTCCATAATGCAAGGCTAGCATCCATTGGAGTAACCAAAATCTTGACAACAGACTACCTTCCATAATGACAAGGCTACCATCCATTGGAGTAACAAAGACATCAACAACATACTACATTCCATAATGACCACGCTACCATCCATTATTGTAACAACAATCTCGACAACAGACTACCTTCCATAATGACAAGGCTACCATCCATTGTAGTAACAAAAATCATGACAATAGACTACCTTCCATAATGACAAGGCTACCATCCATTGGAATAACAAAAATATCAACAACACACTACCTTCCATAATGAAAAAGCTACCATCCAATGGAGTGACAAAAATCTCGACAATGGACTACCTTCCATAATGACAAGGCTACCATCAATTGGAATAACAAAAATATCGATAATAGACTACCTTCCATAATAACAAGGCTACCATCAATTGTTCTGACAAAACTTTGCACAACAGACTACCTTCCATAATTACAAGGCTACCATCCATTGGAGTAACAAAAATCTCGATAACATACTACCTTCCATAATGACAAGGGTACCATCATTGTAGTAACACAAATATTCCAAAGAGACTACCTACCATAATTACAAGGCTACCATCCATTGGAGTAAAAAAAATCTCGACAACAAACTACCTTACATAATGAATAGGCTACCATCCATTGGAGTAACAAAGATATCGACAACAGACTACCTTCCATAATGACAAGGCTACCATCCATTGTAGTAACAAAAATTTCGACAACATACTACCTTCCATAATGACAAGGCTACCATCCATTGGTGTAACAATGATATCGATAATGGACTACCTTTCATAATGACAAGGATACCATCCATTGGAATAACAAAAATATAGACAACATACTACCTTCCATGATGCAAGGCTAGCATCCATTTGAGTAACCAAAATCTCAACAACAGACTACCTTCTATAATTACAAGGCTACCATCCATTGAAGTAACAAAAATCTCGACAACAAACTACCTTACATAATAACTAGGCTACCATCTATTGGAGTAACAAAGACATCAACAACATACTACCTTCCATAACGACAAGGCTACCATCCATTATTGTAACAACAATCTCGACAACAGACTACCTTCCATAATGACAAGGCTACCATCCATTGTAGTAACAAAAATTATGACAATAGACTACCTTCCATAATGACAAGGCTACCATCCATTGGAATAACAAAAATATCGACAACACAATACCTTACATAATGAAAAGGCTATCATCCAATGGAGAGACAAAAATCTCGACAATGGACTACCTTCCATAATGACAAGGCTATCATCCATTGGAGTAACAAAGACATCAACAACATACTACCTTCCATAATGACAAGGCTACCATCCATTATTGTAACAACAATCTCGACAACAAACTACCTTCCATAATGACAAGGCTACCATCCATTGTAGTAACAAAAATATCGACAACAAACTACCTTCCATAATGAAAAGGCTTCCATCCAATGGAGTGACAAAAATCTCGACAATGGACTACCTTCCATAATGACAAGGCTACCATCCATTGGACTAACAAAAATATCGATAATAGACTACCTTCCATAATAACAAGGCTACCATCAATTGTTGTAACAAAAATCAGCACAATAGACTACCTTCCATAATGACAAGGCTACCATCCATTGGAGTAACAAAAATCTCGATAACATGCTACCTTCCATAATGACAAGGGTACCATCACTGGAGTAACAAAAATATTCCCAAGAGACTACCTACCATAATGACAAGGCTACCATCCATTGGAGTAAAAAAATCTCGACAACAGACTACCTTACATAATGAATAGGCTACCATCCATTGGAGTAACAAAGATATCAACAACAGACTACCTTCCATAATGACAAGGCTACCATCCATTGTTGTAACAAAAATCTCTACAACAGACTACCTTCCATAATGACAAGGCCACCATCCATTGTAGTAACAAAAATTACGACAACAGACTACCTTCGATAATGACAAGGCTACCATCCATTGGAATAACAAAAATATCGGCAACACACTACCTTCCATAATGACAAGGCTACCGTCCAATGGAGTAACAAAAATCTCGACAACATACTACCTTCCATGATGACAAGTCTACCATCCATTGGAGTACCAAAAATCTGAACAACAGACTATCATCCTTAATGACAAGGCTACCATCCATTGGAGTAACAAAGATATCAACAACAAACTACCTTCCATAACGACAAGGGTATATTCCATTATTGTAACAAAAATATCGACAACAAACTACCTTCCATAATGACAAGGCTACCATCCATTGTAGTAACAAAAATCTCGAAATCAGACTACCTTCCGTAATGACAAGGATACCATGCATTGAAGTAACAAAAATCTCGACAACAGACTACCTTCCATAATGACAAAGCTACCATCCATTGGAATAACAAAAATATCAACAACACTCTACCTTCCATAATGACAAGGCTACCATCCCTTTAGAGTAACAAAAATCACGTCAACGGACTACCTTCCATAATGAAAAGTCTACCATCCATTGGACTAACAAAAATCTGAACAACAGACTCCGTCCTTAATGACAAGGCTACCATCCATTGGAGTAACAGAAATCACAACGACAGACTACCTTCCATAATGACAAAGCTACCTTCCATTACAGTAACAAAAATCCCGACAAGAAACTACCTTCCATAATGACAAGGCTACCATCCATTGTGGTAACAAGAATTTGGACAACTGAGTACCTTCAATAATGACAAGGCTACCATCCATTGGAGTAACAAAAATCCCGACAAGAGACTACCTTTCATAATGACAAGGCTACCATCCATTGGAGTAACAAAAATCCAGACAACAGACTACCTTCCATAACGACAAGGCTACCATCCATTGGAGTAACAATAATCTAGACAACATACTACCTTCATTAATGACAAGGCTACCATCCATTGGAGTAACAAAAATCTCGACAGCAGACTACCTTCCATAATGACAAGAGTAACATTATTGGAGTAATAAAAATATCTACAAGAGACTACCTTCCATAATGACAAGGCTACAATCCATTGGAGTAACAAAAATATCGACAACAGACTACCTTCCATGATGACAAGTCTACCATCCATTGGAGTACCAAAAATCTGAACAACAGACTATCGTCCTTAATGACAAGGCTACCATCCATTGGAGTAACAAAGATATCGACAACAGACTACCTTTCATAACGACAAGGCTACAATCCATTGTAGTAACAAAAATATCGACAACAGACTACCTTCCATAATGACAAGGCTACCATCCATTTTAGTAACAAAATTCTCGAAAATAGACTACCTTCCATAATGACAAGGCTACCATCCATTGGAGTAACAAAAATGTCGACAACAGACTACCTTCCATAATGACAAGACTACCATCCATTAGAATAACAAAAATATCGTCAACACACTACCTTCCATAATGACAAGGCTACCATCCCTTAGAGTGACAAAATTCTCGACAACGGGCTACCTTCCATAATGACATGGCTACCATCCATTGGAGTAAAAAAGATATCGACAACATACTACCTTCCATAATGACAAGGATACCATCCATTGGAGTAACACAAATCCCGACAATAGACTACCTTCCATAATGACAAGGCTACCATACATAGGAATAACAAAAATATCGACAACATACTACCTTCAATAATGCAAGGCTAGCAT
The DNA here is from genome assembly GCA_948472305.1 of Vicia faba. Taxonomy (NCBI): domain Eukaryota; kingdom Viridiplantae; phylum Streptophyta; class Magnoliopsida; order Fabales; family Fabaceae; genus Vicia; species Vicia faba. The sequence continues at coordinate 657,408,690 of OX451740.1, forward strand.
CCATTGGAGTAACCAAAATCTCGACAACAGACTACCTTCCATAATGACAAGGCTACCATCCATTGGATTAACAAAAATATCGACAACAAACTACCTTACATAATAACTAGGCTACCATCCATTGGAGTAACAAAGACATCAACAACATACTACCTTTCATAATGACAAGGCTACCATCCATTATTGTAACAACAATCTCGACAACAGACTACCTTCCATAATGACAAGGCTACCATCCATTGTAGTAACAAAAATCATGACAATAGACTACCTTCCATAATGACAAGGCTACCATCCATTGAAATAACAAAAATATCGACAACACACTACCTTCCATAATGAAAAGGCTACCATCCAATGGAGTAACAAAAATCTCGACAATGGACTACCTTCCATAATGACAAGGCTACCATCCATTGGACTAACAAAAATATCGATAATAGACTACCTTCCATAATAACAAGGCTACCATCAATTGTTGTAACAAAAATCTTCACAATAGACTACCTTCCATAATGACAAGGCTACCATCCATTGGAGTAACAAAATTCTCGATAACATACTACCTTCCATAATGACAAGGGTACCATCACTAGAGTAACAAAAATATTTCAAAGAGACTACATACCATAATGACAAGGCTACCATCCATTGGAGTAAAAAAAATCTCGACAACAAACTACCTTACAAGATGAATAGGCTACCATCCATTGGAGTAACAAAGATATCAACAACAGACTACCTTCCATAATGACAAGGCTACCATCCATTATTGTAACAAAAATCTCCACAACAGACTACCTTCTATAATGACAAGGCCACCATCCATTGTAGTAAAAAAAATTACGACAACAGACTACCTTCGATAATGATAAGGCTACCATCTATTGGAATAACAAAAATATCGACCACACACTACCTTCCATAATGACAAGGCTACCATCCAATGGAGTAACAAAAATCTCGACAACAGACTACCTTCCATGATGACAAGTCTACCATCCATTGGAGTACCAAAAATCTGAACAACAGACTATCGTCCTTAATGACAAGGCTACCATCCATTGGAGTAACAAAGATATCGACAACAGACTACCTTTCATAACGACAAGGCTACAATCCATTGTAGTAACAAAAATATCGACAATAGACTACCTTCCATAATGACAAGGCTACCATCCATTTTAGTAACAAAATTCTCGAAAATAGACTACCTTCCATAATGACAAGGCTACCATCCATTGGAGTAACAAAAATGTCGACAACAGACTACCTTCCATAATGACAAGACTACCATCCATTAGAATAACAAAAATATCGTCAACACACTACCTTCCATAATGACAAGGCTACCATCCCTTAGAGTGACAAAATTCTCGACAACGGGCTACCTTCCATAATGACAAGGCTACAATCCATTGGAGTAAAAAAGATATCGACAACATACTACCTTCCATAATGACAAGGATACCATCCATTGGAGTAACACAAATCCCGACAATAGACTACCTTCCATAATGACAAGGCTACCATACATAGGAATAACAAAAATATCGACAACATACTACCTTCCATAATGCAAGGTTAGCATCCATTGGAGTAACCAAAATCTCGACAACAGACTACCTTCCATAATGACAAGGCTACCATCCATTGGATTAACAAAAATATCGACAACAAACTACCTTACATAATAACTAGGCTACCATCCATTGGAGTAACAAAGACATCAACAACATACTACCTTTCATAATGACAAGGCTACCATCCATTATTGTAACAACAATCTCGACAACAGACTACCTTCCATAATGACAAGGCTACCATCCATTGTAGTAACAAAAATCATGATAATAGACTACCTTCCATAATGACAAGGCTACCATCCATTAAAATAACAAAAATATCGACAACACACTACCTTCCATAATGAAAAGGCTACCATCCAATGGAGTAACAAAAATCTCGACAATGGACTACCTTCCATAATGACAAGGCTACCATCAATTGTTGTAACAAAAATCTTCACAATAGACTACCTTCCATAATGACAAGGCTACCATCCATTGGAGTAACAAAATTCTCGATAACATACTACCTTCCATAATGACAAGGGTACCATCACTAGAGTAACAAAAATATTTCAAAGAGACTACATACCATAATGACAAGGCTACCATCCATTGGAGTAAAAAAAATCTCGACAACAAACTACCTTACATGATGAATAGGCTACCATCCATTGGAGTAACAAAGATATCAACAACAAGCTACCTTCCATAATGACAAGGCTACCATCCATTATTGTAACAAAAATCTCTACAACAGACTACCTTCCATAATGACAAGGCCACCATCCATTGTAGTAACAAAAATTACGACAACAGACTACCTTCGATAATGACAAGGCTACCATCTATTGGAATAACAAAAATATCGACCACACACTACCTTCCATAATGACAAGGCTACCATCCAATGGAGTAACAAAAATCTCGATAATAGACTACCTTCCATGATGACAAGTCTACCATCCATTGGAGTACCAAAAATCTGAACAACAGACTATCGTCATTAATGACAAGGCTACCATCCATTGGAGTAACAAAGATATCAACAACAGACTACCTTCCATAACGACAAGGCTAAAATCCATTGTTGTAACAAAAATATCGACAACAAACTACCTTCCATAATGACAAGGCTACCATCCATTGTAGTAACAAAATTCTCGAAAATAGACTACCTTTCATTATGACAAAGCTACCATCCATTGGAATAACAAAAATATCAACAACACACTACCTTCCATAATGACAAGGCTACCATCCCTTTAGAGTAACAAAAATCTCGACAATGGACTACCTTCCATAATGAAAAGTCTACCATCCATTGGCTTAACAAAAATTTGAACAACAGACTCCGTCCTTAATGACAAGGCTACCATCCATTGGAGTAACATAAATCACAATGACAAACTACCTTCCATAATGACAAGGCTACCATCCATTACAGTAACAAAAATATCGACAACAAACTACCTTCCATAATGACAAGGCTACCATCCATTGTAGTAACAAAAATCTCGAAAATAGACTACCTTCCATAATGACAAGGCTACCATCCATTGGAGTAACAAAAATCTCGACAACAGACTACCTTCCAAACTGACAAAGCTACCATCCATTGGAATAACAAAAATATCAACAACACACTACCTTCCATAATGACAAGGCTACCATCCCTTTAGAGTAACAAAAATCTCGTTAACGGACTACCTTCCATAATGAAATGTCTACCATCCATTGGACTAACAAAAATCTGAACAACAGACTTCGTCCTTAATGACAAGACTACCATCCATTGGAGTAACAGAAATCACAACGACAGACTACCTTCCATAATGACAAGGCTACCGTCCATTACAGTAACAAAAATCCCGACAAGAAACTACCTTCCATAATGACAAGGCTACCATCCATTGTTGTAACAAAAATCTAGATAATTGACTACCTTCCATAATGACAACGCTACCATCCATTGGAGTAACAAAAATCCTGACAAGAGACTACCTTCCATAATGACAAGGCTACCATCCATTGGAGAAACAAAAATCCAGATAACAGACTACCTTCCATAATGATAAGGCTACCATCCATTGGAGTAACAATAATCTAGACAACATACTACCTTCAATAATGACAAGGCTACCATCCATTGGAGTAACAAAAATCTCGATAGCAGACTACCTTCCATAATGACAAGAGTACCATCATTGGAGTAATAAAAATATCTACAAGAGACAACCTTATATAATGACAAGGCTACAATCCATTGGAGTATTAAAAATCTCGACAACAGACTACCTTCCATAATGACAAGGCTACCATCCAATGGAGTAACAAAAATCTCGACAACAGACTACCTTCCATAATGACTAGGCTACCATCCATCAGAGTAACAAAGATATCGACAACAGACTACCTTCCAAAATGACAAGGCTACAATCCATTGTAGTAACAAAAATATCGACAACAGACTACCTTCCATAATGACAAGGCTACCGTCCATTATAGTAACAAAAATCTCGACAATAGACTACCTTCCATAATGACAAGGCTACCATCCAATGGAGTAACAAAAATGTCGACAATAGACTACCTTCCATAATAACAAGAGTACCATCGATTGGAATAACAAAAATATCGACAACACACTACCTTCCATAATGACAAGGCTACCATCCCTTAGAGTAACAAATATCTCGACAACGGGCTACCTTCCATAATGACAAGGCTACCATCCATTGGAGTAACAAAGATATCGACAACATACTACCTTCCATAATGACAACGATACCATCCATTGGAGTAACAAAAATCACGACAATAGACTACCTTCCATAATGTCAAGGCTACCATACATTGGAATAACAAAAATATCGATAACATACTACCTTCCATAATGCAAGGATAACATCCATTGGAGTAACCAAAATCTCGACAACAGACTACCTTCCATAATGACAAGGCTACCTTCCATTGGAGTAACAATAATCTCGACAACAAACTAGCTTACATAATACCTAGGCTACCATCCATTGGAGTAACAAAGACATCAATAACATACTACCTTCCATAATGACAAGGCTACCATCCATTATTGTAACAACAATCTCGACAACAGACTACCTTCCATAATGACAAGGCTACCATCCATTGTAGTAACAAAAATCATGACAATAGACTACCTTCCATAATGACAAGGCTACCATCCATTGAAATAAATAAAATATCGACAACACACTACCTTCCATAATGAAAAGGCTACAATCCAATAGAGTAACAAAAATCTCGACAATGGACTACCTTCCATAATGACAAGGCTACCATCTATTGGACTAACAAAAATATCGATAATAGACTACCTTCCATAATAACAAGGCTACCATCAATTGTTGTAACAAAAATATGCACAATAGACTACCTTCCATAATGACAAGGCTACCATCCATCGGAGTAACAAAAATCTCGATAACATACTAACTTCCATAATGACAAGGGTACCATCACTAGAGTAACAAAAATATTTCAAAGAGACTACCTACCATAATGACAAGGCTACCATCCATTGGAGTAAAAAAAACCTCGACAACAAACTACCTTACATAATGAATAGGCTACCATCCATTGGAGTAACAAAGATATCAACAAAGACTACCTTCCATAATGACAAGGCTACCATCCATTGTTGTAACAAAAATCTCTACAACTGACTACCTTCCATAATGACAAGGCCACCATCCATTGTAGTAACAAAAATTACGACAACAGACTACCTTCGATAATGACAAGGCTACCATCTATTGGAATAACAAAAATATCGACCACACACTACCTTCCATAATGACAAGGCTACCATCCAACGGAGTAACAAAAATCTCGACAACAGACTACCTTCCATGATGACAAGTTTACCATCCATTGGAGTACCACAAATTTGAACAACAAACTATCGTCCTTAATGACAAGCCTACCATCCATTGGAGTAACAAAAATCTCGACAACATACTACCTTCCATAATGACAAAGCTACCATCCATTGGAATACCAAAAATATCAACAACACACTACCTTCCATAATGACAAGGCTACCATCCCTTTAGAGTAACAAAAATCTCGACAACGGACTACCTTCCATAATGAAAAGTCTACCATCCATTGGACTAACAAAAATTTGAACAACAGACTCCGTCCTTAATGACAAGGCTACCATCCATTGGAGTAACAGAAATCACAACGACAGACTACCTTCCATAATGACAAGGCTACCATCCATTACAGTAACAAAAATATCGACAACAAACTACCTTCCATAATGACAAGGCTACCATCCATTGTAGTAAAAAAATCTTGAAAATAGACTTCCTTCCATAATGACAAGGCTACCATCCATTGGAATAACAAAAATATCAACAACACACTACCTTCCATAATGACAAGGCTAACATCCCTTTAGAGAAACAAAAATCTCGTCAACGGACTACCTTCCATAATGAAATGTCTACCATCCATTGGAGTAACAGAAATCATAACGACAGACTACCTTCCATAATGACAAGGCTACCGTCCATTACAGTAACAAAAATCCCGACAAGAAACTACCTTCCATAATGACAAGGCTACCATCCAATGGAGTAACAAAAATCTCGACAACAGACTACCTTCCATAATGACTAGGCTACCATCCATCGGAGTAACAAAGATATCGACAACAGACTACCTTCCAAAATGACAAGGCTACAATTCATTGTAGTAACAAAAATATCGACAACAGACTACCTTCCATAATGACAAGGCTACCATCCATTATTGTAACAAAAATATCGAAAACAAACTACCTTCCATAATGACAAGGCTACCATCCATTATAGTAACAAAAATCTCGACAATAGACTACCTTCAATAATGACAAGGCTACCATCCATTGGAGTAACAAAAATGTCGACAACAGACTACCTTCCATAATAACAAGACTACCATCCATTGGAATAACAAAAATATCGACAACACACTACCTTCCATAATGACAAGGCTACCATCCCTTAGAGTAACAAATATCTCGACAACGGGCTACCTTCCATAATGACAAGGCTACCATCCATTGTAGTAACAAAGATATCGACAACATACTACCTTCCATAATGACAAGGATACCATCCATTGGAGTAACAAAAATCACGACAATAGACTACCTTCCATAATGTCAAGGCTACCATACATTGGAATAACAAAAATATCGACAACATACTACCTTCCATAATGCAAGGCTAGCATCCATTGGAGTAACCAAAATCTCGACAACAGACTACCTTCCATAATGACAAGGCTACCATCCATTGGAGTAACAAAAATCTCGACAACAAACTACCTTACATAATACCTAGGCTACCATCCATTGGAGTAACAAAGACATCAATAACATACTACCTTCCATAATGACAAGGCTACCATCCATTATTGTAACAACAATCTCGACTACAGACTACCTTCCATAATGAAAAGGCTACCATCCATTATAGTAACAAAAATCATGACAATAGACTACCTTCCATAATGACAAGGCTACCATCCATTGTAGTAACAAAAATCATGACAATAGACTACCTTCCATAATGACAAGGCTACCAATCATTGAAATAAATAAAATATCGACAACACACTACCTTCCATAATGAAAAGGCTACAATCCAATGGAGTAACAAAAATCTCGACAATGGACTACCTTCCATAATGACAAGGCTACCATCTATTGGACTAACAAAAATATCGATAATAGACTACCTTCCATAATAACAAGGCTACCATCAATTGTTGTAACAAAAATATGCACAACAGACTACCTTCCATAATGACAAGGCTACCATCCATTGGAGTAACAAAAATCTCGAAAACATACTACCTTCCATAATGACAAGGGTACCATCACTAGAGTAACAAAAATATTCCAAAGAGACTACCTACCTTAATGACAAGGCTACCATCCATTGGAGTAAAAAAAACCTCGACAACAAATTACCTTACATAATGAATAGGCTACCATCCATTGGAGTAACAAATATATCAACAAAGACTACCTTCCATAATGACAAGGCTACCATCCATTGTTGTAAAAAAAATCTCTACAACAGACTACCTTCCATAATGACAAGGCCACCATCCATTGTAGTAACAAAAATTACGACAACAGACTACCTTCGATAATGACAAGGCTACCATCTATTGGAATAAAAAAAATATCGACCACTCACTACCTTCCATAATGACAAGGCTACCATCCAATGGAGTAACAAAAATCTCGACAACAGACTACCTTCCATGATGACAAGTTTACCATCCATTGGAGTACCACAAATCTGAACAACAGACTATCGTCCTTAATGACAAGGCTACCATCTATTGAAGTAACAAAGATATCAACAACAGACTACCTTCCATAACGACAAGGCTAAAATTCATTGTTGTAACAAAAATATCGACAACAAACTACCTTCCATAATGACAAGGCTACCATCCATTGTAGTAACAAAAATCTCGAAAATAGACTACCTTCCATAATGACAAGGCTACCATCCTTTGGAGTAACAAAAATATCGACAACATACTACCTTCCATAATGACAAAGCTACCATCCATTGGAATAACAAAAATAACAACAACAAACTACATTCCATAATGACAAGGCTACCATCCCTTTAGAGTAACAAAAATCTCGACAACGGACTACCTTCCATAATGAAAAGTCTACCATCCATTGGACTAACAAAAATTTGAACAACAGACTCCGTCCTTAATGACATGGCTACCATCCATTGGAGTAACAGAAATCACAACGACAGACTACCTTCCATAATGACAAGGCTACCATCCATTACAGTAACAAAAATCTCGACAACAGACTACCTTCCATAATGACAAGGGTACTATCATTGGAGTAACAAAAATATTCACAATATACTACCTACCATAATGACAAGGCTACGATCCATTGGAGTAAAAAAAATCTCGACAACAAACTGCCTTACATAATGACTAGGCTACCATCCATTGGAGTAACAAAGATATCAACAACAGACTACCTTCCATAATGACAAGGCTACCATCCATTGTTGTAACAAAAATCTCTACAATAGACTACCTTCCATAATGACTAGGCCACCATCCATTGTAGTAACAAAAATTACGACAACAGACTACCTTCGATAATGTCAAGGCTACCATCCATTGGAATAACAAAAATATCGACAACAAACTACCTTCCATAATGAAAAGGCTACCATCCATTATTGTAAGAAAAATCTCGACAATAGACTACCTTCCATAATGACAAGGCTACCATCCATTGTAGTAACAAAAATCATGACAATAGACTACCTTCCATAATGAAAAGGCTACCATCCATTGGAATAACAAAAATATCGACAACACACTACCTTCCATAATGAAAAGGCTACCATCCAATGGAGTAACAAAAATCTCGACAACAGAAAACCTTCCATAATGACAAGGCTACCACCCATTGGAATAACAAAAATATCGACAACACACTACCTTCCATAATGACAAGGCTACCATCCCTTAGAGTAACAAAAATCTCGACAACAGACTACCTTCCATAATGATAAGGCTACCATCCATTGGAGTAACAAAGATATCGACAACATACTACCTTCCATAATTACAAGGATACAATCCATTAGAGTAACAAAAATCACGACAATAGACTACCTTCCATAATGACAAGGCTACCATACATTGGAATAACAAAAATATCGACAACACACTACCTTCCATAATGACAAGGCTACCATCCATTAGAGTAACAAAAATCTTGACAACATACTACTTTCCATAATGACAAGGCTACCATCCATTGGAGTAACAAAAATATCAACAAGAGACTAGCTTCCGTATTGACAAGACTACCTGCCATTGGAGTAACAAAAATCTTGACAACAGACTACCTTCCATAATGACAAGGCTACCATCCATTGGAGTAACAAAAATTTCAAAACACACTACCTTCCATAACGACTAGGCTACCATCCATTGGAATAACAAAAATCTCGACAACAGACTACCTTCCATAATGACAAGGCTACGATCCAATGAAGTAACAAAAATATCGACAATAGACTACCTTCAATAATGACGAGGCTACCATACATTGTATTAACAGAAATATGGACAACATACTACCTTCCATAATGACAAGGCTACCATCCATTGGATTGACAAAAATCAAAACGACAGACTACCTTCCATAATGCAAGGCTTGCATCCATTGGAGTAGCCAAAATCTCGACAACAGACTACTTTCCTTAATGACAAGGCTATCATCCATTGGAGTAAAAAAATCTCAATAACAAACTACCTTACATAATAACTAGGCTACCATCCATTGGAGTAACAAAGACATCAACAACAGACTACCTTCAATAATGACAAGGCTACCATCCATTATTGTAACAAAAATATTGAAAACAGACTACCTTCCATAATGACAAGGCTACCATCCATTGTAGTAACAAAAATCATGACAATAGACTAACTTCCATAATGACAAGGCTACCATCCATTGGAATAACAAAAATATTGAAATCACACAACCTTCCATTATGACAAGGCTACCATCTAATGGAGTAACAAAAATCTCGACAATAGAGTACATTCCATAATGACAAGGCTACCATCCATTGGAGTAAAAAAAATATCGACAACAAACTACCTTACATAATGACTAGGCTACCATTCATTGGAGTAACAAGATATCAACAACATACTACCTTCCATAATGTAAAGGCTACCATCCATTGTTGGACAAAAATGTCTACAACAGACTACCTTCCATAATGACAAGGCCACCATCCGTTGTAGTAACAAAAAGTATGACAACAGACTACCTTCAATAATGACAAGGCTACCATCCATTGGAATAACAAAAATATCGACAACACACTACCTTCCATAATGACAAGGCTACCATCCAATGGAGTAACAAAAATCTCGACGACAGACTATCTTCCATGATGACAAGTCTACCATCCATTGGAGTAACACAAATCTGAACAACAGACTATCGTCCTTAATGACAAGTCTACCATCCATTGGAGTAACAAAGATATCGACAACAGACTACCTTCCATAACGACAAGACTACAATCCATTGTTGTACCAAAAATCTCGAAAACAAACTACCTTCCATAATGACAAGGCTACCATCCATTGTACTAAATAAAATCTCGACAATAGACTACCTTCCATGATGACAAGGCTACCATCCATTGGAATAACAACAATATCGACAACACACTACCTTCCATAATGACAAGGCTACCATCCCTTAGAGTAACAAAAATCTCGACAACGGACTAGCTTCCATAATGACAAGGCTACCATCCATTGGAGTAACAAAGAAATCGACAACATACTACCTTCCATAATGACAAGGCTACCATCCATTGGAGTAATAAAAATCACGACAATAGAATATCTTCCATAATGATAAGGCTACCATACATTGGAGTAACAAAGATATCGACAACACACTACCTTCCATAATGACAAGTCTAGCATCCATTGGAGTAACAAAAACTTGAACAATAGACTATCCTCCATAATGACAAGGCTACCATCCACTGGAGTAACAAAAATCTCAAAACAAACTAACTTCCATAATGACTAGGCTACCATCAATTGGAATAACAAAAATATCGACAACAGACTACCTTCCACAATGATAAGGCTACGATATAATGGAGTAACAAAAATCTGGACAATAGACTACCTTCAATAATGACGAGGCTACCATACATTGTATTAACAGAAATCTGAACAACATACTACCTTCCATAATGACAAGGCTACCATCCATTGGATTGACAAAAATCAAAATGATAGACTACCTTCCATAATGCAAGACTACCATCCATTGGAGTAACCAAAATCACGACAATAGACTACCTTCCATAATGACAAGGCTACCATCCATTGGAGTAACAAAAATCTCGACAACAAACTACCTTACATAATAACTAGGCTTCCATCCATTGGAGTAACAATGACATCAACAACTGACTACCTTCCATAATGACAAGTCGACCATCCATTGTTGTAACAAAAATCTCGACAACAGATTACCTTCTATAATGAAAAGGCTACCATTCATTATAGTAACAAAAATCACGACAACAGACTACCTTCCATAATGACAAGGCTACCATCCATTGGAATAACAAAAATATCGACAACACACTACCTTCCATAATGACAAGGCTACCATCCAATGGAGTGACAAAAATCTCGACAACAGACTACCTTCTATAATTACAAGTCTACCATCCATTGGACTAACAAAAATATGAACAACGGACTCCGTCCTTAATGACAAGGCTACCATCCAATGGAGTAACAGAAATCACAACGAAATACTACCTTCCATAATGACAAGGCTACCATCCATTACAGTAACAAAAATCTCGACAACGGACTACCTTCTATAATGACAAGGCTACCATCCATTGTTGTAAAAAAAATCTGGACAACAGACTACCTTCCATAATGACAAGGCTACCATCCATTGGAGTAACAAAAATCCAGACAACAGACTACCTTCCATAATGACAAGGCTACCATCCATTGGAGTAACAGAAATCTAGACAACATACTACCTTCCATAATGACAAGGCTACCATCCATTATTGTAACAAAAATATCCAAAACAGACTACCTTCCATAATGACAAGGCTACCAACCATTGTAGTAACAAAAATCATGACAATAGACTAACTTCCATAATGATAAGGCTACCATCCATTGGAATAACAAAAATATTGAAAACACACTACCTTCCATTATGACAAGGCTACCATCCAATGGAGTAACAAAAATCTCGACAATAGAGTACCTTCCATAATGACAAGGCTACCATCCATTGGAGTAAAAAAAATATCGACAATAAACTACCTTTCATAATTACTAGGCTACCATTCATTGGAGTAACAAAGATATCAACAACATACTACCTTCCATAATGAAAAGGCTACCATCCATTGTTGGACAAAAATCTCTACAACAGACTACCTTCCATAATGACAAGGCCATCATCCGTTGTTGTAACAAAAAGTATGACAACAAACTACCTTCAATAATGACAAGGCTACCATCCATTGGAATAACAAAAATATCGACAACACACTACCTTCCATAATGACAAGGCTACCATCCAATGGAGTAACAAAAATCTCGACGACAGACTATCTTCCATGATGACAAGTCTACCATCCATTGGAGTAACACAAATCTGAACAACAGACTATCGTCCTTAATGACAAGGCTACCATCCATTGGAGTAACAAAGATATCGACAACAGACTACCTTCCATAACGACAAGACTACAATCCATTGTTGTAACAAAAATCTCGACAACAAACTACCTTCCATAATGACAAGGCTACCATCCATTGTACTAAATAAAATCTCGACAATAGACTACCTTCCATGATAACAAGGCTACCATCCATTGGAATAACAACAATATCGACAACACACTACCTTCCATAATGACAAGGCTACCATCCCTTAGAGTAACAAAAATCTCGACAACGGACTAGCTTCCATAATGACAAGGCTACCATCCATTGGAGTAACAAAGAAATCGACAACATACTACCTTCCATAATGACAAGGCTACCATCCATTGGAGTAATAAAAATCACGACAATAGAATACCTTCCATAATGATAAGGCTACCAAACATTGGAGTAACAAAGATATCGACAACACACTACCTTCCATAATGACAAGTCTAGCATCCATTGGAGTAAGAAAAATCTGAACAATATACTATCCTCCATAATGACAAGGCTACCATCCATTGGAGTAACAAAAATCTCAAAACAAACTAACATCCATAATGACTAGGCTACCATCCATTGGAATAACAAAAATATCGACAACAGACTACCTTCCACAATGATAAGGCTACGATATAATGGAGTAACAAAAATCTGGACAATAGACTACCTTCAATAATGACGAGGCTACCATACATTGTATTAACAAAAATCTGAACAACATACTACCTTCCATAATGACAAGGCTACCATCCATTGGATTGACAAAAATCAAAACGATAGACTACCTTCCATAATGCAAGACTACCATCCATTGGAGTAACCAAAATCACGACAATAGACTACCTTCCATAATGACAAGGCTACCATCCATTGGAGTAACAAAAATCTCGACAACAAACTACCTTACATAATAACTAGGCTTCCATCCATTGGAGTAACAATGACATCAACAACTGACTACCTTTCATAATGACAAGTCGACCATCCATTGTTGTAACAAAAATCTCGACAACAGATTACCTTCTATAATGAAAAGGCTACCATCCATTATAGTAACAAAAATCACGACAACAGACTACCTTCCATAATGACAAGGCTACCATCCATTGGTATAAAAAAAATATCGACAACACACTACCTTCCATAATGACAAGGCTACCATCCAATGGAGTGACAAAAATCTCGACAACAGACTACCTTCCATAATTACAAGTCTACCATCCATTGGACTAACAAAAATATGAACAACGGACTCCGTCCTTAATGACAAGGCTACCATCCATTGGAGTAACAGAAATCACAACGAAATACTACCTTCCATAATGACAAGGCTACCATCCATTATAGTAACAAAAATCTCGACAACGGACTACCTTCTATAATGACAAGGCTACCATCCATTGTTGTAAAAAAAATCTGGACAACAGACTACCTTCCGTAATGACAAGGCTACCATCCATTGGAGTAACAAAAATCCAGACAACAGACTACCTTCCATAATGACAAGGCTACCATCCATTGGAGTAACAGAAATCTAGACAACATACTACCTTCCATAATAACAAGGCTACCATCCATTATTGTAATAAAAATATTGAAAATAGACTACCTTCCATAATGACAAGGCTACCATCCATTGTAGTAACAAAAATCATGATAATAGTCTAACTTCCATAATGACAAGGCTACCATCCATTGGAATAACAAAAATATTGAAAACACACTACCCTCCATTATGACAAGGCTACCATCCAATGGAGTAACAAAAATCTCGACAATAAAGTACCTTCCATAATGACAAGGCTACCATCCATTGGAGTAAAAAAAATATCGACAATAAACTACCTTTCATAATTACTAGGCTACCATTCATTGGAGTAACAAAGATATCAACAACATACTACCTTCCATAATGAAAAGGCTACCATCCATTGTTGGACAAAAATCTCTACAACAGACTACCTTCAATAATGACAAGGCCACCATCCGTTGTAGTAACAAAAAGTATGACAACAGACTACCTTCCATAATGACAAGGCTACCATCCAATGGAGTAACAAAAATCATGACGACAGACTATCTTCCATGATGACAAGTCTACCATCCTTTGGAGTAACAAAAATCTGAACAACAGACTATCGTCCTTAATCACAAGGCTATCATCCATTGGAGTAACAAAGATATCGACAATAGACTACCTTCCATAACGACAAGACTACAATCCATTGTTGTAACAAAAATCTCGACAACAAACTACCTTCCATAATGACAGGGCTACCATCCATTGTACTAAATAAAATCTCGACAATAGACTACCTTACATAATGACAAGGCTACCATCCATTGGAGTAACAAAAATCTCGACAACAGACTACCTTCCATGATGACAAGGCTACCATCCAATGGAATAACAAAAATATCGACAACACACTACCTTCCATAATGACAAGGCTACCATCCCTTAGAATAACAAAAATCTCGACAACAGACTAGCTTCCATAATGACAAGGCTACCATCCATTGGAGTAACAAAGAAATCGACAACATACTACCTTCCATAATGACAAGGCTACCATCCATTGGAGTAATAAAAATCACGACAATAGAATACCTTTCATAATGATAAGGCTACGATACATTGGAGTAACAAAGATATCGACAACACACTAGCTTCCATAATGACAAGTCTACTATCCATTGGAGTAACAAAAATCTGAACAATAGACTATCCTCCTTAATGACAAGGCTACCATCCATTGGAGTAAAAGAAATCACAATGACAGACTACCTTCCATAATGACAAGGCTACCATCCATTGCAGTAACAAAAATCTCGACAACAGACTACCTTCCATCATGACAAGGCTACCATCCATTGGAGTAACAAAAATATTGACAACAGACTACCTTCTATAATGACAAGGCTACCATCCATTGGAGTAACAAAAATCTCAAAACAAACTAACTTCCATAATTACTAGGCTACCATCCATTGGAATAACAAAAATCTCGACAACAGACTACCTTCCATAATGATAAGGCTACAATATAATGGAGTAACAAAAATCAGAACAATAGACTACCTTCAATAATGACGAGGCTACCATACATAGTATTAACAGAAATCTGAACAACATACTACCTTCCATAATGACAAGGCTACCTTCCATTGGATTGACAAAAATCAAAATGATAGACTACCTTCCATAATGCAAGGCTACCATCCATTGGAGTAACCAAAATCACGACAATAGACTACCTTCCATAATGACAAGGCTACCATCCATTGGAGTAACAATGACATCAACAACTGACTACCTTCCATAATGACAAGTCGACCATCCATTGTTGTAACAAAAATCTCGACAACAGATTACCTTCTATAATGAAAAGGCAACCATCCATTATAGTAACAAAACTCACGACAACAGACTACCTTCCATAATGACAAGGCTACCATCCATTGGAATAACAAAAATATCGACAACACACTACCTTCCATAATGACAAGGATACCATCCAATGGAATGACAAAAATCTCGACAACAGACTACCTTCCATAATTACAAGTCTACCATCCATTACACTAACAAAAATATGAACAACAGACTCCGTCCTTAATGACAAGGATACCATCCATTGGAGTAACAGAAATCACAACGAAATACTACCTTCCATAATGACAAGGCTACCATCCATTACAGTAACAAAAATCTCGACAACGGACTACCTTCTATAATGACAAGGCTACCATCCATTGTTGTAAAAAAATCTGGACAACAGACTACCTTCCATAATGACAAGGCTACCATCCATTGGAGTAACAAAAATCCAGACAACAGACTACCTTCCATAATGACAAGGCTACCATCCATTGGAGTAACAGAAATCTAGACAACATACTACCTTCCATAATGACAAGGCTACCATCCATTATTGTAACAAAAATATCCAAAACAGACTACCTTCCATAATGACAAGGCTACCAACCATTGTAGTAACAAAAATCATGACAATATACTAACTTCCATAATGATAAGGCTACCATCCATTGGAATAACAAAAATATTGAAAACACACTACCTTCCATTATGACAAGGCTACCATCCAATGGAGTAACAAAAATCTCGACAATAGAGTACCTTCCATAATGACAAGGCTACCATCCATTGGAGTAAAAAAAATATCGACAATAAACTACCTTTCATAATTACTAGGCTACCATTCATTGGAGTAACAAAGATATCAACAACATACTACCTTCCATAATGAAAAGGCTACCATCCATTGTTGGACAAAAATCTCTACAACAGACTACCTTCCATAATGACAAGGCCATCATCCGTTGTTGTAACAAAAAGTATGACAACAAACTACCTTCAATAATGACAAGGCTACCATCCATTGGAATAACAAAAATATCGACAACACACTACCTTCCATAATGACAAGGCTACCATCCAATGGAGTAACAAAAATCTCGACGACAGACTATCTTCCATGATGACAAGTCTACCATCCATTGGAGTAACACAAATCTGAACAACAGACTATCGTCCTTAATGACAAGGCTACCATCCATTGGAGTAACAAAGATATCGACAACAGACTACCTTCCATAACGACAAGACTACAATCCATTGTTGTAACAAAAATCTCGACAACAAACTACCTTCCATAATGACAAGGCTACCATCCATTGTACTAAATAAAATCTCGACAATAGACTACCTTCCATGATAACAAGGCTACCATCCATTGGAATAACAACAATATCGACAACACACTACCTTCCATAATGACAAGGCTACCATCCCTTAGAGTAACAAAAATCTCGACAACGGACTAGCTTCCATAATGACAAGGCTACCATCCATTGGAGTAACAAAGAAATCGACAACATACTACCTTCCATAATGACAAGGCTACCATCCATTGGAGTAATAAAAATCACGACAATAGAATACCTTCCATAATGATAAGGCTACCAAACATTGGAGTAACAAAGATATCGACAACACACTACCTTCCATAATGACAAGTCTAGCATCCATTGGAGTAAGAAAAATCTGAACAATATACTATCCTCCATAATGACAAGGCTACCATCCATTGGAGTAACAAAAATCTCAAAACAAACTAACATCCATAATGACTAGGCTACCATCCATTGGAATAACAAAAATATCGACAACAGACTACCTTCCACAATGATAAGGCTACGATATAATGGAGTAACAAAAATCTGGACAATAGACTACCTTCAATAATGACGAGGCTACCATACATTGTATTAACAAAAATCTGAACAACATACTACCTTCCATAATGACAAGGCTACCATCCATTGGATTGACAAAAATCAAAACGATAGACTACCTTCCATAATGCAAGACTACCATCCATTGGAGTAACCAAAATCACGACAATAGACTACCTTCCATAATGACAAGGCTACCATCCATTGGAGTAACAAAAATCTCGACAACAAACTACCTTACATAATAACTAGGCTTCCATCCATTGGAGTAACAATGACATCAACAACTGACTACCTTTCATAATGACAAGTCGACCATCCATTGTTGTAACAAAAATCTCGACAACAGATTACCTTCTATAATGAAAAGGCTACCATCCATTATAGTAACAAAAATCACGACAACAGACTACCTTCCATAATGACAAGGCTACCATCCATTGGTATAACAAAAATATCGACAACACACTACCTTCCATAATGACAAGGCTACCATCCAATGGAGTGACAAAAATCTCGACAACAGACTACCTTCCATAATTACAAGTCTACCATCCATTGGACTAACAAAAATATGAACAACGGACTCCGTCCTTAATGACAAGGCTACCATCCATTGGAGTAACAGAAATCACAACGAAATACTACCTTCCATAATGACAAGGCTACCATCCATTATAGTAACAAAAATCTCGACAACGGACTACCTTCTATAATGACAAGTCTACCATCCATTGTTGTAAAAAAAATCTGGACAACAGACTACCTTCCGTAATGACAAGGCTACCATCCATTGGAGTAACAAAAATCCAGACAACAGACTACCTTCCATAATGACAAGGCTACCATCCATTGGAGTAACAGAAATCTAGAAAACATACTACCTTCCATAATAACAAGGCTACCATCCATTATTGTAATAAAAATATTGAAAATAGACTACCTTCCATAATGACAAGGCTACCATCCATTGTAGTAACAAAAATCATGATAATAGTCTAACTTCCATAATGACAAGGCTACCATCCATTGGAATAACAAAAATATTGAAAACACACTACCCTCCATTATGACAAGGCTACCATCCAATGGAGTAACAAAAATCTCGACAATAGAGTACCTTCCATAATGACAAGGCTACCATCCATTGGAGTAAAAAAAATATCGACAATAAACTACCTTTCATAATTACTAGGCTACCATTCATTGGAGTAACAAAGATATCAACAACATACTACCTTCCATAATGAAAAGGCTACCATCCATTGTTGGACAAAAATCTCTACAACAGACTACCTTCAATAATGACAAGGCCACCATCCGTTGTAGTAACAAAAAGTATGACAACAGACTACCTTCCATAATGACAAGGCTACCATCCAATGGAGTAACAAAAATCATGACGACAGACTATCTTCCATGATGACAAGTCTACCATCCTTTGGAGTAACAAAAATCTGAACAACAGACTATCGTCCTTAATCACAAGGCTATCATCCATTGGAGTAACAAAGATATCGACAATAGACTACCTTCCATAACGACAAGACTACAATCCATTGTTGTAACAAAAATCTCGACAACAAACTACCTTCCATAATGACAGGGCTACCATCCATTGTACTAAATAAAATCTCGACAATAGACTACCTTACATAATGACAAGGCTACCATCCATTGGAGTAACAAAAATCTCGACAACAGACTACCTTCCATGATGACAAGGCTACCATCCAATGGAATAACAAAAATATCGACAACACACTACCTTCCATAATGACAAGGCTACCATCCCTTAGAATAACAAAAATCTCGACAACAGACTAGCTTCCATAATGACAAGGCTACCATCCATTGGAGTAACAAAGAAATCGACAACATACTACCTTCCATAATGACAAGGCTACCATCCATTGGAGTAATAAAAATCACGACAATAGAATACCTTTCATAATGATAAGGCTACCATACATTGGAGTAACAAAGATATCGACAACACACTAGCTTCCATAATGACAAGTCTACTATCCATTGGAGTAACAAAAATCTGAACAATAGACTATCCTCCTTAATGACAAGGCTACCATCCATTGGAGTAAAAGAAATCACAATGACAGACTACCTTCCATAATGACAAGGCTACCATCCATTGCAGTAACAAAAATCTCGACAACAGACTACCTTCCATCATGACAAGGCTACCATCCATTGGAGTAACAAAAATATTGACAACAGACTACCTTCTATAATGACAAGGCTACCATCCATTGGAGTAACAAAAATCTCAAAACAAACTAACTTCCATAATGACTAGGCTACCATCCATTGGAATAACAAAAATCTCGACAACAGACTACCTTCCATAATGATAAGGCTACAATATAATGGAGTAACAAAAATCAGAACAATAGACTACCTTCAATAATGACGAGGCTACCATACATAGTATTAACAGAAATCTGAACAACATACTACCTTCCATAATGACAAGGCTACCTTCCATTGGATTGACAAAAATCAAAATGATAGACTACCTTCCATAATGCAAGGCTACCATCCATTGGAGTAACCAAAATCACGACAATAGACTACCTTCCATAATGACAAGGCTACCATCCATTGGAGTAACAATGACATCAACAACTGACTACCTTCCATAATGACAAGTCGACCATCCATTGTTGTAACAAAAATCTCGACAACAGATTACCTTCTATAATGAAAAGGCAACCATCCATTATAGTAACAAAACTCACGACAACAGACTACCTTCCATAATGACAAGGCTACCATCCATTGGAATAACAAAAATATCGACAACACACTACCTTCCATAATGACAAGGCTACCATCCAATGGAATGACAAAAATCTCGACAACAGACTACCTTCCATAATTACAAGTCTACCATCCATTACACTAACAAAAATATGAACAACAGACTCCGTCCTTAATGACAAGGATACCATCCATTGGAGTAACAGAAATCGCAACGAAATACTACCTTCCATAATGACAAGGCTACCATCCATTACAGTAACAAAAATCTCGATAACGGACTACCTTCTATAATGACAAGGCTACCATCCATTGTTGTAAAAAAAATCTGGACAACATACTACCTTCCATAATGACAATGCTACCATCCATTGGAGTAACAAAAATCCAGACAACAGACTACCTTCCATAATGACAAGGCTACCATCCATTGGAGTAACAGAAATCTAGACAACATACTACCTTCCATAATGACAAGGCTACCATCCATTGAAGTAACAAAAATCTCGACAGCAGACTACCTTCCATAATGACAAGGGTACCATCATTGGAGTAACAAAAATATCTACAAGTGACTACCTTCCATAATGACAAGGCTACTATCCATTGGAGTATAAAACATCTCGACATAAGACTACCTTCCATATTGACAAGGCTACCATCCATTGGAGTAACAAAAATCTCGACAACAGACTACCTTCCATAATGACAAGGCTACCATCCATTGTAGTAACAAAAATCTTGACAATCGACTACCTTCCATAATGACAAGGCTACCATCAAATGGAGTACCAAAAATCTCGACAACAGACTACCTTCCATATTGACAAGTCTACCATCCATTGGAGTAACAAAAATCTGAACAACAGACTATCATCCTTAATGACAAGGCTACCATCCATTGGAGTAATAGAAATCACAATGACAGACTACCTTCCATAATGACAAGGCTACCATCCATTGTTGTAACAAAAATCTCAACAACAGACTACCTTCCATAATGACAAGGCTACCATCCATTGTAGTAACAAAAATCACGACAACACACTACCTTCCGTAATGACAAGGCTACCATCCATTGGAATAACAAAAATCTAGACAACACACTACCTTCCATAAAGACAAGGCTACCATCCAATGGAGTAAAAAAAATCTCGACAACAGACTACCTTCCATAATGACAAGTCTACCATCCATTGGACTAACAAAAATATGAACAACAGACTCCGTCCTTAATGACAAGGCTACCATCCATTGGAGTAACAGAAATCAAAACGAAATACTACCTTCCATAATGACAAGGCTACCATCCATTACAGTTACAAAAATCTCGACAACGGACTATCTTCTATAATGACAAGGCTACCATCCATTGTTGTAAAATAAAATCTTGACAACAGACTACCTTACATAATGACAAGGCTACCATCCATTGGAGTAACAAAAATCTCGACAACAGACTACCTTCCATAATGATAAGGCTACCATCCATTGGATAACAAAAATATCAAAACAAACTACTTTCCATAATGACTAGGCTACCATCCATTGGAATAACAAAAATCTCGACAACAGACGACCTTCCATAATGACAAGTCTAACATCCATTGGACTAACAAAAATCTGAACAACAGACTCCGTCCTTAATGACAAGGCTACCATCCATTGGAGTAACAAAAATCACAACGACAGACTACCTTCCATAATGACAAGGCTACCATCCATTGTAGTTACAAAAATCTCGATAGCAGACTACCTTCCATAATGTAAAGGGTACCATCATTAGAGTAACAAAAATATCTACAAGAGACTACCTTCCATAATGACAAGGCTACAATCCATTGGAGTATAAAGAATCTCAAAAACAGACTACCTTCCATAATGACAAGGCTACCATCCATTGTAGTAACAAAATTCTCGAAAATCGACTACCTTCCATAATGACAAGGCTACCATTCATTGGAATAACAAAAATATTGACAACACACTACCTTCCATAATGACAAGGCTACCATCCCTTAGAGTAACAAAAATTTCGACAAAGAACTACCTTTCATAATGACAAGGCTATCATCCATTTGAGTAACAAAGATGTCGACAACATACTACCTTCCATAATGACAAGGATACCATCCATTGGAGTAACAAAAATCACGACAACAGACTACCTTCCATAATGACAAGGCTACCATCCATTGGAATAACAAAAATATCATAAACACACTACCTTCCATAATGACAAGTCTACCATCCAATGGAGTAACAAAATCTCGACAATAGACTACCTTCCATAATGACAAGTCTACCATCCATTGGAGTAAGAAAAATATGAAAAACAGACTACCATCCTTAATGACAAGGCTACCATCAATGGGAGTAACATAAATCACAACGACAGACTACCTTCCATAATGATAAGGCTACCATCCATTGGAGTAATAAAAATACTGACAACAGACTACCTTCCATAATAACAAGGCTACCATCAATTGTTGTAACAAAAATCTGGACAACAGACTACCTTCCATATTGAAAAGGCTACCATCCAATGGAGAAACAGAAATCTCGAAAAAAGACTACCTTTCATAATGAAAAGTCTACAATCCATTAGAGTAACAAAAATCTCGACAACAGACTACATTCCATAATGACTAGGCTACCATTCATTGGAGTAACAAAGATATCGACAACAGACTACCTCCCATAATGACAAGGCTACCTTCCATTGGAATAACCAAAATATCGAAAACACACTACCTTCCATTATGACAAGGCTACCATCCAATGGAGTAATAAAAATCTCGAAAATAGACTACCTTCCATAATGACAAGGCTACCATCCGTTGGAGTAAAAAAAATATCGACAACAAACTACCTTACATAATGACTAGGCTACCATTCATTGGAGTAACAAAGATATCAACCACATACTACATTCCATAATGAAAAGGCTACCATCCATTGTTGGACAAAAATCTCTACAACAGACTACCTTCCATATTGACAAGGCCACCATCCATTGTAGTAACAAAAAGTATGACAATAGACTACCTTCGTTAATGACAAGGCTACCATCCATTGGAATAACAAAAATAATGACAACACACAACCTTCCATAATGACAAGGCTACCATCCAATGGAGTAACAAAAATCTCGACGACAAACTATCTTCCATGATGACAAGTCAACCATCCATTGGAGTAACAAAAATCTGAACAACAGACTATCGTCCTTAATGACAAGGCTACCATCCATTAGAGTAACAAAGATATCGACAACAAACTACCTTCCATAACGACAAGACTACAATCCATTGTTGTAACAAAAATCTCGACAACAAACTACCTTCCATAATAACAAGGCTACCATCCATTGTACTAACAAAAATCTCGACAATAGACTACCTTCCATAATGACAAGGCTACCATCCATTGGAGTAATAAAAATCTCGACAATAGACTACCTTCGATAATCACAAGACTACAATCCATTGGAATAACAAAAATATTGACAACACACTACCTTCCATAATGACAAGGCTACCATCCTTTAGAGTAACAAAAACATCGACAACGGACTAGCTTCCATAATGACAAGGCTACCATCCATTGGAGTAACAAAGAAATCGGCAACATACTACCTTCCATAATGACAAGGTTACCATCCATTGGAGTAACAAAAATCACGACAATAGAATACCTTCCATAATGATAAGGCTACCATACATTGGAGTAACAAAGATATCGACAACACACTACCTTCCATAATGACAAGTCCACCATCCATTGGAGTAACAAAAATATGAACAATAGACTATCCTCCTTAATGACAAGGCTACCATCCATTGGAGTAACAGAAATCACAGTGACAGACTACCTTCCATAATGAAAAGGCTACCATCCATTGCAGTAACAAAAATCTCGAAAACAGACTACCTTCCATAATGACAAGGCTACCATCCATTGGAGTAACAAAAATATTAACAACTGACAACCTTCTATAATGACAAGGCTACCATCCGTTTGAGTAACAAAAATCTCAAAACAAACTACCTTCCATAATGACTAGGCTACCATCCATTGGAATAACAAAAATCTCGACAATAGACTACCTTCCATAATGATAAGGCTACGATATAATGGAGTAACAAAAATCTGGACAATAGACTACCTTCAATAATGACGAGACTACCATACATTGTATTAACAGAAATCTGAACAACATACTACCTTCCATAATGACAAGGCGACCATCCATTGGATTGACAAAAATCAAAATGACAGACTACCTTCCATAATGCAAGGCTACCATCCATTGGAGTAACCAAAATCTCGACAACAGACTACCTTCCATAATGACAAGGCTACCATCCATTGGAGTATCAAAAATCTCGACAACAAACTACCTTTCATAATAACTAGGCTACCATCCATTGGAGTAACAAAGACATTAACAACAGACTACCTTACATAATGACAAGTCTACCATCAATTGTTGTAACAAAAATCTCGACAACAAATTACCTTCTATAATGAAAAGGCTACCATCCATTGTAGTAATAAAAATCACGACAACAGACTACAATCCATAATAACAAGGCTACCATCCATTGGAATAACAAAAATATCGACAACACACTACCTTCCATAATGACAAGGCTACCATCCAATGGAGTGACAAAAATCTCGACAACAGACTACCTTCCATAATGACAAGTCTACCATCCATTGGACTACAAAAAATCTGAACAACAGACTTCGTCCTTAATGACAAGGCTATCCATTGGAGTATAAAACATCTCGACAACAGACTACATTCCATATTGACAAGGCTACCATCCATTGGAGTAACAAAAATCTGAACAACAGACTATCATCCTTAATGACAAGGCTACCATCCATTGGAGTAATAGAAATCACAATGACAGACTACCTTCCATAATGACAAGGCTACCATCCATTGTTGTAACAAAAATCTCGACAACAGACTACCTTGCATAATGACAAGGATACCATCCATTGGAATAACAGAAATATCGACAACACACTACCTTCCATAATGACAAGGCTACCATCCAATGGAGTAAAAAAAATCTCGACAACAAACTACCTTCCATAATGACAAGGCTACCATCCATTACAGTAAAAAAAATCTCGACAACGGACTACCTTCTATAATGACAAGGCTACCATCCATTGTTGTAACAAAAATTTGGACAACAGACTACCTTACATAATGACAAGGCTACCATCCATTGGAGTAACAAAAATCCAGATAACAGACTACCTTCCATAATGACAAGTCTTCCATCCATTGGATTAACAGAAATCTAGACAACATACTACCTTTCATAATGACAAGGCTACCATCCATTGGAGTACCAAAAATATCGACAGCATACTACCTTCCATAATGAAAAGGGTACCATCATTGGAGTAACAAAAATATCTACAAGAGACTACCTTCCATAATGACAAGGCTACAATCCATTGGAGTATAAAAAATCTCGACAACAGACTACCTTCCATATTGACAAGGCTACCATCCATTAGAGTAACAAAAATCTCAACAACAGACTACCTTCCATAATGACAAGGCTACCATCCATTGTAGTAACAAAAATCTCGACAATCGACTACCTTCCATAATGACAAGGCTACCATCCAATGGAGTAACAAAAATCTCAACAACAGACTACCTTCCATAATGATAAGTCTACCATCAATGGGGGTAACAAAAATCTGAACAACAGACTATCGTCCTTAATGACAAGGCTACCATCCATTGGAGAAATAGAAATCACAATGACATACTACCTTCCATAATGACAGGGCTACCTTCCATTGCAGTAACAAAAATCTCAACAACAGACTACCTACCATAATGACATGGCTACCATCCATTGGAGTAACAAAAATATTGACAACAGACTACCTTCCATAATGACAAGGCTACCATCCATTGGAGTAACAAAAATATCAAAACAAACTACCTTCCATAATGACTAGGCTACCATCCATTGGAATAACAAAAATCTCGACAACAGACTACTTTCCATATTGACAAGTCTACCATCCATTGGACTAACAAAAATCTGAACAACAGACTCCGTCCTTAATGACAAGGCTACCATCCATTGGAGTAACATAAATCACAATGACAGACTACCTTCCATAATGACAAGGCTACCATCCATTGGAGGAACAAAAATCTAGACACCATACTACCTTTCAAAATGACAAGACTACCATCCATAGGAGTAACAAAAATCTCGACAACAGACTACCTTCCATAATGAAAAGGGTACCATCATTAGAGTAACAAAAATATCTACAAGAGACTACCTTACATAATGACAAGGCTACAATCCAATGGAGTATACAAAATCTCGACAAAAGACTACCTTCCATATTGACAAGGTAACCATCCATTGGAGTAACAAAAATCTCGACAACAGACTACCTTCCATAATGAAAAGGGTACCATCATTAGAGTAACAAAAATATCTACAAGAGACTACCTTACATAATGACAAGGCTACAATCCATTGGAGTATACAAAATCTCGACAAAAGACTACCTTCCATATTGACAAGGCAACCATCCATTGGAGTAACAAAAATCTCGACAACAGACTACCTTCCATAAAGACAAGCCTACCATCCATTGTAGTAACAAAAATCTTGACAATCGACTACCTTCCATAATGACAAGGCTACCATCCAATGGAGTAAAAAAATCTCGACAACAGACTACTTTCCATATTGACAAGTCTACCATCCATTGGACTAACAAAAATCTGAACAACAGACTCCGTCCTTAATGACAAGGCTACCATCCATTGGAGTAACATAAATCACAATGACAGACTACCTTCCATAATGACAAGGCTACCATCCATTGGAGGAACAAAAATCTAGACACCATACTACCTTTCAAAATGACAAGACTACCATCCATAGGAGTAACAAAAATCTCGACAACAGACTACCTTCCATAATGAAAAGGGTACCATCATTAGAGTAACAAAAATATCTACAAGAGACTACCTTACATAATGACAAGGCTACAATCCAATGGAGTATACAAAATCTCGACAAAAGACTACCTTCCATATTGACAAGGTAACCATCCATTGGAGTAACAAAAATCTCGACAACAGACTACCTTCCATAATGAAAAGGGTACCATCATTAGAGTAACAAAAATATCTACAAGAGACTACCTTACATAATGACAAGGCTACAATCCATTGGAGTATACAAAATCTCGACAAAAGACTACCTTCCATATTGACAAGGCAACCATCCATTGGAGTAACAAAAATCTCGACAACAGACTACCTTCCATAAAGACAAGCCTACCATCCATTGTAGTAACAAAAATCTTGACAATCGACTACCTTCCATAATGACAAGGCTACCATCCAATGGAGTAAAAAAATCTCGACAACAGACTACCTTCCATATTGACAAGTCTACCATCCGTTGGAGTAACAAAAATCTGAACAACAGACTATCATCCTTAATGACAAGGCTACCATCCATTGGAGTAACAAAAATCTGAACAACAGACTATCATCCTTAATGACAAGGCTACCATCCATTGTTGTAACAAAAAACTCGACAACAGACTACCTTCCATAATGACAAGGCTACCATCCATTGTAGTAACAAAAATCCCGACAAAAGACTACCTTGCATAATGACAAGGCTACCATCCATTGGAATAACAGAAATATCGACAACACACTACCTTCCATAATGACAAGGCTTCAATCCAATGGAGTAAAAAAAATCTCGACAACAGACTACCTTCCATAATGACAAGGCTACCATCCATTACAGTAAATAAAATCTCGACAACAGACTACCTTCCATAATGACAAGGCTACCATCCATTGTAGTAACAAAAATCTGGACAACAGACTACCTTACATAATGACAAGGATACCATCCATTGGAATAACAAAAATATCGACAGCAGACTACCTTCCATAATGACAAGGTTACCATCATTGGAGTAACAAAAATATCTACAAGAGACTACCTTCCATAATGACAAGGCTACAATCCATTGGAGTATAAAAAATCTCGACAACAGACTACCTTCCATATTGACAAGGATACCATCCATTGGAGTAACAAAAATCTCGACAATAGACAACCTTCCATAATGACAAGGCTACCATCCATTGTAGTAACAAAAATCTCGACAATCGACTACCTTACATAATGACAAGGCTACAATCCATTGTTGTAACAAAAATCTCAACAACACACTACCTTCCATAATGACAAGGCTACCATCCAATGGAGTAAACAAATCTCTACAACAGACTACCTTCCATAATGACAAGGCTACCATCCATTACAATAAAAAAATCTCGACAACGGACTACCTTCTATAATGACAAGGCTACCATCCATTGTTGTAACAAAAATTTGGACAACAGACTACCTTACAAAATGACAAGGCTACCATCCATTGGAGTAACAAAAATCCAGACAACAGACTACCTTCCATAATGACAAGGCTACCATCCATTGGATTAACAAAAATCTAGACAACATACTACCTTCCATAATGACAAGGCCACCATCCATTGGAGTAACAAAAATATCTACAAGAGACTACCTTCCATAATAACATGGCTACAATCCATTGGAGTATAAAAAATCTCGACAACGGACTACCTTCCATATTGACAAGGCAACCATCCATTGGAGTTACAAAAATCTCGACAATCGACTACCTTCCATAATGACAAAGCTACCATCCAATGGAGTAACAAAAATCTCGACAATAGACTACCTTCCATAAGGACAAGTCTACCATCCATTGGGGTAACAAAAATTTGAACAACAGAATATCGTCCTTAATGACAAGGCTACCTTCCATTGGAGTAACAGAAATCACAATGACATACTACCTTTCATAATGACAAGGCTACCTTCCATTGTAGTAACAAAAATCTCGACAACAGACTACATACCATAATGACATGGCTACCATCCATTGGAGTAACAAAAATAATGACAATAGACTACCTTCCATAATGACAAGGCTACCATCCATTGGAGGAACAGAAATCTAGACAGCATACTACCTTCCATAATGACAAGGCTACCATCCATTGGAGTAACAAAAATCTCGACAGCAGACTACCTTCCATAATGAAAAGGGTACCATCATAAGAGTAACAAAAATATCTACAAGAGACTACCTTCCATAATGACAAGGCTACAATCCATTGGAGTATAAAAAATCTCGACAAAAGACTACCTTCCATATTGACAAGGCAACCATCCATTGGAGTTACAAAAATCTCGACAACAGACTACCTTCCATAATGACAAGGCTACCATCCATTGTAGTAACAAAATTCTCGACAATCGACTACCTTCCATAATCACAAGGCTACCATTCATTGGAATAACAAAAATATTGACAACACACTACCTTCCATAATGACAAGGCTACCATCCCTTAGAGTAACAAAAATCTCGACAACGAACTACCTTTCATAATGACAAGGCTATCATCCATTGGAGTAACAAAGATGTCGACAAAATACTACCTTCCATAATGACAAGGATACCATCCATTGGAGTAACAAAAATCACGACAACAAACTACCTTCCGTAATGACAAAGCTACCATCCAATGGAGTAACAAAATCTCGACAATAGACTACCTTCCATAATGTCAAGTCTACCATCCATTGGAGTGAGAAAAATATGAACAACAGACTACCATCCTTAATGACAAGGCTACCATCCATGGGAGTAACAGAAATCACAACGACAGACTACTTTCCATAATGACATGGCTACCATCCATTGCAGTAATAAAAATCCCGACAACAGACTACCTTCCATAATAACAAGGCTACCATCAATTGTTGTAACAAAAATCTGGACAACAGACAACCTTCCATAATAACAAGGCTACCATCCAATGGAGAAACAGAAATCTCGACAAAAGACTACCTTCCATAATGACAAGGCTACCATCCATTGGAATAACAAAAATCTCGACAACATACTACCTTCCATAATGACAAGGGTACCATCAGTAGAGTAACAAAAAATCCACAAGAGACTACCTTCCATAATGAAAAGGCTACAATCTATTGGAGTAACAAAAATCTCGACAACAGACTACGTTCCATAATGATTAGGCTACCATCCATTGGAGTAACAAAGATATCGACAACAGACTACCTTCTATAACGACCAGGCTACAATCCATTGTAGTAACAAAAATCTCGACAACACACTCCCTTCCATTATGACAAGGCTACCATCCATTGTAGTAACAAAAATCTGGACAATAGACTAAATTTCATAATGATAAGGCTACCATCCATTGGAGGAACAAAAATCTTGACTATAGACCACCTTCCATATTGACAAGGCTACCATCCATTGGAATAACAAAAATATCGACAACACACTATGTTCCATAATGACAAAGCTACCATCCCTTAGAGTAACAAAAATCTCGACAACGAACTACCTTCCATAATGACAAGGCTATCATCCATTGTAGTAACAAAGATATCGACAACATACTACCTTTCATAATGACAAGGATACCATCCATTGGAGTAACAAAAATCACGACAACAGACTACCTTCCATAATGACAAGGCTACCATCCATTGGAATAACAAAAATATCGAAAACACACTACCTTCCATTATGACAAGGCTACCATCCAATGGAGTAACAAAAATCTCAAAACAAATTACCTTCCATAATCACTAGGCTACCATCCATTGGAGTATAAAAAATCTCGACAACAGACTACCTTCCATATTGACAAGGCTACCATCCATTGGAGTAACAAAAATCCCGACAACAGACTACCTTGCATAATGACAAGTCTACCATCCATTGGAATAACAGAAATATCGACAACACACTACCTTCCATAATGACAAGGCTGCCATCCAATGGAGTAAAAAAAATCTCGACAACAGACTACCTTCCATAATGACAAGGCTACCATCCATTACAGTAAAAAAAATCTCGACAACAGACTACCTTCTATAATGACAAGGCTACCATCCATTGTTGTAACAAAAATCTTGACAACAGACTACCTTACATAATGACAAGGATACCATCCATTGGAGTAACAAAAATCCAGACAACAGACTACCTTCCATAATGACAAGGCTACCATCCATTGGATTAACAGAAATCTAGACAACATACTACCTTCCATAATGACAAGGCCACCATCCATTGGAGTACCAAAAATATCGACAGCAGACTACCTTCCATAATGACAAGGTTACCATCATTGGAGTAACAAAAATATCTACAAGAGACTACCTTCCATAATGACAAGGCTACAATCCATTGGAGTATAAAAAATCTCGACAACAGACTACCTTCCATATTGACAAGGATACCATCCATTGGAGTAACAAAAATCTCGGCAATAGACAACCTTCCATAATGACAAGGCTACCATCCATTGTAGTAACAAAAATCTCGACAATCGACTACCTTACATAATGACAAGGCTACCATCCAATGGAGTAACAAAAATCTCAACAATAGACTTCCTTCCATAATGACAAGTATACCATCCATTGGAGTAACAAAAATATGAACAACAGACTATCGTCTTTAATGACAACGCTACCATCCATTGGAGTAACAGAAATCACAATGACATACTACCTTCCATAATGACAAGGCTACCTTCCATTGCAGTAACAAAAATTTCGACAACAGACTACCTTCCATAATGACAAGGCTACCATCCATTAGAGTAACAAAAATATTGACAACAAACTACCTTCCATAATGACAAGGCTACCAACCATTGGAGTAACAAAAATCTCGACAACAAACTACCTTACGTAATAACTAGGCTACCATCCATTGGAGTAACAAACACATCAACAATAGACTACCTTCCATAATTACAAGTCTACCATCCATTATTGTAACAAAAATCTCGACAATATATTACCTTCTATAATGAAAAGGCTACCATCCATTGTAGTAACAAAAATCACGACAACAGACTACCTTCCATAATGACAAGGCTACCATCCAATGGAATAACAAAAATATCGACAACACACTACCTTCCATAATGACAAGGCTACCATCCAATGGATTAAAAAAAATCTCTACAACAGACTACCTTCCATAATGACAAGGCTATCATCCAATGGAGTAAAAAAAATCTCGATAACAAACTACCTTCCATAATGACAAGTCTACCATCCATTGGACTAACAAAAATATGAACAGCATACTACCTTCCATAATGACAAGGCTACCATCCATTGGAGTAAAAGAAATCACAATGAAATACTACCTTCCATAATGACAAGGCTACCATCCATTACAGTAACAAAAATCTCGACAACGGACTAACTTCTATAATGACAAGGCTATCATCCATTGTTGTAACAAAAATCTGGACAACAGACTACCTTCCATAATGACAAGGCTACCATCCATTGGAATAACAAAAATATCGAAAACACACTACCTTCCATTATGACAAGGCTACCATCCAATGGAGTAACAAAAATCTCGACAATAGACTACTTTCCATAATGACAAGGCTACCATCCATTGGAGTAAAACAAATATCGACAACAAACTACCTTACATAATGACTAGGCTACCATTCATTGGAGTAACAAAGATATCAACAACATACTACCTTCCATAATGACAAGGCTACCATCCATTGTTGTAACAAAAATCTCTACAACAGACTACCTTCCATAATGACAAGGCCACCATCCATTGTAGTAACAAAAAGTATGAGAACAGACTACCTTCGATAATGACAAGGCTACCATCCATTGGAATAACAAAAATATCGACAACACACTACCTTCCATAATGACAAGGCTACCATCCAATGGAGTAACAAAAATCTCGACGATAGACTACCTTCCATGATGACAAGTCTACCATCCATTGGAGTAACAAAAATCTGAACAACAGACTATCGTCCTTAATGACAAGGGTACCATCCATTGGAGTAACAAAGATATCGACAACAGACTACCTTCCATAATGAGTAGACTACAATCCATTGTTGTAACAAAAATCTCGACAACAAACTACCTTCCATAATGACAAGGCTACCATCCATTGTACTAATAAAAATCTCGACAATAGACTACCTTCCATAATGACAAGGCTACCATTCATTGGAGTAACAAAAATCTCGACAATAGACTACCTTCCATAATGACAAGCCTACCATCCATTGGAATAACAAAAATATCGACAACACACTACCTTCCATAATGACAAGGCTACCATCCAATGAAATAACAAAAATATCGAAAACACACTACCTTTCATAATGACAAGGCTACCATCCAATGGAGTAACAAAAATCTCGACGATAGACTACCTTCCATGATGATAAGTCTACCATCCATTGGAGTAACAAAAATCTGAACAACAGACTATCGTCCTTAATGACAAGGATACCATCCATTGGAGTAACAAAGATATCGACAACAGACTACCTTCCATAATGACTAGACTACAATCCATTATTGTAACAAAAATCTCGACAACAAACTACCTTCCATAATGACAAGGCTACCATCCATTGTACTAACAAAAATCTCGACAATAGACTACCTTCCCTAATGACAAGGCTACCATCCATTGGAGTAACAAAAATCTCGACAACAGACTACCTTCCATAATGACAAGCCTACCGTCCATTGGAATAACAAAAATATCGACAACACACTACCTTCCATAATGACAAGGCTACCATCCCTTAAAGTAACAAAAATCTCGACAACGGACTAGCTTCCATAATGACAAGGCTACCATCCAATGGAGTAACAAAGAAATCGACAACATACTACCTTCCATAATGACAAGGCTACCATCCATTGGAGTAACAAAAATCTGAACAATAGACTATCGTTCTTAATGAGAAGGCTACCATCCATTGGAGTAATAGAAATCACAATGACAGACTACCTTCCATAATGACAATGCTACCATCCATTGTAGTAACAAAAATCTCGACAACAGACTACCTTCCATAATAACAAGGCTACCATCCATTGGAGTAACAAAAATATTGACAACAAACTACCTTTTATAATGTCAAGGCTACCATCCATTGGAGTAACAAAAATCTCAAAACAAATTACCTTCCATAATCACTAGGCTACCATCCATTGGAATAACAAAAATATATACAAGAGACTACCTTCCATAATGACAAGGCTACTATCCATTGGAGTATAAAACATCTCGACAATAGACTACCTTCCATATTGACAAGGCTACCATCCATTGGAGTAACAAAAATATCGACAACAAACTACCTTCCATAATGACTAGGCTACCATCCATTGGAATAACAAAAATCTCGACAACAGACTACCTTCCATATTGACAAGGCTACGATCCAATAGAGTAACAAAAATCTCGACAATAGACTACCTTCAATAATGACGAGGCTACCATACATTGTATTAACAGTAATCTGAACAACAGACTACCTTCATTAATGACAAGGCTACCATCCATTGGATTGAAAAAAATCAAAACGACAGACTACCTTCCATAATGCAAGGCTACCATCCATTGGAGTAACCAAAATCTAGACAACAGACTACCTTACATAATAACTAGGCTACCATCCATTGGAGTAACAAAGACATCAACAACAGACTACCTTCCATTATGACAAGGCTACCATCCATTGGAGTAACAAAAATCTCGACAACTAACTACCTTACATAATAACTAGGCTATCATCCATTGTAGTAACAAAGACATCAACAACAGACTACCTTCCATAATGACAAGTCTACCATCCATTGGAGTAAAAAAAATCTGAACAACTGACTATAGTCCTTAATGACAAGGCTACCATCCATTGGAGTAACATAAATCACAATGATAGACTACCTTCCATAATGACAAGGCTACCATCCATTGCAGTAACAAAAATCTCTACAACAGACTACCTTCCATAATGACAAAGCTACCATCCATTGGAGTAATAAAAATATTGACAACAGACTACCTTCCATAATGACAAGGATACCATCCATTGGATTAACAAAAATCTCAAAACTAACTACCTTCCATAATGACTAGGCTACCATCCATTGGAATAACAAAATCTCGACAACAGACTACCTTCTATAATGACAAGGCTACGATCTAATGGAGTAACAAAAATCTCGACAATAGACTACCTTCAATAATGACGAGGCTACCATACATTATATTAACAAAAATCTGAACAACAGACTACCTTCATTAATGACAAGGCTACCGTCCATTGGGTTGAAAAAAATCAAAATGATAGACTACCTTCCATAATGCAAAGCTACCATCCATTGGAGTAACCAAAATCTCGACAACAGACTACCTTCCATAATGACAAGGCTACCATCCATTGGAGTAACAAAAATCTCGACAACAAACTACCTTAAATAATAACTAGGCGACCATCCATTGGAGTAACAAAGACATCAACAACAGACTACCTTCCATAATGACAAGGCTACCATCAATTGTTGTAACAAAAATCTCGACAACAGACTACATTCCATAATGACAATGCTACCATCCATTGTAGTAAAAAAAATCACGACAACAGACTACCTTCCCTAATGACAAGGCTACCATCCATTAGAATAACAAAAATATCGACAACATGATACCTTCCATAATGACAAGGCTACCATCCATTGGAATAACAAAAATCTCGACAATAGACTACCTTCCATAATGACAAGGCTACGATCCAATGGAGTAACAAAAATCTCGACAATAGACTACCTTCAATAATGATGAGGCTACCATATATTGTATTAACAGAAATCTGAACAACAGACTACCTTTATTAATGACAAGGCTACCATCCATTGGGTTGACAAAAATCAAAACGGCAGACTACCTTCCATAATGACAAGGCTACCATCCATTGGAATAAAAAAATATCGACAACACAATACCTTCCATAATTACTAGGCTACCATCCATTGGAATAACAAAAATCTAGACAACAGACTACCTTCCATAATGGGAAGGCTACGATCCAACGGAGTAACAAAAATCTCGACAATAGACTACCTTCAATAATGACGAGGCTACCATACATTGTATTAACAGAAATATGAACAACAGACTACCTTCATTAATGACAAGGCTACAATCCATTGGGTTGACAAAAATTAAAACGACAGACTACCTTCCATAATGCAAGGCTACCATCCATTGAAGTAACCAAAATCTCGACAACAGACTACCTTCCATAATGACAAGGCTACCATCCATTGGAGTAACAAAAATCTCGACAAAAAACTACTTTACATAATAACTAGGCGACCATCCATTGGAGTAACAAAGACAATAACAATAGACTACCTTCCAAAATGACAAGGCTACCATCCATTATTGTAACAAAAATCTCGACAACAGCCTACATTCCATAATGACAAGGCTACCATCCATTGTAGTAACAAAAATCATGGCAACAGACTACCTTCCCTAATGACAAGGCTACCATCCATTAGAATAACAAAAATATCGACAACACGATACCTTCCATAATGACAAGGCTACCATCCATTGGAATAACAAAAATATCGACAACAGACTACCTTCCATAATGAAAAAGCTACGATCCAATGGAGTAACAAAAATCTCGACAATAGACTACCTTTAATAATGACGAGGCTACCATACATTGTATTAACAGAAATCTGAACAACAGACTACCTTTATTAATGACAAGGCTACCATCCATTGGGTTGACAAAAATCAAAACGACCGACTACCTTCCATAATGACAAGGCTACCATCCATTGGAATAATAAAAATATCGACAACACAATACCTTCCATAATGACTAGGCTACCATCCATTGGAATAAAAAAAATCTAGACAACAGACTACCTTCCATAATGGAAAGGCTACGATCCAATGGAGTAACAAAAATCTCGACAATAGAGTACCTTCAATAATGACGAGGCTACCATACATTGTATTAACAGAAATCTGAACAACGGACTACCTTCATTAATGACAAGGCTACCATCCATTGGGTTGACAGAAATTAAAACAACAGACTACCTTCCATAATGCAAGGCTACCATCAATTGGAGTAACCAAAATCTCGACAACAGACTACCTTCCATAATGACAAGGCTACCATCCATTGTTGTAACAAAAATCTCGACAATAGACTACATTCCATAATGACAACGCTACCATCCATTATAGTAACAAAAATCACGACAACAGACTACCTTCCATAATGACAAGGCTAGCATCCATTGGAATAACAAAAATATCGATAACACAATACCTTCCATAATGACAAGTCTACCATCCATTGGACTAACAAAAATCTGTCCAAACAGACTCAGTCCTTAATGACAAGGCTACCATCCATTGGAGTAACAGAAATCACAACGACAGACTACCTTCCATAATGACAAGGCTACAATCCATTACAGTAACAAAAATCTCGACAACGGACTACCTTCCATAATGAAAAGGCTACCATCCATTGTTGTAACAATAATCTTGACAACAGACTACCTTCCATAATGACAAGGCTACCATCCATTGGAGTAACAAAAATCTCGACAACAGACTACCTTCCATAATGACAAGGGTACCATCATTGGAGTAACAATAATATCTACAAGAGACTACCTTCCATAATGACAAGGCTACCATCCATTGGAGTATAAAAAATCTCGACAATAGACTACTTTCTATATTGACAAGGCCACCATCCATTGTAGTAACAAAAAGTATGACAACAGACTACCTTCGATAATGACAAGGCTACCATCCATTGGAATAACAAAAATATCAACAACACACTACCTTCCATAATGACAAGGCTACCATCCAATGGAGTAACAAAAATCTCGACGACAGACTACCTTCCATAATGAAAAGTCTACCATCCATTGGTGTAACAAAAATCTGAACAACAGACTATCGTCCTTAATGACAAGGCTACCATCCATTGGAGTAACAAAGATATCGACAACAGACTACCTTCCATAATGACAAGGCTACCATCCATTGTTGTAACAAAAATCTAGACAACAAACTACCTTCCATAATGATAAGGCTACCATCCATTGTACTTACAAAAATCTCGACAATAAACTTCCTTCCATATTGACAAGGCTACCATCCATTGGAATAATAAAAATCTCGACATCAGACTACCTTCCTTATTGACAAGGCTACCATCCATTGGAATAACAAAAATATCGACAACACACTACCTTCCATAATGACAAGGCTACCATACATTGTATTAGTAGAAATCTGAACAACAGACTACCTTCCATAATGACAAGGCTACCATCCATTGGATTGATAAAAATCAAAAAGACAGACTACCTTCCATAATGTAAGGCTACCATCCATTGGAGTAACCAAAATCTCGACAACATACTACCTTCCATAATGACAAGGCTAACATCCATTGGAGTAACAAAAATCTCGACAATAAACTACCTTACATAATAACTAGGCTACCATCCATTGGAGTAACAAAGACATCAACAACAGACTACCTTCCATAATGACAGGGCTACCATCCATTGTTGTAACAAAAATCTCGACAACATATTACCTTCCATATTGAAAAGGCTACCATCCATTGTAGTAAAAAATATCACGACAACAAACTACATTCCATAATGACAAGGCTACCATCCATTGGAATAACAAAAATATCGACAACACACTACCTTCCATAATGACAAGGCTACCATCCAATGGAGTGACAAAAATCTCGACAACAGACAACCTTCCATAATGACAAGTCTACCATCCATTGGACTAACAAAAATCTGAACAACTGAATTCGTCCTTAATGACAAGGCTACCATCCATTTGAGTAACGAAAATCACAACGACATACTACCTTCCATAATGACAAGGCTACCATCCATTAAACTAACAAAAATCTCGACAACGGACTACCTTCTAAAATGACAAGGCTACCATCCATTGTTGTATCAAAAATCTGGACAACACACTACCTTCCATAATGACAAGGCTACCATCCATTGGAGTAACAGAAATCTAGACAACATAATACCTTCAATAATGACAAGGCTACAATCCATTGAAGTAACAAAAATCTCGACAGCAGACTACCTTCCATAATGACAAGGGTACCATCATTGGAGTAACAAATATATCCATAAGAGACTATCTTCCATAATGACAAGGCTACAATCCATTGGATTAACAAAAATCTCGACAACAGAATACCTTCCATAATGACTAGGCTACCATCCATTGGAGTAAACAAGATATCAACAACAGACTACCTTCCTTAAAGAAAAGGCTACAATCAATTGTAGTATCAAGAATTTCGACAACAAACTACCTTCCATAATGACAAGGCTACCATCCATTGTAGTAACAAAAATCTCAATAATAGACAACCTTCCATAATGACAAGTCTACCATCCATTGGAATAACAAAAATTACGCCAACACACTACCTTCAATAATGACAAGGATACCATCCCTTAGAGTAACAAAAATCTCGACAACGGACTACATTCCATATTGACAAGGCTACCATCCATTGGAGCAACAAAGATATCGACAACATACTACCTTCCATAATGACAAGGCTACCATCCATTGGAGTAACAAAAATCACGACAACAGACTACCTTCCATAATGACAAGGCTACCATCCATTGGAATAACCAACATATTGAGAAGACACTACCTTCCATAATGACAAGGCTACCATCCAATGGAGTAACAAAAATATCGACAACAGACTACCTTCCATAATGACTAGGCTACCATCCATTGGAGTAACAAAGATATCAACAACATACTACCTTCCATAACAACAAGGCTACAATCCATTGTACCAACAAAAATTTCGACAACAGACTATCTTCCATAATGAAAAGGCTACCATCCATTGGAGTAACAAAAATAACGACAAGAGACTAACATCCATAATGACTAGGCTACCATCCATTGGAGTAACAAAGATATCGACAACAGATTACCGTCCATAACGACAAGGCTACAATACATTGTAGTAACAAAAATTTCGACAACAGACTACCTTCCATAATGACAAGGCTACCATCCATTGTAGTAACAAAAATCTCAACAATAGACTACCTTCCATAATGACAAGGCTACCATCCATTGGAGTAACAAAAATCTAGACAACAAACTACCTTCCATAATGATAAGGCTACCATCCATTGGAATAACAAAAATATCGACAACACACTACCTTCGATAATGACAAGGATACCATCCTTTAGAGTAACAAAAATCTCGACTACGGACTACTTTCCATAATGACAAGGCTATCATCCATTTGAGTAACAAAGATATCGACAACATACTACCTTCCATAATGACAAGGCTACCATCCATTGGAGTAACAACAATCACGACAACAGACTACCTTCCATAATTACAAGGCTACCATCCATTGGAATAAAAAATATCGAGAAAACACTACCTTCCATAATGACAAGGCTACCATCCAATGGAGTAACAAAGATATCGAAAACATAATACCTTCCATAATGACAAGGCTACCATCCATTGTTGTAACAAAAATATCGACAACAAACTACCTTCCATAATGACAAGGCTACAATGCATTGGAGTATAAAAAATCTCGACAACATACTACCTTCCATAATGACAAGGGTACCATCATTGTAGTAACAAAAATTTCGACAATAGACTACCTTTCATAATGACAAGGCTACCATCCATTGTAGTATCAAAAATCTCAATAATAGACAACCTTCCATATTGACAAGGCTACCATCCATTGGAGTAACAAAAATATCGACAACAGACTACCTTCCATAATGACAAGGCAACCATCCATTGGAATAACAAAAATATCGACAACACACTACCTTCCGTAATGACAAGGCTACCATCCCTTAGAGTAATAAAAATCTCGACAACGGACTACCTTCCATAATGACAAGGCTACCATCCATTGGAGTAACAAAGATATCGACAACATACTACCTTCCATAATGACAAGGCTACCATCCTTTGGAGTAACAAAAATCACGGCAACAGACTACCTTCCATAATGACAAGGCTACCATCCATTGGAATAACCAAAATATTGAGAACACACTACCTTGCATAATGACAAGGCTACCATCCAATGGAGTAACAAAAATATCGACAAAAGACTACCTTCCATAATGACTAGGCTACCATCCATTGGAGTAACAAAGATATCAACAACAGACTACCTTCCATAAGTACAAGGATACCATCCATTGTTGTAACAAAAATCTCGACAACAGACTACATTCCATAATGACAAGGCTACCATCCATTGTAGTAACAAAAATCTCGACAACATACTACCTTCCATAACGACAAGGATACAATCCATTGTACTAACAAAAATTTCGACAACAGACTATTTTCCATAATGAAAAGGCTACCATCCATTGGAGTAACAAAAATAACGACAACAGACTACCATCCATAATGACTAGGCTACCATCCATTGGAGTAACATAGTTATCGACAACAGATTACCTTCCATAACGACAAGGCTACAATCCATTGTAGTAACAAAAATTTCGACAACAGACTACCTTCCATAATGACAAGGCTACCATCCATTATAGTAACAAAAATCTCAACAATAGACTACCTTCCATAATGACAAGGCTACCATCCATTAGAGTAACAAAAATCTAGACAACAAACTACCTTCCATAATGATAAGGCTACAATCCATTGGAATAACAAAAATATCGACAACACACTACCTTCGATAATGACAAGGATACCATCCCTTAAGGTAACAAAATACTCGACAACGGACTACTTTCCATAATGACAAGGCTACCATCCATTTGAGTAACAAAGATATCGACAACATACTACCTTCAATAATGACAAGGCTACCATCCATTGGAGTAACAACAATCACGACAACAGACTACCTTCCATAATTACAAGGCTACCATCCATTGGAATAAAAAATATCGAGAAAACACTACCTTCCATAATGACAAGGCTACCATCCAATGGAGTAACAAAGATATCGAAAACATAATACCTTCCATAATGACAAGGCTACCATCCATTGTTGTAACAAAAATATCGACAACAAACTACCTTCCATAATGACAAGGCTACAATGCATTGGAGTATAAAAAATCTCGACAACATACTACCTTCCATAATGACAAGGGTACCATCATTGTAGTAACAAAAATTTCGACAATAGACTACCTTTCATAATGACAAGGCTACCATCCATTGTAGTATCAAAAATCTCAATAAATGACAACCTTCCATATTGACAAGGCTACCATCCATTGGAGTAACAAAAATCTCGACAACAGACTACCTTCCATAATGACAAGGCAACCATCCATTGGAATAACAAAAATATCGACAACACACTACCTTCCGTAATGACAAGGCTACCATCCCTTAGAGTAATAAAAATCTCGACAACGGACTACCTTCCATAATGACAAGGCTACCATCCATTGGAGTAACAAAGATATCGACAACATACTACCTTCCATAATGACAAGGCTACCATCCTTTGGAGTAACAAAAATCACGGCAACAGACTACCTTCCATAATGACAAGGCTACCATCCATTGGAATAACCAAAATATTGAGAACACACTACCTTGCATAATGACAAGGCTACCATCCAATGGAGTAACAAAAATATCGACAAAAGACTACCTTCCATAATGACTAGGCTACCATCCATTGGAGTAACAAAGATATCAACAACAGACTACCTTCCATAAGTACAAGGATACCATCCATTGTTGTAACAAAAATCTCGACAACAGACTACATTCCATAATGACAAGGCTACCATCCATTGTAGTAACAAAAATCTCGACAACATACTACCTTCCATAACGACAAGGATACAATCCATTGTACTAACAAAAATTTCGACAACAGACTATTTTCCATAATGAAAAGGCTACCATCCATTGGAGTAACAAAAATAACGACAACAGACTACCATCCATAATGACTAGGCTACCATCCATTGGAGTAACATAGTTATCGACAACAGATTACCTTCCATAACGACAAGGCTACAATCCATTGTAGTAACAAAAATTTCGACAACAGACTACCTTCCATAATGACAAGGCTACCATCCATTATAGTAACAAAAATCTCAACAATAGACTACCTTCCATAATGACAAGGCTACCATCCATTAGAGTAACAAAAATCTAGACAACAAACTACCTTCCATAATGATAAGGCTACAATCCATTGGAATAACAAAAATATCGACAACACACTACCTTCGATAATGACAAGGATACCATCCCTTAAGGTAACAAAATACTCGACAACGGACTACTTTCCATAATGACAAGGCTACCATCCATTTGAGTAACAAAGATATCGACAACATACTACCTTCAATAATGACAAGGCTACCATCCATTGGAGTAACAACAATCACGACAACAGACTACCTTCCATAATTACAAGGCTACCATCCATTGGAATAAAAAATATCGAGAAAACACTACCTTCCATAATGACAAGGCTACCATCCAATGGAGTAACAAAGATATCGAAAACATAATACCTTCCATAATGACAAGGCTACCATCCATTGTTGTAACAAAAATATCGACAACAAACTACCTTCCATAATGACAAGGCTACAATGCATTGGAGTATAAAAAATCTCGACAACATACTACCTTCCATAATGACAAGGGTACCATCATTGTAGTAACAAAAATTTCGACAATAGACTACCTTTCATAATGACAAGGCTACCATCCATTGTAGTATCAAAAATCTCAATAAATGACAACCTTCCATATTGACAAGGCTACCATCCATTGGAGTAACAAAAATCTCGACAACAGACTACCTTCCATAATGACAAGGCAACCATCCATTGGAATAACAAAAATATCGACAACACACTACCTTCCGTAATGACAAGGCT
This sequence comes from Vicia faba, assembly GCA_948472305.1. Classification (NCBI taxonomy): domain Eukaryota; kingdom Viridiplantae; phylum Streptophyta; class Magnoliopsida; order Fabales; family Fabaceae; genus Vicia; species Vicia faba. The sequence continues at coordinate 657,453,672 of OX451740.1, forward strand.
ACCATCCCTTAGAGTAATAAAAATCTCGACAACGGACTACCTTCCATAATGACAAGGCTACCATCCATTGGAGTAACAAAGATATCGACAACATACTACCTTCCATAATGACAAGGCTACCATCCTTTGGAGTAACAAAAATCACGGCAACAGACTACCTTCCATAATGACAAGGCTACCATCCATTGGAATAACCAAAATATTGAGAACACACTACCTTGCATAATGACAAGGCTACCATCCAATGGAGTAACAAAAATATCGACAAAAGACTACCTTCCATAATGACTAGGCTACCATCCATTGGAGTAACAAAGATATCAACAACAGACTACCTTCCATAAGTACAAGGATACCATCCATTGTTGTAACAAAAATCTCGACAACAGACTACATTCCATAATGACAAGGCTACCATCCATTGTAGTAACAAAAATCTCGACAACATACTACCTTCCATAACGACAAGGATACAATCCATTGTACTAACAAAAATTTCGACAACAGACTATTTTCCATAATGAAAAGGCTACCATCCATTGGAGTAACAAAAATAACGACAACAGACTACCATCCATAATGACTAGGCTACCATCCATTGGAGTAACATAGATATCGACAACAGATTACCTTCCATAACGACAAGGCTACAATCCATTGTAGTAACAAAAATTTCGACAACAGACTACCTTCCATAATGACAAGGCTACCATCCATTATAGTAACAAAAATCTCAACAATAGACTACCTTCCATAATGACAAGGCTACCATCCATTGGAGTAACAAAAATCTAGACAACAAACTACCTTCCATAATGATAAGGCTACAATCCATTGGAATAACAAAAATATCGACAACACACTACCTTCGATAATGACAAGGATACCATCCGTTAAGGTAACAAAATACTCGACAACGGACTACTTTCCATAATGACAAGGCTACCATCCATTTGAGTAACAAAGATATCGACAACATACTACCTTCCATAATGACAAGGCTACCATCCATTGGAGTAACAACAATCACGACAACAGACTACCTTCCATAATTACAAGGCTACCATCCATTGGAATAAAAAATATCGAGAAAACACTACCTTCCATAATGACAAGGCTACCATCCAATGGAGTAACAAAGATATCGAAAACATAATACCTTCCATAATGACAAGGCTACCATCCATTGTTGTAACAAAAATATCGACAACAAACTACCTTCCATAATGACAAGGCTACAATGCATTGGAGTATAAAAAATCTCGACAACATACTACCTTCCATAATGACAAGGGTACCATCATTGTAGTAACAAAAATTTCGACAATAGACTACCTTTCATAATGACAAGGCTACCATCCATTGTAGTATCAAAAATCTCAATAATAGACAACCTTCCATATTGACAAGGCTACCATCCATTGGAGTAACAAAAATCTCGACAACAGACTACCTTCCATAATGACAAGGCTACCATCCATTGGAATAACAAAAATATCGACAACACACTACCTTCCGTAATGACAAGGCTACCATCCCTTAGAGTAATAAAAATCTCGACAACGGACTACCTTCCATAATGACAAGGCTACCATCCATTGGAGTAACAAAGATATCGACAACATACTACCTTCCATAATGACAAGGCTACCATCCATTGGAGTAACAAAAATCACGGCAACAAACTACCTTCCATAATGACAAGGCTACCATCCATTGGAATAACCAAAATATTGAGAACACACTACCTTCCATAATGACAAGGCTACCATCCAATGGAGTAACAAAAATATCGACAAAAGACTACCTTCCATAATGACTAGGCTACCATCCATTGGAGTAACAAAGATATCAACAACAGACTACCTTCCATAAGTACAAGGATAACATCCATTGTTGTAACAAAAATCTCGACAACAGACTACATTCCATAATGACAAGGCTACCATCCATTGTAGTAACAAAAATCTCGACAACATACTACCTTCCATAACGACAAGGATACAATCCATTGTACTAACAAAAATTTCGACAACAGACTATTTTCCATAATGAAAAGGCTACCATCCATTGGAGTAACAAAAATAACGACAACAGACTACCATCCATAATGACTAGGCTACCATCCATTGGAGTAACATAGATATCGACAACAGATTACCTTCCATAACGACAAGGCTACAATCCATTGTAGTAACAAAAATTTCGACAACAGACTACCTTCCATAATGACAAGGCTACCATCCATTATAGTAACAAAAATCTCAACAATAGACTACCTTCCATAATGACAAGGCTACCATCCATTGGAGTAACAAAAATCTAGACAACAAACTACCTTCCATAATGATAAGGCTACAATCCATTGGAATAACAAAAATATCGACAACACACTACCTTCGATAATGACAAGGATACCATCCCTTAAGGTAACAAAATACTCGACAACGGACTACTTTCCATAATGACAAGGCTACCATCCATTTGAGTAACAAAGATATCGACAACATACTACCTTCCATAATGACAAGGCTACCATCCATTGGAGTAACAACAATCACGACAACAGACTACCTTCCATAATTACAATGCTACCATCCATTGGAATAAAAAAATCGAGAAAACTCTACCTTCCATAATGACAAGGCTACAATCCAATGGAGTAACAAAGATATCGACAACATAATACCTTCCATAATTCCAAGGCTACCATCCATTGTTGTAACAAAAATATCGACAACAAACTACCTTCCATAATGACAAGGCTATAATCCATTGGAGTATAAAAAATCTCGCCAACATACTACCTTCCATAATGACAAGGGTACCATCATATTAGTAACAAAAATTTCGACAATAGACTACCTTTCATAATGACAAGGCGACCATCCATTGTAGTAACAAAAATCTCAATAATAGACAACCTTCCATATTGACAAGGCTACCATCCATTGGAGTAACAAAAATCTCGAGAACAGACTACCTTCCATAATGACAAGGCTACCATCCATTGGAATAACAAAAATCTCGACAACACTACCTTCCATAATGACAAGGCTACCATCCATTGGAGTAACAAAGATATCGACAACATACTACCTTCCATAATAACAAGGCTACCATTTATTGGAGTAACAAAAATCACGACAATAGACTACCTTCCATAATGATAAGGCTACCATCCATTGGAATAACCAAAATATCGAGAACACACTACCTTCCATAATGACAAGGCTACCATCCAATGGAGTAACAAAAATCTCGACAACAGACTACCTTCCATAATGACTAGGCTACCATCCATTGTTGTAACAAAAATCTCGACAACAGACTACCTTCCATAATGACAAGGCTACCATCCATTGGTGTAACAAAAATCACGACAACAGACTACCTTCCATAATGACTAGGCTACCATCCATTGGAGTAACAAAGATATCAACAACAAACTACCTACCATAATGACAAGGCTACCATCCATTGTTGTAACAAAAATATCGACATCAGACTACCTTTTATAATGACAAGGCTACCATCCATTGTAGTAACAAAAATCTCAACAACAAACTACCTTCCATAATGAAAAGGCTACAATCCATTGGAGTATAAAAAATCTGGACAACATACTACCTTCAATAATGAAAAGGGTACCATCATTTGAGTAACAAATATATCCACAAGAGACTACCTTCCATAATGACAAGGCTACAATCCATTGGAGTAACAAAAATCTCGACAACATAATACCTTCCATAATGACAAGGCTACCATCCATTGTACTAACAAAAATCTCAACAATAGACTACCTTCCATAGTGACAAGGCTACCATCCATTGGAGTAAAAAAAATCTCAACAACAAACTACCTTCCAAAATAATAAGGCTACCATCCATTGGAATAACAAAAATATCGACAACACACTACCTTCGATAATGACAAGGATACCATCCCTTAGAGTAACAAAAATCTCGACAACAGACTACTTTCGATAATGACAAGGCTACCATCCATTGGAGTAACAAAGATATAAAAAACATACTACCTTCCATAATGACAAGGCTACCATCCATTGGAGTACCAAAAATCACGACAACAGACTACCTTCCATAATGACAAGGCTACCATCCATTGGCATAAAAAAAATATCGAGAACACACTACCTTCCATAATGACAAGGCTACCATCCAATAGAGTAACAAAGATATCGACAACATAATACCTTCCATATTGACAAGGCTACCATCCATTGTTTTAACAAAAATCTCGACAACAGACTACCTTCCATAATGACAAGGCTACCATCCATCGTAGTAACAAAAATCTAGACAACAAACTACCTTCCATAATGATAAGGCTACAATCCATTGGAATAACAAAAATATCGACAACACACTACCTTCGATAATGACAAGGATACCATCCCTTAAGGTAACAAAATACTCGACAACGGACTACTTTCCATAATGACAAGGCTACCATCCATTTGAGTAACAAAGATATCGACAACATACTACCTTCCATAATGACAAGGCTACCATCCATTGGAGTAACAACAATCACGACAACAGACTACCTTCCATAATTACAATGCTACCATCCATTGGAGTAACAAAAATCTCAACAATAGACTACCTTCCTTAATGACAAGGCTACCATCCAATGGAGTAACAAAGATATCGACAACATAATACCTTCCATAATGACAAGGCTACCATCCATTGTTGTAACAAAAATATCGACAACAAACTACCTTCCATAATGAGAAGGCTACAATCCATTGGAGTATAAAAAATCACGACAACATACCACCTTACATAATGACAAGGATACCATCATTGTAGTAACAAAATTTTCGACAACAGACTACCTTTCATAATGACAAGCCTACCATCCATTGTAGTAACAAAAATCTCAATAATAGACAACCTTCCATATTGACAAGGCTACCATCCATTGGAGTAACAAAAATCTCGACAACAGATTACCTTCCATAATGACAAGGCTACCATCCATTGGAATAACAAAAATATCGGCAACACTACCTTCCATAATGACAAGGCTACCATCGCTTAGAGTAACAAAATTCTCGACAACGGACTACCTTCCATAATGACAAGGCTACCATCCATTGGAGTAACAAAAATCACGACAATAGACTACCTTCCATAATGACAAGGCTACCATCCATTGGAATAACCAAAATCTCGTCAACAGACTACCTTCCATAATGACAAGGCTACCATCCAATGGAGTAACAAAAATCTCGACAACAGACTACCTTCCATAATGACAAGGCTACCATCCATTGTTGTAACAAAAATCTAGACAACATACTACCTTCCATAATGACAAGGCTACCATCCATTGTAGTAACAAAAATTTCGACAACATACTACCCTCCATAACGACAAGGTTACAATCCATTATAGTATCAAAAATATCGACAACAGACTACCTTCCATAATGACAAGGCTACCATCCATTGGAGTAACGAAAATCACGACAACAGATTACCTTCCATAATGACTAGGCTACCATCCATTGGAGTAACAAAGATATCAACAACAGACTACCTTCCATAATGACAAGGCTACCATCCATTATTGTAACAAAAATCTCGACATCAGACTACCTTCCATAATGACAAGGCTACTATCCATTGTAGTAACAAAAATCTCAACAACAAACTACCTTCCATAATGACAAGGCTACAATCCATTGGAGTATAAAAAATCTGGACAACATACTACCTTCAATAATGAAAAGGGTATCATCATTTGAGTAACAAATATATCCACAAGAGACTAAGTTCCATAATGATAAGGCTACAATCCATTGGAGTAACAAAAATCTCGACAACATAATACCTTCCATAATGACAAGGCTACCATCCATTGTAGTAACAAAAATCTCAACAATAGACTACCTTCCATAGTGACAAGGCTACCATCCATTGGAGTAACAAAAATCTCGACAACAAACTACATTCCATAATGATAAGGCTACCATCCATTGGAATAACAAAAATATCGACAACACACTACCTTCGATAATGAAGAGGATACCATCCCTTAGAGTAACAAAAATCTCGACAACGGACTACTTTCCATAATGACAAGGCTACCATCCATTGGAGTAACAAAGATATCAAAAACATACCACCTTACATAATGACAAGGATACCATCATTGTAGTAACAAAATTTTCGACAACAGACTACCTTTCATAATGACAAGCCTACCATCCATTGTAGTAACAAAAATCTCAATAATAAACAACCTTCCATATTGACAAGGCTACCATCCATTGGAGTAACAAAAATCTCGACAACAGATTACCTTCCATAATGACAAGGCTACCATCCATTGGAATAACAAAAATATCGACAACACTACCTTCCATAATGACAAGGCTACCATCGCTTAGAGTAACAAAATTCTCGACAACGGACTACCTTCCATAATGACAAGGCTACCATCCATTGGAGTAACAAAGATATCGACAACATACTAACTTCCATAATAACAAGGCTACCATCCATTGGAGTAACAAAAATCACGACAATAGACTACCTTCCATAATGACAAGGCTACCATCCATTGGAATAACCAAAATCTCGTTAACAGACTACCTTCCATAATGACAAGGCTACCATCCAATGGAGTAACAAAAATCTCGACAACAGACTACCTTCCATAATGACAAGGCTACCATCCATTGTTGTAACAAAAATCTAGACAACATACTACCTTCCATAATGACAAGGCTACCATCCATTGTAGTAACAAAAATTTCGACAACATACTACCCTCCATAACGACAAGGCTACAATCCATTATAGTATCAAAAATATCGACAACAAACTACCTTCCATAATGAAAAGGCTACCATCCATTGGAGTAACGAAAATCACGACAACAGACTACCTTCCATAATGACTAGGCTACCATCCATTGGAGTAACAAAGATATCAACAACAGACTACCTTCCATAATGACAAGGCTACCATCCATTATTGTAACAAAAATCTCGACATCATACTACCTTCCATAATGACAAGGCTATTATCCATTGTAGTAACAAAAATCTCAACAACAAACTACCTTCCATAATGACAAGGCTACAATCCATTGGAGTATAAAAAATCTGGACAACATACTACCTTCAATAATGAAAAGGGTATCATCATTTGAGTAACAAATATATCCACAAGAGACTAAGTTCCATAATGATAAGGCTACAATCCATTGGAGTAACAAAAATCTCGACAACATAATACCTTCCATAATGACAAGGCTACCATCCATTGTAGTAACAAAAATCTCAACAATAGACTACCTTCCATAGTGACAAGGCTACCATCCATTGGAGTAACAAAAATCTCGACAACAAACTACATTCCATAATGATAAGGCTACCATCCATTGGAATAACAAAAATATCGACAACACACTACCTTCGATAATGAAGAGGATACCATCCCTTAGAGTAACAAAAATCTCGACAACGGACTACTTTCCATAATGACAAGGCTACCATCCATTGGAGTAACAAAGATATCAAAAACATACTACCTTCCATAATGACAAGGCTACCATCCATTGTTGTAACAAAAATCTAGACAACATACTACCTTCCATAATGACAAGGCTACCATCCATTGTAGTAACAAAAATTTCGACAACATACTACCCTCCATAACGACAAGGCTACAATCCATTATAGTATCAAAAATATCGACAACAAACTACCTTCCATAATGAAAAGACTACCATCCATTGGAGTAACGAAAATCACGACAACAGACTACCTTCCATAATGACTAGGCTACCATCCATTGGAGTAACAAAGATATCAACAACAGACTACCTTCCATAATGACAAGGCTACCATCCATTATTGTAACAAAAATCTCGACATCATACTACCTTCCATAATGACAAGGCTATTATCCATTGTAGTAACAAAAATCTCAACAACAAACTACCTTCCATAATGACAAGGCTACAATCCATTGGAGTATAAAAAATCTGGACAACATACTACCTTCAATAATGAAAAGGGTATCATCATTTGAGTAACAAATATATCCACAAGAGACTAAGTTCCATAATGATAAGGCTACAATCCATTGGAGTAACAAAAATCTCGACAACATAATACCTTCCATAATGACAAGGCTACCATCCATTGTAGTAACAAAAATCTCAACAATAGACTACCTTCCATAGTGACAAGGCTACCATCCATTGGAGTAACAAAAATCTCGACAACAAACTACATTCCATAATGATAAGGCTACCATCCATTGGAATAACAAAAATATCGACAACACACTACCTTCGATAATGAAGAGGATACCATCCCTTAGAGTAACAAAAATCTCGACAACGGACTACTTTCCATAATGACAAGGCTACCATCCATTGGAGTAACAAAGATATCAAAAACATACTACCTTCCATAATGACAAGGCTAACATCCATTGGAGTACCAAAAATCACGACAACAGACCATCTTCCATAATGACAAGGCTACCATCCATTGGAATAAAAAAAATATCGAGAACACACTACCTTCCATAATTACAAGGCTACCATCCAATGGAGTAACAAAGATATCGATAACATAATACCTTCAATAATGACAAGGCTACCATCCAATGGAGTAACAAAAATCTCGACAATAGACTACCTTCCATAATGACAAGGCTACCATAAATTGTATTAACAAAAATCTGAACAAGAGACTTCCTCCCATAATGACAAGGCTACCATTCATTGGATTGACAAAAATATCGATAACACACTACCTTCCATAATGACAAGGATACCATAGCTTAGAGTAACAAAAATCTCGACAACGGACTACCTTCCATAATGACAAGGCTACCATCCATTGGAGTAACAAAGATATCGACAACATACTACCTTCCATAATGACAAGGATACCATCCATTAGAGTAACAAAAATCACGACAACAGACTACCTTCCAAAATGACAAGGCTACCATCCATTGGAATAACAAAAATCTGAACAACAGACTACCTTCCTTAATGACAAGGCTACCATCCATTGAAGTAACAGAAATCACAAAGACAGACTACGTTCCATAATGACATCGCTACCATCACTTGCAGTAACATAAATCTCGACAACAGACTACCTTCCATAATGACAAGGCTATCATCCATTAGAGTAACAAAAATCTGCACAACAGACTACCTTCCATAATGACAAGGCTTCCATCCATTGGAGTAACAAAAATCTCGACAACTGACTTCCTTCAATAATATTAAGGCTACCATCCATTGGAGTAACAAAGATATCGACAACATACTACCTTCTATAATGACAAGGCTACCATCCATTGGAGTAACAAAAATCATGACAATAGTCTACCTTCCATAATGACAAGGCTACCATCCATTGGAATAACAAAAATATCGACAACACACTACCTTCCATAAGGACAAGTCTACCATCCATTTGAGTAATAAAAATCTGAACAACAAACTACCTTCCTTAATGACAAGGCTACCATCCATTGGAGTAACAGAAATCACAACGACAAACTACCTTCCATAATGACATTGCTACCATCCACTGCAGTAATAAAAATCTCGACAACAAACTACCTTCCATAATGACAAGGCTAACCTCCATTAGAATAACAAAAATCTACACAACAGACTACCTTCCATAATGACAAGGCTAACATCCATTAGAATAACAAAAATCTCGACAATAGACTACCTTCCATAATTAGAAGGCTACCATCAATTGGAGTAACAACATCTCGACAATAAACTACCTTCCATAATGACAAGGCTACCATCCATTGGAGTAACAAAAATATCGGCAACAGACTATGTTCCATAATGACAAGGCTACCATCCATTGGAGTAACAAAAATAACGACAACAGACTACCTACCATAATGAAAAGGCTACCATCCATTGGAGTAACAAAGATATCCACAATAGACTACCTTCCATAATGACTAGACTACCATCCATTGGAGTAAAAAAGATATCGACAATAGACAACCTTCCATAATGACAAGGCTACCATCCATTGGAGTGACAAAAATCTCGACAATAAACTACCTTCCATAATTAGAAGGCTACCATCAATTGGAGTAACAACATCTCGATAATAAACTACCTTCCATAATGACAAGGCTACCATCCATCGGAGTAACAAAAATATCGACAACAGACTACCTTCCATAATGACAAGGCTACCATCCATTGGAGTAACAAAATCACGACAATAAACTACCTTCCATAATGACAAGGATACCAACCATTGGAGTAACAAAAATATCGATAACAGATTACCTTCCGTAATAATAAGGCTACCATCCATTGGAATAACAAAAATATCGACAACAAACTACCCTCCATAATGACAAGGCTACCATCCGTTGCAGTAACAAAAATATCGACAACAGACTACGTTCCATAATGACAAGGCTACCATCCATTGGAGTAACAATAATATCGACAAAAGACTACCATCAATAATGAAAAGGCCACCATCCATTGGAGTAACAAAAATATGAATAAGAGACTACCTTCCATAATGACAAGGCTAACATCCATTGGAGTAACAAAAATCTCGCTAACAGACTACCTTCCATAATGATAAGGCTACCATCCATAGGAGTGACAAAAATATCGATAATAGACTACCTTCCATAATTAGAAGGCTACCATAAATTGGAGTAACAACATTTCGAAAATAAACTACCTTCCATAATGACAAGGCTACCATCCATTGGAGTAACAAAAATATCGACAACAGACTACGTTCCATAATGACAAGGCTACCATCCATTGGAGTAACAAAAATATCGACAACAGACTACCATCCATAATGAAAAGGCTACCATCCATTGGAGTAACAAAAATATCGACAAGAGACTACCTTCCATAATAACTAGGCTACCATCCATTGGAGTAACAAAGATATCGACAACAGACTACCTTCCATAATGACTAGACTACCATCCATTAGAGTAAAAAAGATATTGACAACAGACTACCTTCAATAATGACAAGGCTACCATCTATTGGAGTGACAAAAATCTCGACAATAGACTACCTTCCATAATTAGAAGGCTACCATCAATTGGAGTAACAACATCTCGATAATAAACTACCTTCCATTATGAAAAGGCTACCATCCATTGGAGTAACAAAAATAACGACAACAGACTACCTTCCATAATGACAAGGCTACCATCCGTTGTAGTAACAAAAATATCGACAATAGACTATCTTCCATAATGACAAAGATACCATCCATTGGAGTAACAAAAATATCGATAACAGATTACCTTCCGTAATGACAAGGCTACCATCCATTGAAATAACAAAAATATCGACAACAAACTACCCTCCATAATGACAAGGCTACCATCCGTTGGAGTAACAAAAATATCGACAACACACTACGTTCCATAATGACAAGGGTACCATCAATTGGAGTAACAAAAATATCGACAACAGACTACCATCCATAATGAAAAGGCTACCATCCATTGGAGTAACAAAAATCTCGACAACAAACTACCTTCCATAATAACTAGGCTACCATCCATTGGAGTAACAAAGATATCAACAACAGACTACCTTCCATAATGACTAGACTACCATCCATTGGAGTAAAAAAGATATCGACAACAGACTACCTTCCATAATGACTAGACTACCATCCGTTGGAGTAAAAAAGATATCGACAACAGAGTACCTTCAATAATGACAAGGCTACCATCTATTGGAGTGACAAAAATCTCGACAATAGACTACCTTCCATAATTAGAAGGCTACCATCAATTGGAGTAAAAACATCTCGATAATAAACTACCTTCCATTATGAAAAGGCTACCATCCATTGGAGTAACAAAAATATCGACAACAGACTACATTCCATAATGACAAGGCTACCATCCGTTGTAGTAACAAAAATATCGACAACAGACTAGCTTCCATAATGACAAAGATACCATCCATTGGAGTAACAAAAATATCGATAACAGATTACCTTCCGTAATGACAAGGCTACCATCCATTGAAATAACAAAAATATCGACAACAAACTACCATCCATAATGACAAGGCTACCATCCGTTGGAGTAACAAAAATATCGACAACAGACTACGTTCCATAATGACAAGGGTACCATCAATTGGAGTAACAAAAATATCGACAACAAACTACCATCCATAATGAAAAGGCTACCATCCATTGGAGTAACAAAAATCTCGACAACAGACTACCTTCCATAATAACTAGGCTATCATCCATTGGAGTAACAAAGATATCCATAACAGACTACCTTCCATAATGACTAGACTACCATCCATTGGAGTAAAAAAGATATCGACAACATACTACCTTCCATAATGACAAGGCTACCATCCATTGGAGTGACAAAAATCTCGACAATAGACTACCTTCTATAATTAGAAGGCTACCATCAATTGGAGTAACAACATCTCGATAATAAACTACCTTCCATAATGACATGGCTACCATCTATTGGAGTAACAAAAATATCGACAACAGACTACCTTCCATAATGACAAGGCTACCATCCATTGGAGAAACAAAATCACGAAAACAAACTACCTTCCATAATGACAAGGATACCAACCATTGGAGTAACAAAAATATCGATACCAGATTACCTTCCTTAATGATAAGGCTACCATCCATTGGAGTAACAAAAATATCGACAACATACTACGTTCCATAATGACAAGGCTACCATCCATTGGAGTAACAAAAATATCGACAACAGACTACCATCAATAATGAAAAGGCCACCATCCATTGGAGTAACAAAAATATCAATAAGAGACTACCTTCCATAATGACAAGGCTAACATCCATTGGAGTAACAAAAATCTCGCCAACAGACTACCTTCCATAATGATAAGGCTACCATCCATTGGAGTGACAAAAATATCGACAATAGACTACCTTCCATAATTAGAAGGCTACCATAAATTGGAGTAACAACATCTCGAAAATAAACTACCTTCTATAATGACAAGGCTACCATCCATTGGAGTAACAAAAATATCGACAACAGACTATGTTCCATAATGACAAGGCTACCATCCATTGGAGTAACAAAAATATCGACAACAGACTACCATCCATAATGAAAAGGCTACCATCCATTGGAGTAACAAAAATCTTGACAAGAGACTACCTTCCATAATAACTAGGCTACCATCCATTGGAGTAACAAAGATATCGACAACACACTACCTTCCATAAGGACAAGTCTACCATCCATTTGAGTAAAAAAGTTTTCGACAACAGACTACCTTCAATAATGACAAGGCTACCATCTATTGGAGTGACAAAAATCTCGACAATAGACTACCTTCCATAATTAGAAGGCTACCATCAATTGGAGTAACAATATCTCGATAATAAACTACCTTCCATTATGAAAAGGCTACCATCCATTGGAGTAACAAAAATATCGACAAAAGACTACCTTCCATAATGACAAGGCTACCATCCGTTGGAGTAACAAAAATATCGACAACAGACTACCTTCCATAATGACAAAGATACCATCCATTGGAGTAACAAAAATATCGATAACAGATTACCTTCCGTAATGACAAGGCTACCATCCATTGAAATAACAAAAATATCGACAACAAACTACCCTCCATAATGACAAGGCTACCATCTGTTGGAGTAACAAAAATATCGACAACAAACTACGTTCCATAATGACAAGGTTACCATCCATTGGAGTAACCAAAATATCGACAACAGACTACCATTAATTATGAAAAGGCCACCATCCATTGGAGTAACAAAAATATCAATAAGAGACTACCTTCCATAATGACAAGGCTAACATCCATTGGAGTAACAAAAATCTCACCAACAGACTACCTTCCATAATGATAAGGCTACCATCCATTGGAGTGACAAAAATCTCGACAATAGACTACCTTCCATAATTAGAAGGTACCATAAATTGGAGTAACAACATCTCGAAAATAAACTACCTTCCATAATAACAAGGCTACCAACCATTGGAGTAACAAAAATATCGACAACAGACTACGTTCCATAATGACAAGGCTACCATCCATTGGAGTAACAAAAATATCGACAATAGACTACCATCCATAATGAAAAGGCTACCATCCATTGGAGTAACAAAAATATTGACAAGAGACTACCTTCCATAATAACTAGGCTACCATCCATTGGAGTAACAAAGATATCGACAACAGACTACCTTCAATAATGACAAGGCTACCATCTATTGGAGTGACAAAAATCTCGACAATAGACTACCTTCCATAATTAGAAGGCTACCATCAATTGGAGTAACAACATCTCGATAATAAACTACCTTCCATTATGAAAAGGCTACCATCCATTGGAGTAACAAAAATATCGACAACAGACTACCTTCCATAATGACAAGGCTACCATCCGTTGGAGTAACAAAAATATCGACAATAGACTACCTTCCATAAAGACAAAGATACCATCCATTGGAGTAACAAAAATATCGATAACAGATTACCTTCCGTAATGACAAGGCTACCATCCATTGAAATAACAAAAATATCGACAACAAACTACCCTCCATAATGACAAGGCTACCATCCGTTGGAGTAACAAAAATATCGACAACAGACTACGTCCCATAATGACAAGGCTACCATCCATTGGAGTAACAAAAATATCGACAATAGACTACCATCCATAATGAAAAGGCTACCATCCATTGGAGTAACAAAAATCTCGACAACTGACTACCTTCCATAATAAATAGGCTACCATCCATTGGAGTAACAAAGATATCGACAATAGACTACCTTCCATAATGACTAGACTACCATCCATTGGAGTAAAAAAGATATCGACAACAGACTACCTTCCATAATGACAAGGATACCATCCATTAGAGTGACAAAAATCTCGACAATAGACTACCTTCCATAATGACATGGCTACCATCCATTGGAGTAACAAAATCACGACAACAAACTACCTTCCATAATGACAAGGATACCAACCATTAGAGTAACAAAAATCTCGATAACAGATTAACTTCCGTAATGACAAGGCTACCATCCATTGGAATAACAAAAATATCAACAAGAAACTACCCTCCATAATGACAAGTCTACCATCCGTTGGAGTAACAAAAATATCGACAACATACTACGTTCCATAATGACAAGGCTACCATCCATTGAAGTAACAAAAATATCGACAACAGACTACCATCCATAATGAAAAGGCTACCATCCATTGGAGTAACAAAAATATCAATAAGAGACTACCTTCCATAATGACAAGGCTAACATCCATTGGAGTAACAAAAATCTAACCAACAGACTACCTTCCATAATGACAAGGCTACCATCCATTGGAGTGACAAAAATCTCGACAATGGACTACCTTCCATAATTAGAAGGCTACCATCAATTGGAGTAATAACATCTCGACAATAAACTACCTTCCATAATGACAAGGCTACCATCCATTGGAGTAACAAAAATATCGTCAACACACTACGTTCCATAATGACAAGGCTACCATCCATTGGAGTTACAAAAATAACGATAACAGACTACCTACCATAATGAAAAGGCTACCATCCATTGGAGTAACAAAAATCTCGACAACAGACTACCTTCCATAATAACTAGGCTACCATCCATTGGAGTAACAAAGATATCAACAACAGACTACCTTCCATAATGACTAGACAACCATCCATTGGAGTAAAAAAGATATCGACAACAGACTACCTTCCATAATGAAAAGGCTACCATCCATTGGAGTGACAAAAATCTCGACAATAAACTACCTTCCATAATTAGAAGGCTACCATCAATTGGAGTAACAACATCTCGATAATAAACTACCTTCCATAATGACAAGGCTACCATCCATTGGAGTAACAAAAATATCGACAATAGACTACCTTCCATAATGACAAGGCTACCATCCATTGGAGTAACAAAATCACGACAACAAACTACCTTCCATAATGACAAGGATACCAACCATTGGAGTAACAAAAATATCGATAACAGATTACCTTCCGTAATGATAAGGCTACCATCCATTGGAATAACAAAAATATCGACAACAAACTTCCCTCCATAATGACATGGCTACCATCCGTTGGAGTAAGAAAAATATCGACAACAGACTACGTTCCATAATGACAAGGCTACCATCCATTGGAGTAACAAAAATATCGACAACAGACTACCATCAATAATGAAAAGGCCACCATCCATTGGAGTAACAAAAATATCAATAAGAGACTACCTTCCATAATGAAAAGGTTAACATCCATTGGAGTAACAAAAATCTCGCCAACAGACTACCTTCCAGAATGATAAGGCTACCATCCATTGGAGTGACAAAAATCTCGACAATAGACTACCTTCCATAATTAGAAGGCTACCATAAATTGGAGTAACAACATCTCGAAAATAAACTACCTTCCATAATGACAAGGCTACCATCCATTGGAGTAACAAAAATATCGACTACAGACTACGTTCCATAATGACAAGGCTACCATCCATTGGAGTAACAAAAATATCGACAATAGACTACCATCCATAATGAAAAGGCTACCATCCATTGGAGTAACAAAAATCACGACAAGAGACTACCTTCCATAATAACTAGGCTACCATCCATTGGAGTAACAAAGATATCGACAACAGACTACCTTCCATAATGACTAGACTACCATCCATTGGAGTAAAAAAGATATCGACAACAGACTACCTTCAATAATGACAAGGCTACCATCTATTGGAATGACAAAAATCTCGACAATAGACTACCTTCCATAATTAGAAGGCTACCATCAATTGGAGTAACATCATCTCGATAATAAACATCCTTCCATTAAGAAAAGGCTACCATCCATTGGAGTAACAAAAATATCGACAACAGACTACCTTCCATAATGACAAGGCTACCATCCGTTGGAGTAACAAAAATCTCGACAACAGACTACCTTCCATAATAACTAGGCTACCATCCATTGGAGTAACAAAGATATCCACAACAGACTACCTTCCATAATGACTAGACTACCATCCATTGGAGTAAAAAAGATATCGACAACAGACTACCTTCCATAATGACCAGGCTACCATCCATTGGAGTGACAAAAATCTCGACAATAGACTACCTTCCATAATTAGAAGGCTACCATCAATTGGAGTAACAACATCTCGATAATAAACTACCTTCCATAATGACAAGGCTACCATCCATTGGAGTAACAAAAATATCGACAACAGACTACCTTCCATAATGACAAGGCTACCATCCATTGGAGTAACAAAAGCATGACAACAAACTAACTTCCATAATGACAAGGATACCAACCATTGGAGTAACAAAAATATCGATAACAGATTACCTTCCGTAATGACAAGGCTACCATCCATTGGAATAATAAAAATATCGACAATAAACTACGCTCCATAATGACAAGGCTACCATCTGTTGGAGTAACAAAAATATCGACAACAGACTACGTTCCATAATGACAAGGCTACCATCCATTGGAATAACAAAAATATCGTCAACAGACTACCATCAATAATGACATGGCTACCATCCGTTGGAGTAACAAAAATATCGACAACAGACTACCATCCATAATGACAAGGCTACAATCCATTGGAGTAACAAAAATCTCGACAACTGACTACCTTCCATAATAAATAGGCTACCATCCATTGGAGTAACAAAGATATCGACAACAGACTACCTTCCATAACGACTAGACTACCATCAATTGGAGTAAAAAAGATATCGACAACAGACTACCTTCCATAATGACAAGGCTACCATCCGTTAGAGTGACAAAAATCTCGACAATAGACTACCTTCCATAATGACATGGCTACCATCCATTGAAGTAACAAAATCACGAAAACAAACTACCTTCCATAATGACAAGGATACCAACCATTGGAGTAACAAAAATCTCGATAACAGATTAACTTCCGTAATGACAAGGCTACCATCCATTGGAATAACAAAAATATCAACAAGAAACTACCCTCCATAATGACAAGGCTACCATCCGTTGGAGTAACAAAAATATCGACAACAGACTACGTTCCATAATGACAAGGCTACCATACATTGGAGTAACAAAAATATCGACAACAGACTACCATCCATAATGAAAAGGCTACCATCCATTGGAGTAACAAAAATATCAATAAGAGACTACCTTCCATAATGACAAGGCTAATATCCATTGGAGTAACAAAAATCTAACCAACAGACTATCTTCCATAATGACAAGGCTACCATCCATTGGAGTGACAAAAATCTCGACAATGGACTACCTTCCATAATTAGAAGGCTACCATCAATTGGAGTAACAACATCTCGACAATAAACTACCTTCCATAATGACAAGGCTACCATCAATTGGAGTAACAAAAATATCGACAACAGACTACGTTCCATAATGACAAGGCTACCATCCATTGGAGTAACAAAAATAACGATAACAGACTACCTACCATAATGAAAAGGCTACCATCCATTGGAGTAACAAAAATCTCGACAACAGACTACCTTCCATAATAACTAGGCTACCATCCATTGGAGTAACAAAGATATCCACAACAGACAAACTTCCATAATGACTAGACTACCATCCATTGGAGTAAAAAAGATATCGACAACAGACTACCTTCCATAATGACCAGGCTACCATCCATTGGAGTGACAAAAATCTCGACAATAGACTACCTTCCATAATTAGAAGGCTACCATCAATTGGAGTAACAACATCTCGATAATAAACTACCTTCCATAATGACAAGGCTACCATCCATTGGAGTAACAAAAATATCGACAACAGACTACCTTCCATAATGACAAGGCTACCATCCATTGGAGTAACAAAAGCATGACAACAAACTAACTTCCATAATGACAAGGATACCAACCATTGGAGTAACAAAAATATCGATAACAGATTACCTTCCGTAATGACAAGGCTACCATCCATTGGAATAACAAAAATATTGACAATAAACTACGCTCCATAATGACAAGGCTACCATCTGTTGGAGTAACAAAAATATCGACAACAGACTACGTTCCATAATGACAAGGCTACCATCCATTGGAATAACAAAAATATCGTCAACAGACTACCATCAATAATGACATGGCTACCATCCGTTGGAGTAACAAAAATATCGACAACAGACTACCATCCATAATGACAAGGCTACAATCCATTGGAGTAACAAAAATATCGACAACTGACTACCTTCCATAATAAATAGGCTACCATCCATTGGAGTAATAAAGATATCGACAACAGACTACCTTCCATAACGACTAGACTACCATCCATTGGAGTAAAAAAGATATCGACAACAGACTTCCTTCCATAATGACAAGGCTACCATCCATTAGAGTGACAAAAATCTCGACAATAGACTACCTTCCATAATGACATGGCTACCATCCATTGAAGTAACAAAATCACGACAACAAACTACCTTCCATAATGACAAGGATACCAACCATTGGAGTAACAAAAATCTCGATAACAGATTAACTTCCGTAATGACAAGGCTACCATCCATTGGAATAACAAAAATATCAACAAGAAACTACCCTCCATAATGACAAGGCTACCATCCGTTGGAGTAACAAAAATATCGACAACAGACTACGTTCCATAATGACAAGGCTACCATCCATTGGAGTAACAAAAATATCGACAACAGACTACCATCCATAATGAAAAGGCTACCATCCATTGGAGTAACAAAAATATCAATAAGAGACTACCTTCCATAATGACAAGGCTAACATCCATTGGAGTAACAAAAATCTAACCAACAGACTACCTTCCATAATGACAAGGCTACCATCCATTGGAGTGACAAAAATCTCGACAATGGACTACCTTCCATAATTAGAAGGCTACCATCAATTGGAGTAACAACATCTCGACAATAAACTACCTTCCATAATGACAAGGCTACCATCAATTGGAGTAACAAAAATATCGACAACAGACTACGTTCCATAATGACAAGGCTACCATCCATTGGAGTAACAAAAATAACGATAACAGACTACCTACCATAATGAAAAGGCTACCATCCATTGGAGTAACAAAAATCTCGACAACAGACTATCTTCCATAATAACTAGGCTACCATCCATTGGAGTAACAAAGATATCCACAACAGACTACCTTCCATAATGACTAGACTACCATCCATTGGAGTAAAAAAGATATCGACAACAGACTACCTTCCATAATGACTAGGCAACCATCCATTGGAGTGACAAAAATCTCGACAATAGACTACCTTTCATAATTAGAAGGCTACCATCAATTGGAGTAACAACATCTCGATAATAAACTACCTTCCATAATGACAAGGCTACCATCCATTGGAGTAACAAAAATATCGACAACAAACTACCTTCCATAATGACAAGGCTACCATCCATTGGAGTAACAAAAGCATGCCAACAAACTAACTTCCATAATGACAAGGATACCAACCATTGGAGTAACAAAAATATCGATAACAGATTACCTTCCGTAATGACAAGGCTACCATCCATTGGAATAACAAAAATATCGACAATAAACTACGCTCCATAATGACAAGGCTACCATCTGTTGGAGTAACAAAAATATCGACAACAGACTACGTTCCATAATGACAAGGGTACCATCAATTGGAGTAACAAAAATATCGACAACAGAATACCATCCATAATGAAAAGGCTACCATCCATTGGAGTAACAAAAATCTCGACAACAGACTACTTTCCATAATAACTAGGATACCATCCATTGGAGTAACAAAGATATCCACAACAGACTACCTTCCATAATGACGAGACTACCATCCATTGCAGTAAAAAAGATATCGACAACAGACTACCTTCCATAATGACAAGGCTACCATCCATTAGAGTGACAAAAATCTTGACAATAGACTTCCTACCATAATTATAAGGCTACCATCAATTGGAGTAACAACATCTCGATAATAAACTACCTTCTATAATGACAAGGCTACCATCCATTGGAGTAACAAAAATATCGACAACAGACTACCTTCCATAATGACAAGGCTACCATCCATTGGAGTAACAAAATCACGACAACAAACTACCTTCCATAATGACAAGGATACCAACCATTGGAGTAACAAAAATATCGATAACAGATTACCTTCCGTAATGATAAGGCTACCATCCATTGGAATAACAAAAATATCGACAACAAACTACCCTCCATAATGACAAGGCTACCATCCGTTGGAGTAACAAAAATATCGACAACAGACTACGTTCCATAATGACAAGGCTACCATCCATTGGAGTAACAAAAATCTCGCCAACAGACTACCTTCCATAATGATAAGGCTACCATCCATTGGAGTGACAAAAATCTCGACAATAGACTACCTTCCATAATTAGAAGGCTACCATAAATTGGAGTAACAACATCTCGAAAATAAACTACCTTCCATAATGACAAGGCTACCATCCATTGGAGTAACAAAAATATCGACAACAGACTACGTTCCATAATGACAAGGCTACCATCCATTGGAGTAACAAAAATATCGACAACAGACTACCATCCATAATGAAAAGGCTACCATCCATTGGAGTAACAAAAATTTTGACAAGAGACTACCTTCCATAATAACTAGGCTACCATCCATTGGAGTAACAAAGATATCGACAATAGACTACCTTCCATAATGACTAGACTACCATCCATTGGAGTAACAAAAGCATGCCAACAAACTAACTTCCATAATGACAAGGATACCAACCATTGGAGTAACAAAAATATCGATAACAGATTACCTTCCGTAATGACAAGGCTACCATCCATTGGAATAACAAAAATATCGACAATAAACTACGCTCCATAATGACAAGGCTACCATCTGTTGGAGTAACAAAAATATCGACAACAGACTACGTTCCATAATGACAAGGGTACCATCAATTGGAGTAACAAAAATATCGACAACAGAATACCATCCATAATGAAAAGGCTACCATCCATTGGAGTAACAAAAATCTCGACAACAGACTACTTTCCATAATAACTAGGATACCATCCATTGGAGTAACAAAGATATCCACAACAGACTACCTTCCATAATGACGAGACTACCATCCATTGCAGTAAAAAAGATATCGACAACAGACTACCTTCCATAATGACAAGGCTACCATCCATTAGAGTGACAAAAATCTTGACAATAGACTTCCTACCATAATTATAAGGCTACCATCAATTGGAGTAACAACATCTCGATAATAAACTACCTTCTATAATGACAAGGCTACCATCCATTGGAGTAACAAAAATATCGACAACAGACTACCTTCCATAATGACAAGGCTACCATCCATTGGAGTAACAAAATCACGACAACAAACTACCTTCCATAATGACAAGGATACCAACCATTGGAGTAACAAAAATATCGATAACAGATTACCTTCCGTAATGATAAGGCTACCATCCATTGGAATAACAAAAATATCGACAACAAACTACCCTCCATAATGACAAGGCTACCATCCGTTGGAGTAACAAAAATATCGACAACAGACTACGTTCCATAATGACAAGGCTACCATCCATTGGAGTAACAAAAATCTCGCCAACAGACTACCTTCCATAATGATAAGGCTACCATCCATTGGAGTGACAAAAATCTCGACAATAGACTACCTTCCATAATTAGAAGGCTACCATAAATTGGAGTAACAACATCTCGAAAATAAACTACCTTCCATAATGACAAGGCTACCATCCATTGGAGTAACAAAAATATCGACAACAGACTACGTTCCATAATGACAAGGCTACCATCCATTGGAGTAACAAAAATATCGACAACAGACTACCATCCATAATGAAAAGGCTACCATCCATTGGAGTAACAAAATTTTTGACAAGAGACTACCTTCCATAATAACTAGGCTACCATCCATTGGAGTAACAAAGATATCGACAATAGACTACCTTCCATAATGACTAGACTACCATCCATTGGAGTAAAAAAGATATCGACAACAGACTACCTTCAATAATGACAAGGCTACCATCTATTGGAGTGACAAAAATCTCGACAATAGACTACCTTCCATAATTAGAAGGCTACCATCAATTGGAGTAACAACATCTCGATAATAAACTACCTTCCATTATGAAAAGGCTACCATCCATTGGAGTAACAAAAATATCGACAACAGACTACCTTCCATAATGACAAGGCTACCATCCGTTGGGGTAACAAAAACATCGACAACAGACTACCTTCCATAATGACAAAGATACCATCCATTGGAGTAACAAAAATATCGATAACAGATTACCTTCCGTAATGACAAGGCTACCATCCATTGAAATAACAAAAATATCGACAACAAACTACCCTCCATAATGACAAGGCTACCATCCGTTGGAGTAACAAAAATATCGACAACAGACTACGTTCCATAATGACAAGGCTACCATCCATTGGAGTAACAAAAATATCGAAAATAGACTACCATCCATAATGAAAAAGCTACAATCCATTGGAGTAACAAAAATCTCGACAACTGACTACCTTCCATAATAAATAGGCTACCATCCATTAGAGTAACAAAGATATCGACAACAGACTACCTTCCATAACGACTAGACTACCATCCATTGGAGTAAAAAAGATATCGACAACAGACTACCTTCCATAATGACAAGGATACCATCCATTAGAGTGACAAAAATCTCGACAATAGACTACCTTCCATAATGACATGGCTACCATCCATTGGAGTAACAAAATCACGACAACAAACTACCTTCCATAATGACAAGGATACCAACCATTGGAGTAACAAAAATCTCGATTTCAGATTAACTTCCGTAATGACAAGGCTACCATCCATTGGAATAACAAAAATA
The DNA here is from genome assembly GCA_948472305.1 of Vicia faba. NCBI lineage: Eukaryota > Viridiplantae > Streptophyta > Magnoliopsida > Fabales > Fabaceae > Vicia > Vicia faba. Next base: position 657,477,712 of record OX451740.1, read on the forward strand.
TCAACAAGAAACTACCCTCCATAATGACAAGGCTACCATCCGTTGGAGTAACAAAAATATCGACAACAGACTACGTTCCATAATGACAAGGCTACCATCCATTGAAGTAACAAAAATATCGACAACAGACTACCGTCCATAATGAAAAGGCTACCATCCATTGGAGTAACAAAAATATCAATAAGAGACTACCTTCCATAATGACAAGGCTAACATCCATTGGAGTAACAAAAATCTAACCAACAGACTACCTTCCATAATGACAAGGCTACCATCCATTGGAGTGACAAAAATCTCGACAATGGACTACCTTCCATAATTAGAAGGCTACCATCAATTGGAGTAATAACATCTCGACAATAAACTACCTTCCATAATGACAAGGCTACCATCCATTGGAGTAACAAAAATATCGACAACACACTACGTTCCATAATGACAAGGCTACCATCCATTGGAGTAACAAAAATAACGATAAAAGACTACCTACCATAATGAAAAGGCTACCATCCATTGGAGTAACAAAAATCTCGACAACAGACTACCTTCCATAATAACTAGGCTACCATCCATTGGAGTAACAAAGATATCCACAACAGACTACCTTCCATAATGACTAGACAACCATCCATTGGAGTAAAAAAGATATCGACAACAGACTACCTTCCATAATGAAAAGGCTACCATCCATTGGAGTGACAAAAATCTCGACAATAAACTACCTTCCATAATTAGAAGGCTACCATCAATTGGAGTAACAACATCTCGATAATAAACTACCTTCCATAATGACAAGGCTACCATCCATTGGAGTAACAAAAATATCGACAATAGACTACCTTCCATAATGACAAGGCTACCATCCATTGGAGTAACAAAATCACGACAACAAACTACCTTCCATAATGACAAGGATACCAACCATTGGAGTAACAAAAATATCGATAACAGATTACCTTCCGTAATGATAAGGATACCATCCATTGGAATAACAAAAATATCGACAACAAACTACCCTCCATAATGACATGGCTACCATCCGTTGGAGTAAGAAAAATATCGACAACAGACTACGTTCCATAATGACAAGGCTACCATCCATTGGAGTAACAAAAATATCGACAACAGACTACCATCAATAATGAAAAGGCCACCATCCATTGGAGTAACAAAAATATCAATAAGAGACTACCTTCCATAATGAAAAGGCTAACATCCATTGGAGTAACAAAAATCTCTCCAACAGACTACCTTCCAGAATGATAAGGCTACCATCCATTGGAGTGACAAAAATCTCGACAATAGACTACCTTCCATAATTAGAAGGCTACCATAAATTGGAGTAACAACATCTCGAAAATAAACTACCTTCCATAATGACAAGGCTACCATCCATTGGAGTAACAAAAATATCGACTACAGACTACGTTCCATAATGACAAGGCTACCATCCATTGGAGTAACAAAAATATCGACAATAGACTACCATCCATAATGAAAAGGGTACCATCCATTGGAGTAACAAAAATCACGACAAGAGACTACCTTCCATAATACCTAGGCTACCATCCATTGCAGTAACAAAGATATCGACAACAGACTACCTTCCATAATGACTAGACTACCATCCATTGGAGTAAAAAAGATATCAACAACAGACTACCTTCAATAATGACAAGGCTACCATCTATTGGAATGACAAAAATCTCGACAATAAACTACCTTCCATAATTAGAAGGCTACCATCAATTGGAGTAACATCATCTCGATAATAAACTACCTTCCATTAAGAAAAGGCTACCATCCATTGGAGTAACAAAAATATCGACAACAGACTACCTTCCATAATGACAAGGCTACCATCCGTTGGAGTAACAAAAATATCGACAACAGACTACCTTCCATAATGACAAAGATACCATCCATTTGAGTAACAAAAATATCGATAACAGATTACCTTCCATGATTACAAGGCTACCATCCATTGAAATAACAAAAATATCGACAACAAACTACCCTCCATAATGACAAGGCTACCATCCGTTGGAGTAACAAAAATATCGACCACAGACTACGTTCCATAATGACAAGGGTACCATCAATTGGAGTAACAAAAATATCGACAACAGACTACCATCCATAATGAAAAGGCTACCATCCATTGGAGTAACAAAAATATCGACAACAGACTACGTTCCATAATGACAAGGCTACCATCCATTGGAGTAACAAAAATATCGACAACAGACTACCATCAATAATGAAAAGGCCACCATCCATTGGAGTAACAAAAATATCAATAAGAGACTACCTTCCATAATGACAAGGCTAACATCCATTGGAGTAACAAAAATCTCGCCAACAGACTATCTTCCATAATGATAAGGCTACCATCCATTGGAGTGACAAAAATCTCGACAATAGACTACCTTCCATAATTAGAAGGCTACCATAAATTGGAGTAACAACATCTCGAAAATAAACTACCTTCCATAATGACAAGGCTACCATCTATTGGAGTAACAAAAATATCGACAACAGACTACGTTCCATAATGACAAGGCTACCATCCATTGGAGTAACAAAAATATCGACAACAGACTACCATCCATAATTAAAAGGCTACCATCCATTGGAGTAACAAAAATTTTGACAAGAGACTACCTTCCATAATAACTAGGCTACCATCCATTGGAGTAACAAAGATATCGACAATAGACTACCTTCCATAATGACTAGACTACCATCCATTGGAGTAAAAAAGATATCGACAACATACTACCTTCAATAATGACAAGGCTACCATCTATTGGAGTGACAAAAATCTCGACAATAGACTACCTTCCATAATTAGAAGGCTACCATCAATTGGAGTAACAACATCTCGATAATAAACTACCTTCCATTATGAAAAGGCTACCATCCATTGGAGTAACAAAAATATCAACAACAGACTACCTTACATAATGACAAGGCTACCATCCGTTGGAGTAACAAAAATATCGACAACAGACTACCTTCCATAATGACAAAGATACCATCCATTGGAGTAACAAAAATATCGATAACAGATTACCTTCCGTAATGACAAGGCTACCATCCATTGAAATAACAAAAATATCGACAACAAACTACCCTCCATAATGACAAGGCTACCATCCGTTGGAGTAACAAAAATATCGACAACAGACTACGTTCCATCATGACAAGGCTACCATCCATTGGAGTAACAAAAATATCGACAATAGACTACCATCCATAATGAAAAGGCTACAATCCATTGGAGTAACAAAAATCTCGACAACTGACTACCTTCCATAATAAATAGGCTACCATCCATTGGAGTAACAAAGATATCGACAACAGACTACCTTCCATAACGACTAGACTACCATCCATTGGAGTAAAAAAGATATCGACAACAGACTACCTTCCATAATGACAAGGCTACCATCCATTAGAGTGACAAAAATCTCGACAATAGACTACCTTCCATAATGACATGGCTACCATCCATTGAAGTAACAAAATCACGACAACAAACTACCTTCCATAATGACAAGGATACCAACCATTGGAGTAACAAAAATCTCGATAACAGATTAACTTCCGTAATGACAAGGCTACCATCCATTGGAATAAAAAAAATATCAACAAGAAACTACCCTCCATAATGAAAAGGCTACCATCCGTTGGAGTAACAAAAATATCGACAACAGACTACGTTCCATAATGACAAGGCTACCATCCATTGGAGTAACAAAAATATCGACAACAGACTACCATCCGTAATGAAAAGGCTACCATCCATTGGAGTAACAAAAATATCAATAAGAGACTACCTTCCATAATGACAAGGCTAACATCCATTGGAGTAACAAAAATCTAACCAACAGACTACCTTCCATAATGACAAGGCTACCATCCATTGGAGTGACAAAAATCTCGACAATGGACTACCTTCCATAATTAGAAGGATACCATCAATTGGAGTAACAACATCTCGACAATAAACTACCTTCCATAATGACAAGGCTACCATCAATTGGAGTAACAAAAATATCGACAACAGACTAAGTTCCATAATGACAAGGCTACCATCCATTGGACTAACAAAAATAACGATAACAGACTACCTACCATAATGAAAAGGCTACCATCCATTGGAGTAACAAAAATCTCGACAACAGACTACCTTCCATAATAACTAGGCTACCATCCATTGGAGTAACAAAGATATCCACAACAGACTACCTTCCATAATGACTAGACTACCATCCATTGGAGTAAAAAAGATATCGACAACAGACTACCTTCCATAATGACCAGGCTACCATCCATTGGAGTGACAAAAATCTCGACAATAGACTACCTTCCATAATTAGAAGGCTACCATCAATTGGAGTAACAACATCTCGATAATAAACTACCTTCCATAATGACAAGGCTACCATCCATTGGAGTAACAAAAATATCGACAACAGACTACCTTCCATAATGACAAGGCTACCATCCATTGGAGTAACAAAAGCATGACAACAAACTATATTCCATAATGACAAGGATACCAACCATTGGAGTAACAAAAATATCGATAACAGATTACCTTCCGTAATGACAAGGCTACCATCCATTGGAATAACAAAAATATCGACAATAAACTACGCTCCATAATGACAAGGCTACCATCTGTTGGAGTAACAAAAATATCGACAACAGACTACGTTCCATAATGACAAGGCTACCATCCATTGGAATAACAAAAATATCGTCAGCAGACTACCATCAATAATGACATGGCTACCATCCGTTGGAGTAACAAAAATATCGACAACAAACTACCTTCCATAATGATAAGGCTAACATCCATTGGAGTAAGAAAAATATCAACAACAGACGACCATCCATAATGAAAAGGCTACCATCCATTGGAGTAACAAAAATATCAATAAGAGACTACCTTCCATAATGACAAGGCTAACATCCATTGGAGTAACAAAAATCTCGACAGCAGACTACCTTCCATAATGACAAGGCTACCATCCATTGGAGTGACAAAAATCTCGACAATAGACTACCTTCCATAATTAGAAGGCTACCATCAATTGGAGTAACAAAATCTCGACAATAAACTACTTTCCATAATGACAAGGCTACTATCCATTGGAGTAACAAAAATTTCGACAACAAACTACGTTCCATAATGACAAGGCTACCATCCATTGGAGTAACAAAAATAATGACAACAGACTACCTACCATAATGAAAAGGCTACCATCCATTGGAGTAACAAAAATCTCGACAACAGACTACCTTCCATAATAACTTGGCTACCATCTATTGGAGTAACAAAGATATCCATAACATACTACCTTCCATAATGACTAGACTACCATCCATTGGAGTAAAAAAGATATCGACAACAGACTACCATCCATAATGAAAAGGCTACCATCCATTGGAGTAACAAAAATCTTGACAAGAGACTACCTTCCATAATAACTAGGTTACCATCCATTGGAGTAACAAAGATATCGACAACAGACTACCTTCCATAATGACTAGACTACCATCCATTGGAGTAAAAAAGATATCAACAACAGACTACCTTCAATAATGACAAGGCTACCATCCGTTGGAGTAACAAAAATATCGACAACAGACTACCTTCCATAATGACAAAGATACCATCCATTGGAGTAACAAAAATATCGATAACAGATTACCTTCCGTAATGACAAGGCTACCATCCATTGAAATAACAAAAATATCGACAACAAACTACCCTCCATAATGACAAGGCTACCATCCGTTGGAGTAACAAAAATATTGACAACAGACTACGTTCCATAATGACAAGGCTACCATCCATTGGAGTAACAAAAATATCGTCAACAGACTACCATCAATAATGAAAAGGCCACCATCCATTGGAGTAACAAAAATATCAATAAGAGACTACCTTCCAGAATGACAAGGCAAACATCCATTGGAGTAACAAAAATCTCGCCAACAGACTACCTTCCATAATGATAAGGCTACCATCCATTGGAGTGACAAAAATCTCGACAATAGACTACCTTCCATAATTAGAAGGCTACCATAAATTGGAGTAACAACATCTCGAAAATAAACTACCTTCCATAATGACAAGGCTACCATCCATTGGAGTAACAAAAATATCGACAACAGACTACGTTCCATAATGACAAGGCTACCATCCATTGGAGTAACAAAAATATCGACAACAGCCTACCTTCCATAATGACAAGGCTACCATCCATTGGAGTAACAAAAGCATGACAACAAACTAACTTCCATAATGACAAGGATACCAACCATTGGAGTAACAAAAATATCGATAACAAATTACCTTCCGTAATGACAAGGCTACCATCCGTTGGAATAACAAAAATATCGACAATAAACTACCCTCCATAAAGACATGGGTACCATCTGTTGGAGTAACAAAAATATCGACAACAGACTACGTTCCATAATGACAAGGCTACCATCCATTGGAATAACAAAAATATCGTCAACAGACTACCATCAATAATGACAAGGCTACCATCCGTTGGAGTAACAAAAATATCGACAACAGACTACCTTCCATAATGACAAGCCTAACATCCATTGGAGTAACAAAAATATCAACAACAGACGACCATCCATAATGAAAAGGCTACCATCCATTGGAGTAACAAAAATATCAATAAGAGACTACCTTCCATAATGACAAGGCTAACATCCATTGGAGTAACAAAAATCTCGACAGCAGACTACCTTCCATAATGACAAGGCTACCATCCATTGGAGTGACAAAAATCTCGACAATAGACTACCTTCCATAATTAGAAGGCTACCATCAATTGGAGTAACAAATACTCGACAATAAACTACCTTCCATAATGACAAGGCTACCATCCATTGGAGTAACAAAAATTTCGACAACAAACTACGTTCCATAATGACAAGGCTACCATCCATTGAAGTAACAAAAATAACGACAATAGACTACCTACCATAATGAAAAGGCTACCATCCATTGGAGTAACAAAAATTTCGACAACAAACTACGTTCCATAATGACAAGGCTACCATCCATTGGAGTAACAAAAATAACGACAACAGACTACCTACCATAATGAAAAGGCTACCATCCATTGGAGTAACAAAAATCTCGACAACAGACTACCTTCCATAATAACTTGGCTACCATCTATTCGAGTAACAAAGATATCCACAACATACTACCTTCCATAATGACTAGACTACCATCCATTGGAGTAAAAAAGATATCGACAACAGACTACCATCCATAATGAAAAGGCTACCATCCATTGGAGTAACAAAAATCTTGACAAGAGACTACCTTCCATAATAACTAGGCTACCATCCATTGGAGTAACAAAGATATCGACAACAGACTACCTTCCATAATGACTAGACTACCATCCATAGGAGTAAAAAAGATATCGACAACAGACTACCTTCAATAATGACAAGGCTACCATCTATTGGAGTGAAAAAAATCTCAACAATAGACTACCTTCCATAATTAGAAGGCTACCATCAATTGTAGTAACAAAATCTCGATAATAAACTACCTTCCATTATGAAAAGGCTACCATCCGTTGGAGTAACAAAAATATCGACAACAAACTACCTTCCATAATGACAAGGCTACCATCCGTTGGAGTAACAAAAATATCGACAACAGACTACCTTCCATAATGACAAAGATACCATCCATTGGAGTAACAAAAATATCGATAACAGACTACCATCAATAATGAAAAGGCCACCATCCATTGAAGTAACAAAAATATCAATAAGAGACTACCTTCCATAATGACAAGGCTAACATCCATTGGAGTAACAAAAATCTCGCCAACAGACTACCTTCCATAATGATAAGGCTACCATCCATTGGAGTGACAAAAATCTCGACAATAGACTACCTTCCATAATTAGAAGGCTACCATAAATTGGAGTAACAACATCTCGAAAATAAACTACCTTCCATAATGACAAGGCTACCATCCATTGGAGTAACAAAAATATCGACAACAGACTACGTTCCATAATGACAAGGCTACCATCCATTGGAGTAACAAAAATATCGACAACAGTCTACCATCAATAATGAAAAGGCTACCATCCATTGGAGTAACAAAAATCTTGACAAGAGACTACCTTCCATAATAACTAGGCTACCATCCATTGGAGTAACAAAGATATCGACAACAGACTACCTTCCATAATGACTAGACTACCATCCATTGGAGTAAAAAAGATATCGACAACAGACTACCTACAATAATGACAAGGCTACCATCTATTGGAGTGACAAAAATCTCGACAATAGACTACCTTCCATAATTAGAAGGCTACCATCAATTGGAGTAACAACATCTCGATAATAAACTACCTTCCATTATGAAAAGGCTACCATCCATTGAAGTAACAAAATTATCGACAACAGACTACCTTCCATAATGACAAGGCTACCATCCGTTGGAGTAACAAAAATATCGACAACAGACTACCTTCCATAATGACAAAGATACCATCCATTGGAGTAACAAAAATATCGATAACAGATTACCTTCCGTAATGACAAGGCTACCATCCATTGAAATAAAAAAAATATCGAAAACAAACTACCCTCTATAATGAAAGGGCTACCATCCGTTGGAGTAACAAAAATATCGACAACATACTACGTTCCATAATGACAAGGCTACCATCCATTGGAGTAACAAAAAAATCGACAATAGACTACCATCCATAATGAAAAGGCTACCATCCATTGGAGTAGCAAAAATCTCGACAACTGACTACCTTCCATAATAAATAGGCTACCATCCATTGGAGTAACAAAGATATCGACAACAAACTACCTTCCATAATGACTAGACTACCATCTATTGGAGTAAAAAAGATATTGACAACAGACTACCTTCCATAATGACAAGGCTAACATCCATTAGAGTGACAAAAATATCGACAATAGACTACCTTCCATAATGACATGGCTACCATCCATTGGAGTAACAAAATCACGACAACAAACTACCTTCTATAATGACATGGATACCAACCATTGGAGTAACAAAAATCTCGATAACAGATTAACTTCCGTAATGACAAGGCTACCATCCATTGGAATAACAAAAATATCAATAAAAAACTACCCTCCATAATGACAAGGCTACCATCTGTTGGAGTAACAAAAATATCGACAACAGACTACGTTCCATAATGACAAGGCTACCATCCATTGGAGTAACAAAAATATCGACAACAGACTACCATCCATAATGAAAAGGCTACCATCCATTGGAGTAACAAAAATATCAATAAGAGACTACCTTCCATAATGACAAGGCTAACATCCATTGGAGTAACAAAAATCTAACCAACAGACTACCTTTCATAATGACAAGGCTACCATCCATTGGAGTGACAAAAATCTCGACAATGGACTACCTTCCATAATTAGAAGGCTACCATCAATTGGAGTAACAACATCTCGACAATAAACTACCTTCCATAATGACAAGGCTACCATCCATTGGAGTAACAAAAATATGGACAACAGACTACGTTCCATAATGACAAGGCTACCATCCATTGGAGTAACAAAAATAATGATAACAGACTACCTACCATAATGAAAAGGCTACCATCCATTGGAGTAACAAAAATCTCAACAACAGACTACCTTCCATAATAACTAGGCTACCATCCATTGGAGTAACAAAGATATCCACAACAGACTACCTTCCATAATGACCAGGCTACCATCCATTGGAGTGACAAAAATCTCGACAATAGACTACCTTCCATAATTAGAAGGCTACCATCAATTGGAGTAACAACATCTCGATAATAAACTACCTTCCATAATGACAAGGCTACCATCCATTGGAGTAACAAAAATATCGACAACAGACTACCTTCCATAATGACAAGGCTACCATCCATTGGAGTAACAAAATCATGACAACAAACTAACTTCCATAATGACAAGGATACCAACCATTGGAGTAACAAAAATATCGATAACAAATTACCTTCCGTAATGACAAGGCTACCATCCATTGGAATAACAAAAATATCGACAATAAACTACCCTCCATAATGACAAGGCTCCCATCCGTTGGAGTAACAAAAATATCGACAACAGACTACGTTCCATAATGACAAGGCTACCATCCATTGGAATAACAAAAATATCAATAAGAGAGTACCTTCAATAATGACAAGGCTAACATCCATTGGAGTAACAAAAATCTCGCCAACAGACTACCTTCCATATGACAAGGCTACCATCCATTGGAGTGAAAAAAATCTCGACAATAGACTACCTTCCATAATTAGAAGGCTACCATCAATTGGAGTAACAACATATCGACAGTAAATTAACTTCCATAATGATAAGGCTACCATCCATTGGAGTAACAAAAATATCGACAAAGGACTACGTTCCATAATGACAAGGCTACCATCCATTGGAGTAACAAAATAACGACAACAAACTACCTTCCATAATGACAAGGATACCATCCATTGGGGTAACAAAAATATCGATAACATGTTACCATCCATAATGACAAGGCTACCATCCATTGGAATAACAAAAATATTGACAATAAACTACCTTCCATAATGACAAGGCTACCATCCGTTGGAGTAACAAAAATAACGATAATAGACTACGTTCCATAATGACAAGGCTACCATCCATTGGAGTAACAAAAATATTGACAACAAACTACCATCCATAATGAAAAGGCTACCATCCATTGGAGTAACAAAAATATAAATAAGAGACTACCTTCCATAATGACAAGGCTAACATCCACTAGAGTAACAAAAATCTCGCCAACAGACTACCTTCCATAATGACAAGGCTACCATCCATTGGAGTAAAAAAGATATCGACAACAGACTACCTTCAATAATGACAAGGCTACCATCCGTTGGAGTAACAAAAATATCGACAACAGACTACCTTCCATAATGACAAAGATACCATCCATTGGAGTAACAAAAATATCGATAACAGATTACCTTCCGTAATGACAAGGCTACCATCCATTGAAATAAAAAAATATCGACAACAAACTACCCTCCATAATGACAAGGCTACCATCCGTTGGAGTAACAAAAATATCGACAACAGACTATGTTCCATAATGACAAGGCTACCATCCATTGGAGTAACAAAAATATCGACAACAGACTACCATCCATAATGAAAAGGCTACAATCCATTGGAGTAACAAAAATATCAATAAGAGACTACCTTCCATAATGACTAGGCTAACATCCATTGGAGTAACAAAAATCTCTCCAACAGACTACCTTCCATAATGACAAGGCTACCATCCATTAGAGTGACAAAAATCTCGACAACAGACTACCTTCCATAATTAGAAGGCTACCATCAATTGGAGTAACAACATCTCGACAATAAACTACCTTCCATAATGACAAGGCTACCATCCATTGGAGTAACAAAAATATCGACAACAGACTACGTTCCATAATGACAAGGCTACCAATTATTGGAGTAACAAAAATAGGGACAGCAAACTACCTTCCATATTGAAAAGGCTACCATCCATTGGAGTAACAAAAATCTCGACACCAGACTACCTTCCATAATAACTAGGCTACCATCCATTGGAGTAACAAAGATATCGACAACAAACTACCTTCCATAATGACTAGACTACCATCCATTGGAGTAAAAAAGATATAGACAACAGACAACCTTCCATAATGACAAGGCTACCATCCATTGGAGTGACAAAAATCTCCATAACAGATTACCTTCCGTAATGACAAGGCTACCATCCATTGGAATAACAAAAATATCGACAACAGACTACGTTCCATAATGACAAGGATACCATCCATTGGAGTAACAAAAATATCGATAACAGACTACCTTTCATAATGAAAAGGCTACCATCCATTGTTGTAACAAAAATATTAACAAGAGACTACCTTCCATAATGACAAGGCTACCATCCATTGGAGTAATAAAAGTCTCGCCAACTGACTACCTACCATAATGACAAGGCTACCATCCATTGGAGTAAAAAAAATATTGACAACAAACTACCTTCTATAATGACAAGGCTACCATCCATTGGAATAATAAAAATCTCGACAACAAACTACCTTAGATAATGACAAGGCTACCTTCCATTGAAGTAACGAAAATATCAACAATAGACTACCTTCCATAATTACAAGGCTACCATCCATTTGAGTGACAAAAATCTAGACAATATACTACCTTCCATAATGACAAGGCTACCATCCATTGGAGTAACAAAAATTTCGACAACAAACTACGTTCCATAATGACAAGGCTACCATCCATTGAAGTAACAAAAATAACGACAATAGACTACCTACCATAATGAAAAGGCTACCATCCATTGGAGTAACAAAAATTTCGACAACAAACTACGTTCCATAATGACAAGGCTACCATCCATTGGAGTAACAAAAATAACGACAACAGACTACCTACCATAATGAAAAGGCTACCATCCATTGGAGTAACAAAAATCTCGACAACAGACTACCTTCCATAATAACTTGGCTACCATCTATTCGAGTAACAAAGATATCCACAACATACTACCTTCCATAATGACTAGACTACCATCCATTGGAGTAAAAAAGATATCGACAACAGACTACCATCCATAATGAAAAGGCTACCATCCATTGGAGTAACAAAAATCTTGACAAGAGACTACCTTCCATAATAACTAGGCTACCATCCATTGGAGTAACAAAGATATCGACAACAGACTACCTTCCATAAGGACTAGACTACCATCCATAGGAGTAAAAAAGATATCGACAACAGACTACCTTCAATAATGACAAGGCTACCATCTATTGGAGTGAAAAAAATCTCAACAATAGACTACCTTCCATAATTAGAAGGCTACCATCAATTGTAGTAACAAAATCTCGATAATAAACTACCTTCCATTATGAAAAGGCTACCATCCGTTGGAGTAACAAAAATATCGACAACAAACTACCTTCCATAATGACAAGGCTACCATCCGTTGGAGTAACAAAAATATCGACAACAGACTACCTTCCATAATGACAAAGATACCATCCATTGGAGTAACAAAAATATCGATAACAGACTACCATCAATAATGAAAAGGCCACCATCCATTGAAGTAACAAAAATATCAATAAGAGACTACCTTCCATAATGACAAGGCTAACATCCATTGGAGTAACAAAAATCTCGCCAACAGACTACCTTCCATAATGATAAGGCTACCATCCATTGGAGTGACAAAAATCTCGACAATAGACTACCTTCCATAATTAGAAGGCTACCATAAATTGGAGTAACAACATCTCGAAAATAAACTACCTTCCATAATGACAAGGCTACCATCCATTGGAGTAACAAAAATATCGACAACAGACTACGTTCCATAATGACAAGGCTACCAATTATTGGAGTAACAAAAATAGGGACAGCAAACTACCTTCCATATTGAAAAGGCTACCATCCATTGGAGTAACAAAAATCTCGACACCAGACTACCTTCCATAATAACTAGGCTACCATCCATTGGAGTAACAAAGATATCGACAACAAACTACCTTCCATAATGACTAGACTACCATCCATTGGAGTAAAAAAGATATAGACAACAGACAACCTTCCATAATGACAAGGCTACCATCCATTGGAGTGACAAAAATCTCCATAACAGATTACCTTCCGTAATGACAAGGCTACCATCCATTGGAATAACAAAAATATCGACAACAGACTACGTTCCATAATGACAAGGATACCATCCATTGGAGTAACAAAAATATCGATAACAGACTACCTTTCATAATGAAAAGGCTACCATCCATTGTTGTAACAAAAATATTAACAAGAGACTACCTTCCATAATGACAAGGCTACCATCCATTGGAGTAATAAAAGTCTCGCCAACTGACTACCTACCATAATGACAAGGCTACCATCCATTGGAGTAAAAAAAATATTGACAACAAACTACCTTCTATAATGACAAGGCTACCATCCATTGGAATAATAAAAATCTCGACAACAAACTACCTTAGATAATGACAAGGCTACCTTCCATTGAAGTAACGAAAATATCAACAATAGACTACCTTCCATAATTACAAGGCTACCATCCATTTGAGTGACAAAAATCTAGACAATATACTACCTTCCATAATGACAAGGCTACCATCCATTGGAGTAACAAAAATTTCGACAACAAACTACGTTCCATAATGACAAGGCTACCATCCATTGAAGTAACAAAAATAACGACAATAGACTACCTACCATAATGAAAAGGCTACCATCCATTGGAGTAACAAAAATTTCGACAACAAACTACGTTCCATAATGACAAGGCTACCATCCATTGGAGTAACAAAAATAACGACAACAGACTACCTACCATAATGAAAAGGCTACCATCCATTGGAGTAACAAAAATCTCGACAACAGACTACCTTCCATAATAACTTGGCTACCATCTATTCGAGTAACAAAGATATCCACAACATATTACCTTCCATAATGACTAGACTACCATCCATTGGAGTAAAAAAGATATCGACAACAGACTACCATCCATAATGAAAAGGCTACCATCCATTGGAGTAACAAAAATCTTGACAAGAGACTACCTTCCATAATAACTAGGCTACCATCCATTGGAGTAACAAAGATATCGACAACAGACTACCTTCCATAATGACTAGACTACCATCCATAGGAGTAAAAAAGATATCGACAACAGACTACCTTCAATAATGACAAGGCTACCATCTATTGGAGTGAAAAAAATCTCAACAATAGACTACCTTCCATAATTAGAAGGCTACCATCAATTGTAGTAACAAAATCTCGATAATAAACTACCTTCCATTATGAAAAGGCTACCATCCGTTGGAGTAACAAAAATATCGACAACAAACTACCTTCCATAATGACAAGGCTACCATCCGTTGGAGTAACAAAAATATCGACAACAGACTACCTTCCATAATGACAAAGATACCATCCATTGGAGTAACAAAAATATCGATAACAGACTACCATCAATAATGAAAAGGCCACCATCCATTGAAGTAACAAAAATATCAATAAGAGACTACCTTCCATAATGACAAGGCTAACATCCATTGGAGTAACAAAAATCTCGCCAACAGACTACCTTCCATAATGATAAGGCTACCATCCATTGGAGTGACAAAAATCTCGACAATAGACTACCTTCCATAATTAGAAGGCTACCATAAATTGGAGTAACAACATCTCGAAAATAAACTACCTTCCATAATGACAAGGCTACCATCCATTGGAGTAACAAAAATATCGACAACAGACTACGTTCCATAATGACAAGGCTACCATCCATTGGAGTAACAAAAATATCGACAACAGTCTACCATCAATAATGAAAAGGCTACCATCCATTGGAGTAACAAAAATCTTGACAAGAGACTACCTTCCATAATAACTAGGCTACCATCCATTGGAGTAACAAAGATATCGACAACAGACTACCTTCCATAATGACTAGACTACCATCCATTGGAGTAAAAAAGATATCGACAACAGACTACCTACAATAATGACAAGGCTACCATCTATTGGAGTGACAAAAATCTCGACAATAGACTACCTTCCATAATTAGAAGGCTACCATCAATTGGAGTAACAACATCTCGATAATAAACTACCTTCCATTATGAAAAGGCTACCATCCATTGAAGTAACAAAATTATCGACAACAGACTACCTTCCATAATGACAAGGCTACCATCCGTTGGAGTAACAAAAATATCGACAACAGACTACCTTCCATAATGACAAAGATACCATCCATTGGAGTAACAAAAATATCGATAACAGATTACCTTCCGTAATGACAAGGCTACCATCCATTGAAATAAAAAAAATATCGAAAACAAACTACCCTCTATAATGAAAGGGCTACCATCCGTTGGAGTAACAAAAATATCGACAACATACTACGTTCCATAATGACAAGGCTACCATCCATTGGAGTAACAAAAAAATCGACAATAGACTACCATCCATAATGAAAAGGCTACCATCCATTGGAGTAACAAAAATCTCGACAACTGACTACCTTCCATAATAAATAGGCTACCATCCATTGGAGTAACAAAGATATCGACAACAAACTACCTTCCATAATGACTAGACTACCATCTATTGGAGTAAAAAAGATATTGACAACAGACTACCTTCCATAATGACAAGGCTAACATCCATTAGAGTGACAAAAATATCGACAATAGACTACCTTCCATAATGACATGGCTACCATCCATTGGAGTAACAAAATCACGACAACAAACTACCTTCTATAATGACATGGATACCAACCATTGGAGTAACAAAAATCTCGATAACAGATTAACTTCCGTAATGACAAGGCTACCATCCATTGGAATAACAAAAATATCAATAAAAAACTACCCTCCATAATGACAAGGCTACCATCTGTTGGAGTAACAAAAATATCGACAACAGACTACGTTCCATAATGACAAGGCTACCATCCATTGGAGTAACAAAAATATCGACAACAGACTACCATCCATAATGAAAAGGCTACCATCCATTGGAGTAACAAAAATATCAATAAGAGACTACCTTCCATAATGACAAGGCTAACATCCATTGGAGTAACAAAAATCTAACCAACAGACTACCTTTCATAATGACAAGGCTACCATCCATTGGAGTGACAAAAATCTCGACAATGGACTACCTTCCATAATTAGAAGGCTACCATCAATTGGAGTAACAACATCTCGACAATAAACTACCTTCCATAATGACAAGGCTACCATCCATTGGAGTAACAAAAATATCGACAACAGACTACGTTCCATAATGACAAGGCTACCATCCATTGGAGTAACAAAAATAATGTTAACAGACTACCTACCATAATGAAAAGGCTACCATCCATTGGAGTAACAAAAATCTCAACAACAGACTACCTTCCATAATAACTAGGCTACCATCCATTGGAGTAACAAAGATATCCACAACAGACTACCTTCCATAATGACCAGGCTACCATCCATTGGAGTGACAAAAATCTCGACAATAGACTACCTTCCATAATTAGAAGGCTACCATCAATTGGAGTAACAACATCTCGATAATAAACTACCTTCCATAATGACAAGGCTACCATCCATTGGAGTAACAAAAATATCGACAACAGACTACCTTCCATAATGACAAGGCTACCATCCATTGGAGTAACAAAATCATGACAACAAACTAACTTCCATAATGACAAGGATACCAACCATTGGAGTAACAAAAATATCGATAACAAATTACCTTCCGTAATGACAAGGCTACCATCCATTGGAATAACAAAAATATCGACAATAAACTACCCTCCATAATGACAAGGCTCCCATCCGTTGGAGTAACAAAAATATCGACAACAGACTACGTTCCATAATGACAAGGCTACCATCCATTGGAATAACAAAAATATCAATAAGAGAGTACCTTCAATAATGACAAGGCTAACATCCATTGGAGTAACAAAAATCTCGCCAACAGACTACCTTCCATATGACAAGGCTACCATCCATTGGAGTGAAAAAAATCTCGACAATAGACTACCTTCCATAATTAGAAGGCTACCATCAATTGGAGTAACAACATATCGACAGTAAATTAACTTCCATAATGATAAGGCTACCATCCATTGGAGTAACAAAAATATCGACAAAGGACTACGTTCCATAATGACAAGGCTACCATCCATTGGAGTAACAAAATAACGACAACAAACTACCTTCCATAATGACAAGGATACCATCCATTGGGGTAACAAAAATATCGATAACATGTTACCATCCATAATGACAAGGCTACCATCCATTGGAATAACAAAAATATTGACAATAAACTACCTTCCATAATGACAAGGCTACCATCCGTTGGAGTAACAAAAATAACGATAATAGACTACGTTCCATAATGACAAGGCTACCATCCATTGGAGTAACAAAAATATTGACAACAAACTACCATCCATAATGAAAAGGCTACCATCCATTGGAGTAACAAAAATATAAATAAGAGACTACCTTCCATAATGACAAGGCTAACATCCACTAGAGTAACAAAAATCTCGCCAACAGACTACCTTCCATAATGACAAGGCTACCATCCATTGGAGTAAAAAAGATATCGACAACAGACTACCTTCAATAATGACAAGGCTACCATCCGTTGGAGTAACAAAAATATCGACAACAGACTACCTTCCATAATGACAAAGATACCATCCATTGGAGTAACAAAAATATCGATAACAGATTACCTTCCGTAATGACAAGGCTACCATCCATTGAAATAACAAAAATATCGACAACAAACTACCCTCCATAATGACAAGGCTACCATCCGTTGGAGTAACAAAAATATCGACAACAGACTATGTTCCATAATGACAAGGCTACCATCCATTGGAGTAACAAAAATATCGACAACAGACTACCATCCATAATGAAAAGGCTACAATCCATTGGAGTAACAAAAATATCAATAAGAGACTACCTTCCATAATGACTAGGCTAACATCCATTGGAGTAACAAAAATCTCTCCAACAGACTACCTTCCATAATGACAAGGCTACCATCCATTAGAGTGACAAAAATCTCGACAACAGACTACCTTCCATAATTAGAAGGCTACCATCAATTGGAGTAACAACATCTCGACAATAAACTACCTTCCATAATGACAAGGCTACCATCCATTGGAGTAACAAAAATATCGACAACAGACTACGTTCCATAATGACAAGGCTACCAATTATTGGAGTAACAAAAATAGGGACAGCAAACTACCTTCCATATTGAAAAGGCTACCATCCATTGGAGTAACAAAAATCTCGACACCAGACTACCTTCCATAATAACTAGGCTACCATCCATTGGAGTAACAAAGATATCGACAACAAACTACCTTCCATAATGACTAGACTACCATCCATTGGAGTAAAAAAGATATAGACAACAGACAACCTTCCATAATGACAAGGCTACCATCCATTGGAGTGACAAAAATCTCCATAACAGATTACCTTCCGTAATGACAAGGCTACCATCCATTGGAATAACAAAAATATCGACAACAGACTACGTTCCATAATGACAAGGATACCATCCATTGGAGTAACAAAAATATCGATAACAGACTACCTTTCATAATGAAAAGGCTACCATCCATTGTTGTAACAAAAATATTAACAAGAGAGTACCTTCCATAATGACAAGGCTACCATCCATTGGAGTAATAAAAGTCTCGCCAACTGACTACCTACCATAATGACAAGGCTACCATCCATTGGAGTAAAAAAAATATTGACAACAAACTACCTTCTATAATGACAAGGCTACCATCCATTGGAATAATAAAAATCTCGACAACAAACTACCTTAGATAATGACAAGGCTACCTTCCATTGAAGTAACGAAAATATCAACAATAGACTACCTTCCATAATTACAAGGCTACCATCCATTTGAGTGACAAAAATCTAGACAATATACTACCTTCCATAATGACAAGGCTACTATCCATTGGAGTAATAAAAATATTGACAACAGACTACCTTCCATAATGACAAGGCTACCATCCATTGGAATAACAAAAATATCGACAATAGACTACCTTTCATAATGAAAAGGATACCATCCATTGTTGTAACGAAAATATCAACAAGAGACTACCTTCCTTAATGACAAGGCTACCATCCATTGGAGTAACAAAAATCACGTCAACTGACTACCTACCATAATGACAAGGCTACCATCCATTGGAGAAATAAAAATATTGACAACAGACTACCTTCCATAATGACAAGGCTACCATCCATTGGAATAACAAAAATCTTGACAACAAACTACCTTCGATAATGACAAGGCTACCATCCATTAGAATAACAAAAATATCGCCAACAAACTACATTTCATAATGACATGACTACCATCGATTGGAGTAACAAAAATCTCGACAACAGACTACCTTCCATAATTACAAGGCTACCATCCATTGGAGTAATGAAAATATCAATAAGAGACTACCTTCCATAATGACAATGCTACAATCCATTGGAGTAACGAAAATATCAACAAGAGACTACCTTCGATAATGACAAGGCTAGCATCCATTAGAGTAACAAAAATCTCGCCAACAAACTACCTTCCATAATGACAAGGCTACCATCCATTGGAGTGACAAAAATACCGACAATAGACTACCTTCCATAATGACAAGGCTACTATCCATTGGAATAACAAAATCTCGACAACAAACTACCTTCCATAATGACAAGGCTACCATCCATTGGAGTGACAAAAATCTCGACAACAAACTACCTTCCATAATGACAAGGCTACCATCCATTGGAGTAACGAAAATATCAACAAGAGACTACCTTCCATAATTACAAGGCTACCATCCATTTGAGTGACAAAAATCTAGACAATATACTACCTTCCATAATGACAAGGCTACTATCCATTGGAGTAATAAAAATATTGACAACAGACTACCTTCCATAATGACAAGGCTACCATCCATTGGAATAACAAAAATATCGACAATAGACTACCTTTCATAATGAAAAGGATACCATCCATTGTTGTAACGAAAATATCAACAAGAGACTACCTTCCTTAATGACAAGGCTACCATCCATTGGAGTAACAAAAATCACGTCAACTGACTACCTACCATAATGACAAGGCTACCATCCATTGGAGAAATAAAAATATTGACAACAGACTACCTTCCATAATGACAAGGCTACCATCCATTGGAATAACAAAAATCTTGACAACAAACTACCTTCGATAATGACAAGGCTACCATCCATTAGAATAACAAAAATATCGCCAACAAACTACATTTCATAATGACATGACTACCATCGATTGGAGTAACAAAAATCTCGACAACAGACTACCTTCCATAATTACAAGGCTACCATCCATTGGAGTAATGAAAATATCAATAAGAGACTACCTTCCATAATGACAATGCTACAATCCATTGGAGTAACGAAAATATCAACAAGAGACTACCTTCGATAATGACAAGGCTAGCATCCATTAGAGTAACAAAAATCTCGCCAACAAACTACCTTCCATAATGACAAGGCTACCATCCATTGGAGTGACAAAAATACCGACAATAGACTACCTTCCATAATGACAAGGCTACTATCCATTGGAATAACAAAATCTCGACAACAAACTACCTTCCATAATGACAAGGCTACCATCCATTGGAGTGACAAAAATCTCGACAACAAACTACCTTCCATAATGACAAGGCTACCATCCATTGGAGTAACGAAAATATCAACAAGAGACTACCTTCATTAATGACAAGGCTACGATCCATTGGAGTAAAAAAAATATCGACAATAGACTACCTTCCATAATGACAAGGCTACCATCCATTGGAGTGGCAAAAATCTCGACAGTAGACTACCTTCCATAATGACAATGCTACCATCCATTGGAGTAACAAAAATCTCGACAACAGACTACCTTCCATAATGAAAGGACTACCATCCATTGGAGTAACGAAAATATCAACAAGAGACTTCCTTCCATAAATACAAGGCTGCCATCCATTGGAGTAACAAAAATGTCGCCAACAGACTACCTTCCATAATGACAAGGCTACCATCCATTGGAGTGACAAAAATCTCGACAATAGACTACCTTCCATAATGACAAGGCTACCATCCATTAGAGTAACAAAATCTCGACCACAAACTACCTTCCATAATGACAATGCTACCATCCATTGGAGTAACAAAAATCTCGAAAATAGACTATCTTCCATAATGACAAGGCTACCATCCATTGGAGTAACAAAAACATCGACAACAGACTATGTTCCATAATGACAAGGCTACCATCCATTGGAGTAACAAAAATATCGACAACTGACTACCTTCCATAATGTCAAGGCTACCATCCAATGGAGTAACAAAAATCTCGAAAATAGACTACCTTCCATAATGACAAGGCTATCATCCATTAGAGTAACCAAAATCTCGACAACAGACAACCTTCCATAATGACAAGGCTACCATCCATTGGAGTAACAAAAATCTCGCCAAAAAACTACCTTCCATAATGACAAGGCTACCATCCATTGGAGTGAAAAAAATCTCGCCAACAGACTTGCTTCCATAATGACAAGGCTACCATCCATTGGAGTAACGAAAATATCAACAAGAGACTACCCTCATTAATGATAAGGATAGCATCCATTGGAGTAACAAAAATCTCGCCAACGGACTACCTTCCATAATGACAAGGATACCATCCATTGGAGTGACAAAAATAGCGACAATAGACTACCTTCCATAATGACAAGGCTACCATCCATTAGAGTAACAAAAACCTCGACAACAAACTACCTTCCATAATGACAAGGCTACCATCCATTGGAGTAACGAAAATATCAACAATAGACTACCTTCCATAATTACAAGGATACAATCCATTGGAGTGACAAAAATCTCGACAATAGACTACCTTCCATAATGACAAGGCTACCATCCATTGGAGTGACAAAAATCTCGACAGTAGACTACCATCCATAATGACAAGGCTACCAGCCATTGGAGTAACAAAATCTCGATATCAAACTACCTTCCAAATAACAAGGCTACCATCCATTTGAGTAACGAAAATATCGACAACAAACTACCTTCCAAATGAAAACGCTACCATCCATTGGAATAACAAAAATTTCATCAACAAACTACCTTACATAATGAAAAGGCTACCATCCATTGGAGTAAGAAAAATATCGACAACATACTACGTTCCATAATGACAAGGCTACCATCCATTAGAGTAACAAAAATATCGACAATAGACTACCTTTCATAATGAAAAGGATACCATCCATTGTTGTAACGAAAATATCAACAAGAGACTACCTTCCATAATGACAGGGCTACCATCCATTGGAGTAACAAAAATCACGTCAACTGACTAACTACCATAATGACAAGGCTACCATCCATTGGAGTAATAAAAATATTGACAACAGACTACCTTCCATAATGACAAGGCTACAATCCATTGGAGTAACTAAAATCTCGACAACAGACAACCTTCCATAATGACAAGACTACCATCCATTGGAGTAACAAAAATCTCACCAAAAAACTACCTTCCATAATGACAAGGCTACCATCCATTGGAGTGAAAAAAATCTCGCCAACAGACTACCTTCCATAATGACAAGGCTACCATCCATTGGAGTAACGAAAATATCAACAAGAGACTACCCTCATTAATGATAAGGATAGCATCCATTGGAGTAACAAAAATCTCGCCAACGGACTACCTTCCATAATGACAAGGCTACCATCCATTGGAGTGACAAAAATAGCGACAATAGACTACCTTCCATAATGACAAGGCTACCATCCATTAGAGTAACAAAATCTCGACAACAAACTACCTTCCATAATGACAAGGCTACCATCCATTGGAGTAACGAAAATATCAACAATATACTACCTTCCATAATTACAAGGATACCATCCATTGGAGTGACAAAAATCTCGACAGTAGACTACCTTCCATAATGACAAGGCTACCATCCATTGGAGTGACAAAAATCTCGACAGTAGACTAGCTTCCATAATGACAAGGCTACCAGCCATTGGAGTAACAAAAATCTCGATAACAAACTACCTTCCAAATAACAAGGCTACCATCCATTTGAGTAACGAAAATATCGACAACTAACTACCTTCCAAATGAAAACGCTACCATCCATTGGAATAACAAAAATCTCATCAACAAACTACCTTACATAATGAAAAGGCTACCATCCATTGGAGTAAGAAAAATATCGACAACAGACTACGTTCCATAATGACAAGGCTACCATCCATTAGAGTAACAAAAATATCGACAATAGACTACCTTTCATAATGAAAAGAATACCATCCATTGTTGTAACGAAAATATCAACAAGAGACTACCTTCCATAATGACAGGGCTACCATCCATTGGAGTAACAAAAATCACGTCAACTGACTAACTACCATAATGACAAGGCTACCATCCATTGGAGTAATAAAAATATTGACAACAGACTACCTTCCATAATGACAAGGCTACCATCCATTGGAATAACAAAAATCTCGACAACAAACTACCTTCGATAATGACAAGGCTACCATCCATTAGAGTAACAAAAATATCGCCAACAGACTACGTTTCATAATGACATGACTACCATCCATTGGAGTAACAAAAATCTCGACAACATACTACCTTCCATATTTACAAGGCTACCATCCATTGGAGTAACAAAAATCTCGCCTACAAACTACCTTCCATAATGACAAGGCTACCATCCACTGGAGTAACGAAAATATCAACAATAGACTACCTTAATTAATGACAAGGCTACCACCCATTTGAGTAAAAAAAATATCGACTATAGACTACCTTCCATAATGACAAGGTAACCATCCATTGGAGTGGCAAAAATCTCGACAGTAGACCATCTTCCCTAATGACAATGCTACCATCCATTGGAGTAACAAAAATCTCGACAATAGACTAACTTCTAAAATGACAAGGCTACCATCCATTGCAGTAACAAAAATATCTACAATAGACTTTGTTCCATAATGACAAGGCTACCATCAATTGTAGTAACGAAAATCTCAACAAAAGACTACCTTTTGTAGGTGTTTAGGTATTGGCTTTTATTTTTGGTAAATCCCAAGTGTATGTGTGAATGTCATGACTGATGTCATAACATTCTAGTTCAGTTTGTACTGACTCATTAGGTACCTTTGCAGAAAAATATTGTAATTCAAGTACTGATGTTTATAAGTGTGTATCTGAGCATTTTGCAAAATGATCACATTTTGCTAAATCAGTAGACAGGTTTTCTCAGATGTCATAACAGATGTTATGACATCCTGTTCTGAACTAACAGGTTTGCAGGTTGGATAAGTCTGAGTTTTTTCAGGAAAATAACTCAGTCTTTCCTGAACAGAATCCTGCGTTTTCTGAGGGGTAACCTAGCTCAACCCTAACCTGGTTAATAAAGCCATGTGACCTGGTCTTTAGGTCAAACGGAATTAACCCTAGGTTTTTGTGGAAACCCTAACTGAAGTTGCAGCTGCTATATATTCATAAGAGCTGCTGTTTTTCAAGGCATCCCTATTATTGATCAGAAGATCATTTGTAATCTGTATAGATTTGATTATTGTACTCCAAGCAATTATCATTGTGATAAGTGCCTTGGAATAGGTTTCTAATTGTAAGGGCTGTGTAGCACTCAAAGCTTTGAAGCAAGAGTGTTTGAATGTTCCTTGACCAAAGCTGTGAAGCAGAGTCAAGTTAGTTGTGTGCATCACTCAAAGCTGTGAAGCACGAGTGATTGTGTTGCTTGATTAAAAAGCTGTGAAGCTTAATCAAGTGTTTGTTTTTGAAGAGTGTCTTCATCAATTCTTAAGTCAAATTGGTTTATGTATCACTGCTGTGATTGAGGGGGAGTGAGTAGGAACTCAGGTTTAAGTTGTACTTAGATTGGAATTGCATTGGGTAGGTCTTAAGTGAAGGAGATAAACTGGTTGGTTTATTCCTGAATTAACATCTCTTATAGTGGATTTCCTCCCTGGCTTGGTAGCCCCCAGAGTAGGTGTTGTTGCACACTGAACTGGGTAAACAATTGACTGTGTTCTTTATTGCTTTTGTATTTACTGTCATATAGTAAGTCAGATACGGTGTCATAACATTGAACGTGACATTGAGTATCTGCAGCCAGAATTTCAATTGGCATCAGAGCAGGCACCCTGCCTGTATTACTAGGTGAGATCTGGGGATATCACTTTCTTGCACTATGGACAAAGAAGGAGTTTTTGGAAATAGACCACCCATTCTGGATGGAACTAATTATGACTACTGGAAACCTCGTATGATTGCCTTCCTAAAATCTCTGGACAAAAAGGCTTGGAGAGCTGCTGACAAAGGATGGATTCATCCCACCATAACTGAGAAAGATGGGACAATCAGTCTGAAGCCTGAGGAAGATTGGAGTAAAGAAGAAGATGAGTTAGCTCTGGGAAATTCAAAAGCTTTAAATGCCTTGTTCAATGGAATTGATAGAAACATTTTCAGACTAGTACATCAATATGAACTGGCCAAGGAAGTTTGGGACACTCTCAAAACTACTCATGAGGGCACTTCCAAAGTAAAAATGTCAAGGCTTCAGATGTTGACCACCAAGTTTGAGAATCTAAAAATGATGGAAGATGAAACCATTCATGAGTTTCACATGAACATCTTGGAGATTGCCAACACCTCAGGAGCACTAGGAGAAAAGATGTCAGAAGAAAAACTGGTAAGGAAGATTCTCAGATCCTTGCCTAAAAGATTTGCAATGAAGGTAACTGCCATAGAGGAAGCCCAGGACATCAGCAAGTTGAAAGTGGATGAACTTATTGGGTCTCTTCAGACTTTTGAGATGGGGATCACTGATAATGGTGACAAGAAGAACAAAAGCATAGCACTTGTATCCAACACTGATGTTGAAAACAAGGAGGATGAAGAAGAAAATATATCAGAAGCTATTGCCATGCTTGGAAGACAGTTCAACAAGCTCATCAAAAGAATGGATCCAAAGTCAAGGTCTAATGTTCATAACATTCCCTCGGACATTGACAGTTCCAGCAGAAGACCAAGGTCAGAAGATAAGGGAAACCAAGGCAGGGGTATTCAATGCCATGGATGTGAAGGATATGGACATATTCGAGCTGAATGTCCTACCTTTCTTAAGAAACAAAAGAAAGGAATGATTGTTACTTGGTCTGACTATGATTCAGAAAGTAATTCTGAAGAAGAATCTGCCAAACTAGTTACTGCTCTAACTAGTGTTTGTACTTCTGAGAGTGACACTAGTGATGAAGAAGTGACATTTGAAGAACTGGCTGATACCTACAAGAAATTGTGTATCAGAAGTGCTGAAGTCTGTGTGCAGAATGAGAAACAATCAAAACTCATTATAAATCTGGAGGCGGAAAAAAGGGCAGATCTTGAAACTATAAGTCACCTAGAAGGGGAAGTTCAATTACTGAATTCACAACTGAACCAAATGACAAAATCTGTCAAGATGTTGACCAATGGATCAGATAAATTGGAAGAGATCCTACAAGTGGGACAAAATGTGGGAAACAAATCTGGTCTAGGATTTGTGGAAGCTAAGAAACCTGGTGCAGACAAGAAGATCAGGCATGTTAAACAATTGTCAAAGCAGATGTCTCAACACAACTCTCAACATCAGAAATACATGAAGAAAAAATACCAAAGATGGAGATGTCATCATTGTGGGAGGTATGGACACATAAAACCCTTCTGCTTCAAATTGCATGGTGCTAAACCTAAGCCAAAAAGGGTACCACATACTCCTCATTGGAAGAAAAAGGCTACTGCCCTGATAGCCCATACTTCCCTTGGAGTGTCTGCAAAGGAAGGCTGGTACTTTGACAGTGGATGTTCCAGACACATGACTGGATTCAAAAATCTCCTCAATAATGTTATGCCTCACACCACCAGTTTTGTGACCTTTGGAGATGGTGCTAAAGGTGAAGTCAAAGGAGTTGGTATTTTGGAATGTCCTGGAGTTCCAAGTCTGAATAAAGTACTGCTGGTAAAAGGGTTGACTGCTAATCTCATTAGTATCAGTCAATTATGTGATCTAGGATTCAAGGTCAACTTCTCAAGATCTGAATGTCTAGTAATTAATGAAAAACTAGAAGTTGTAATGAGAGGAATCAGATCCAAAGATAACTGCTACTTATGGCAGCCTGAGAACACTGATATCTCCACTATGTGTCCAATCATCAAAGAAGAAAAAGAGATGAAACTGTGGCAGCATAAGCTTGGTCCCCTTCATCTAAGAAGAATGAAAAGAGCTATTTCTATGGAAGCTGTCAGAAGAACTCCAAAACTACAGGTTGATAATATCTGTGATGTGGCAAATAAACTTGAAGAAGGATGTGTTGTCAGAACCTTAAGTCATCTTGACAAGGATGTTGGAAACAACAAGTCTAATAAATTCTGTTCTCATAACATCTGGTCAAAACAGATGCTCCCTGAGTACAATGTTACACAAGATGTTGTGACATTGTGTTGTGACAATCTGAAAACAATCAACATTTCCTTGAACCCTATTGACTTTGAAGAGAAGAAGTCATTTAAACTGGAACATAGTTTCTCTAAGCTTCATCTGACTGATTCTTCTACCAAGGCTCTTGTTGGAAATAAACTTGAAAATTTGAGGGGCAGGTTGGGTATTCACCAACATAAGAAATTATAGCAATTAATTTTGCTTAAAACAAAGGATGAAGGAATTAATTTTATTAAGTCTATCTTTAGTGGGTTAATCATATACTTTCACAATTCCTTCAAAATCTTTAAGAAGTTGAAGAGACTCCCTTTTACCCCCTACCTCTCTCGTCCTTGCAACCTGTTTCCTCCTCTCAATCAAAGATTTTTCTCAAACTGCTACCATTACTCAAAGTCAATCAAAATGTCTCAGACATCGTCTTCAACCATGGCGACTTCGTCATCCTCATCATCGTCATCATCTGACCAAGATTCTAGGGCAATCACCACATGCATAGAATCTGAAGTTCTTGAGGTCACTCCTCTCAGAGAGATGGCAACTGACCCAGCCAAAGTCAAAAAGCTCAGAACCAGACATGCAGGAAGAGCTCAAGCTACAGCCTCTGATGGAAGTATGTGTGCTTAAAGAGACTAGCCTTAGAGAGAGAACTCAACAATGATGCCTTGGAGTGCAAAGACATCATGGACCTGATCAAGAATGCTGGACTAATGAAGACAGTGATAAAGTTTAACAAATGTTATGAAAATCTGGTCAAGGAGTTTGTAGTGAACTTGTCTAATGATTGTGCTGATGGAAGGTCAGCTGACTTTGAAAGTGTTTTTGTTAGAGGAAGAAGGGTCAAGTTCTCTCCATCAGAAATCAACAAGTTTCTTGGAAGAACAAATAAGGACTGTCCTGATCTAGAGGCAACTGACAATGAAGTTTGTCTAACCATCACAGCCAGGCAAGTAAAGTGTTGGCCCTTGAAAGGCAAGCTGAATGCTAGTAAACTCAGCATGAAATTTGCCATCTTGCATAAAATAGGTGCAGCCAACTGGGTGCCTACAAATCATAAATCAACTATCTCCACAGGATTGGGGAGATTTATCTATGCTGTGGGAACCAAGACTACTTTTGACTATGGGAGGTACATCTTTGAACAAACTTTAAAGCATGCTGGCAGTTATGCTGTCAAAGGACCAATTGCCTTTCCCTCCCTCCTTTGTGGAATCATCCTTGCACAATACCCTGATATCCTTGTCGCAAGAGATACAGTCTGCAAAAGAGCTCCTGCCCTTGGCCTGCACTACAAACTGTTTCAGGGATCTCATGCTCCAGACATTGTCATAACATCAGCTGAGACATCGTCTGTGAAGACCCAGTCCAAGACATCAGATGTCATAGCTGTTTTAAAAGAAACTTGCAAAGAGCTGGATGCTAGAAAAAGGACCCTAGAAATTCTAATTGCATGGCTAGAAAAGGAGGAAGCTGAAGAAAACAGAAGGGAAGAAGGTGTAGAAGCTGAAGGTCATCTCAGAACTAGCTCCTCTGAGTCTGATGACAGTGCTTGAAGGTTGGTTGCTGTTTGGTTGGTGCTGATATCTAGTGGAGTTTGGAAGTGTATTCAGTTGTTTTCTGCTGCTGTTCTTATTATTTTTTTTGGATAACTGTATAATTTTATGAACATGTATCTTTGGCCCTTTTGTGGCTAAAGAGGGGGAGAATATTTTGGTACTTACTTAATTAGTACTTGACATTCTATTTTTCTGCTGTCACTTATTTCTGCTGCTATCTATCTCTGATTGTTTAGGGTCTTTAGCCAAAAATCTTCCAAAGGGGGAGTTTGTAGGTGTTTAGGTATTGGCTTGTATATTTGGTAAATCCCAAGTGTATGTGTGAATGTCATGACTGATGTCATAACATTCTAGTTCAGTTTGTACTGACTCATTAGGTACCTTTGCAGAAAAATATTGTAATTCAAGTACTGATGTTTATAAGTGTGTATCTGAGCATTTTGCAAAATGATCACATTTTGCTAAATCAGTAGACATGTTTTCTCAGATGTCATAACAGATGTAATGACATCCTGTTCTGAACTAACAGGTTTGCAGGTTGGATAAGTCTGAGTTTTTTCAGGAAAATAACTCAGTCTTTCCTGAACAGAATCCTGCGTTTTCTGAGGGGTAACCTAGCTCAACCCTAACCTGGTTAATAAAGCCCTGTGACCTGGTCTTTAGGTCAAACGGAATTAACCCTAGGTTTTTGTGGAAACCCTAACTGAAGTTGCAGCTGCTATATATTCAACAGAGCTGCTGTTTTTCAAGGCATCCCTATTATTGATCAGAAGATCATTTGTAATCTGTATAGATTTGATTATTATACTCCAAGCAATTATCATTGTGATAAGTGCCTTGGAATAGGTTTCTAATTGTAAGGGTTGTGTAGCACTCAAAGCTTTGAAGCAAGAGTGTTTGAATGTTCCTTGACCAAAGCTGTGAAGCAGAGTCAAGTTAGTTGTGTGCATCACTCAAAGCTGTGAAGCACGAGTGATTGTGTTGCTTGATTAAAAAGCTGTGAAGCTTAATCAAGTGTTTGTTTTTGAAGAGTGTCTTCATTAATTCTTAAGTCAAATTGGTTTATGTATCGCTGCTGTGATTGAGGGGGAGTGAGTAGGAACTCAGGTTTAAGTTGTACTTAGATTGGAATTGCATTGGGTAGGTCTTAAGTGAAGGAGATAAACTGGTTGGTTTATTCCTGAATTAACATCTCTTATAATGGATTTCCTCCCTGGCTTGGTAGCCCCCAGAGTAGGTGTTGTTGCACACTGAACTGGGTAAACAATTGACTGTGTTCTTTATTGCTTTTGTATTTACTGTCATATAGTAAGTCAGATACGGTGTCATAACATTGAACGTGACATTGAGTATCTGCAGCCAGAATTTCACCTTCCATAATGACAAGGCTACCATCCGTTGGAGTAACAAAAATCTAGAAAACAGACTACCTTCCATAATGACAAGGCTATCATCCGTTGGAGTAACTAAAATATCGACAACAAACTACCTTCCATAATGACAAGGCTACCATCTATTGGAATAACAAAAATCTCGAGATTAGACTACCTTCCATAATGACAAGGCTACAATCCATTGGAGTAACGAAAACATCGACAACAGACTATGTTCCATAATGACAAGGCTACCATCCATTGGAGTAACAAAAATATCAACAACTGACTACCTTCCACAATGATAAGGCTACCATCCATTGGAGTAACAAAAATCTCAAAAACAGACTACCTTCCATAATGACAAGGCTATCATCCATTAGAGTAACCAAAATCTCGACAACAGACAACCTTCCATAATGACAAGGCTACCATCCATTGGAGTAACGAAAATCTCGCCAAAAAACTACCTTCCATAATGACAAGGCTACCATCCATAGTAGTGACAAAAATCTCGCCAACAGACTACCTTCCATAATGACAAGGCTACCATCTATTGGAGTAACGAAAATATCAACAAGAGACTACCTTCATTAATGATAAGGATATCATCCATTGGAGTAACAAAAATCTCGCCAACAGACTACCTTCCATAATGACCAGGCTACCATCCATTGGAGTGACAAAAATATCGACAATAGACTACCTTCCATAATGACAAGGCTACCATCCATTAGAGTAACGAAAATATCAACAATACACTACCTTCCATAATTACAAGTCTACCATCCATTGGAGTGACAAAAATCTCGACAGTAGACTACCTTCCATAATGACAAGGCTACCATCCATTGGAGTGACAAAAATCTCGACAGTAGACTAGCTTCCATAATGACAAGGCTACCAGCCATTGGAGTAACAAAAATATCAACAATAGACTACCTTCCATAATTACAAGGCTACCATCCATTGGAGTGACAAAAATCTCGACAGTAGACTACCTTCCATAATGACAAGGCTACCATCCATTGGAGTGACAAAAATCTTGACAGTAGACTAGCTTCCATAATGACAAGGCTACCAGCCATTGGAGTAACAAAATCTAGAAAACAGACTACCTTCCATAATGACAAGGCTATCATCCATTGGAGTAACAAAAATATCGACAACAAACTACCTTCCATAATGACAAGGCTACCATCTATTGGAATAACAAAAATCTCGAGATTAGACTACCTTCCAGAATGACAAGGCTACAATCCATTGGAGTAACGAAAATATCGACAACAAACTACCTTCCAAATGAAAACGCTACCATCCATTGGAATAACAAAAATCTCATCAACAAACTACCTTACATAATGAAAACGCTACCATCCATTGGAGTAACAAAAATATCGACAATAGACTACGTTCCATAATGACAAGGCTACCATCCATTAGAGTAACAAAAATATCGACAATATACTACCTTTCATAATGAAAAGGATACCATCCATTGTTGTAACGAAAATATCAACAAGAGACTACCTTCCATAATGACAAGACTACCATCCATTGGAGTAACAAAAATCACGTCAACTGACTACCTACCATAATGACAAGGCTACCATCCATTGGAGTAATAAAAATATTGATAACAAACTACCTTCCATAATGACAAGGCTACCATCCATTGGAATAACAAAAATCTTGACAACAAACAACCTTCGATAATGACAAGGCTACCATCCATTAGAGTAACAAAAATATCGCCAACAAACTATGTTTCATAATGACATGACTACCATCCATTGGAGTTACAAAAATCTCGACAACAGACTACCTTCCATAATTACAAGGCTACCATCCATTGGAGTAACTAAAATCTCGCCAACAAACTACCTTCCATAATGACAAGGCTACCATCCATTGGAGTGACAAAAATCTCGACAATAGACTACCTTCCATAATGACAAGGCTACCATCCATTGGAGAAACGAAAATATCAACAAGAGACTACCTTAATTAATAACAAGGCTACCACCCATTGGAGTAACAAAAATATCGATAATAGACTACCTTCCAAAATGACAAGGTTACATTCCATTGGAGTGGCAAAAAGCTTGATAGTAGACTATCTTCCATAATGACAATGCTACCATCCATTGGAGTAACAAAAATCTCGACAATAGACTAACTTCTAAAATGACAAGGCTACCATCCATTGGAGTAACAAAAATATCTACCATAGACTATGTTCCATAATGACAAGGCTACCATCAATTGTAGTAACAAAAATCTCAACAACAGACTACCTTCCATAATGACAAGGCTACCATCCATTGGAGTAACAAAAATCTAGAAAATAGACTACCTTCCATAATGACAAGGCTATCATCCATTGGAGTAACAAAAATATCGACAACAAACTACCTTCCATAATGACAAGGCTACCATCTATTGGAATAACAAAAATCTCGAGATTAGACTACCTTCTATAATGACAAGGCTACAATCCATTGGAGTAACGAAAATATCAACAAGAGACTACCTTCCATAATGACAAGGCTAGCATCCATTAGAGTAACAAAAATCTCGCCAACAGACTACCTTCCATAATGACAAGGCTACCATCCATTGGAGTGACAAAAATCTTGCCAACAGACTACCTTCCATAATGACAAGGCTACTATCCATTGGAGTAACAAAATCTCGACAACAAACTACCTTCCATAATGACAAGGCTACCATCCATTGGAGTGACAAAAATCTCGACAACAGACTACCTTCCATAATGACAAGGCTACCATCCATTGGAGTAACGAAATCTAGACCACAAACTACCTTCCATAATGACAAGGCTACCATCCATTGGAGTAACAAAAATCTCGAAAATAGACTACCTTCCATAATGACAAGGCTACCATCCATTGGAGTAACAAAAACATCGACAACAGACTATGTTCCATAATGACAAGGCTACCATCCATTGGAGTAACAAAAATATCGACAATTGACTACCTTCCATAATGACAAGGCTACCATCCATTGGAGTAACAAAAATCTCGAAAATAGACTACCTTCCATAATGACAAGGCTATCATCCATTAGAGTAATCAAAATCTCGACAACAGACAACCTTCCATAATGACAAGGCTACCATCCATTGGAGTAACAAAAATCTCGCCAAAAATCTACCTTCCATAATGACAAGGCTACCATCCATTGGAGTGACAAAAATCTCGACAACAGACTACCTTCCATAATGACAAGGCTACCATCCATTGGAGTAACGAAAATATCAACAAGAGACTACCTTCATTAATGATAAGGATAGCATCCATTGGAGTAACAAAAATCTTTCCAACAGACTACCTTCCATAATGACAAGGCTACCATCCATTGGAGTGACAAAAATATCGACAATAGACTACCTTCCATAATGACACGGCTACCATCCATTAGAGTAACAAAATCTCGACAACAAACTACCTTCCATAATGACAAGGCTACCATCCATTAGAGTAACGAAAATATCAACAATAGACTACCTTCCATAATTACAAGGCTACCATCCATTGGAGTGACAAAAATCTCGACAGTAGACTACCTTCCATAATGACAAGGCTACCATCCATTGGAGTGACAAAAACCTTGACAGTAGACTAGCTTCCATAATGACAAGGCTACCAGCCATTGGAGTAACAAAATCTAGAAAACAGACTACCTTCCATAATGACAAGGCTATCATCCATTGGAGTAACAAAAATATCGACAACAAACTACCTTCCATAATGACAAGGCTACCATCTATTGGAATAACAAAAATCTCGAGATTAGACTACCTTCCAGAATGACAAGGCTACAATCCATTGGAGTAACGAAAATATCAACAAGAGACTACCTTCCATAATGACAAGGCTAGCATCCATTAGAGTAACAAAAATCTCGCCAACAGACTACCTTCCATAATGACAAGGCTACCATCCATTGGAGTGACAAACATATCGACAATAAATTACCTTCCATAATGACAAGGCTACTATCCATTGGAGTAACAAAATCTCGACAACAAACTACCTTCCATAATGACAAGGCTACCATCCATTGGAGTGACAAAAATCTCGTCAATAGACTACCTTCCATAATGACAAGGCTGCCATTCATTGGAGTAACGAAAATATCAACAAGAGACTACCTTCATTAATGACAAGGCTACCATCCATTGGAGTAACAAAAATATCGACAATAGACTACCTTCCATAATGGCAAGGCTACCATCCATTGGAGTGGCAAAAATCTCGACAGTAGACTACCTTCCATAATGACAATGCTACCATCCATTGGAGTAACAAAAATATCTACCATAGACTATGTTCCATAATGACAAGGCTACCATCAATTGTAGTAACAAAAATCTCAACAACAGACTACCTTCCATAATGACAAGGCTACCATCCATTGGAGTAACAAAAATCTAGAAAATAGACTACCTTCCATAATGACAAGGCTATCATCCATTGGAGTAACAAAAATATCGACAACAAACTACCTTCCATAATGACAAGGGTACCATCTATTGGAATAACAAAAATCTCGAGATTAGACTACCTTCTATAATGACAAGGCTACAATCCATTGGAGTAACGAAAATATCAACAAGAGACTACCTTCCATAATGACAAGGCTAGCATCCATTAGAGTAACAAAAATCTCGCCAACAGACTACCTTCCATAATGACAAGGCTACCATCCATTGGAGTGACAAAAATCTTGCCAACAGACTACCTTCCATAATGACAAGGCTACTATCCATTGGAGTAACAAAATCTCGACAACAAACTACCTTCCATAATGACAAGGCTACCATCCATTGGAGTGACAAAAATCTCGACAACAGACTACCTTCCATAATGACAAGGCTACCATCCATTGGAGTAACGAAATCTAGACCACAAACTACCTTCCATAATGACAAGGCTACCATCCATTGGAGTAACAAAAATCTCGAAAATAGACTACCTTCCATAATGACAAGGCTACCATCCATTGGAGTAACAAAAACATCGACAACAGACTATGTTCCATAATGACAAGGCTACCATCCATTGGAGTAACAAAAATATCGACAATTGACTACCTTCCATAATGACAAGGCTACCATCCATTGGAGTAACAAAAATCTCGAAAATATGCTACCTTCCATAATGACAAGGCTATCATCCATTAGAGTAATCAAAATCTCGACAACAGACAACCTTCCATAATGACAAGGCTACCATCCATTGGAGTAACAAAAATCTCGCCAAAAATCTACCTTCCATAATGACAAGGCTACCATCCATTGGAGTGACAAAAATCTCGACAACAGACTACCTTCCATAATGACAAGGCTACCATCCATTGGAGTAACGAAAATATCAACAAGAGACTACCTTCATTAATGATAAGGATAGCATCCATTGGAGTAACAAAAATCTTGCCAACAGACTACCTTCCATAATGACAAGGCTACCATCCATTGGAGTGACAAAAATATCGACAATAGACTACCTTCCATAATGACACGGCTACCATCCATTAGAGTAACAAAATATCGACAACAAACTACCTTCCATAATGACAAGGCTACCATCCATTAGAGTAACGAAAATATCAACAATAGACTACCTTCCATAATTACAAGGCTACCATCCATTGGAGTGACAAAAATCTCGACAGTAGACTACCTTCCATAATGACAAGGCTACCATCCATTGGAGTGACAAAAATCTTGACAGTAGACTAGCTTCCATAATGACAAGGCTACCAGCCATTGGAGTAACAAAATCTAGAAAACAGACTACCTTCCATAATGACAAGGCTATCATCCATTGGAGTAACAAAAATATCGACAACAAACTACCTTCCATAATGACAAGGCTACCATCTATTGGAATAACAAAAATCTCGAGATTAGACTACCTTCCAGAATGACAAGGCTACAATCCATTGGAGTAACGAAAATATCAACAAGAGACTACCTTCCATAATGACAAGGCTAGCATCCATTAGAGTAACAAAAATCTCGCCAACAGACTACCTTCCATAATGACAAGGCTACCATCCATTGGAGTGACAAACATATCGACAATAAATTACCTTCCATAATGACAAGGCTACTATCCATTGGAGTAACAAAATCTCGACAACAAACTACCTTCCATAATGACAAGGCTACCATCCATTGGAGTGACAAAAATCTCGTCAATAGACTACCTTCCATAATGACAAGGCTGCCATTCATTGGAGTAACGAAAATATCAACAAGAGACTACCTTCATTAATGACAAGGCTACCATCCATTGGAGTAACAAAAATATCGACAATAGACTACCTTCCATAATGGCAAGGCTACCATCCATTGGAGTGGCAAAAATCTCGACAGTAGAC
This sequence comes from Vicia faba, assembly GCA_948472305.1. Taxonomy (NCBI): domain Eukaryota; kingdom Viridiplantae; phylum Streptophyta; class Magnoliopsida; order Fabales; family Fabaceae; genus Vicia; species Vicia faba. The sequence continues at coordinate 657,515,374 of OX451740.1, forward strand.
TACCTTCCATAATGACAATGCTACCATCCATTGGAGTAACAAAAATATCTACCATAGACTATGTTCCATAATGACAAGGCTACCATCAATTGTAGTAACAAAAATCTCAACAACAGACTACCTTCCATAATGACAAGGCTACCATCCATTGGAGTAACAAAAATCTAGAAAATAGACTACCTTCCATAATGACAAGGCTATCATCCATTGGAGTAACAAAAATATCGACAACAAACTACCTTCCATAATGACAAGGGTACCATCTATTGGAATAACAAAAATCTCGAGATTAGACTACCTTCTATAATGACAAGGCTACAATCCATTGGAGTAACGAAAATATCAACAAGAGACTACCTTCCATAATGACAAGGCTAGCATCCATTAGAGTAACAAAAATCTCGCCAACAGACTACCTTCCATAATGACAAGGCTACCATCCATTGGAGTGACAAAAATCTTGCCAACAGACTACCTTCCATAATGACAAGGCTACTTTCCATTGGAGTAACAAAATCTCGACAACAAACTACCTTCCATAATGACAAGGCTACCATCCATTGGAGTGACAAAAATCTCGACAACAGACTACCTTCCATAATGACAAGGCTACCATCCATTGGAGTAACGAAATCTAGACCACAAACTACCTTCCATAATGACAAGGCTACCATCCATTGGAGTAACAAAAATCTCGAAAATAGACTACCTTCCATAATGACAAGGCTACCATCCATTGGAGTAACAAAAACATCGACAACAGACTATGTTCCATAATGACAAGGCTACCATCCATTGGAGTAACAAAAATATCGACAATTGACTACCTTCCATAATGACAAGGCTACCATCCATTGGAGTAACAAAAATCTCGAAAATAGACTACCTTCCATAATGACAAGGCTATCATCCATTAGAGTAATCAAAATCTCGACAACAGACAACCTTCCATAATGACAAGGCTACCATCCATTGGAGTAACAAAAATCTCGCCAAAAATCTACCTTCCATAATGACAAGGCTACCATCCATTGGAGTGACAAAAATCTCGACAACAGACTACCTTCCATAATGACAAGGCTACCATCCATTGGAGTAACGAAAATATCAACCAGAGACTACCTTCATTAATGATAAGGATAGCATCCATTGGAGTAACAAAAATCATGCCAACAGACTACCTTCCATAATGACAAGGCTACCATCCATTGGAGTGACAAAAATATCGACAATAGACTACCTTCCATAATGACACGGCTACCATCCATTAGAGTAACAAAATCTCGACAACAAACTACCTTCCATAATGACAAGGCTACCATCCATTAGAGTAACGAAAATATCAACAATAGACTACCTTCCATAATTACAAGGCTACAATCCATTGGAGTGACAAAAATCTCGACAGTAGACTACCTTCCATAATGACAAGGCTACCATCCATTGGAGTGACAAAAATCTTGACAGTAGACTAGCTTCCATAATGACAAGGCTACTAGCCATTGGAGTAACAAAATCTAGAAAACAGACTACCTTCCATAATGACAATGCTACCATCCATTGGAGTAACAAAAATATCTACCATAGACTATGTTCCATAATGACAAGGCTACCATCAATTGTAGTAACAAAAATCTCAACAACAGACTACCTTCCATAATGACAAGGCTACCATCCATTGGAGTAACGAAATCTAGACCACAAACTACCTTCCATAATGACAAGGCTACCATCCATTGGAGTAACAAAAATCTCGAAAATAGACTACCTTCCATAATGACAAGGCTACCATCCATTGGAGTAACAAAAACATCGACAACAGACTATGTTCCATAATGACAAGGCTACCATCCATTGGAGTAACAAAAATATCGACAATTGACTACCTTCCATAATGACAAGGCTACCATCCATTGGAGTAACAAAAATCTCGAAAATAGACTACCTTCCATAATGACAAGGCTATCATCCATTAGAGTAATCAAAATCTCGACAACAGACAACCTTCCATAATGACAAGGCTACCATCCATTGGAGTAACAAAAATCTCGCCAAAAATCTACCTTCCATAATGACAAGGCTACCATCCATTGGAGTGACAAAAATCTCGACAACAGACTACCTTCCATAATGACAAGGCTACCATCCATTGGAGTAACGAAAATATCAACAAGAGACTACCTTCATTAATGATAAGGATAGCATCCATTGGAGTAACAAAAATCATGCCAACAGACTACCTTCCATAATGACAAGGCTACCATCCATTGGAGTGACAAAAATATCGACAATAGACTACCTTCCATAATGACACGGCTACCATCCATTAGAGTAACAAAATCTCGACAACAAACTACCTTCCATAATGACAAGGCTACCATCCATTAGAGTAACGAAAATATCAACAATAGACTACCTTCCATAATTACAAGGCTACAATCCATTGGAGTGACAAAAATCTCGACAGTAGACTACCTTCCATAATGACAAGGCTACCATCCATTGGAGTGACAAAAATCTTGACAGTAGACTAGCTTCCATAATGACAAGGCTACTAGCCATTGGAGTAACAAAATCTAGAAAACAGACTACCTTCCATAATGACAATGCTACCATCCATTGGAGTAACAAAAATATCTACCATAGACTATGTTCCATAATGACAAGGCTACCATCAATTGTAGTAACAAAAATCTCAACAACAGACTACCTTCCATAATGACAAGGCTACCATCCATTGGAGTAACAAAAATCTAGAAAATAGACTACCTTCCATAATGACAAGGCTATCATCCATTGGAGTAACAAAAATATCGACAACAAACTACCTTCCATAATGACAAGGGTACCATCTATTGGAATAACAAAAATCTCGAGATTAGACTACCTTCTATAATGACAAGGCTACAATGCATTGGAGTAACGAAAATATCAACAAGAGACTACCTTCCATAATGACAAGGCTACCATCCATTGGAGTGACAAAAATCTTGCCAACAGACTACCTTCCATAATGACAAGGCTACTATCCATTGGAGTAACAAAATCTCGACAACAAACTACCTTCCATAATGACAAGGCTACCATCCATTGGAGTGACAAAAATCTCGACAACAGACTACCTTCCATAATGACAAGGCTACCATCCATTGGAGTAACGAAATCTAGACCACAAACTACCTTCCATAATGACAAGGCTACCATCCATTGGAGTAACAAAAATCTCGAAAATAGACTACCTTCCATAATGACAAGGCTACCATCCATTGGAGTAACAAAAACATCGACAACAGACTATGTTCCATAATGACAAGGCTACCATCCATTGGAGTAACAAAAATATCGACAATTGACTACCTTCCATAATGACAAGGCTACCATCCATTGGAGTAACAAAAATCTCGAAAATAGACTACCTTCCATAATGACAAGGCTATCATCCATTAGAGTAATCAAAATCTCGACAACAGACAACCTTCCATAATGACAAGGCTACCATCCATTGGAGTAACAAAAATCTCGCCAAAAATCTACCTTCCATAATGACATGGCTACCATCCATTGGAGTGACAAAAATCTCGACAACAGACTACCTTCCATAATGACAAGGCTACCATCCATTGGAGTAACGAAAATATCAACAAGAGACTACCTTCATTAATGATAAGGATAGCATCCATTGGAGTAACAAAAATCATGCCAACAGACTACCTTCCATAATGACAAGGCTACCATCCATTGGAGTGACAAAAATATCGACAATAGACTACCTTCCATAATGACACGGCTACCATCCATTAGAGTAACAAAATCTCGACAACAAACTACCTTCCATAATGACAAGGCTACCATCCATTAGAGTAACGAAAATATCAACAATAGACTACCTTCCATAATTACAAGGCTACCATGCATTGGAGTGACAAAAATCTCGACAGTAGACTACCTTCCATAATGACAAGGCTACCATCCATTGGAGTGACAAAAATCTTGACAGTAGACTAGCTTCCATAATGACAAGGCTACCAGCCATTGGAGTAACAAAATCTAGAAAACAGACTACCTTCCATAATGACAAGGCTACCATCTATTGGAATAACAAAAATCTCGAGATTAGACTACCTTCCAGAATGACAAGGCTACAATCCATTGGAGTAACGAAAATATCAACAAGAGACTACCTTCCATAATGACAAGGCTAGCATCCATTAGAGTAACAAAAATCTCGCCAACAGACTACCTTCCATAATGACAAGGCTACCATCCATTGGAGTGACAAACATATCGACAATAAATTACCTTCCATAATGACAAGGCTACTATCCATTAAAGTAACAAAATCTCGACAACAAACTACCTTCCATAATGACAAGGCTACCATCCATTGGAGTGACAAAAATCTCGTCAATAGACTACCTTCCATAATGACAAGGCTGCCATTCATTGGAGTAACGAAAATATCAACAAGAGACTACCTTCATTAATGACAAGGCTACCATCCATTGGAGTAACAAAAATATCGACAATAGACTACCTTCCATAATGGCAAGGCTACCATCCATTGGAGTGGCAAAAATCTCGACAGTAGACTACCTTCCATAATGACAATGCTACCATCCATTGGAGTAACAAAAATCTCGACAACGGACTACCTTCCATAATGAAAGGACTACCTTCCATTGGAGTGACAAAAATCTCGACAATAGACTACTTTCCATAATCACAAGGCTACCATCCATTGGAGTAACAAAAATCTCTCCAACAGACTTCCTTCCATAATGACAAGGCTACCTTCCATTGGAGTGACAAAAATCTCGACAATAGACTACTTTCCATAATCACAAGACTACCATCCATTAGAGTAAACAAATCTCGACCACAAACTACCTTCCATAATGACAAGGCTACCATCCATTGGAGTAACAAAAATCTCGCCAAAAAACTACCTTCCATAATGACAAGGCTACCATCCATTGGAGTGACAAAAATCTTGACAACAGACTACCTTCCATAATGACAAGGCTACCATCCATTGGAGTAACGAAAATATCAACAAGATACTAGCTTCATTAATGATAAGGATAACATCCATTGGAGTAACAAAAATCTCACCAACAGACTACCTTCCATAGTGACAAGGCTACCATCCATTGGAGTGACAATAATATTGACAATAGACTTCCTTCCTTAATGACAAGGCTACCATCCATTAGAGTAACAAAATCTCGACAACAAACTACCTTCCATAATGACAAGGCTACCATCCATTGGTGTAACAAAAATATCAACAATAGACTACCTTCCATAATTACAAGGCTACCATCCATTGGAGTGACAAAAATCTCGATAGTAGACTACCTTCCATAATGACAAGGCTACCATCCATTGGAGTGACAAAAATCTCGACATAAGACTAGCTTCCATAATGACAAGGCTACCAGCCATTGGAGTAACAAAATCTCGACAACAAACTACCTTCCAAATAAAAAGGCTACCATCCATTGGAGTAACGAAAATATCGACAAGAAACTACCTTCCAAATGAAAATGCTACCATCCATTAGAATAACAAAAATCTCGACAACAAACTATCTTACATAATGAAAAGGCTACCATCCATTGGAGTAACAAAAATATCGACAATAGACTACGTTCCATAATGACAAGGCTACCATCCATTCGAGTAACAAAAATATCGACAACAGACTACCTTTCATAATGAAAAGGCTACCATCCATTGTTGTATCGAAAATATCAACAAGAGACTACCTTCCATAATGACAAGGCTACCATCCATTGGAGTAACAAAAATCTCGTCAACTGACTACCTACCATAATGACAAGGCTACCATCCATTGGAGTAACAAAAATATTGACAACAGAATGCCTTCCATAATGACAAGGCTACCATCCATTGGAATAACAGAAATCTCGACAACAAACTACCTTCGATAATGCCAAGGCTACCATCCATTAGAGTAACAAAAATATTGCTAACAGACTATGTTTCATAATGACATGACTACCATCCATTGGAGTAATAAATATCTCGACAACAGACTACCTTTCATAATTACAAGGCTACCATCCATTGGAGTAACAAAAATCTCGCCAACAAACTACCATCCATAATGATAAGGCTGCCATCCATTGGAGTGACAAAAATGTCGACAACAGACTACCTTCCATAATGACAAGGCTACCATCCATTGGAGTGGCAAAAATCTCGACAGTAGACTATCTTCCATAATGACAATGCTACCATCCAGTGGAGTAACAAAAATCTCGACAATAGACTAACTTCCAAAATGACAAGGCTACCATCCATTGGAGTAACAAAAATATCTACAATAGACTATGTTCCATAGTGACAAGGCTACCATCAATTGTAGTAACGAAAATCTCAACAACAGACTACCTTCCATAATGACAAGTCTACCATCCATTGGAGTAACAAAAATCTATAAAAAAGACTACCTTCCATAATGACAAGGCTATCATCCATTGGAGTAACAAAAATATCGACAATAGACTACCTTCCATAATGACAAGGCTACCATCAATTGGAGTAACTAAAATCTAGAAAACAGACTACCTTCCATAATGACAAGGCTATCATCCATTGGAGTAACAAAAATCTCGATAGTAGACTACCTTCCATAATGACAAGGATACCATCCATTGAAGGGACAAAAATTTCGACAGTAGACTAGCTTCCATAATGACAAGGCTACCAACCATTGGAGTAACAAAATCTCGACAACAAACTACCTTCCAAATAACAAGGCTACCATCCATTGGAGTAACGAAAATATCGACAACAAACTACCTTCCAAATGAAAACGCTACCATCCATTGGAATAACAAAAATCTCATCAACAAACTACCTTACATAATGAAAAGGCTACCATCCATTGGAGTAACAAAAATATCAACAACAGACTACGTTCCATAATGACAAGGCTACCATCCATTGGAGTAACAAAAATATCGACAATAGACTACCTTTCATAATGAAAAGGATACCATCCATTGTTGTAACGAAAATATCAACAAGATACTACCTTCCATAATGACAAGGCTACCATCCATTGGAGTAACAAAAATCTCGTCAACTGACTACCTACCGTAATGACAAGGCTACCATCCAATGGAGTAACAAAAATATTGACAATAGACTACCTTCCATAATGACAAGGCTACCATCCATTGGAATAACAAAAATATCGACAACAAAGTACCTTCGATAATGACAAGGCTACCATCCATTGGAGTAACTAAAATATCAACAAGAGACTACCTTAATTAATGACAAGGCTACCACCCATTGGAGTAACAAAAATATCGACAATAGACTACCTTCCATAATGACAAGGCTACCATCCATTGGAGTGGCAAAAATCTCGACAATATACTATCTTCCATAATGACAATGCTACCATCCATTGGAGTAACAAAATCTAGAAAACAGACTAGCTTCCATAATGACAAGGCTACCATCCATTGGAGTAACAAAAATATCGACAACAAACTACCTTCCATAATAACAAGGCTACAATCTATTGGAATAACAAAAATCTCGAGATTAGACTACCTTCCATAATGACAAGGCTACAATCCATTGGAGTAACGAAAATATCAACAAGAGTCTACCTTCCATAATGACAAGGCTAGCATCCATTAGAGTAACAAAAATCTCGCCAACAGACTACCTTCCATAATGACAAGGCTACCATCCATTGGAGTGACAAAAATATCGACAATAGACTACCTTCCATAATGACACGGCTACCATCCATTAGAGTAACAAAATCTCGACAACAAACTACCTTCCATAATGACAAGGCTACCATCCATTAGAGTAAGGAAAATATCAACAATAGACTACCTTCCATAATTACAAGGCTACCATCCATTGGAGTGACAAAAATCTCGACAGTAGACTACCTTCCATAATGACAAGGCTACCATCCATTGGAGTGACAAAAATCTTGACAGTAGACTAGCTTCCATAATGACAAGGCTACCAGCCATTGGAGTAACAAAATCTAGAAAACAAACTACCTTCCATAATGACAAGGCAATCATCCATTGGAGTAACAAAAATATCGACAACAAACTACCTTCCATAATGACAAGGCTACCATCTATTGGAATAACAAAAATCTCGAGATTAGACTACCTTCCAGAATGACAAGGCTACAATCCATTGGAGTAACGAAAATATCAACAAGAGACTACCTTCCATAATGACAAGGCTAGCATCCATTAGAGTAACAAAAATCTCGCCAACAGACTACCTTCCATAATGACAAGGCTACCATCCATTGGAGTGACAAACATATCGACAATAAATTACCTTCCATAATGACAAGGCTACTATCCATTGGAGTAACAAAATCTCGACAACAAACTACCTTCCATAATGACAAGGCTACCATCCATTGGAGTGACAAAAATCTCGTCAATAGACTACCTTCCATAATGACAAGGCTGCCATTCATTGGAGTAACGAAAATATCAACAAGAGACTACCTTCATTAATGACAAGGCTACCATCCATTGGAGTAACAAAAATATCGACAATAGACTACCTTCCATAATGGCAAGGCTACCATCCATTGGAGTGGCAAAAATCTCGACAGTAGACTACCTTCCATAATGACAATGCTACCATCCATTGGAGTAACAAAAATCTCGACAACGGACTACCTTCCATAATGAAAGGACTAACTTCCATAATGACAAGGCTAGCATCCATTAGAGTAACAAAAATCTCGCCAACAGACTACCTTCCATAATGACAAGGCTACCATCCATTGGAGTGAAAAAAATATCGACAATAGACTACCTTCCATAATGACACGGCTACCATCCATTAGAGTAACAAAATCTCGACAACAAACTACCTTCCATAATGACAAGGCTACCATCCATTAGAGTAACGAAAATATCAACAATAGACTACCTTCCATAATTACAAGGCTACCATCCATTGGAGTGACAAAAATCTCGACAGTAGACTACCTTCCATAATGACAAGGCTACCATCCATTGGAGTGACAAAAATCTTGACAGTAGACTAGCTTCCATAATGACAAGGCTACCAGCCATTGGAGTAACAAAATCTAGAAAACAGACTACCTTCCATAATGACAAGGCTATCATCCATTGGAGTAACAAAAATATCGACAACAAACTACCTTCCATAATGACAAGGCTACCATCTATTGGAATAACAAAAATCTCGAGATTAGACTACCTTCCAGAATGACAAGGCTACAATCCATTGGAGTAACGAAAATATCAACAAGAGACTACCTTCCATAATGACAAGGCTAGCATCCATTAGAGTAACAAAAATCTCGCCAACAGACTACCTTCCATAATGACAAGGCTACCATCCATTGGAGTGACAAACATATCGACAATAAATTACCTTGCATAATGACAAGGCTACTAACCATTGGAGTAACAAAATCTCGACAACAAACTACCTTCCATAATGACAAGGCTACCATCCATTGGAGTGACAAAAATCTCGTCAATAGACTACCTTCCATAATGACAAGGCTGCCATTCATTGGAGTAACGAAAATATCAACAAGAGACTACCTTCATTAATGACAAGGCTACCATCCATTGGAGTAACAAAAATATCGACAATAGACTACCTTCCATAATGGCAAGGCTACCATCCATTGGAGTGGCAAAAATCTCGACAGTAGACTACCTTCCATAATGACAATGCTACCATCCATTGGAGTAACAAAAATCTCGACAACGGACTACCTTCCATAATGAAAGGACTACCTTCCATTGGAGTGACAAAAATCTCGACAATAGACTACTTTCCATAATCACAAGGCTACCATCCATTGGAGTAACAAAAATCTCTCCAACAGACTTCCTTCCATAATGACAAGGCTACCTTCCATTGTAGTGACAAAAATCTCGACAATAGACTACTTTCCATAATCACGAGGCTACCATCCATTAGAGTAACAAAATCTCGACCACAAACTACCTTCCATAATGACAAGGCTACCATCCATTGGAGCAACAAAAATCTCGCCAAAAAACTACCTTCCATAATGACAAGGCTACCATCCATTGGAGTGACAAAAATCTTGACAACAGACTACCTTCCATAATGACAAGGCTACCATCCATTGGAGTAACGAAAATATCAACAAGATACTACCTTCATTAATGATAAGGATAACATCCATTGGAGTAACAAAAATCTCACCAACAGACTACCTTCCATAGTGACAAGGCTACCATCCATTGGAGTGACAATAATATTGACAATAGACTACCTTCCTTAATGACAAGGCTACCATCCATTAGAGTAACAAAATCTCGACAACAAACTACCTTCCATAATGACAAGGCTACCATCCATTGGTGTAACAAAAATATCAACAATAGACTACCTTCCATAATTACAAGGCTACCATCCATTGGAGTGACAAAAATCTCGATAGTAGACTACCTTCCATAATGACAAGGCTACCATCCATTGGAGTGACAAAAATCTCGACAATAGACTAGCTTCCATAATGACAAGGCTACCAGCCATTGGAGTAACAAAATCTCGACAACAAACTACCTTCCAAATAAAAAGGCTACCATCCATTGGAGTAACGAAAATATCGACAAGAAACTACCTTCCAAATGAAAATGCTACCATCCATTAGAATAACAAAAATCTCGACAACAAACTATCTTACATAATGAAAAGGCTACCATCCATTGGAGTAACAAAAATATCGACAATAGACTACGTTCCATAATGACAAGGCTACCATCCATTCGAGTAACAAAAATATCGACAACAGACTACCTTTCATAATGAAAAGGCTACCATCCATTGTTGTAACGAAAATATCAACAAGAGACTACCTTCCATAATGACAAGGCTACCATCCATTGGAGTAACAAAAATCTCGTCAACTGACTACCTACCATAATGACAAGGCTACCATCCATTGGAGTAACAAAAATATTGACAACAGAATGCCTTCCATAATGACAAGGCTACCATCCATTGGAATAACAGAAATCTCGACAACAAACTACCTTCGATAATGCCAAGGCTACCATCCATTAGAGTAACAAAAATATTGCTAACAGACTACGTTTCATAATGACATGACTACCATCCATTGGAGTAATAAATATCTCGATAACAGACTACCTTCCATAATTACAAGGCTACCATCCATTGGAGTAACAAAAATCTCGCCAACAAACTACCATCCATAATGATAAGGCTGCCATCCATTGGAGTGACAAAAATGTCGACAACAGACTACCTTCCATAATGACAAGGCTACCATCCATTGGAGTGGCAAAAATCTCGACAGTAGACTATCTTCCATAATGACAATGCTACCATCCAGTGGAGTAACAAAAATCTCGACAATAGACTAACTTCCAAAATGACAAGGCTACCATCCATTGGAGTAACAAAAATATCTACAATAGACTATGTTCCATAGTGACAAGGCTACCATCAATTGTAGTAACGAAAATCTCAACAACAGACTACCTTCCATAATGACAAGTCTACCATCCATCGGAGTAACAAAAATCTATAAAACAGACTACCTTCCATAATGACAAGGCTATCATCCATTGGAGTAACAAAAATATCGACAATAGACTACCTTCCATAATGACAAGGCTACCATCAATTGGAGTAACTAAAATCTAGAAAACAGACTACCTTCCATAATGACAAGGCTATCATCCATTGGAGTAACAAAAATCTCGATAGTAGACTACCTTCCATAATGACAAGGATACCATCCATTGGAGGGACAAAAATCTCGACAGTAGATTAGCTTCCATAATGACAAGGCTACCAACCATTGGAGTAACAAAATCTCGACAACAAACTACCTTCCAAATAACAAGGCTACCATCCATTGGAGTAACGAAAATATCGACAACAAACTACCTTCCAAATGAAAACGCTACCATCCATTGGAATAACAAAAATCTCATCAACAAACTACCTTACATAATGAAAAGGCTACCATCCATTGGAGTAACAAAAATATCAACAACAGACTACGTTCCATAATGACAAGGCTACCATCCATTGGAGTAACAAAAATATCGACAATAGACTACCTTTCATAATGAAAAGGATACCATCCATTGTTGTAACGAAAATATCAACAAGATACTACCTTCCATAATGACAAGGCTACCATCCATTGGAGTAACAAAAATCTCGTCAACTGACTACCTACCGTAATGACAAGGCTACCATCCAATGGAGTAACAAAAATATTGACAACAGACTACCTTCCATAATGACAAGGCTACCATCCATTGGAATAACAAAAATATCGACAACAAACTACCTTCCATAATGACAAGGCTACCATCCATTGGAGTAACTAAAATATCAACAAGAGACTACCTTAATTAATGACAAGGCTACCACCCATTGGAGTAACAAAAATATCGACAATAGACTACCTTCCATAATGACAAGGCTACCATCCATTGGAGTGGCAAAAATCTCGACAATATACTATCTTCCATAATGACAATGCTACTATCCATTGGAGTAACAAAATCTAGAAAACAGACTAGCTTCCATAATGACAAGGCTACCATCCATTGGAGTGACAAACATATCGACAATAAATTACCTTGCATAATGACAAGGCTACTAACCATTGGAGTAACAAAATCTCGACAACAAACTACCTTCCATAATGACAAGGCTACCATCCATTGGAGTGACAAAAATCTCGTCAATAGACTACCTTCCATAATGACAAGGCTGCCATTCATTGGAGTAACGAAAATATCAACAAGAGACTACCTTCATTAATGACAAGGCTACCATCCATTGGAGTAACAAAAATATCGACAATAGACTACCTTCCATAATGGCAAGGCTACCATCCATTGGAGTGGCAAAAATCTCGACAGTAGACTACCTTCCATAATGACAATGCTACCATCCATTGGAGTAACAAAAATCTCGACAACGGACTACCTTCCATAATGAAAGGACTACCTTCCATTGGAGTGACAAAAATCTCGACAATAGACTACTTTCCATAATCACAAGGCTACCATCCATTGGAGTAACAAAAATCTCTCCAACAGACTTCCTTCCATAATGACAAGGCTACCTTCCATTGTAGTGACAAAAATCTCGACAATAGACTACTTTCCATAATCACGAGGCTACCATCCATTAGAGTAACAAAATCTCGACCACAAACTACCTTCCATAATGACAAGGCTACCATCCATTGGAGCAACAAAAATCTCGCCAAAAAACTACCTTCCATAATGACAAGGCTACCATCCATTGGAGTGACAAAAATCTTGACAACAGACTACCTTCCATAATGACAAGGCTACCATCCATTGGAGTAACGAAAATATCAACAAGATACTACCTTCATTAATGATAAGGATAACATCCATTGGAGTAACAAAAATCTCACCAACAGACTACCTTCCATAGTGACAAGGCTACCATCCATTGGAGTGACAATAATATTGACAATAGACTACCTTCCTTAATGACAAGGCTACCATCCATTAGAGTAACAAAATCTCGACAACAAACTACCTTCCATAATGACAAGGCTACCATCCATTGGTGTAACAAAAATATCAACAATAGACTACCTTCCATAATTACAAGGCTACCATCCATTGGAGTGACAAAAATCTCGATAGTAGACTACCTTCCATAATGACAAGGCTACCATCCATTGGAGTGACAAAAATCTCGACAATAGACTAGCTTCCATAATGACAAGGCTACCAGCCATTGGAGTAACAAAATCTCGACAACAAACTACCTTCCAAATAAAAAGGCTACCATCCATTGGAGTAACGAAAATATCGACAAGAAACTACCTTCCAAATGAAAATGCTACCATCCATTAGAATAACAAAAATCTCGACAACAAACTATCTTACATAATGAAAAGGCTACCATCCATTGGAGTAACAAAAATATCGACAATAGACTACGTTCCATAATGACAAGGCTACCATCCATTCGAGTAACAAAAATATCGACAACAGACTACCTTTCATAATGAAAAGGCTACCATCCATTGTTGTAACGAAAATATCAACAAGAGACTACCTTCCATAATGACAAGGCTACCATCCATTGGAGTAACAAAAATCTCGTCAACTGACTACCTACCATAATGACAAGGCTACCATCCATTGGAGTAACAAAAATATTGACAACAGAATGCCTTCCATAATGACAAGGCTACCATCCATTGGAATAACAGAAATCTCGACAACAAACTACCTTCGATAATGCCAAGGCTACCATCCATTAGAGTAACAAAAATATTGCTAACAGACTACGTTTCATAATGACATGACTACCATCCATTGGAGTAATAAATATCTCGATAACAGACTACCTTCCATAATTACAAGGCTACCATCCATTGGAGTAACAAAAATCTCGCCAACAAACTACCATCCATAATGATAAGGCTGCCATCCATTGGAGTGACAAAAATGTCGACAACAGACTACCTTCCATAATGACAAGGCTACCATCCATTGGAGTGGCAAAAATCTCGACAGTAGACTATCTTCCATAATGACAATGCTACCATCCAGTGGAGTAACAAAAATCTCGACAATAGACTAACTTCCAAAATGACAAGGCTACCATCCATTGGAGTAACAAAAATATCTACAATAGACTATGTTCCATAGTGACAAGGCTACCATCAATTGTAGTAACGAAAATCTCAACAACAGACTACCTTCCATAATGACAAGTCTACCATCCATCGGAGTAACAAAAATCTATAAAACAGACTACCTTCCATAATGACAAGGCTATCATCCATTGGAGTAACAAAAATATCGACAATAGACTACCTTCCATAATGACAAGGCTACCATCAATTGGAGTAACTAAAATCTAGAAAACAGACTACCTTCCATAATGACAAGGCTATCATCCATTGGAGTAACAAAAATCTCGATAGTAGACTACCTTCCATAATGACAAGGATACCATCCATTGGAGGGACAAAAATCTCGACAGTAGATTAGCTTCCATAATGACAAGGCTACCAACCATTGGAGTAACAAAATCTCGACAACAAACTACCTTCCAAATAACAAGGCTACCATCCATTGGAGTAACGAAAATATCGACAACAAACTACCTTCCAAATGAAAACGCTACCATCCATTGGAATAACAAAAATCTCATCAACAAACTACCTTACATAATGAAAAGGCTACCATCCATTGGAGTAACAAAAATATCAACAACAGACTACGTTCCATAATGACAAGGCTACCATCCATTGGAGTAACAAAAATATCGACAATAGACTACCTTTCATAATGAAAAGGATACCATCCATTGTTGTAACGAAAATATCAACAAGATACTACCTTCCATAATGACAAGGCTACCATCCATTGGAGTAACAAAAATCTCGTCAACTGACTACCTACCGTAATGACAAGGCTACCATCCAATGGAGTAACAAAAATATTGACAACAGACTACCTTCCATAATGACAAGGCTACCATCCATTGGAATAACAAAAATATCGACAACAAACTACCTTCCATAATGACAAGGCTACCATCCATTGGAGTAACTAAAATATCAACAAGAGACTACCTTAATTAATGACAAGGCTACCACCCATTGGAGTAACAAAAATATCGACAATAGACTACCTTCCATAATGACAAGGCTACCATCCATTGGAGTGGCAAAAATCTCGACAATATACTATCTTCCATAATGACAATGCTACTATCCATTGGAGTAACAAAATCTAGAAAACAGACTAGCTTCCATAATGACAAGGCTACCATCCATTGGAGTGACAAACA
The DNA here is from genome assembly GCA_948472305.1 of Vicia faba. Lineage (NCBI taxonomy): Eukaryota > Viridiplantae > Streptophyta > Magnoliopsida > Fabales > Fabaceae > Vicia > Vicia faba. The sequence continues at coordinate 657,531,265 of OX451740.1, forward strand.
TATCGACAATAAATTACCTTGCATAATGACAAGGCTACTAACCATTGGAGTAACAAAATCTCGACAACAAACTACCTTCCATAATGACAAGGCTACCATCCATTGGAGTGACAAAAATCTCGTCAATAGACTACCTTCCATAATGACAAGGCTGCCATTCATTGGAGTAACGAAAATATCAACAAGAGACTACCTTCATTAATGACAAGGCTACCATCCATTGGAGTAACAAAAATATCGACAATAGACTACCTTCCATAATGGCAAGGCTACCATCCATTGGAGTGGCAAAAATCTCGACAGTAGACTACCTTCCATAATGACAATGCTACCATCCATTGGAGTAACAAAAATCTCGACAACGGACTACCTTCCATAATGAAAGGACTACCTTCCATTGGAGTGACAAAAATCTCGACAATAGACTACTTTCCATAATCACAAGGCTACCATCCATTGGAGTAACAAAAATCTCTCCAACAGACTTCCTTCCATAATGACAAGGCTACCTTCCATTGTAGTGACAAAAATCTCGACAATAGACTACTTTCCATAATCACGAGGCTACCATCCATTAGAGTAACAAAATCTCGACCACAAACTACCTTCCATAATGACAAGGCTACCATCCATTGGAGCAACAAAAATCTCGCCAAAAAACTACCTTCCATAATGACAAGGCTACCATCCATTGGAGTGACAAAAATCTTGACAACAGACTACCTTCCATAATGACAAGGCTACCATCCATTGGAGTAACGAAAATATCAACAAGATACTACCTTCATTAATGATAAGGATAACATCCATTGGAGTAACAAAAATCTCACCAACAGACTACCTTCCATAGTGACAAGGCTACCATCCATTGGAGTGACAATAATATTGACAATAGACTACCTTCCTTAATGACAAGGCTACCATCCATTAGAGTAACAAAATCTCGACAACAAACTACCTTCCATAATGACAAGGCTACCATCCATTGGTGTAACAAAAATATCAACAATAGACTACCTTCCATAATTACAAGGCTACCATCCATTGGAGTGACAAAAATCTCGATAGTAGACTACCTTCCATAATGACAAGGCTACCATCCATTGGAGTGACAAAAATCTCGACAATAGACTAGCTTCCATAATGACAAGGCTACCAGCCATTGGAGTAACAAAATCTCGACAACAAACTACCTTCCAAATAAAAAGGCTACCATCCATTGGAGTAACGAAAATATCGACAAGAAACTACCTTCCAAATGAAAATGCTACCATCCATTAGAATAACAAAAATCTCGACAACAAACTATCTTACATAATGAAAAGGCTACCATCCATTGGAGTAACAAAAATATCGACAATAGACTACGTTCCATAATGACAAGGCTACCATCCATTCGAGTAACAAAAATATCGACAACAGACTACCTTTCATAATGAAAAGGCTACCATCCATTGTTGTAACGAAAATATCAACAAGAGACTACCTTCCATAATGACAAGGCTACCATCCATTGGAGTAACAAAAATCTCGTCAACTGACTACCTACCATAATGACAAGGCTACCATCCATTGGAGTAACAAAAATATTGACAACAGAATGCCTTCCATAATGACAAGGCTACCATCCATTGGAATAACAGAAATCTCGACAACAAACTACCTTCGATAATGCCAAGGCTACCATCCATTAGAGTAACAAAAATATTGCTAACAGACTACGTTTCATAATGACATGACTACCATCCATTGGAGTAATAAATATCTCGATAACAGACTACCTTCCATAATTACAAGGCTACCATCCATTGGAGTAACAAAAATCTCGCCAACAAACTACCATCCATAATGATAAGGCTGCCATCCATTGGAGTGACAAAAATGTCGACAACAGACTACCTTCCATAATGACAAGGCTACCATCCATTGGAGTGGCAAAAATCTCGACAGTAGACTATCTTCCATAATGACAATGCTACCATCCAGTGGAGTAACAAAAATCTCGACAATAGACTAACTTCCAAAATGACAAGGCTACCATCCATTGGAGTAACAAAAATATCTACAATAGACTATGTTCCATAGTGACAAGGCTACCATCAATTGTAGTAACGAAAATCTCAACAACAGACTACCTTCCATAATGACAAGTCTACCATCCATCGGAGTAACAAAAATCTATAAAACAGACTACCTTCCATAATGACAAGGCTATCATCCATTGGAGTAACAAAAATATCGACAATAGACTACCTTCCATAATGACAAGGCTACCATCAATTGGAGTAACTAAAATCTAGAAAACAGACTACCTTCCATAATGACAAGGCTATCATCCATTGGAGTAACAAAAATCTCGATAGTAGACTACCTTCCATAATGACAAGGATACCATCCATTGGAGGGACAAAAATCTCGACAGTAGATTAGCTTCCATAATGACAAGGCTACCAACCATTGGAGTAACAAAATCTCGACAACAAACTACCTTCCAAATAACAAGGCTACCATCCATTGGAGTAACGAAAATATCGACAACAAACTACCTTCCAAATGAAAACGCTACCATCCATTGGAATAACAAAAATCTCATCAACAAACTACCTTACATAATGAAAAGGCTACCATCCATTGGAGTAACAAAAATATCAACAACAGACTACGTTCCATAATGACAAGGCTACCATCCATTGGAGTAACAAAAATATCGACAATAGACTACCTTTCATAATGAAAAGGATACCATCCATTGTTGTAACGAAAATATCAACAAGATACTACCTTCCATAATGACAAGGCTACCATCCATTGGAGTAACAAAAATCTCGTCAACTGACTACCTACCGTAATGACAAGGCTACCATCCAATGGAGTAACAAAAATATTGACAACAGACTACCTTCCATAATGACAAGGCTACCATCCATTGGAATAACAAAAATATCGACAACAAACTACCTTCCATAATGACAAGGCTACCATCCATTGGAGTAACTAAAATATCAACAAGAGACTACCTTAATTAATGACAAGGCTACCACCCATTGGAGTAACAAAAATATCGACAATAGACTACCTTCCATAATGACAAGGCTACCATCCATTGGAGTGGCAAAAATCTCGACAATATACTATCTTCCATAATGACAATGCTACTATCCATTGGAGTAACAAAATCTAGAAAACAGACTAGCTTCCATAATGACAAGGCTACCATCCATTGGAGTAACAAAAATATCGACAACAAACTACCTTCCATAATAACAAGGCTACAATCTATTGGAATAAAAAAAATCTCGAGATTAGACTACCTTCCATAATGACAAGGCTACAATCCATTGGAGTAACGAAAATATCAACAAGAGTCTACCTTCCATAATGACAAGGCTAGCATCCATTAGAGTAACAAAAATCTCGCCAACAGACTACCTTCCATTATGACAAGGCTACCATCCATTGGAGTGACAAAAATATCGACAATAGACTACCTTCCATAATGACAAGGCTACTATCCATTGGAGTAACAAAATCTCGACAACAAACTACCTTCCATAATGACAAGGCTACCATCCATTGGAGTGACAAAAATCTCGACAACAGACTACCTTCCATAATGACAAGGCTACCATCGATTGGAGTGACGAAAATATCAACAAAAGACTACCTTCATTAATGACAAGGCTACCATCCATTGGAGTAACAAAAATATCGATAATAGACTACCTTCCATAATGGCAAGGCTACCATCCATTGGAGTGGAAAAAATGTCGACAGTAGACTACCTTCCATAATGACAATGCTACCATCCATTGGAGTAACAAAAATCTCGACAACAGACTACCTTCCATAATGAAAAGACTACCATCCATTGGAGTAACAAAAATATCAACAAGAGACTACCTTCCATAATGACAAGGCTACCATCCATTGGAGTAACAAAAATCTCGCCAACAGACTACCTTCCATAATGACAAGGCTACCATCCATTGGAGTGAAAAAAATCTCGACAATAGACTACCTTTCATAATGACAAGGCTACCATCCATTAGAGTAACAAAATCTCGACCACAAACTACCTTCCATAATGACAAGGCTACCATCCATTGGAGTAACAAAAATCTCGAAAATAGACTACCTTCCATAATGACAAGGCTACCATCCATTGGAGTAACAAAAACATCGACAACAGACTATGTTCCATAATGACAAGGCTACCATCCATTGGAGTAACAAAAATATCGACAACTGACTACCTTCCATAATGACAAGGCTACCATCCATTGGAGTAACAAAAATCTCGAAAACAGACTACCTTTCATAATGACAAGGCTATCATCCATTAGAGTAACCAAAATCTTGACAACAGACAACCTTCCATAATGACAAGGCTACCATCCATTGGAGTAACAAAAATCTCGCCAAAAAACTACCTTCCATAATGACAAGGCTACCATCCATTGGAGTGACAAAAATCTCGACAACAGACTACCTTCCATAATGACAAGGCTACCATCCATTGGAGTAACGAAAATATCAACAAGAGACTACCTTCATTAATGATAAGGATAGCATCCATTGGAGTAAAAAAAATCTCGCCAACAGACTACCTTCCATAGTGACAAGGCTACCGTCCATTGGAGTGACAAATATATCGATAATAGACTACCTTCCATAATGACAAGGCTACCATCCATTAGAGTAACAAAATCTCGACAACAAACTACCTTCCATAATGACAAGGCTACCATCCATTGGTGTAACGAAAATATCAACAATAGACTACCTTCCATAATTACAAGGCTACCATCCATTGGAGTGACAAAAATCTCGACAGTAGACTACCTTCCATAATGACAAGGCTACCATCCATTGGAGTGACAAAAATCTCGACAGTAGACTAGCTTCCATAATGACAACGCTACTAGCCATTGGAGTAACAAAATCTCGACAACAAACTACCTTCCAAATAACAAGGCTACCATCCATTGGAGTAACGAAAATATCGACAACAAACTACTTTCCAAATGAAAACGCTACCATCCATTGGAATAACAAAAATCTCGACAACAAACTACTTTACATAATGAAAAGGCTACCATCCATTGGAGTAACAAAAATACTGACAATAGACTACGTTCCATAATGACAAGGCTACCATCCATTCGAGTAACAAAAATATCGACAACAGACTACCTTTCATAATGAAAAGGCTACCATCCATTGTTGTAACGAAAATATCAACAAGAGACTACCTTCCATAATGACAAGGCTACCATCCATTGGAGTAACAAAAATCTCGTCAACTGACTACCTACCATAATGACAAGGCTACCATCCACCGGAGTAACAAAAATATTGACAACAGAATGCCTTCCATAATGACAAGGCTACCATCCATTGGAATAACAAAAATCTCGACAACAAACTACCTTCGATAATGCCAAGGCTACCATCCATTGGAGTAACAAAAATATCAACAAGAGACTACCTTCATTAATGACAAGGCTACCACCCATTGGAGTAACAAAAATATCGACAATAGACTACCTTCCATAATGACAAGGCTACCATCCATTGGAGTGGCAAAAATCTCGACAGTAGACTATCTTCCATAATGACAATGCTACCATCCATTGGAGTAACAAAAATCTCGACAATAGACTAACTTCCAAAATGACAAGGCTATCATCCATTGGAGTAACAAAAATATCTACAATAGACTATGTTCCATAGTGACAAGGCTACCATCAATTGTAGTAACGAAAATCTCAACAACAAACTACCTTCCATAATGACAAGGCTACCATCCATTGGAGTACCAAAAATCTAGAAAACAGACTACCTTCCATAATGACAAGGCTATCATCCATTGGAGTAACAAAAATATCGACAATAGACTACCTTCCATAATGACAAGGCTACCATCCATTGGAGTAATAAAAATATAGAAAACAGACTACCTTCCATAATGACAAGGCTACCAACCATTGGAGTAACAAAATCTCGACAACAAACTACCTTCCAAATAACAAGGCTACCATCCATTGGAGTAACAAAAATATCGACAACAAACTACCTTCCAAATGAAAATGCTACCATCCATTGGAATAACAAAAATCTCATCAACAAACTACCTTACATAATGAAAAGGCTACCATTCATTGGAGTAACAAAAATATCGACAACAGACTACGTTCCATAATGACAAGGCTACCATCCATTGGAGTAACAAAAATATCGACAATATACCACCTTTCATAATGAAAAGGATACCATCCATTGTTGTAACGAAAATATCAACAAGATACTACCTTCCATAATGACAAGGCTACCATCCATTGGAGTAACAAAAATCTCGTCAACTGACTACCTACCATAATGACAAGGCTACCATCCAATGGAGTAACAAAAATAATGACAACAGACTACCTTCCATAATGACAAGGCTACCATCCATTGGAATAACAAAAATCTCGACAACAAACTACCTTCGATAATGCCAAGGCTACCATCCATTGGAGTAACAAAAATCTCTCCAACAAACTACCTTCCATAATAATAAGGCTACCATCCATTGGAGTGACAAAAATCTCGACAACAGACTACCTTCCATAATGACAAGGCTACCATCCATTGGAGTAATGAAAATATCAACAAGAGACTACCTTCATTAATGACAAGGCTACCACCCATTGGAGTAAAACAAATATCGACAATAGATACCTTCCATAATGACAAGGCTACCATCCATTGGAGTGGCAAAAATCTCGACAGTAGACTATCTTCCATAATGACAATGCTACCATCCATTGGAGTAACAAAAATCTCGACAATAGACTAACTTCAAAAATGACAAGGCTACCATCCATTGGAATAACAAAAATATCTACAATAGACTATGTTCCATAGTGACAAGGCTACCATCAATTGTAGTAACGAAAATCTCAACAACAGACTACCTTCCATAATGAGAAGGCTACCATCCATTGGAGTAACAAAAATCTAGAAAACAGACTACCTTCCATAATGACAAGGCTATCATCCATTGGAGTAACAAAAATATCGACAATAGACTACCTTCCATAATGACAAGGCTACCATCCATTGGAGTAACAAAAATCTAGAAAACAGACTACCTTCCATAATGACAAGGCTATCATCCATTGGAGTAACAAAAATCTCGATAGTAGACTACCTTCTATAATGACAAGGCTACCATCCATTGGAATAACAAAAATCTCGACAACAAACTACCTTCGATAATGCCAAGGCTACCATCCATTGGAGTAACAAAAATATCAACAAGAGACTACCTTCATTAATGACAAGGCTACCACCCATTGGAGTAACAAAAATATCGACAATAGACTACCTTCCATAATGACAAGGCTACCATCCATTGGAGTGGCAAAAATCTCGACAGTAGACTATCTTCCATAATGACAATGCTACCATCCATTGGAGTAACAAAAATCTCGACAATAGACTAACTTCCAAAATGACAAGGCTACCATCCATTGGAGTAACAAAAATATCTACAATAGACTATGTTCCATAGTGAAAAGGCTACCATCAATTGTAGTAACGAAAATCTCAACAACACACTACCTTCCATAATGACAAGGCTACCATCCATTGGAGTACCAAAAATCTAGAAAACAGACTACCTTCCATAATGACAAGGCTATCATCCATTGGAGTAACAAAAATATCGACAATAGACTACCTTCCATAATGACAAGGCTACCATCCATTGGAGTAATAAAAATATAGAAAACAGACTACCTTCCATAATGACAAGGCTACCAACCATTGGAGTAACAAAATCTCGACAACAAACTACCTTCCAAATAACAAGGCTACCATCCATTGGAGTAACAAAAATATCGACAACAAACTACCTTCCAAATGAAAATGCTACCATCCATTGGAATAACAAAAATCTCATCAACAAACTACCTTACATAATGAAAAGGCTACCATTCATTGGAGTAACAAAAATATCGACAACAGACTACGTTCCATAATGACAAGGCTACAATCCATTGGAGTAACAAAAATATCGACAATATACCACCTTTAATAATGAAAAGGATACCATCCATTGTTGTAACGAAAATATCAACAAGATACTACCTTCCATAATGACAAGGCTACCATCCATTGGAGTAACAAAAATCTCGTCAACTGACTACGTACCATAATGACAAGGCTACCATCCAATGGAGTAACAAAAATAATGACAACAGACTACCTTCCATAATGACAAGGCTACCATCCATTGGAATAACAAAAATCTCGACAACAAACTACCTTCGATAATGCCAAGGCTACCATCTATTGGAGTAACAAAAATCTCTCCAACAAACTACCTTCCATAATAATAAGGCTACCATCCATTGGAGTGACAAAAATCTCGACAACAGACTACCTTCCATAATGACAAGGCTACCATCCATTGGAGTAATGAAAATATCAACAAGAGACTACCTTCATTAATGACAAGGCTACCACCCATTGGAGTAAAACAAATATCGACAATAGATACCTTCTATAATGACAAGGCTACCATCCATTGGAGTGGCAAAAATCTCGACAGTAGACTATCTTCCATAATGACAATGCTACCATCCATTGGAGTAACAAAATCTCGACAACAAACTACCTTCCATAATGACAAGGCTACCATCCATTGGAGTGACAAAAATCTCGACAACAGACTACCTTCCATAATGACAAGGCTACCATCCATTGGAGTAACGAAAATATCAACAAAAGACTACCTTCATTAATGACAAGGCTACCATCCATTGGAGTAACAAAAATATCGATAATAGACTACTTTCCATAATGGCAAGGCTACCATCCATTGGAGTGGAAAAAATGTCGACAGTAGACTACCTTCCATAATGACAATGCTACCATCCATTGGAGTAACAAAAATCTCGACAACAGACTACCTTCCATAATGAAAGGACTACCATCCATTGGAGTAACAAAAATATCAACAAGAGACTACCTTCCATAATGACAAGGCTACCATCCATTGGAGTAACAAAAATCTCGCCAACAGACTACCTTCCATAATGACAAGGCTACCATCCATTGGAGTGAAAAAAATCTCGACAATAGACTACCTTTCATAATGACAAGGCTACCATCCATTAGAGTAACAAAATCTCGACCACAAACTACCTTCCATAATGACAAGGCTACCATCCATTGGAGTAACAAAAATCTCGAAAATAGACTACCTTCCATAATGACAAGGCTACCATCCATTGGAGTAACAAAAACATCCACAACAGACTATGTTCCATAATGACAAGGCTACCATCCATTGGAGTAACAAAAATATCGACAACTGACTACCTTCCATAATGACAAGGCTACCATCCATTGGAGTAACAAAAATCTCGAAAACAGACTACCTTCCATAATGACAAGGCTATCATCCATTAGAGTAACCAAAATCTCGACAACAGACAACCTTCCATAATGACAAGGCTACCATCCATTGGAGTAACAAAAATCTCGCCAAAAAACTACCTTCCATAATGACAAGGCTACCATCCATTGGAGTGACAAAAATCTCGACAACAGACTACCTTCCATAATGACAAGGCTTCCATCCATTGGAGTAACGAAAATATCAACAAGAGACTACCTTCATTAATGATAAGGATAACATCCATTGGAGTAAAAAAAATCTCGCCAACAGACTACCTTCCATAGTGACAAGGCTACCATCCATTGGAGTGACAAATATATCGATAATAGACTACCTTCCATAATGACAAGGCTACCATCCATTAGAGTAACAAAATCTCGACAACAAACTACCTTCCATAATGACAAGGCTACCATCCATTGGAGTGACAAAAATCTCGACAGTAGACTACCTTCCATAATGACAAGGCTACCATCCATTGGAGTGACAAAAATCTCGACAGTAGACTAGCTTCCATAATGACAACGCTACTAGCCATTGGAGTAACAAAATCTCGACAACAAACTACCTTCCAAATAACAAGGCTACCATCCATTGGAGTAACGAAAATATCGACAACAAACTACCTTCCAAATGAAAGCGCTACCATCCATTGGAATAAACAAATCTCGACAACAAACTACCTTACATAATGAAAAGGCTACCATCCAGTGGAGTAACAAAAATACTGACAATAGACTACGTTCCATAATGACAAGGCTACCATCCATTCGAGTAACAAAAATATCGACAACAGACTACCTTTCATAATGAAAAGGCTACCATCCATTGTTGTAACGAAAATATCAACAAGAGACTACCTTCCATAATGACAAGGCTACCATCCATTGGAGTAACAAAAATCTCGTCAACTGACTACCTACCATAATGACAAGGCTACCATCCACTGGAGTAACAAAAATATTGACAACAGAATGCCTTCCATAATGACAAGGCTACCATCCATTGGAATAAAAAAAAATCTCGACAACAAACTACCTTCGATAATGCCAAGGCTACCATCCATTGGAGTAACAAAAATATCAACAAGAGACTACCTTCATTAATGACAAGGCTACCACCCATTGGAGTAACAAAAATATCGACAATAGACTACCTTCCATAATGACAAGGCTACCATCCATTGGAGTGCAAAAATCTCGACACTAGACTATCTTCCATAATGACAATGCTACCATCCATTGGAGTAACAAAAATCTCGACAATAGACTAACTTCCAAAATGACAAGGCTACCATCCATTGGAGTAACAAAAATATCTACAATAGACTATGTTCCATAGTGACAAGGCTACCATCAATTGTAGTAACGAAAATCTCAAGAACAGACTACCTTCCATAATGACAAGGCTACCATCCATTGGAGTACCAAAAATCTAGAAAACAGACTACCTTCCATAATGACAAGGCTATCATCCATTGGAGTAACAAAAATATCGACAATAGACTACCTTCCATAATGACAAGGCTACCATCCATTGGAGTAATAAAAATATAGAAAACAGACTACCTTCCATAATGACAAGGCTACCAACCATTGGAGTAACAAAATCTCGACAACAAACTACCTTCCAAATAACAAGGCTACCATCCATTGGAGTAACAAAAATATCGACAACAAACTACCTTCCAAATGAAAATGCTACCATCCATTGGAATAACAAAAATCTCATCAACAAACTACCTTACATAATGAAAAGGCTACCATTCATTGAAGTAACAAAAATATCGACAACAGACTACGTTCCATAATGACAAGGCTACCATCCATTTGAGTAACAAAAATATCGACAATATACCACCTTTCATAATGAAAAGGATACCATCCATTGTTGTAACGAAAATATCAACAAGATACTACCTTCCATAATGACAAGGCTACCATCCATTGGAGTAACAAAAATCTCGTCAACTGACTACCTACCATAATGACAAGGCTACCATCCAATGGAGTAACAAAAATAATGACAACAGACTACCTTCCATAATGACAAGGCTACCATCCATTGGAATAACAAAAATCTCGACAACAAACTACCTTCGATAATGCCAAGGCTACCATCCATTGGAGTAACAAAAATCTCTCCAACAAACTACCTTCCATAATAATAAGGCTACCATCCATTGGAGTGACAAAAATCTCGACAACAGACTACCTTCCATAATGACAAGGCTACCATCCATTGGAGTAATGAAAATATCAACAAGAGACTACCTTCATTAATGACAAGGCTACCACCCATTGGAGTAAAACAAATATCGACAATAGATACCTTCCATAATGACAAGGCTACCATCCATTGGAGTGGCAAAAATCTCGAAAGTAGACTATCTTCCATAATGACAATGCTACCATCCATTGGAGTAACAAAAATCTCGACAATAGACTAACTTCCAAAATGACAAGGCTACCATCCATTGGAGTAACAAAAATATCTACAATAGACTATGTTCCATAGTGACAAGGCTACCATCAATTGTAGTAACGAAAATCTCAACAACAGACTACCTTCCATAATGAGAAGGCTACCATCCATTGGAGTAACAAAAATCTAGAAAACAGACTACCTTCCATAATGACAAGGCTATCATCCATTGGAGTAACAAAAATATCGACAATAGACTACCTTCCATAATGACAAGGCTACCATCCATTGGAGTAACAAAAATCTAGAAAACAGACTACCTTCCATAATGACAAGGCTATCATCCATTGGAGTAACAAAAATCTCGATAGTAGACTACCTTCCATAATGACAAGGCTACCATCCATTGGAATAACAAAAATCTCGACAACAAACTACCTTCGATAATGCCAAGGCTACCATCCATTGGAGTAACAAAAATATCAACAAGAGACTACCTTCATTAATGACAAGGCTACCACCCATTGGAGTAACAAAAATATCGACAATAGACTACCTTCCATAATGACAAGGCTACCATCCATTGGAGTGGCAAAAATCTCGACAGTAGACTATCTTCCATAATGACAATGCTACCATCCATTGGAGTAACAAAAATCTCAACAATAGACTAACTTCCAAAATGACAAGGCTACCATCCATTGGAGTAACAAAAATATCTACAATAGACTATGTTCCATAGTGACAAGGCTACCATCAATTGTAGTAACGAAAATCTCAACAACACACTACCTTCCATAATGACAAGGCTACCATCCATTGGAGTACCAAAAATCTAGAAAACAGACTACCTTCCATAATGACAAGGCTATCATCCATTGGAGTAACAAAAATATCGACAATAGACTACCTTCCATAATGACAAGGCTACCATCCATTGGAGTAATAAAAATATAGAAAACAGACTACCTTCCATAATGACAAGGCTACCAACCATTGGAGTAACAAAATCTCGACAACAAACTAACTTCCAAATAACAAGGCTACCATCCATTGGAGTAACAAAAATATCGACAACAAACAACCTTCCAAATGAAAATGCTACCATCCATTGGAATAACAAAAATCTCATCAACAAACTACCTTACATAATGAAAAGGCTACCATTCATTGGAGTAACAAAAATATCGACAACAGACTACGTTCCATAATGACAAGGCTACCATCCATTGGAGTAACAAAAATATCGACAATATACCACCTTTAATAATGAAAAGGATACCATCCATTGTTGTAACGAAAATATCAACAAGATACTACCTTCCATAATGACAAGGCTACCATCCATTGGAGTAACAAAAATCTCGTCAACTGACTATGTACCATAATGACAAGGCTACCATCCAATGGAGTAACAAAAATAATGACAACAGACTACCTTCCATAATGACAAGGCTACCATCCATTGGAATAACAAAAATCTCGACAACAAACTACCTTCTATAATGCCAAGGCTACCATCCATTGGAGTAACAAAAATCTCTCCAACAAACTACCTTCCATAATAATAAGGCTACCATCCATTGGAGTGACAAAAATCTCGACAACAGACTACCTTCCATAATGACAAGGCTACCATCCATTGGAGTAATGAAAATATCAACAAGAGACTACCTTCATTAATGACAAGGCTACCACCCATTGGAGTAAAACAAATATCGACAATAGATACCTTCCATAATGACAAGGCTACCATCCATTGGAGTGGCAAAAATCTCGACAGTAGACTATCTTCCATAATGACAATGCTACCATCCATTGGAGTAACAAAAATCTCGACAATAGACTAACTTCCAAAATGACAAGGCTACCATCCATTGGAGTAACAAAAATATCTACAATAGACTATGTTCCATAGTGACAAGGCTACCATCAATTGTAGTAACGAAAATCTCAACAACAGACTACCTTCCATAATGAGAAGGCTACCATCCATTGGAGTAACAAAAATCTAGAAAACAGACTACCTTCCATAATGACAAGGCTATCATCCATTGGAGTAACAAAAATATCGACAATAGACTACCTTCCATAATGACAAGGCTACCATCCATTGGAGTAACAAAAATCTAGAAAACAGACTACCTTCCATAATGACAAGGCTATCATCCATTGGAGTAACAAAAATCTCGATAGTAGACTACCTTCCATAATGACAAGGATACCATCCATTGGAGTGACAAAAATCTCGACAGTTGACTAGCTTCCATAATGACAAGGCTACCAACCATTGGAGTAACAAAATCTCAACAACAAACTACCTTCCAAATAACAAGGCTACCATCCATCGGAGTAACGAAAATATCGACAACAAACTACCTTCCAAATGAAAACGCTACCATCCATTGGAATAACAAAAATCTCATCAACAAACTACCTTACATAATGAAAAGGCTACCATCCATTGGAGTAACAAAAATATCGACAACAGACTACGTTCCATAATGACAAGGCTACCATCCATTGGAGTAAGAAAAATATCGACAATATACCACCTTTCATAATGAAAAGGATATCATCCATTGTTGTAACGAAAATATCAACAAGATACTACCTTCCATAATGACAAGGCTACCATCCATTGGGGTAACAAAAATCTCGTCAACTGACTACCTACCATAATGACAAGGCTACCATCCAATGGAGTAACAAAAATATTGACAACAGACTACCTTCCATAATGACAAGGCTACCATCCATTGGAATAACAAAAATCTCGACAGCAAACTACCTTCGATAATGACAAGGCTACCATCCATTAGAGTAACAAAAATATCGCCAACAGACTACGTTTCATAATGACATGACTACCTTCCATTGGAGTAACAAAAATCTCGACAATAGACTACTTTCCATAATTACAAGGCTACCATCCATTGGAGTAACAAAAATCTCGCCAACAAACTACCTTCCATAATGACAAGGCTACCATCCATTGGAGTGACAAAAATCTCGACAACAGACTACCCTCCATAATGACAAGGCTACCATCCATTGGAGTAACTAAAATATCAACAAGAGACTACCTTAATTAATGACAAGGCTACCACCCCATGGAGTAACAAAAATATCGACAATAGACTACCTTCCATAATGACAAGGCTACCATCCATTGGAGTGGCAAAAATCTCGACAGTAGACTATCTTCCATAATGACAATGCTACCATCCATTGGAGTAACAAAAATCTCGACAATAGACTAACTTCCAAAATGGCAAGGCTACAATCCATTGGAGTAACAAAAATATCTACAATAGACTATGTTCCATAATGACAAGGCTACCATCAATTGTAGTAATGAAAATCTCAACAACAGACTACCTTCCATAATGACAAGGCTACCATCCATTGGAGTAACAAAAATCTAGAAAACAAACTACCTTCCATAATGACAAGGCTATCATCCATTGGAGTAACAAAAATATCGACAACAAACTACCTTCCATAATGACAAGGCTACAATCCATTGGAGTAACAAAAATATCAACAAGAGACTACCTTCCATAATGACAAGGCTAGCATCCATTAGAGTAACAAAAATCTCGCCAACAGACTACCTTCCATAATGACAAGGCTACCATCCATTGGAGTGACAAAAATATCGACAATAGACTACCTTCCATAATGACAAGGCTACCATCCATTGGAGTAATAAAAATATAGAAAACAGACTACCTTCCATAATGACAAGGCTACCAACCATTGGAGTAACAAAATCTCGACAACAAACTACCTTCCAAATAACAAGGCTACCATCCATTGGAGTAACAAAAATATCGACAACAAACTACCTTCCAAATGAAAATGCTACCATCCATTGGAATAACAAAAATCTCATCAAAAAACTACCTTACATAATGAAAAGGCTACCATTCATTGGAGTAACAAAAATATCGACAACAGACTATGTTCCATAATGACAAGGCTACCATCCATTGGAGTAACAAAAATATCGACAATATACCACCTTTCATAATGAAAAGGATACCATCCATTGTTGTAACGAAAATATCAACAAGATACTACCTTCCATAATGACAAGGCTACCATCCATTGGAGTAACAAAAATCTCGTCAACTGACTACCTACCATAATGACAAGGCTAACATCCAATGGAGTAACAAAAATAATGACAACAGACTACCTTCCATAATGACAAGGCTACCATCCATTGGAATAACAAAAATCTCGACAACAAACTACCTTCGATAATGCCAAGGCTACCATCCATTGGAGTAACAAAAATCTCTCCAACAAACTACCTTCCATAATAATAAGGCTACCATCCATTGGAGTGACAAAAATCTCGACAACAGACTACCTTCCATAATGACAAGGCTACCATCCATTGGAGTAATGAAAATATCAACAAGAGACTACCTTCATTAATGACAAGGCTACCACCCATTGGAGTAAAACAAATATCGACAATAGATACCTTCCATAATGACAAGGCTACCATCCATTGGAGTGGCAAAAATCTCGACAGTAGACTATCTTCCATAATGACAATGCTACCATCCATTGGAGTAACAAAAATCTCGACAATAGACTAACTTCCAAAATGATAAGGCTACCATCCATTGGAGTAACAAAAATATCTACAATAGACTATGTTCCATAGTGACAAGGCTACCATCAATTGTAGTAACGAAAATCTCAACAACAGACTACCTTCCATAATGAGAAGGCTACCATCCATTGGATTAACAAAAATCTAGAAAACAGACTACCTTCCATAATGACAAGGCTATCATCCATTGGAGTAACAAAAATATCGACAATAGACTACCTTCCATAATGACAAGGCTACCATCCATTGGAGTAACAAAAATCTAGAAAACAGACTACCTTCCATAATGACAAGGCTATCATCCATTGGAGTAACAAAAATCTCGATAGTAGACTACCTTCCATAATGACAAGGATACCATCCATTGGAGTGACAAAAATCTCGACAGTTGACTAGCTTCCATAATGACAAGGCTACCAACCATTGGAGTAACAAAATCTCAACAACAAACTACCTTCCAAATAACAAGGCTACCATCCATTGGAGTAACGAAAATATCGACAACAAACTACCTTCCAAATGAAAAGGCTACCATCCATTGGAATAACAAAAATCTCATCAACAAACTACCTTACATAATGAAAAGGCTACCATCCATTGGAGTAACAAAAATATCGACAACAGACTACGTTCCATAATGACAAGGCTACCATCCATTGGAGTAACAAAAATATCGACAATATACCACCTTTCATAATGAAGAGGATATCATCCATTGTTGTAACGAAAATATCAACAAGATACTACCTTCCATAATGACAAGGCTACCATCCATTGGAGTAACAAAAATCTCGTCAACTGACTACCTACCATAATGACAAGGCTACCATCCAATGGAGTAACAAAAATATTGACAACAGACTACCTTCCATAATGACAAGGCTACCATCCATTGGAATAACAAAAATCTCGACAGCAAACTACCTTCGATAATGACAAGGCTACCATCCATTAGAGTAACAAAAATATCGCCAACAGACTACGTTTCATAATGACATGACTACCTTCCATTGGAGTAACAAAAATCTCGACAATAGACTACCTTCCATAATTACAAGGCTACCATCCATTGGAGTAACAAAAATCTCGCCAACAAACTACCTTCCATAATGACAAGGCTACCATCCATTGGAGTGACAAAAATCTCGACAACAGACTACCTTCCATAATGACAAGGCTACCATCCATTGGAGTAACTAAAATATCAACAAGAGACTACCTTAATTAATGACAAGGCTACCACCCATTGGAGTAACAAAAATATCGACAATAGAATACCTTCCATAATGACAAGGCTACCATCCATTGGAGTGGCAAAAATCTCGACAGTAGACTATCTTCCATAATGACAATGCTACCATCCATTGGAGTAACAAAAATCTCGACAATAGACTAACTTCCAAAATGGCAAGGCTACAATCCATTGGAGTAACAAAAATATCTACAATAGACTATGTTCCATAATGACAAGGCTACCATCAATTGTAGTAATGAAAATCTCAACAACAGACTACCTTCCATTATGACAAGGCTACCATCCATTGGAGTAACAAAAATCTAGAAAACAAACTACCTTCCATAATGACAAGGCTATCATCCATTGGAGTAACAAAAATATCGACAACAAACTACCTTCCATAATGACAAGGCTACAATCCATTGGAGTAACAAAAATATCAACAAGAGACTACCTTCCATAATGACAAGGCTAGCATCCATTGGAGTAACAAAAATCTCGCCAACAGACTACCTTCCATAATGACAAGGCTACCATCCATTGGAGTGACAAAAATATCGACAATAGACTACCTTCCATAATGACAAGGCTACTATCCATTGGAGTAACAAAATCTCGACAACAAACTACCTTCCATAATGACAAGGCTACCATCCATTGGAGTAACGAAATCTCGACAACAAACTACCTTCCATAATGACAAGGCTACCATCCATTGGAGTAACAAAAAAATCGACAATAGACTACCTTCCATAATGACAATGCTACCATCCATTGGAATAACAAAAATCTCGACAACAAACTACCTTCCATAATGACAGGGCTACCATCCATTGGAGTAACAAAAATATAGACAACAGACTACAATCCATAATGACAAGGCTACCATCCATTGGAGTAACAAAAATATCGAAAACAGATTTCCTTCCATAATGAAAGGACTACCATCCATTGGAGTAACGAAAATATCAACAAGAGACTACCTTCCGTAATGACAAGGCTACCATCCATTGGAGTAACAAAAATCTCGCCAATAGACTGCCTTCCATAATGACAAGGCTACCATCCATTGGAGTGACAAAAATCTCGACAATAGACTACCTTCCATAATGACAAGGCTACCATCCATTGGAGTAACAAAATCTCGACCACAAACTACCTTCCATAATGACAAGGCTACCATCCATTGGAGTAACAAAAATCTCGAAAATAGACTACCTTCCA
This sequence comes from Vicia faba, assembly GCA_948472305.1. Lineage (NCBI taxonomy): Eukaryota > Viridiplantae > Streptophyta > Magnoliopsida > Fabales > Fabaceae > Vicia > Vicia faba. The sequence goes on from OX451740.1 coordinate 657,550,234, forward strand.
TAATGACAAGGCTACCATCCATTGGAGTAACAAAAACATCGACAACAGACTATGTTCCATAATGAGAAGGCTACCATCCATTGGAGTAACAAAAATATCGACAACTGACTACCTTCCATAATGACAAGGCTACCATCCATTGGAGTAACAAAAATCTTGAAAACAAACTACCTTCCATAATGACAAGGCTATCATCCATTAGAATAACCAAAATCTCGACAACAAACAACCTTCCATAATGACAAGGCTACCATCCATTGGAGTAACAAAAATCTCGCCAAAAACCTACCTTCCATAATGATAAGGCTACCATCCATTGGAGTGACAAAAATCTCGACAACAGACTACCTTCCATAATGACAAGGAAACCATCCATTGGAGTAACGAAAATATCAACAAGAGACTACCTTCCATAATGACAAGGCTACCATCCATTGGAGTAACAAAAATCTCGCCAACAGACTACCTTCCATAATGACAAGGCTACCATCCATTGGAGTGACAAAAATCTCGACAATAGACTACCTTCCATAATGACAAGGCTACCATCCATTGGAGTGACAAAAATATCGACAATAGACTACCTTCCATAATGACTAGGCTACTATCCATTGGAGTAACAAAATCTCGACAACAAACTACCTTCCATAATGACACGGCTACCATACATTGGAGTAACGAAATCTCGACAACAAACTACCTTCCATAATGACAAGGCTACCATCCATTGGAGTAACAAAAAAATCGACAACATACTACCTTCCATAATGACAATGCTACCATCCATTGGAATAACAAAAATCTCGACAACAAACTACCTTCCATAATGACAGGGCTACCATCCATTGGAGTAACAAAAATATAGACAACAGACTACATTCCATAATGACAAGGCTACCATCCATTGGAGTAACAAAAATATCGAAAACAGACTTCCTTCCATAATGAAAGGACTACCATCCATTGGAGTAACGAAATTATCAACAAGAGACTACCTTCCGTAATGACAAGGCTACCATCCATTGGAGTAACAAAAATATCGCCAATAGACTGCCTTCCATAATGACAAGGCTACCATCCATTGGAGTGACAAAAATCTCGACAATAGACTACCTTCCATAATGACAAGGCTACAATCCATTGGAGTAACAAAATCTCGACCACAAACTACCTTCCATAATGACAAGGCTACCATCCATTGGAGTAACAAAAATCTCGAAAATAGACTACCTTCCATAATGACAAGGCTACCATCCATTGGAGTAACAATAACATCGACAACAGACTATGTTCCATAATGAGAAGGCTACCATCCATTGGAGTAACAAAAATATCGACAACTGACTACCTTCCATAATGACAAGGCTTCCATCCATTGGAGTAACAAAAATCTTGAAAACAAACTACCTTCCATAATGACAAGGCTATCATCCATTAGAGTAACCAAAATCTCGACAACAAACAACCTTCCATAATGACAAGGCTACCATCCATTCGAGTAACAAAAATCTCGCCAAAAAACTACCTTCCATAATGATAAGGCTACCATCCATTGGAGTGACAAAAATCTCGACAACAGACTACCTTCCATAATGACAAGGCTACCATCCATTGGAGTAACTAAAATATCAACAAGAGACTACCTTAATTAATGACAAGGCTACCACCCATTGGAGTAACAAAAATATCGACAATAGACTACCTTCCTTAATGACAAGGCTTTCATCCATTGGAGTGACAAAAATCTCGACAACAAACTACCTTCCATAATGACAAGGATACCATCCATTGGAGTAACAAAAATATCGATAACAGATTACCTTCCGTAATGACAAGGATACCATCCATTGGAATAACAAAAATATCAACAACAAACTACCTTCCATAATCAAAAGGCTACCATCCATTGCAGTAACAAAAATATCGACAACAGACTATGGTCCATAATGACAAGGCTGCCATCCATTTGATTAACAAAAATATCGATAACAGACTACCATCCATAATAAAAAGGCTACCATCCATTGGAGTAACAAAAATATCAATAAGAGACTACCTTCCATAATGACAAGGCTAACATCCATTGGAGTAACAAAAATATCGCCAACAGACTACCTTCCATAATGACAAGGCTACCATCCATTGGAGTGACAAAAATCTCGACAATAGACTACCTTCCATAAGGACAAGGCTACCATCCATTAGAGTAACAAAATCTTGACAACAAACTACCTTCCATAATGACAAGGCTACCATCCATTGGAGTAACAAAAATATTGACAACAGACTACCTTCCATAATGACAAGGCTACCATCCATTGGAATAACAAAAATATCAACAACATACTACGTTTCATAATGACATGACTACCATCCGTTGGAGTAACAAAAATATGGACAACAGACTACCTTCCATAATAACAAGGCTACCTTCCATTGGAGTAACGAAAATATCAACAAGAGACTACCTTCCATAATGACAAGGCTACCATCCATTGGAGTAACAAAAATATCGACAACAGACTAGGTTCCATAATGACAAGACTACCATCCATTCGAGTAACAAAAATATCGACAACATACTACCTTCCATAATGAAACGGCTACCATCCATTGGAGTAACAAAAATATCAACAAACGACTACCTTCCATAATGACAAGGCTACCATCCAATGGGGTAACAAAAATCTCGCCAACAGACTACCTTCCATAATGACAAGGCTACCATCCAATGGAGTGACAAAAATCTTGACAACAAACTACCTTCAATAATGACAAGGCTACCATCCATTAGAGTAACAAAAATATCGCCAACAGACTATGTTTCATTATGACATGACTACCATCCATTGGAGTAACAAAAATCTCGACAACAAACTACCTTCCATAATTACAAGGCTACCATCCATTGGAGTAAGAAAAATTCCTCCAACAAACTATCTTCCATAATGACAAGGCTACCATCAATTGGAGTGACAAAAATCTCGACAACAGACTTCCTTCCATAATGACAAGGGTACCATCCATTGGAGTAACAAAAACATCAACAAGAGACTACCTTAATTAATGACAAGGCTACCACCCATTGGAGTAACAAAAATGTCGACAATAGACTACCTTCCATAATGACAAGGCTACCATCCATTGGAGTGGCAAAAATCTCGACAGTAGACTACCTTCCATAATGACAATGCTACCATCCATTGGAGTAACAAAAAGCTCAATAATAGAATAACTTCCAAAATGACAAGGCTACCATCCATTGGAGTAACAAAAATATCTACAATAGACTATGTTCCATAATGACAAGGCTACCATCAATTGTAGTAACCAAAATCTCAACAAAAGACTACCTTCCATAATGACAAGGCTACCATCCATTGGAGTAACAAAAATCTAGAAAACAGACTACCTTCCATAATGACAAGGCTATCATCCATTGGAGTAACAAAAATCTCGACAACAGACTACCTTCCATAATGACAAGGCTACCATCAATTGGAATAACAAAAATCTCGAGATTAGACTACCTTCCATAATGACAAGGCTACAATCCATTGGAGTAACGAAAATATCAACAAGAGACTACCTTCCATAATGACAAGGCTAGCATCCATTAGAGGAACAAAAATCTCACCAACAGACTACGTTCCATAATGACAAGGCTACCATCCATTGGAGTAACAAAAATATCGACAACAGACTACCTTCTATAATAAAACGGCTACCATCCATTGGAGTAACAAAAATTTCAACAAGAGACTACCTTCCATAATGACAAGGCTACCATCCATTGGGGTAACAAAAATCTCGCCAACAGACTACCTTCCATAATGACAAGGCTACCATCCATTGAAGTGACAAAAATCTTGACAACAAACTACCTTCCATAATGACAAGGATACCATCCATTGGCGTAACAAAAATATCGACAACAGACTACGTTCCATAATGAAAAGGCTACCATCCATTGGAGTAACAAAAATCTCGCCAACAGACTACCTTCCATAATGACAAGGCTACCATCCATTAGAGTGACAAAAATATCGACAATAGACTACCTTCCATAATGACAAGGCTACCATCCATTGGAGTAACAAAATATCGACAAGACACTACCTTCACTAACGACAAGGCTACCATCCATTGGAGTAACAAATATATTAACAACAGACTACCTTCCATAATGACAAGGCAACCATCCATTGGAATAACAAAAATCTCAACAACAAACTACCTTCCATAATGACAAGGCTACAATCCATTGGAGTAACAAAAATATCAACAACATACTACGTTTCATAATGACATGGCTACCATCCATTGGAGTAACAAAAATCTCGACAACAGACTACCTTCCATAATGACAAGGCTACCATCCATTGGAGTAAGAAAAATATCAACAAGAGACTACCTTCCATAATGACAAGGCTACCATCCATTGGAGTAACAAAAATATCGACAACAGACTACATTCCATAATGACAAGGCTACCATCCATTGGAGTAACAAAAATATCGACAACAGACTACCTTCCATAATGAAACGGCTACCATCCATTGGATTAACAAAAATATCAACAAGAGACTACCTTCCATAATGACAAGGCTACCATCCATTGGGATAACAAAAATCTCGCAAAAAGACTACCTTCCATAATGACAAGGCTACCATCCATTGGAGTGACAAAAATCTTGACAACAAACTACCTTCCATAATGACAAGGCTACCATCCATTGGCGTAACAAAAATATCGCCAACACACTACCTTCCATAATGACAAGGCTACCATCCATTGGAGTGACAAAAATCTCGACAATAGACTACCTTCCATAATGACAAGGCTACAATCCATTGGAGTAACAAAAATATCAACAAGAGACTACCTTCCATAATGACAAGGCTACCATCCATTGGAGTAACAAAAATCTCGCCAACAGACTACCTTTCGTAATGACAAGGCTACCATCCATTGGAGTGACAAAAATCTTGACAACAAACTACCTTCCATAATGACAAGGATACCATCCATTGGAGTAACAAAATCTCGACAACAAACTACCTTCCATAATCACCAGGCTACCATCCATTGGAGTAACAAAACTATTGACAACAGTCTACCTTCCATAATGACAAGCTACCATCAATTGGAATAACAAAAATCTCGACAACAAACTACCTTCCATAATGACAAGGCTACCATCCATTGGAGTAACAAAAATATCAACAACATACTACGTTTCATAATGACATGACTACCATCCATTGGAGTAACAAAAATCTCGACAACAGACTACCTTCCATAATAACAAGGCTACCATCCATTGGAGTAACGAAAATATCAACAAGAGACTACCTTCCATAATGACAAGACTACCATCCGTTGGTGTAACAAAAATATCGACAACAGACTAGGTTCCATAATGACAAGACTACCATCCATTGGAGTAACAAAAATATCGACAACAGACTACCTTCCATAATGAAACGGCTACCATCCATTGGAGTAACAAAAATATCAACAAAAGACTACCTTCCATAATGACAAGGCTACCATCCATTGGGGTAATAAAAATCTCGCCAACAGACTACCTTCCATAATGACAAGGCTACCATCCATTGGAGTGACAAAAATCTTGACAACAAACTACCTTCCATAATGACAAGGCTACCATCCATTGGCGTAACAAAAATATCGACAACGGACTACGTTCCATAATGACAAGGCTACCATCCATTGGAGTAACAAAAATCTCGCCAACAGACTACCTTCCATAATGACAAGGCTACCATCCATTGGAGTGACAAAAATCTCGACAATAGACTACGTTCCATAATGACAAGGCTACCATCCATTGGAGTAACAAAATATCGACAACAAACTTTGTTCCATAATGACAAGGCTACCATCCATTGGAGTAACAAAAAATCGACAACATACTACCATCCATAATGAAAAGGCTCCATCCATTGGAGTAACAAAAATCTCGCCAACAGACTACCTTCCATAATGACAAGGCTACCATCCATTGGAGTGTCAAAAATCTCGACAATAGACTACTTTTCATAATGACAAGGCTACCATCCGTTGGAGTAACAAAATCTCGACAACAAACTACCTTCCATAATGACCAGACTACCATCCATTGGAGTAACAAAACTATCGACAACAGACTACCTTCCATAATGACAAGCTACCATCAATTGGAATAACAAAAATCTCGACAACAAACTACCTTCCATAATGACAAGGCTACCATCCATTGGAGTAACAAAAATATCAACAACATACTACGTTTCATAATGACATGACTACCATCCATTGGAGTAACAAAAATCTCGACAACAGACTACCTTCCATAATAAAAAGGCTACCATCCATTGGAGTAACGAAAATATCAACAAGAGACTACCTTCCATAATGACAAGGCTACCATCCATTGGAGTAACAAAAATATCGACAACAGACTAGGTTCCATAATGACAAGACTACCATCCATTGGAGTAACAAAAATATCGACAACAGACTACCTTCCATAATGAAACGGCTACCATCCATTGGAGTAACAAAAATATCAACAAAAGACTACCTTCCATAATGACAAGGCTACCATCCATTGGGGTAATAAAAATCTCGCCAACAGACTACCTTCCATAATGAGAAGGCTACCATCCATTGGAGTGACAAAAATCTTGACAACAAACTACCTTCCATAATGACAAGGCTACCATCCATTGGCGTAACAAAAATATCGACAACGGACTACGTTCCATAATGACAAGGCTACCATCCATTGGAGTAACAAAAATCTCGCCAACAGACTACCTTCCATAATGACAAGGCTACCATCCATTGGAGTGACAAAAATCTCGACAATAGACTACCTTCCATAATGACAAGGCTACCATCCATTGGAGTAACAAAATATCGACAACAAACTTTGTTCCATAATGACAAGGCTACCATCCATTGGAGTAACAAAAAATCGACAACATACTACCATCCATAATGAAAAGGCTCCATCCATTGGAGTAACAAAAATCTCGCCAACAGACTACCTTCCGTAATGACAAGGCTACCATGCATTGGAGTGTCAAAAATCTCGACAATAGACTACTTTTCATAATGACAAGGCTACCATCCATTGGAGTAACAAAATCTCGACAACAAACTACCTTCCATAATGACCAGGCTACCATCCATTGGAGTAACAAAAATCTCGACAACAAACTACCTTCCATAATGACAAGGCTACCATCCATTGGAGAAACAAAAATATCGACAACTGACTACCTTCCATAATGAAAAGGATACCATCCACTGGAGTGACAAAAATCTCCACAATAGACTACCTTCCTTAATGACAAGGTTTCCATCCATTGGAGTAACAAAATCACGACAACAAACTACCTTCCATAATGACAAGGATACCATCCATTAGAGTAACAAAAATTTCGATAACAGATTACCTTCCGTAATGACAAGGATACCATCCATTGGAATAACAAAATTATCAACAACAAACTACCTTCCATAATGAAAAGGCTACCATCCATTGCAGTAACAAAAATATCGACAACAGACTACATTCCATAATGACAAGGCTGCCATCCATTTGATTAACAAAAATATCGATAACAGACTACCATCCATAATAAAAAGGCTACCATCCATTGGAGTAACAAAAATATCAATAAGAGACTACCTTCCATAATGACAAGGCTAACATCCATTGGAGTAACAAAAATATCGCCAACAGACTACCTTCAATAATGACAAGGCGACCATCCATTGGAGTGACAAAAATCTCGACAATAGACTACCTTCCATAAGGACAAGGCTACCATCCATTAGAGTAACAAAATCTTGACAACAAACTACCTTCCATAATGACAAGGCTACCATCCATTGGAGTAACAAAAATATTGACAACAGACTACCTTCCATAATGACAAGGCTACCATCCATTGGAATAACAAAAATATCAACAACATACTACGTTTCATAATGACATGACTACCATCCGTTGGAGTAACAAAAATATGGACAACAGACTACCTTCCATAATAACAAGGCTACCATCCATTGGAGTAACGAAAATATCAACAAGAGACTACCTTCCATAATGACAAGGCTACCATCCATTGGAGTAACAAAAATATCGACAACAGACTAGGTTCCATAATGACAAGACTACCATCCATTCGAGTAACAAAAATATCGACAACATACTACCTTCCATAATGAAACGGCTACCATCCATTGGAGTAACAAAAATATCAACAAACGACTACCTTCCATAATGACAAGGCTACCATCCAATGGGGTAACAAAAATCTCGCCAACAGACTACCTTCCATAATGACAAGGCTACCATCCAATGGAGTGACAAAAATCTTGACAACCAACTACCTTCAATAATGACAAGGCTACCATCCATTAGAGTAACAAAAATATCGCCAACAGACTATGTTTCATTATGACATGACTACCATCCATTGGAGTAACAAAAATCTCGACAACAAACTACCTTCCATAATTACAAGGCTACCATCCATTGGAGTAAGAAAAATTCCTCCAACAAACTATCTTCCATAATGACAAGGCTACCATCAATTAGAGTGACAAAAATCTCGACAACAGACTTCCTTCCATAATGACAAGGGTACCATCCATTGGAGTAACAAAAATATCAACAAGAGACTACCTTCATTAATGACAAGGCTACCACCCATTGGAGTAACAAAAATGTCGACAATAGACTACCTTCCATAATGACAAGGCTACCATCCGTTGGAGTGGCAAAAATCTCGACAGTAGACTACCTTCCATAATGACAATGCTACCATCCATTGGAGTAACAAAAATCTCAACAATAGAATAACTTCCAAAATGACAAGGCTACCATCCATTGGAGTAACAAAAATATCTACAATAGACTATGTTCCATAATGACAAGGCTACCATCAATTGTAGTAACCAAAATCTCAACAAAAGACTACCTTCCATAATGACAAGGCTACCATCCATTGGAGTAACAAAAATCTAGAAAACAGACTACCTTCCATAATGACAAGGCTATCATCCATTGGAGTAACAAAAATCTCGACAACAGACTACCTTCCATAATGACAAGGCTACCATCAATTGGAATAACAAAAATCTCGAGATTAGACTACCTTCCATAATGACAAGGCTACAATCCATTGGAGTAACGAAAATATCAACAAGAGACTACCTTCCATAATGACAAGGCTACCATCCATTGGAGTAACAAATATATTAACAACAGACTACCTTCCATAATGACAAGGCAACCATCCATTGGAATAACAAAAATCTCAACAACAAACTACCTTCCATAATGACAAGGCTACCATCCATTGGAGTAACAAAAATATCAACAACATACTACGTTTCATAATGACATTGCTACCATCCATTGGAGTAAAAAAAATCTCGACAACAGACTACCTTCCATAATGACAAGGCTACCATCCATTGGAGTAACAAAAATATCAACAAGAGACTACCTTCCATAATGACAAGGCTACCATCCATTGGAGTAACAAAAATATCGACAACAGACTACATTCCATAATGACAAGGCTACCATCCATTGGAGTAACAAAAATATCGACAACAGACTACCTTCCATAATGAAATGGCTACCATCCATTGGAGTAACAAAAATATCAACAAGAGACTACCTTCCATAATGACAAGGCTACCATCCATTGGGATAAGAAAAATCTCGCAAAAAGACTACCTTCCATAATGACAAGGCTACCATCCATTGGAGTGACAAAAATCTTGACAACAAACTACCTTCCATAATGACAAGGATACCATCCATTGGCGTAACAAAAATATCGACAAAAGACTACGTTCCATAATGAAAAGGCTACCATCCATTGGAGTAACAAAAATCTCGCCAACAGACTACCTTCCATAATGACAAGGCTACCATCCATTAGAGTGACAAAAATATCGACAATAGACTACCTTCCATAATGACAAGGCTACCATCCATTGGAGTAACAAAATATCGACAAGAAACTACCTTCCATAACGACAAGGCTACCATCCATTGGAGTAACAAATATATTAACAACAGACTACCTTCCATAATGACAAGGCAACCATCCATTGGAATAACAAAAATCTCAACAACAAACTACCTTCCATAATGACAAGGCTACCATCCATTGGAGTAACAAAAATATCAACAGCATACTATGTTTCATAATGACATGGCTACCATCCATTGGAGTAACAAAAATCTCGACAACAGACTACCTTCCATAATAACAAGGCTACCATCCATTGGAGTAACAAAAATATCAAAAAGAGACTACCTTCCATAATGACAAGGCTACCATCCATTGGAGTAACAAAAATATCGACAACAGACTAGGTTCCATAATGACAAGACTACCATCCATTCGAGTAACAAAAATATCGACAACATACTACCTTCCATAATGAAACGGCTACCATCCATTGGAGTAACAAAAATATCAACAAACGACTACCTTCCATAATGACAAGGCTACCATCCAATGGGGTAACAAAAATCTCGCCAACAGACTACCTTCCATAATGACAAGGCTACCATCCAATGGAGTGACAAAAATCTTGACAACAAACTACCTTCAATAATGACAAGGCTACCATCCATTAGAGTAACAAAAATATCGCCAACAGACTATGTTTCATTATGACATGACTACCATCCATTGGAGTAACAAAAATCTCGACAACAAACTACCTTCCATAATTACAAGGCTACCATCCAATGGAGTAAGAAAAATTCCTCCAACAAACTATCTTCCATAATGACAAGGCTACCATCAATTGGAGTGACAAAAATCTCGACAACAGACTTCCTTCCATAATGACAAGGGTACCATCCATTGGAGTAACAAAAATATCAACAAGAGACTACCTTCATTAATGACAAGGCTACCACCCATTGGAGTAACAAAAATGTCGACAATAGACTACCTTCCATAATGACAAGGCTACCATCCGTTGGAGTGGCAAAAATCTCGACAGTAGACTACCTTCCATAATGACAATGCTACCATCCATTGGAGTAACAAAAATCTCAACAATAGAATAACTTCCAAAATGACAAGGCTACCATCCATTGGAGTAACAAAAATATCTACAATAGACTATGTTCCATAATGACAAGGCTACCATCAATTGTAGTAACCAAAATCTCAACAAAAGACTACCTTCCATAATGACAAGGCTACCATCCATTGGAGTAACAAAAATCTAGAAAACAGACTACCTTCCATAATGACAAGGCTATCATCCATTGGAGTAACAAAAATCTCGACAACAGACTACCTTCCATAATGACAAGGCTACCATCAATTGGAATAACAAAAATCTCGAGATTAGACTACCTTCCATAATGACAAGGCTACAATCCATTGGAGTAACGAAAATATCAACAAGAGACTACCTTCCATAATGACAAGGCTACCATCCATTGGAGTAACAAATATATTAACAACAGACTACCTTCCATAATGACAAGGCAACCATCCATTGGAATAACAAAAATCTCAACAACAAACTACCTTCCATAATGACAAGGCTACCATCCATTGGAGTAACAAAAATATCAACAACATACTACGTTTCATAATGACATGGCTACCATCCATTAGAGTAACAAAAATCTCGACAACAGACTACCTTCCATAATGACAAGGCTACCATCCATTGGAGTAACAAAAATATCAACAAGAGACTACCTTCCATAATGACAAGGCTACCATCCATTGGAGTAACAAAAATATCGACAACAGACTACATTCCATAATGACAAGGCTACCATCCATTGGAGTAACAAAAATATCGACAACAGACTACCTTCCATAATGAAATGGCTACCATCCATTGGAGTAACAAAAATATCAACAAGAGACTACCTTCCATAATGACAAGGCTACCATCCATTGGGATAAGAAAAATCTCGCAAAAAGACTACCTTCCATAATGACAAGGCTACCATCCATTGGAGTGACAAAAATCTTGACAACAAACTGCCTTCCATAATGACAAGGATACCATCCATTGGCGTAACAAAAATATCGACAACAGACTACGTTCCATAATGAAAAGGCTACCATCCATTGGAGTAACAAAAATCTCGCCAACAGACTACCTTCCATAATGACAAGGCTACCATCCATTAGAGTGACAAAAATATCGACAATAGACTACCTTCCATAATGACAAGGCTACCATCCATTGGAGTAACAAAATATCGACAAGAAACTACCTTCCATAACGACAAGGCTACCATCCATTGGAGTAACAAATATATTAACAACAGACTACCTTCCATAATGACAAGGCAACCATCCATTGGAATAACAAAAATCTCAACAACAAACTACCTTCCATAATGACAAGGCTACCATCCATTGGAGTAACAAAAATATCAACAGCATACTATGTTTCATAATGACATGGCTACCATCCATTGGAGTAACAAAAATCTCGACAACAGACTACCTTCCATAATAACAAGGCTACCATCCATTGGAGTAACAAAAATATCAAAAAGAGACTACCTTCCATAATGACAAGGCTACCATCCATTGGAGTAACAAAAGTATCGACAACAGACTAGGTTCCATAATGACAAGACTACCATCCATTCGAGTAACAAAAATATCGACAACATACTACCTTCCATAATGAAACGGCTACCATCCATTGGAGTAACAAAAATATCAACAAACGACTACCTTCCATAATGACAAGGCTACCATCCAATGGGGTAACAAAAATCTCGCCAACAGACTACCTTCCATAATGACAAGGCTACCATCCAATGGAGTGACAAAAATCTTGACAACAAACTACCTTCAATAATGACAAGGCTACCATCCATTAGAGTAACAAAAATATCGCCAACAGACTATGTTTCATTATGACATGACTACCATCCATTGGAGTAACAAAAATCTCGACAACAAACTACCTTCCATAATTACAAGGCTACCATCCATTGGAATAAGAAAAATTCCTCCAACAAACTATCTTCCATAATGACAAGGCTACCATCAATTGGAGTGACAAAAATCTCGACAACAGACTTCCTTCCATAATGACAAGGGTACCATCCATTGGAGTAACAAAAATATCAACAAGAGACTACCTTCATTAATGACAAGGCTACCACCCATTGGAGTAACAAAAATGTCGACAATAGACTACCTTCCATAATGACAAGGCTACCATCCGTTGGAGTGGCAAAAATCTCGACAGTAGACTACCTTCCATAATGACAATGCTACCATCCATTAGAGTAACAAAAATCTCAACAATAGAATAACTTCCAAAATGACAAGGCTACCATCCATTGGAGTAACAAAAATATCTACAATAGACTATGTTCCATAATGACAAGGCTACCATCAATTGTAGTAACCAAAATCTCAACAAAAGACTACCTTCCATAATGACAAGGCTACCATCCATTGGAGTAACAAAAATCTAGAAAACAAACTACCTTCCATAATGACAAGGCTATCATCCATTGGAGTAACAAAAATCTCGACAACAGACTACCTTCCATAATGACAAGGCTACCATCAATTGGAATAACAAAAATCTCGAGATTAGACTACCTTCCATAATGACAAGGCTACAATCCATTGGAGTAACGAAAATATCAACAAGAGACTACCTTCCATAATGACAAGGCTACCATCCATTGGAGTAACAAATATATTAACAACAGACTACCTTCCATAATGACAAGGCAACCATCCATTGGAATAACAAAAATCTCAACAACAAACTACCTTCCATAATGACAAGGCTACCATCCATTGGAGTAACAAAAATATCAACAACATACTACGTTTCATAATGACATGGCTACCATCCATTGGAGTAACAAAAATCTCGACAACAGACTACCTTCCATAATGACAAGGCTACCATCCATTGGAGTAACAAAAATATCAACAAGAGACTACCTTCCATAATGACAAGGCTACCATCCATTGGAGTAACAAAAATATCGACAACAGACTACATTCCATAATGACAAAGCTACCATCCATTGGAGTAACAAAAATATCGACAACAGACTACCTTCCATAATGAAATGGCTACCATCCATTGGAGTAACAAAAATATCAACAAGAGACTACCTTCCATAATGACAAGGCTACCATCCATTGGGATAAGAAAAATCTCGCAAAAAGACTACCTTCCATAATGACAAGGCTACCATCCATTGGAGTGACAAAAATCTTGACAACAAACTACCTTCCATAATGACAAGGCTACCATCCATTGGCGTAACAAAAATATCGACAACAGACAACGTTCCATAATAACAAGGCTACCATCCATTGTAGTAACAAAAATATCGCCAACACACTACCTTCCATAATGACAAGGCTACCATCCATTGGAGTGACAAAAATCTCGACAATAGACTACCTTACATAATAACAAGGCTACCATCCATTGGAGTAACAAAATATCGACAACAAACTACCTTCCATAATGACAAGGCTACCATCAATTCGAGTAACAAAAATATTGACAACAGACTACCTTCCATAATGACAAGGCTACCATCCATTGGAGTAACAAAAATATCGACAACAGACTACATTCCATAATGACAAGGCTACCATCCATTGGAGTAACAAAAATATCGACAACAGACTACCTTTCATAATGAGACGGCTAACATCCATTGGAGTAACAAAAATATCATCAACATACTACGTTTCATAATGACATGGCTACCATCTATAGGAGTAACAAAAATCTCGACAACAGACTACCTTCCATAATAACAAGGCTACCATCCATTGGAGTAACAAAAATATCAACAAGAGACTACCTTCCATAATGACAAGGCTACCATCCATTGGAGTAACAAAAATATCGACAACAGACTACCTTCCATAATGAAACGGCTACCATCCACTGGAGTAACAAAAATATCAACAAAAAACTACCTTCCATAATGACAAGGCTACCATCCATTGGGGTAATAAAAATCTCGCCAACAGACTACCTTCCATAATGACAAGGCTACCATCCATTGGAGTGACAAAAATCTTGACAACAAACTACCTTCCATAATGACAAAGCTACCATCCATTGGCGTAACAAAAATATCGACAACGGACTACGTTCCATAATGACAAGGCTACCATCCATTGGAGTAACAAAAATCTCGCCAACAGACTACCTTCCATAATGACAAGGCTACCATCCATTGGAGTGACAAAAATCTCGATAATAGACTACCTTCCATAATGACAAGGCTACCATCCATTGGAGTAACAAAATATCGACAACAAACTACGTTCCATAATGACAAGGCTACCATCCATTGGAGTAACAAAAAATCGACAACATACAACCTTCCATAATGAAAAGGCTCCATCCATTGGAGTAACAAAAATCTCGCCAACAGACTACCTTCTATAATGACAAGGCTACCATCCATTGGAGTGTCAAAAATCTCGACAATAGACTACTTTCCATAATGACAAGGCTACCATCCATTGGAGTAACAAAATCTCGACAACAAACTACCTTCCATAATGACCAGGCTACCATCCATTGGAGTAACAAAACTATTGACAACAGACTACCTTCCATAATGACAAGGCTACCATCCATTGGAATAACGAAAATCTCGACAACAAACTACCTTCCATAATGACAAGGCTACCATCCATTGGAGAAACAAAAATATCGATAACTGACTACCTTCCATAATGACAAGGCTACCATCCATTGGAGTGACAAAAATCTCCACAATTGACTACCTTCCTTAATGACAAGGCTTCAATCCATTGGCGTAACAAAATCACGACAACAAACTACCTTCCATAATGACAAGGATACCATCCATTGTAGTAACAAAAATATCGATAACAGATTACCTTCCGTAATGACAAGGATACCATCCATTGGAATAACAAAAATATCAACAACAAACTACCTTGCATAATGAAAAGGCTACCATCCATTGCAGTAACAAAAATATCAACAACAGACTACGTTCCATAATGACAAGGCTGCCATCCATTTGATTAACAAAAATATCGACAACAGACTACAATCCATAATAAAAAGGCTACCATCCATTGGAGTAACAAAAATATCAATAAGAGACTACCTTCCATAATGACAAGGCTAACATCCATTGGAGTAACAGAAATATCGCCAACAGACTACCTTCCATAATGACAAGGCTACCATCCATTGGAGTGACAAAAATCTCGACAATAGACTACCTTCCATAAGGACAAGGCTACCATCCATTAGAGTAACAAAATCTCGACAACAAACTACCTTCAATAATGACAAGGCTACCATCCATTGGAGTAACAAAAATATTGACAACAGACTACCTTCCATAATGACAAGGCTACCATCCATTGGAATAACAAAAATATCAACAACATACTACGTTTCATAATGACATGACTACCATCCGTTGGAGTAACAAAAATATGGACAACAGACTACCTTCCATAATAACAAGGCTACCATCCATTGGAGTAACGAAAATATCAACAAGAGACTACCTTCCATAATGACAAGGCTACCATCCATTGGAGTAACAAAAATATCGACAACAGACTAGGTTCCATAATGACAAGTCTACCATCCATTCGAGTAACAAAAATATCGACAACATACTACCTTCCATAATGAAACGGCTACCATCCATTGGAGTAACAAAAATATCAACAAAAGACTACCTTCCATAATGACAAGGCTACCATCCATTGGGGTAACAAAAATCTCGCCAACAGACTACCTTCCATAATGACAAGGCTACCATCCAATGGAGTGACAAAAATCTTGACAACAAACTACCTTCCATAATGACAAGGCTACCATCCATTGGAGTAATAAAAAATCGACAACATACTACCTTCCATAATGAAAAGGCTCCATCCATTGGAGTAACAAAAATCTCGCCAACAGACTACCATCCATAATGACAAGGCTACCATCCATTGGAGTGTCAAAAATCTCGACAATAGACTACTTTCCATAATGACAAGGCTACCATCCATTGGAGTAACAAAATCTCGACAACAAACTACCTTCCATAATGACCAGGCTACCATCCATTGGAGTAACAAAACTATTGACAACAGACTACCTTCCATAATGACAAGGCTACCATCCATTGGAATAACAAAAATCTCGACAACAAACTACCTTCCATAATGACAAGGCTACCATCCATTGGAGTGACAAAAATCTCCACAATAGACTACCTTCCTTAATGACAAGGCTTCCATCCATTGGAGTAACAAAATCACGACAACAAACTACCTTCCATAATGACAAGGATACCATCCATTGGAGTAACAAAAATATCGATAACAGATTACCTTCCGTAATGACAAGGATACCATCGATTGGAATAACAAAAATATCAACAACAAACTACCTTCCATAATGAAAAGGCTACCATCCATTGCAGTAACAAAAATATCGACAACAGACTACGTTCCATAATGACAAGGCTGCCATCCATTTGATTAACAAAAATATCGACAAGAGACTACCATCCATAATAAAAAGGCTACCATCCATTGGAGTAACAAAAATATCAATAAGAGACTACCTTCCATAATGACAACGCTAACATCCATTGGAGTAACAAAAATATCGCCAACAGACTACCTTCCATAATGACAAGGCTACCATCCATTGGAGTGACAAAAATCTCGACAATAGACTACCTTCCATAAGGACAAGGCTACCATCCATTAGAGAAACAAAATCTCGACAACAAACTACCTTCCATAATGACAAGGCTACCATCCATTGGAGTAACAAAAATATTGACAACAGACTACCTTCCATAATGACAAGGCTACCATCCATTGGAATAACAAAAATCTCGACAACAAACTACCTTCCATAATGACAAGGCTACCATCCATTGGAGTAACAAAAATAACAACAACATACTACGTTTCATAATGACATGACTACCATCCGTTGGAGTAACAAAAATATGGACAACAGACTACCTTCCATAATAACAAGGCTACCATCCATTGGAGTAACGAAAATATCAACAAGAGACTACCTTCCATAATGACAAGGCTACCATCCATTGGAGTAACAAAAATATCGACAACAGACTAGGTTCCATAATGACAAGACTACCATCCATTCGAGTAACAAAAATATCGACAACATACTACCTTCCATAATGAAACGGCTACCATCCATTGGAGTAACAAAAATATCAACAGAAGACTACCTTCCATAATGACAAGGCTACCATCCATTGGGGTAACAAAAATCTCGCCAACAGACTACCTTCCATAATGACAAGGCTACAATCCAATGGGGTGACAAAAATCTTGATAACAAACTACCTTCCATAATGACAAGGCTACCATCCATTGGCGTAACAAAAATATCGACAACAGACTACGTTCCTTAATGACAAGGCTACCATCCATTGGAGTGACAAAAATCTCCACAATAGACTACCTTCCTTAATGACAAGGCTTCCATCCATTGGAGTAACAAAATCACGACAACAAACTACCTTCCATAATGACAAGGATACCATCCATTGGAGTAACAAAAATATCGATAACAGATTACCTTCCGTAATGACAAGGATACCATCGATTGGAATAACAAAAATATCAACAACAAACTACCTTCCATAATGAAAAGGCTACCATCCATTGCAGTAACAAAAATATCGACAACAGACTACGTTCCATAATGACAAGGCTGCCATCCATTTGATTAACAAAAATATCGACAAGAGACTACCATCCATAATAAAAAGGCTACCATCCATTGGAGTAACAAAAATATCAATAAGAGACTACCTTCCATAATGACAACGCTAACATCCATTGGAGTAACAAAAATATCGCCAACAGACTACCTTCCATAATGACAAGGCTACCATCCATTGGAGTGACAAAAATCTCGACAATAGACTACCTTCCATAAGGACAAGGCTACCATCCATTAGAGAAACAAAATATCGACAACAAACTACCTTCCATAATGAGAAGGCTACCATCCATTGGAGTAACAAAAATATTTACAACAGACTACCTTCCATAATGAGAAGGCTACCATCCATTGGAATAACAAAAATCTCGACAACAAACTACCTTCCATAATGACAAGGCTACCATCCATTGGAGTAAAAAAAATATCAACAACATATTACGTTTCATAATGACATGACTACCATCCATTGGAGTAACAAAAAAATCTCAACAACAGACTACCTTCCATAATAACAACGCTACCATCCATTGGAGTATCGAAAATATCAACAAGAGACTACCTTCCATAATGACAAGGCTACCATCCATTGGAGTAACAAAAATATCGACAACAAACTAGGTTCCATAATGAAAACACTACCATCCATTGGAGTAACAAAAATATCGACAACAGACTACCTTCCATAATGAAACGACTACAATCCATTGGAGTAACAAAAATATCAACAAAAGACTACCTTCCATAATGACAAGGCTACCATCCATTGGGGTAACAAAAATCTCACCAACAGACTACCTTCCATAATGACAAGGCTACCATCCATTGGAGTGACAAAAAATTTTACAACAAACTACCTTCCATAATGACAAGGCTACCATCCATTGGCGTAACAAAAATATCGACAACAGACTACGTTCCATAATGACAAGGCTACCATCCATTAAAGTAACAAAAATCTCGCCAATAGACTACCTTACATAATTACAAGGCTACCATCCATTGGAGTGACAAAAATCTCGACAACAGACTACCTTCCATAATGACAAGGCTACCATCCATTGGAGTAACAAAATATCGACAATAAACTACGTTCTATAATGACAAGGCTACCATCCATTGGAGTAACAAAAAATCGACAACAGACTACCTTCCATAATGAAAAGGCTCCATCCATTGGAGTAACAAAATCTCGCCAACAGACTACCTTCCATAATGACAAGGCTACCATCCATTGGAGTGTCAAAAATCTCGACAATGGACTACCTTCCATAATGACAAGGCTACCATCCATTGGAGTAACAAAACTATTGACAACAGACTACCTTCCATAATGACAAGGCTACCATCCATTGGAATAACAAAAATCTCGACAACAAACTAATTTCCATAATGACAAGGCTACCATCCATTAGAGAAACAAAAATATTGACAACATACTACGTTTCATAATGACATTGCTACCATCCATTGGAGTAACAAAAATATCGACAACTGACTACCTTCCATAATGAAAAGGATACCATCCATTGGAATGACAAAAATATCACCAACAGACTACCTTCCATAATGACAAGGCTACCATCCATTGAAGTAACAAAAATATCAATAACAGATTACCTTCCGTAATGACAAGGATACCATCCATTGGAATAACAAAAATATCAACAACAAGCTACTTTCCATAATGAAAAGGCTACCATCCATTGGAGTAACAAAAATATCGACAACAGACTACGTTCCATAATGACAAGGCTACCATCCATTTGAGTAACAAAAATATCGACAACAGACTACCATCCATAATGAAAAGGCTACCATCCATTGGAGTAACAAAAATATCAATAAGAGACTACCTTCCATAATGACAAGGCTAACATCCATTGGAGTGACAAAAATCTCGACAATAGACTACCTTCCATAATGACAAGGCTACCATCCATTAGAGTAACAAAATCTCGACAACAAACTACCTTCCATAATGACAAGGCTACCATCCATTGGAGTAACAAAAATATTGACAACAGACTACCTTCCATAATGACAAGGCTACCATCCATTGGAATAACAAAAATCTCGACAACAAACTACCTTCCATAATGACAAGGCTACCAACCATTGGTGAAACAAAAATATCAACAACATACTACGTTTCATAATGACATGACTACCATCCATTGGAGTAACAAAAATCTCGACAACAGACTACCTTCCATAATAACAAGGCTACCATCCATTGGAGTAACAAAAATATCAAAAAGAGACTACCTTCCATAATGACAAGGCTACCATCCATTGGAGTAACAAAAATATCGACAACAGACTAGGTTCCATAATGACAAGACTACCATCCATTGGAGTAACAAAAATATCGACAACAGACTACCTTCACTAATGAAACGGCTACCATCCATTGGAGTAATAAAAATATCAACAAAAGACTACCTTCCATAATGACAAGGCTACCATCCATTGGGGAAAAAAAAATCTCGCCAACAGAGTACCTTCCATAATGACAAGGCTATCATCCAATGGAGTGACAAAAATCTTGACAACAAACTACCTTCCATAATGTCAAGGCTACCATCCATTGGCGTAACAAAAATATCGACAACAGACTACGTTCCATAATGACAAGGCTACCATGCATTGGAGTAACAAAAATATCGCCAACAGACTACCTTCCATAATGACAAGGCTACCATCCATTGGAATGACAAAAATCTCGACAATAGACTACCTTCCATAATGAAAAGGCTACCATCCATTGGAGTAACAAAATATCGACAACAAACTACCTTCCATAATGAGAAGGCTACCATCCATTGGAGTAATAAAAATATTGACAACAGACTACCTTCCATAATGACAAGGCTACCATCCATTGGAATAACAAAAATCTCGACAACAAACTACCTTCCATAATGACAAGGCTACCATCCATTGGAGTAACAAAAATATCAACAACATACTACGTTTCATAATGACATGACTACCATCCATTGGAGTAACAAAAATCTCGACAACAGACTACCTTCCATAATAACAAGGCTACCATCCATTGGAGTAACGAAAATATCAACAAGAGACTACCTTCCATAATGACAAGGCTACCATCCATTGGAGTAACAAAAATATCGACAACAGACTAGGTTCCATAATGACAAGACTACCATCCATTGGAGTAACAAAAATATCGACAACAGACTACCTTCCATAATGAAACGGCTACAATCCATTGGAGTAACAAAAATATCAACAAAAGACTACCTTCCATAATGACAAGGCTACCATCCATTGGGGTAACAAAAATCTCCCCAACAGACTACCTTCCATAATGACAAGGCTACCATCCATTCGAGTGACAAATCTTTTTACAACAATTTACCTTCCATAATCACAAGGCTACCATACATTGGAGTAACAAAAATCTCGCCAACAGACTACCTTCCATAATGACAAGGCTACCATCCATTGGAGTAACGAAAATATCAACAAGAGACTACCTTCCATAATAAAAAGGCTACCATCCATTGCAGTGACAAAAATCTCGACAATAGACTACCTTCCATAATGACAAGGCTACCATCCATTGGAGTAACAAAATATCGACAATAAACTACGTTCTATAATGACAAGGCTACCATCCATTGGAGTAACAAAAAATCGACAACAGACTACCTTCCATAATGAAAAGGCTCCATCCAATGGAGTAACAAAATCTCGCCAACAGACTACCTTCCATAATGACAAGGCTACCATCCATTGGAGTGTCAAAAATCTCGACAATAGACTACCTTCCATAATGACAAGGCTACCATCCATTGGAGTAACAAAATCTCGACAACAAACTAGCTTCCATAATGACCAGGCTACCATCCATTGGAGTAACAAAATCACGACAACAAACTACCTTCCATATTGACAAGGATACCATCCATTGGAGTAAAAAAAATATCGATAACAGATTACCTTCCGTAATGACAAGGATACCATCCATTAGAGTAACAAAAATATCGACAACAGACTTCGTTCCATAATGACAAGGCTACCATCCATTTGATTAACAAAAATATCGACAACAGACTACCATCCATAATCAAAAGGCTACCATCCATTAGAGTAACAAAAATATCAATAAGAGACTACCTTCCATAATGACAAGGCTAACATCCATTGGAGTAACAAAAATATCGCAAACATACTACCTTCCATAATGACAAGGCTACCATCCATTGGAGTGACAAAAATCTCGACAATAGACTACCTTCCATAAGGACAAGGCTACCATCCATTAGAGTA
Organism: Vicia faba; assembly: GCA_948472305.1. NCBI lineage: Eukaryota > Viridiplantae > Streptophyta > Magnoliopsida > Fabales > Fabaceae > Vicia > Vicia faba. The sequence goes on from OX451740.1 coordinate 657,573,347, forward strand.
ACAAAATCTCGACAACAAACTACCTTCCATAATGACAAGGCTACCATCCATTGGAGTAACAAAAATATTGACAACAGACTACCTTCCATAATAACAAGGCTACCATCCATTGGAATAACAAAAATATCAACAACATACTACGTTTCATAATGACATGACTACCATCCATTGGAGTAACAAAAATATGGACAACAGACTACCTTCCATAATAACAAGGCTACCATGCATTGGAGTAACGAAAATATCAACAAGAGACTACCTTTCATAATGACAAGGCTACCATCCATTGGAGTAACAAAAATATCGATAACAAACTACCTTCCATAATGAGAAGGCTACCATCCATTGGAGTAATAAAAATATTGACAACAAACTACCTTCCATAATGGCAAGGCTACCATCCATTGGAATAACAAAAATCTCGACAACAAACTACCTTCCATAATGACAAGGCTACCATCCATTGGAGTAACAAAAATATCAACAACATACTACGTTTCATAATGACATGACTACCATCCATTGGAGTAACAAAAATCTCGACAACAGACTACCTTCCATAATAACAAGGCTACCATCCATTGGAGTAACGAAAATATCAACAAGAGACTACCTTCCATAATGACAAGGCTACCATCCATTGGAGTAACAAAAATATCGACAACAGACTAGGTTCCATAATGACAAGACTACCATCCATTGGAATGAAAAAAATCTTGACAATAGACTACCTTCCATAATGACAAGGCTACCATCCATTGGAGTAACAAAATATCGACAACAAACTACCTTCCATAATGAGAAGGCTACCATCCATTGGAGTAACAAAAATATTGACAACAGACTACCTTCCATAATAACAAGGCTACCATCCATTGGAATAACAAAAATATCAACAACATACTACGTTTCATAATGACATGACTACCATCCATTGGAGTAACCAAAATATCAACAAGAGACTACCTTCCATAATGACAAGGCTACCATCCATTGGAGTAACAAAAATATCGACAACAGACTAGGTTCCATAATGACAACACTACCATCCATTGGAGTAACAAAAATATGGACAACAGACTACCTTCCATAATGAAACGGCTACAATCCATTGGAGTAACAAAAATATCAACAAAAGGCTACCTTCCATAATGACAAGGCTACCATCCATTGGGGTAACAAAAATCTCACGAACAGACTACCTTCCATAATGACAAGGCTACCATCCATTGGAGTGGAAAAAAAATTTACAACAAACTACCTTCCATAATGACAAGGCTACCATCCATTGGCGTAACAAAAATATCGACAACAGACTACGTTCCATAATGACAGGGCTACCATCCATTGGAGTAACAAAAATCTCCCCAACAGACTACCTTCCATAATGACAAGGCTACCATCCATTGGAGTGACAAAAATCTCGACAATAGACTACCTTCCATAATGACAAGGCTACCATCTATTGGAGTAACAAAATATTGACAACAAACTATGTTCCATAATGACAAGGCTACCATCCATTGGAGTAACAAAAATATCGACAACAGACTAGGTTCCATAATGACAAGACTACGATCCATTGGAGTAACAAAAATATCGACAACATACTACCTTCCATAATGAAACGGCTACCATCCATTGGAGTAACAAAAATATCAACAAAAGACTACCTTCCATAATGACAAGGCTACCATCCATTGGGGTAACAAAAATCTCGCCAACAGACTACCTTCCATAATGACAAGGCTACCATCCAATGGAGTGACAAAAATCTTGACAACAAACTACCTTCCGTAATCACAAGGCTACCATCCATTGGCGTAACAAAAATATCGACAATAGACAACATTCCATAATGACAAGGCTACCATCCATTGGAGTAACAAAAATCTCGCCAACAAACTACCTTCCATAATGACAAGGCTACCATCCATTGGAATGAAAAAAATCTTGACAATAGACTACCTTCCATAATGACAAGGCTACCATCCATTGGAGTAACAAAATATCGACAACAAACTACCTTCCATAATGAGAAGGCTACCATCCATTGGAGTAACAAAAATATTGACAACAGACTACCTTCCATAATGAGAAGGCTACCATCCATTGGAATAACAAAAATCTCGACAACAAACTACCTTCCATAATGACAAGGCTACCATCCATTGGCGTAAAAAAAATATCAACAACATACTACGTTTAAGAATGACATGACAACCATCCATTGGAGTAACAAAAATCTCGACAACAGACAACCTTCCATAATAACAACACTACCATCCATTGGAGTAATGAAAATATCAACAAGAGACTAACTTCCATAATGACGAGGCTACCATCCATTGGAGTAACAAAAATATCGACAACAGACTAGGTTCCATAATGACAACACTACCATCCATTGGACTAACAAAAATTTGGACAACAGACTACCTTCCATAATGAAACGGCTACAATCCATTGGAGTAACAAAAATATCAACAAAAGGCTACCTTCCATAATGACAAGGCTACCATCCATTGGGGTAACAAAAATCTCACGAACAGACTACCTTCAATAATGACAAGGCTACCATCCATTGGAGTGAAAAATTTTTTACAACAAACTACCTTCCATAATGACAAGGCTACCATCCATTGGCGTAACAAAAATATCGACAACAGACTACGTTCCATAATGACAAGGCTACCATCCATTGGAATAACAAAAATCTCGCCAACAGACTACCTTCCATAATGACAAGGCTACCATCCATTGGAGTGACAAAAATATCGACAATAGACTACCTTCCATAATGACAAGGCTACCATCTATTGGAGTAACAAAATATTGACAACAAACTACGTTCCATAATGACAAGGCTACCATCCATTGGAGTAATAAAAATATCGACAACAGACTAGGTTCCATAATGACAAGACTACGATCCATTGGAGTAACAAAAATATCGACAACATACTACCTTCCATAATGAAACGGCTACCATCCATTGGAGTAACAAAAATATCAACAAAAGACTACCTTCCATAATGACAAGGCTACCATCCATTGGGGTAACAAAAATCTCGCAAACAGACTACCTTGCATAATGACAAGGCTACCATCCAATGGAGTGACAAAAATCTTGACAACAAACTACCTTCCATAATGACAAGGCTACCATCCATTGGCGTAACAAAAATATCGACAACAGACAACATTCCATAATGACAAGGCTACCATCCATTGGAGTAACAAAAATATCAATAAGAGACTACCTTCCATAATGACAAGGCTAACATCCATTGGAGTAACAAAAATATCGCCAACAGACTACCTTCCATAATGACAAGGCTACCATCCATTGGAGTGACAAAAATCTCGACAATAGACTACCTTCCATAATGACAAGGCTACCATCCATTAGAGTAACAAAATCTCGACAACAAACTACCTTCCATAATGACAAGGCTACCATCCATTGGAGTAACAAAAATATTTACAACAGACTACCTTCCATAATGTAAAAAGGCTACCATCCATTGGAATAACAAAAATCTCGACAACAAACTACCTTCCATAATGACAAGGCTACAAACCATTGGAGAAACATAAATATCAACAACATACTATGTTTCATAATGACATGACTACCATCCATTGGAGTAACAAAAATCTTGACAACAGACTACCTTCCATAATAACAAGGCTACCATTCATTGGAGTAACGAAAATATCAAAAAGAGACTACCTTCCAAAATGACAAGGCTACCATCCATTGGAGTAACAAAAATATCGACAAGAGACTAGGTTCCATAATGACAAGACTACCATCCATTGGAAAAACAAAAATATCGACAACAGACTACCTTCACTAATGAAACGGCTACCATCCATTGGAGTAACAAAAATATCAAAAAAAGACTACCTTCCATAATGACAAGGCTACCATCCATTGGGGAAACAAAAATCTCGCCAACAGACTACCTTCAATAATCACAAGGCTACCATCCAATGGAGTGACAAAAATCTTGACAACAAACTACCTTCCATAATGTCAAGGCTACCATCCATTGGCGTAACAAAAATATTGACAACAGACTACGTTCCATAATGACAAGGCTACCATGCATTGGAGTAACAAAAATATCGCCAACAGACTACCTTCCATAATGACAAGGCTACCATCCATTGGAATGACAAAAATGTCGACAATAGACTATCTTCCATAATGAAAAGGCTACCATCCATTGGAGTAACAAAATATCAACAACAAACTACCTTCCATAATGAGAAGGCTACCATCCATTGGAGTAATAAAAATATTGACAACAGACTACCTTCCATAATGACAAGGCTACCATCCATTGGAATAACAAAAATCTCGACAACAAACTACCTTCCATAATGACTAGGCTACCATCCATTGGAGTAACAAAAATATCAACAACATACTACGTTTCATAATGACATGACTACCATCCATTGGAGTAACAAAAATCTCGACAATAGACTACCTTCCATAATAACAAGGCTACCATCCATTGGAGTAACGAAAATATCAACAAGAGACTACCTTCCATAATGACAAGGCTACCATCCATTGGAGTAACAAAAATATCGACAACAGACTAGGTTCCATAATGACAAGACTACCATCCATTGGAGTAACAAAAATATCGACAACAGACTACCTTCCATAATGAAACGGCTACAATCCATTGGAGTAACAAAAATATCAACAAAAGACTACCTTCCATAATGACAAGGCTACCATCCATTGGGGTAACAAAAATCTCGCCAACAGACTACCTTCCATAATAACAAGGCTACCATCCATTGGAGTGACAAATTTTTTTACAACAAACTACCTTCCATAATGACAAGGCTACCATACATTGGAGTAACAAAAATCTCGCCAATAGACTACCTTCCATAATGACAAGGCTACCATCCATTGGAGTAACGAAAATATCAACAAGAGACTACCTTCCATAATGACAAGGCTACCATCCATTACAGTGACAAAAATCTCGACAATAGACTACCTTCCATAATGACAAGGCTACCATCCATTGGAGTAACAAAATATCGATAATAAACTACGTTCCATAATGACAAGGCTACCATCCATTGGAGTAACAAAAAATCGACAACAGACTACCTTCCATAATGTAAAGGCTCCATCCATTGGAGTAACAAAATCTCGCCAACAGACTACCTTCCATAATGACAAGGCTACCATCCATTGGAGTGTCAAAAATCTCGACAATAGACTACCTTCCATAATGACAAGGCTACCATCCATTGGAGTAACAAAATCTCGACAACAAACTAGCTTACATAATGACTAGGCTACCATCCATTGGAGTAACAAAATCACGACAACAAACTAACTTCCATAATGACAAGGATACCATCCATTGGAGTAACAAAAATATTGATAACAGATTACCTTCCGTAATGACAAGGATCCCATCCATTGGAGTAACAAAAATATCGACAACAGACTACGTTCCATAATGACAAGGCTACCATCCATTTGATTAACAAAAATATCGACAACAGACTACCATCCATAATAAAAAGGCTACCATCCATTGGAGTAACAAAAATATCAATAAGAGACTACCTTCCATAATGACAAGGCTAACATCCATTGGAGTAACAAAAATATCACAAACAGACTACCTTCCATAATGACAAGGCTACCATCCATTGGAGTGACAAAAATCTCGACAATAGACTACCTTCCATAAGGACAAGGCTACCATCCATTAGAGTAACAAAATCTCGACAACAAACTACCTTCCATAATGACAAGGCTACCATCCATTAGAGTAACAAAAATATTGACAACAGACTACCTTCCATAATGACAAGGCTACCATCCATTGGAATAACAAAAATATCAACAACATACTACGTTTCATAATGACATGACTACCATCCATTGGAGTAACAAAAATATGGACAACAGACTACCTTCCATAATAACAAGGCTACCATGCATTGGAGTAACGAAAATATCAACAAGAGACTACCTTTCATAATGACAAGGCTACCATCCATTAGAGTAACAAAAATATCGACAACAGACTAGGTTCCATAATGACAAGACTACGATCCATTGGAGTAACAAAAATATCGACAACATACTACCTTCCATAATGAAACGGCTACCATCCATTGGAGTAACAAAAATATCAACAAAAGACTACCTTCCATAATGACAAGGCTACCATCCATTGGGGTAACAAAAATCTCGCCAACAGACTACCTTCCATAATGACAAGGCTACCATCCAATGGAGTGACAAAAATCATGACAACAAACTACCTTCCGTAATGACAAGGCTACCATCCATTGGCGTAACAAAAATATCGACAATAGACAACATTCCATAATGACAAGGCTACCATCCATTGGAGTAACAAAAATCTCGCCAACAAACTACCTTCCATAATGACAAGGCTACCATCCATTGGAATGAAAAAAATCTTGACAATAGACTACCTTCCATAATGACAAGGCTACCATCCATTGGAGTAACAAAATATCGACAACAAACTACCTTCCATAATGAGAAGGCTACCATCCATTGGAGTAACAAAAATATTGACAACATACTACCTTCCATAATGAGAAGGCTACCATCCATTGGAATAACAAAAATCTCGACAACAAACTACCTTCCATAATGACAAGGCTACCATCCATTGGCGTAAAAAAAATATCAAAAACATACTACATTTAAGAATGACATGACTACCATCCATTGGAGTAACAAAAATCTCGACAACAGACAACCTTCCATAATAACAACACTACCATCCATTGGAGTAACGAAAATATCAACAAGAGACTACCTTCCATAATGACAAGGCTACCGTCCATTGGAGTAACAAAAATATCGACAACAGACTAGGTTCCATAATGACAACACTACCATCCATTGGAGTAACAAAAATATGGACAACAGACTACCTTCCATAATGAAACGGCTACAATCCATTGGAGTAACAAAAATATCAACAAAAGGCTACCTTCCATAATGACAAGGCTACCATCCATTGGGGTAACAAAAATCTCACGAACAGACTACCTTCCATAATGACAAGGCTACCATCCATTGGAGTGAAAATTTTTTTTACAACAAACTACCTTCCATAATGACAAGGCTACCATCCATTGGCGTAACAAAAATATCGACAACAGACTACGTTCCATAATGACAAGGCTACCATCTATTGGAGTAACAAAAATCTCGCCAACAGACTACCTTCCATAATGACAAGGCTACCATCCATTGGAGTGACAAAAATCTCGACAATAGACTACCTTCCATAATGACAAGGCTACCATCTATTGGAGTAACAAAATATTGACAACAAACTACGTTCCATAATGACAAGGCTACCATCCATTGGAGTAACAAAAATATCGACAACAGACTAGGTTCCATAATGACAAGACTACGATCCATTGGAGTAACAAAAATATCGACAACATACTACCTTCCATAATGAAACGGCTACCATCCATTGGAGTAACAAAAATATCAACAAAAGACTACCTTCCATAATGACAAGGCTACCATCCATTGGGGTAACAAAAATCTCGCCAACAGACTACCTTCCATAATGACAAGGCTACCATCCAATGGAGTGACAAAAATCTTGACAACAAACTACCTTCCATAATGACAAGGCTACCATCCATTGGAGTAACAAAAATCTCGCCAACAGACTACATTCCATAATGACAAGGCTACCAGCCATTGGAATGAAAAAAATCTTGACAATAGACTACCTTCCATAATGACAAGGCTACCATCCATTGGAGTAACAAAATATCGACAACAAACTACCTTCCATAATGAGAAGGCTACCATCCATTGGAGTAACAAAAATATTAACAACAGACTACCTTCCATAATGAGAAGGCTACCATCCATTGGAATAAAAAAATATCGACAACAAACTACCTTCCATAATGACAAGGCTACCATCCATTGGCGTAAAAGAAATATCAAAAACATACTACGTTTAAGAATGACATGACTACCATCCATTGGAGTAACAAAAATCTCGACAACAGACAACCTTCCATAATAACAACACTACCATCCATTGGAGTAACGAAAATATCAACAAGAGACTACCTTCCATAATGACAAGGCTACCGTCCATTGGAGTAACAAAAATATCGACAACAGACTAGGTTCCATAATGACAACACTACCATCCATTGGAGTAACAAAAATATGGACAACAGACTACCTTCCATAATGAAACGGCTACAATCCATTGGAGTAACAAAAATATCAACAAAAGGCTACCTTCCATAATGACAAGGCTACCATCCATTGGGGTAACAAAAATCTCACGAACAGACTACCTTCCATAATGACAAGGCTACCATCCATTGGAGTGAAAATTTTTTTTACAACAAACTACCTTCCATAATGACAAGGCTACCATCCATTGGCGTAACAAAAATATCGACAACAGACTACGTTCCATAATGACAAGGCTACCATCCATTGGAGTAACAAAAATCTCGCCAACAGACTACCTTCCATAATGACAAGGCTACCATCCATTGGAGTGACAAAAATCTCGACAATAGACTACCTTCCATAATGACAAGGCTACCATCTATTGGAGTAACAAAATATTGACAACAAACTACGTTCCATAATGACAAGGCTACCATCCATTGGAGTAACAAAAATATCGACAACAGACTAGGTTCCATAATGACAAGACTACGATCCATTGGAGTAACAAAAATATCGACAACATACTACCTTCCATAATGAAACGGCTACCATCCATTAGAGTAACAAAAATATCAACAAAAGACTACCTTCCATAATGACAAGGCTACCATCCATTGGGGTAACAAAAATCTCGCCAACAGACTACCTTCCATAATGACAAGGCTACCATCCAATGGAGAGACAAAAATCTTGACAACAAACTACCTTCCATAATGACAAGGCTACCATCCATTGGAGTAACAAAAATCTCGCCAACAGACTACATTCCATAATGACAAGGCTACCAGCCATTGGAATGAAAAAAATCTTGACAATAGACTACCTTCCATAATGACAAGGCTACCATCCATTGGAGTAACAAAATATCGATAACAAACTACCTTCCATAATGAGAAGGCTACCATCCATTGGAGTAACAAAAATATTGACAATAGACTACCTTCCATAATGACAAGGCTACCATCCATTGGAATAACAAAAATATCAACAACATACTACATTTCATAATGACATGACTACCATCCATTGGAGTAACAAAAATATGGACAACAGACTACCTTCCATAATAACAAGGCTACCATGCATTGGAGTAACGAAAATATCAACAAGAGACTACCTTTCATAATGACAAGGCTACCATCCATTGGAGTAACAAAAATATCGACAACAGACTAGGTTCCATAATGACAAGACTACGATCCATTGGAGTAACAAAAATATCGACAACATACTACCTTCCATAATGAAACGGCTACCATCCATTGGAGTAACAAAAATATCAACAAAAGACTACCTTCCATAATGACAAGGCTACCATCCATTGGGGTAACAAAAATCTCGCCAACAGACTACCTTCCATAATGACAAGGCTACCATCCAATGGAGTGACAAAAATCTTGACAACAAACTACCTTCCATAATGACAAGGCTACCATCCATTGGAGTAACAAAAATCTCGCCAACAGACTACATTCCATAATGACAAGGCTACCAGCCATTGGAATGAAAAAAATCTTGACAATAGACTACCTTCCATAATGACAAGGCTACCATCCATTGGAGTAACAAAAATATCGACAACATACTACCTTCCATAATGAAACGGCTACCATCCATTGGAGTAACAAAAATATCAACAAAAGACTACCTTCCATAATGTAAAGGCTACCATCCATTGGGGTAACAAAAATCTCGCCAACAGACTACCTTCCATAATGACAAGGCTACCATCCATTGGCGTAACAAAAATATCGACAATAGACAACATTTCATAATGACAAGGCTACCATCCATTGGAGTAACAAAAATCTCGCCAACAAACTACCTTCCATAATGACAAGGCTACCATCCATTGGAATGAAAAAAATCTTGACAATAGACTACCTTCCATAATGACAAGGCTACCATTCATTGGAGTAAGAAAATATCGACAACAAACTACCTTCCATAATGAGAAGGCTACCATCCATTGGAGTAACAAAAATATTGACAACAGACTACCTTCCATAATGAGAAGGCTACCATCCATTGGAATAACAAAAATCTCGACAACAAACTACCTTCCATAATGACAAGGCTACCATCCATTGGCGTAAAAAAAATATCAACAACATACTACGTTTAATAATGACATGACTACCATCCATTGGAGTAACAAAAATCTCGACAACAGACAACCTTCCATAATAACAACGCTACAATCCATTGGAGTAACGAAAATATCAACAAGAGACTACCTTCCATAATGGCAAGGCTACCATCCATTGGAGTAACAAAAATATCGACAACAGACTAGGTTCCATAATGTCAACACTACCATCCATTGGAGTAACAAAAATATGGACAACAGACTACCTTCCTTAATGAAATGACTACAATCCATTGGAGTAACAAAAATATCAACAAAAGGCTACCTTCCATAATGACAAGGCTACCATCCATTGGGGTAACAAAAATCTCACGAACATACTACCTTCCATAATGACAAGGCTACCATCCATTGGAGTGACAAAAATCTTGACAACAAACTACCTTCCGTAATGACAAGGCTACCATCCATTGGCGTAACAAAAATATCGACAACAGACTACGTTCCATAATGACAAGGCTACCATCCATTGGAGTAACAAAAATCTCGCCAACAGACTACCTTCCATAATGACAAGGCTACCATCCATTGGAGTGACAAAAATCTCGACAATAGACTACCTTCCATAATGACAAGGCTACCATCTATTGGAGTAACAAAATATTGACAACAAACTACGTTCCATAATGACAAGGCTACCATCCATTGGAGTAACAAAAATATCGACAACAGACTAGGTTCCCTAATGACAAGACTACGATCCATTGGAGTAACAAAAATATCGAAAACATACTACCTTCCATAATGAAACGGCTACCATCCATTGGAGTAACAAAAATATCAACAAAAGACTACCTTCCATAACGACAAGGCTACCATCAATTGGGGTAACAAAAATCTCGCCAACAGACTACCTTCCATAATGACAAGGCTACCATCCAATGGAGTGACAAAAATCTTGACAACAAACTACCTTCCATAATGACAAGGCTACCATCCATTGGAGTAACAAAAATCTCGCCAACAGACTACCTTCCATAATGACAAGGCTACCATCCATTGGAATGAAAAAAATCTTGACAATAGATTACCTTCCATAATGACAATGCTACCATCCATTGGAGTAACAAAATATCGACAACAAACTACCTTCCATAATGAGAAGGCTACCATCCATTGGAGTAACAAAAATACTGACAACAGACTACCTTCCATAATGAGAAGGCTACCATCCATTGGAATAACAAAAATCTCGACAACAAACTACCTTCTATAATGACAAGGCTACCATCCATTGGCGTAAAAAAATATCAACAACATACTACGTTTAATAATGACATGACTACCATCCATTGGAGTAACAAAAATCTCGACAACAGACAACCTTCCATAATAACAATGCTACCATCCATTGGAGTAACGAAAATATCAACAAGAGACTACCTTCCATAATTGCAAGGCTACCATCCATTGGAGTAACAAAAATATCGACAACAGACTAGGTTCCATAATGACAACACTACCATCCATTGGAGTAACAAAAATATGGACAACAGACTACCTTCCTTAATGAAACGACTACAATCCATTGGAGTAACAAAAATATCAACAAAAGGCTACCTTCCATAATGACAAGGCTACCATCCATTGGGGTAACAAAAATCTCACGAACATACTACCTTCCATAATGACAAGGCTACCATCCATTGGAATAACAAAAATCTCGACAACAAACTACCTTCCATAATGACAAGGCTACCATCCATTGGAGAAACAAAAATATTGACAACATACTACGTTTCATAATGACATGGCTACCGTCCATTGGAGTAACAAAAATATCGACAACTGACTACCTTCCATAATGAAAAGGATACCATCCATTGGAATGACAAAAATCTCGCCAACAGACTACCTTCCATAATGACAAGGCTTCCATCCATTGGAGTGACAAAAATCTCCACAATAGACTACCTTCCATAATGACAAGGCTACCATCCATTGGAGTAACAAAATCACGACAACAAACTACCTTCCATAATGACAAGGATACCATCCATTGGAGTAACAAAAATATCGATAACAGATTACCTTCCGTAATGACAAGGATACCATCCATTGGCATAACAAAAATATCAACAACAAACTACCTTCCATAATGAAAAGGCTACCATCCATTGGAGTAACAAAAATATCGACAACAGACTACGTTCCATAATGACAAGGCTACCATCCATTTGAGTACCAAAAATATCGACAACAGGCTACCATCCATTGGAGTAACAAAAATATAAATAAGAGACTACCTTCCATAGTGACAAGGCTAACATCCATTGGAGTAACAAAAATATCGCCAACACACTACCTTCCATAATGACAAGGCTACCATCCATTGGAGTGACAAAAATATCGACAATAGACTACCTTCCATAATGACAAGGCTACCATTCATTAAAGTAACAAAATCTCGACAACAAACTACCTTCCATAATGACAAGGCTACCATCCATTGGTGTAACAAAAATATTGACAACAGACTACCTTCCATAATGACAAGGCTACCATCCATTGGAATAACAAAAATCTCGACAACAAACTACCTTCCATAATGACAAGGCTACCATCCATTGGAGTAACAAAAATATCAACAACATGCTACGTTTCATAATGACATGACTACCATCCATTGGAGTAATAAAAATATCGACAACAGACTACCTTCCATAATGAAACGGCTACCATCCATTGGAGTAACAAAAATATCAACAAAGGACTAGCTTCCATAATGACAAGGCTACCATCCATAGGAGTAACAAAAATATCGACAACAGACTAGGTTCCATAATGACAAGACTACCATCCATTGGAGTAACAAAAATATCGACAACAAACTACCTTCCATAATGACAAGGCTACCATCCATTGGAGTAACAAAAATATCAACAACATACTACGTTTCATAATGACATGACTACCATCCATTGGAGTAACAAAAATCTCGACAACAGACTACCTTCCATAATGACAAGGCTACCATCCATTGAAGTAACAAAAATATCAACAAGAGACTACCTTCCATAATGACAAGGCTACCATCCATTGGAGTAACAAAAATATCGACAACAGACTAGGTTCCATAAGGACAAGACTACCATCCATTGGAGTAACAAAAATATCGACAACAGACTACCTTCCATAATGAAATGGCTATAATCCATTGGAGTAACAAAAATATCAACAAAAGACTACCTTCCATAATGACAAGGCTACCATCCATTGGGGTAACAAAAATCTCGCCAACAGACTTCCTTCCATAATGACAAGGCTACCATCCATTGGAGTAACAAAAATATAGACAACAGACTACCTTCCATAATGACAAGGCTACCATCCATTGGAAAAACAAAAATCTCGACAACAAACTACCTTCCATAATGACAAGGCTACCATCCATTGGAGTAACAAAAATATCAACAACATACTACGTTTCATAATGACATGACTACCATCCATTGGAGTAACAAAAATCTCGACAATAGACTACCTTCCATAAGGACAAGGCTACCATCCATTGGAGGAACAAAAATATCGACAACAGACTAGGTTCCATAATGACAAGACTACCATCCATTGGAGTAACAAAAATATCGACAATAGACTACCTTCCATAATGAAATGGCTACAATCCATTGGAGTAACAAAAATATCAACAAAAGACTACCTTCCATAATGACAAGGCTACCATCCATTGGGGAAACAAAAATCTCGCCAACAGACTACCTTCCATAATGACAAGGCTACCATCCATTGGAGTGACAAACATTTTTACAACAAACTACCTTCCATAATAACAAGGCTACCATCCATTGGTGTAACAAAAATATCGACAACAGACTACGTTCCATAATGACAAGCCTACCATACATTGGAGTAACAAAAATCTCGCCAACAGACTACCTTCCATTATGACAAGGCTACCATCCATTGGAGTGACAAAAATCTCGACAATAGACTACCTTCCATAATGACAAAGCTACCATCCATTGGAGTAACAAAATATTGACAAATAACTACGTTCCATAATGACAAGGCTACCATCCATTGGAGTAACAAAAAATCGACAACAGACTACCTTCCATAATGAAAAGGCTCCACCCATTGGAGTAACAAAAATCTCGCCAACATACTACCTTCCATAATGACAGGGCTACCATCCATTGGAGTGTCAAAAATCTCGACAATAGACTACCTTCCATAATGACAAGGCTACCATCCATTAGAGTAACAAAATCTCGACAACAAACTACCTTCCATAATGACCAGGCTACCATCCATTGGAGTAACAAAACTATTGACAACAGACTACCTTCCATAATGACAAGGCTACCATCCATTGGAATAACCAAAATCTCGACAACAAACTACCTTCCATAATGACAAGGCTACCATCCATTGGAGAAACAAAAATATTGACAACATACTACGTTTCATAATGACATGGATACCGTCCATTGGAGTAACAAAAATATCGACAACTGACTACCTTCCATAATGAAAAGGATACCATCCATTGGAATGACAAAAATCTCGCCAACAGACTACCTTCCATAATGACAAGGCTACCATCCATTGGAGTGACAAAAATCTCCACAATATACTACCTTCCATAATAACAAGGCTACCATCCATTGGAGTACCAAAATCACGACAACAAACTACCTTCCATAATGACAAGGATACCATCCATTGGAGTAACAAAAATATCGATAACAGATTACCTTCCGTAATGACAAGGATACCATCCATTGGAATAACAAAAATATCAACAACAAACTACCTTCCATAATGAAAAGGCTACCATCCAATGGAGTAACAAAAATATCGACAACAGACTACGTTCCATAATGAACAGTCTACCATCCATTTGAGTAACAAAAATATCGACAACAGACTACCATCCATAATGAAAAGACTACCATCCATTGGTGTAACAAAAATATTAACAACAGACTACCTTCCATAATGACAAGGCTAACATGCATTGGAGTAACAAAAATATCAATAAGATACTACCTTCCATAATGATAAGGCTAACATGCATTGGAGTAACAAAAATATCGCCAACATACTACCTTCCATAATGACAAGGGTACCATCCATTGGAGTGACAAAAATCTCGACAATAGACTACCATCCATAATGACAAGGCTACCATCCATTAGAGTAACAAAATCTCGACAACAAACTACCTTCCATAATGACAAGGCTACCATCCATTGGTGTAACAAAAATATTAACAACAAACTACCTTCCATAATGACAAGGCTACCATCCATTTGAATAACAAAAATCTCGACAACAAACTACCTTCCATAATGACAAGGCTACCATCCATTGGAGTAACAAAAATATCAACAACATACTACGTTTCATAATGACATGACTACCATCCATTGGAGTAACAAAAATCTCGACAACAGACTACCTTCCATAATAACAAGGCTACCATCCATTGGAGTAACGAAAATATCAACAAGAGACTACCTTCCATAATGACAAGGCTACCATCCATTGGAGTAACAAAAATACCGACAACAGACCAGGTTCCATAATGACAAGACTACCATCCATTGGGGAAACAAAAATCTCGCCAACAGACTACCTTCCATAATGACAAGGCTACCATCCATTAGAGTGACAAATTTTTTTACATCAAACTACCTTCCATAATGACAAGGCTACCATCCGTTGGTGTAACAAAAATATCGACAACAGACTACGTTCCATAATGACAAGGCTACCATACATTGGAGTAACAAAAATCTCGCCAACAGACTACCTTCCATTATGACAAGGCTACCATCCATTGGAGTGACAAAAATATCGACAATAGACTACCTTCCATAATGACAAGGCTACCATCCATTGGAGTAACAAAATATTGACAAATAACTACGTTCCATAATGACAAGGCTACCATCCATTGGAGTAACAGAAAATCGACAATAGACTACCTTCCATAATGAAAAGGCTCCATCCATTGGAGTAACAAAAATCTCGCCAACATACTACCTTCCATAATGACAAGGCTACCATCCATTGGAGTGACAAAAATCTCCACAATATACTACCTTCCATAATAACAAGGCTACCATCCATTGGAGTAACAAAAACACGATAACAAACTACCTTCCATAATGACAAGGATACCATCCATTGGAGTAACAAAAATATCGATAACAGATTACCTTCCGTAATGACAAGGATACCATCCATTGGAATAACAAAAATATCAACAACAAACTACCAACCATAATGAAAAGGCTACCATCCATTGGAGTGACAAAAATATCGACAACAGACTACGTTCCATAATGACCAGGCTACCATCCATTTGAGTAACAAAAATATCTACAACAGACTACCATCCATAATGAAAAGGCTACCATCCATTGGAGTAACAAAAATATCAATAAGAGACTACCTTCCATAATGACAAGGCTAACATCCATTAGAGTAACAAAAATATCGCCAACATACTACCTTCCATAATGACAAGGCTACCATCCATTGGAGTGACAAAAATCTCGACAATAGACTACCTTCCATAATGACAAGGCTACCATCTATTAGAGTAACAAAATCTCGACAAAAAACTACCTTCCATAATGACAAGGCTACACTCCATTGGTGTAACAAAAATATTGACAACAGACTACCTTCCATAATGACAAGGCTACCATCCATTGGAATAACAAAAATCTCAACAACAAACTACCTTCCATAATGACAAGGCTACCATCCATTGGAGTAACAAAAATATCAACAACATACTACGTTTCATAATGAAATGACTACCATCCATTGGAGTAACAAAAACTCGACAACAGCCTACCTTCCATAATAACAAGGCTACCATCCATTGGAGTAACGAAAATATCAACAAGAGACTACCTTCCATAATGACAAGGCTACCATCCATTGGAGTAACAAAAATATCGACAACAGACCAGGTTCCATAATGACAAGACTACCATCCATTGGAGTAACAAAAATATCGACAACAGACTACCTTCCATAATGAAACGGCTACCATCCATTGGAGTAAAAAAAATATCAACAAAAGACTACCTTCCATAATGACAAGGCTATCATCCATTGGGGTAACAAAAATCTCTCCAACAGACTACCTTCCATAATGACAAGGCTAACATGCATTGGAGTAACAAAAATATCAATAAGAGACTACCTTCCATAATGACAAGGCTAACATGCATTGGAGTAACAAAAATATTGCCAACATACTACCTTCTATAATGACAAGGGTACCATCCATTGGAGTGATAAAAATCTCGACAATAGACTACCTTCCATAATGACAAGGCTACCATCCATTAGAGTAACAAAATCTCGACAACAAACTACCTTCCATAATGACAAGGCTACCATCCATTGGTGTAACAAAAATATTAACAACAGACTACCTTCCATAATGACAAGGCTACCATCCATTGGAATAACAAAAATCTCGACAACAAACTACCTTCCATAATGACAAGGCTACCATCCATTGGAGTAACAAAAATATCAACAACATACTACGTTTCATAATGACATGACTACCATCCATTGGAGTAACAAAAATCTCGACAACAGACTACCTTCCATAATAACAAGGCTACCATCCATTGGAATAACGAAAATATCAACAAGAGACTACCTTCCATAATGACAAGGCTACCATCCATTGGAGTAACAAAAATACCAACAACAGACCAGGTTCTATAATGACAAGACTACCATCCATTGGAGTAACAAAAATATCGATAATAGACTACCTTCCATAATGAAACGGCTACAATCCATTGGAGTAACAAAAATATCAACAAAAGACTACCTTCCATAATGACAAGGCTACCATCCATTGGGGAAACAAAAATCTCGCCAACAGACTACCTTCCATAATGACAAGGCTACCATCCAATGGAGTGACAAATTTTTTTACAACAAACTACCTTCCATAATGACAAGGCTACCATCCGTTGGTGTAACAAAAATATCGACAACAGACTACGTTCCATAATGACAAGGCTACCATACATTGGAGTAACAAAAATCTCGCCAACAGACTACCTTCCATTATGACAAGGCTACCATCCATTGGAGTGACAAAAATATCGACAATAGACTACCTTCCATAATGACAAGGCTACCATCCATTGGAGTAACAAAATATTGACAAATAACTACGTTCCATAATGACAAGGCTACCATCCATTGAAGTAACAGAAAATCGACAATAGACTACCTTCCATAATGAAAAGGCTCCATCCATTGGAGTAACAAAAATCTCGCCAACATACTACCTTCCATAATGACAAGGCTACATTCCATTGGAGTGACAAAAATCTCCACAATATACTACCTTCCATAATAACAAGGCTACCATCCATTGGAGTAACAAAATCACGATAACAAACTACCTTCCATAATGACAAGGATACCATCCATTGGAGTAACAAAAATATCGATAACAGATTACCTTCCGTAATGACAAGGATACCATCCATTGGAATAACAAAAATATCAACAACAAACTACCTTCCATAATGAAAAGGCTACCATCCATTGGAGTAACAAAAATATCGACAACAGACTACGTTCCATAATGACCAGGCTACCATCCATTTGAGTAACAAAAATATCGACAACAGACTACCATCCATAATGAAAAGGCTACCATCCATTGGAGTAACAAAAATATCAATAAGAGACTACCTTCCATAATGACAAGGCTAACATCCATTGGAGTAACAAAAATATCGCCAACATACTACCTTCCATAATGACAAGGCTACCATCCATTGGAGTGACAAAAATCTCGACAATAGACTACCTTCCATAATGACAAGGCTACCATCCATTAGAGTAACAAAATCTCGACAAAAAACTACCTTCCATAATGACAAGGCTACCATCCATTATTGTAACAAAAATATTGACAACAGACTACCTTCCATAATGACAAGGCTACCATCCATTGGAATAACAAAAATCTCGACAACAAACTACCTTCCATAATGACAAGGCTACCATCCATTGGAGTAAGAAAAATATCAACAACATACTACGTTTCATAATGAAATGACTACCATCCATTGGAGTAACAAAAATCTCGACAACAGCCTACCTTCCATAATAACAAGGCTACCATCCATTGGAGTAACGAAAATATCAACAAGAGACTACCTTCCATAATGACAAGGCTACCATCCATTGGAGTAACAAAAATATCGACAACAGACCAGGTTCCATAATGACAAGACTACCATCCATTGGAGTAACAAAAATATCGACAACAGACTACCTTCCATAATGAAACGGCTACCATCCATTGGAGTAACAAAAATATCAACAAAAGACTACCTTCCATAATGACAAGGCTATCATCCATTGGGGTAACAAAAATCTCGCCAACAGACTACCTTCCATAATGACAAGGCTACCATCCAATGGAGTGCCAAAAATCTTGACAACAAACTACCTTCCATAATGACAAGGCTACCATCCATTGGCATAACAAAAATATCGACAACAGACTATGTTCAATAATGACAAGGCTACCATCCATTGGAGTAACAAAAATATCGCCAGTAGACTACCTTCCATAATGACAAGGCTACCATCCATTGGAATGACAAAAATCTCGACAATAGACTACCTTCCATAATGACAAGGCTACCATCCATTGGAGTAACAAAATATCGGCAACAAACTACCTTCCATAATGACAAGGCTACCATCCATTGGAGTACCAAAAATATTGACAACAAACTACCTTCCATAATGACAAGGCTACCATCCATTGGAATAACAAAAATCTCGACAACAAACTACCTTCCATAATGACAAGGCTACCATCCATTGGAATAACAAAAATATCAACAACATACTACGTTTCATAATGACATGACTACCATCCATTGGAGTAACAAAAATATCGAAAATAGACTACCTTCCATAATGAAACGGCTACCATCCATTGGAGTAACAAAAATATCAACAAAAGACTACCTTCCATAATGACAAGGCTACCATCCATTGGAGTAACAAAAATATCGACAACAGACTAGTTTCCATAATGACAAGACTACCATCCATTGGAGTAACAAAAATATCGACAATAGACTACCTTCCATAATGAAATGGCTACAATCCATTGGAGTAACAAAAATATCAACAAAAGACTACCTTCCATAATGACAAGGCTACCATCCATTGGGGAAACAAAAATCTCGCCAACAGACTACCTTCCATAATGACAAGGCTACCATCCAATGGAGTGACAAAAATCTTGACAACAAACTACCTTCCATAATGACAAGGCTACCATCCATTGGCGTAACAAAAATATCGACAACAGACTACGTTCCATAATGACCAGGCTACCATCCATTTGAGTAACAAAAATATCGACAACAGACTACCATCCATAATGAAAAGGCTACCATCCATTGGAGTAACAAAAATATCAATAAGAGACTACCTTCCATAATGACAAGGCTAACATCCATTGGAGTAACAAAAATATCGCCAACATACTACCTTCCATAATGACAAGGCTACCATCCATTGGAGTGACAAAAATCTCGACAATAGACTACCTTCCATAATGACAAGGCTACCATCCATTAGAGTAACAAAATCTCGACAAAAAACTACCTTCCATAATGACAAGGCTACCATCCATTGGTGTAACAAAAATATTGACAACAGACTACCTTCCATAATGACAAGGCTACCATCCATTGGAATAACAAAAATCTCGACAACAAACTACCTTCCATAATGACAAGGCTACCATCCATTGGAGTAACGAAAATATCAACAACATACTACGTTTCATAATGACATGACTACCATCCATTGGAGTAACAAAAATCTCGACAACAGACTACCTTCCATGATAACAAGGCTACCATCCATTGGAGTAACGAAAATATCAACAAGAGACTACCTTCCATAATGACAAGGCTACCATCCATTGGAGTAACAAAAATATCGACAACAGACCAGGTTCCATAATGACAAGACTACCATCCATTGGAGTAACAAAAATATCGACAACAGACTACCTTCCATAATGAAACGGCTACCATCTATTGGAGTAACAAAAATATCAACAAAAGACTACCTTCCATAATGACAAGGCTACCATCCATTGGGGTAACAAAAATCTCGCCAACAGACTACCTTCCATAATGATAAGGCTACCATCCAATGGAGTGCCAAAAATCTTGACAACAAACTACCTTCCATAATGACAAGGCTACCATCCATTGGCGTAACAAAAATATCGACAACAGACTATGTTCAATAATGACAAGGCTACCATCCATTGGAGTAACAAAAATCTCGCCAACAGACTACCTTCCATAATGACAAGGCTACCATCCATTGGAATGACAAAAATCTCGACAATAGACTACCTTCCATAATGACAAGGCTACCATCCATTGGAGTAACAAAATATCGGCAACAAACTACCTTCCATAATGACAAGGCTATCGTCCATTGGAGTACCAAAAATATGGACAACAAACTACCTTCCATAATGACAAGGCTACCATCCATTGGAATAACAAAAATCTCGACAACAAACTACCTTTCATAATGACAAGGCTACCATCCGTTGGAATAACAAAAATATCAACAACATACTACGTTTCATAATGACATGACTACCATCCATTGGAGTAACAAAAATATCGACAATAGACTACCTTCCATAATGAAACGGCTACCATCCATTGGAGTAACAAAAATATCAACAAAAGACTACCTTCCATAATGACAAGGCTACCATCCATTGGAGTAACAAAAATATCGACAACAGACTAGTTTCCATAATGACAAGACTACCATCCATTGGAGTAACAAAAATATCGACAATAGACTACCTTCCATAATGAAATGGCTACAATCCATTGGAGTAACAAAAATATCAACAAAAGACTACCTTCCATAATGACAAGGCTACCATCCATTGGGGAAACAAAAATCTCGCCAACAGACTACCTTCCATAATGACAAGGCTACCATCCAATGGAGTGACAAAAATCTTGACAACAAACTAACTTCCATAATGACAAGGCTACCATCCATTGGCGTAACAAAAATATCGACAACAGACTACGTTCCATAATGACCAGGCTACCATCCATTTGAGTAACAAAAATATCGACAACAGACTACCATCCATAATGAAAAGGCTACCATCCATTGGAGTAACAAAAATATCAATAAGAGACTACCTTCCATAATGACAAGGCTAACATCCATTGGAGTAACAAAAATATCGCCAACATACTACCTTCCATAATGACAAGGCTACCATCCATTGGAGTGACAAAAATCTCGACAATAGACTACCTTCCATAATGACAAGGCTACCATCCATTAGAGTAACAAAATCTCGACAAAAAACTACCTTCCATAATGACAAGGCTACCATCCATTGGTGTAACAAAAATATCAACAACATACTACATTCCATAATGACAAGGCTACCATCCATTGGAATAACAAAAATCTCGACAACAAACTACCTTCCATAATGACAAGGCTACCATCCATTGGAGTAACGAAAATATCAACAACATACTACGTTTCATAATGACATGACTACCATCCATTGGAGTAACAAAAATCTCGACAACAGACTACCTTCCATGATAACAAGGCTACCATCCATTGGAGTAACGAAAATATCAACAAGAGACTACCTTCCATAATTACAAGGCTACCATCCATTGGAGTAACAAAAATATCGACAACAGACCAGGTTCCATAATGACAAGACTACCATCCACTGGAGTAACAAAAATATCGACAACAGACTACCTTCCATAATGAAACGGCTACCATCCATTGGAGTAACAAAAATATCAACAAAAGACTACCTTCCATAATGACAAGGCTACCATCCATTGGGGTAACAAAAATCTCGCAAACAGACTACCTTCCATAATGACAAGGCTACCATCCAATGGAGTGCCAAAAATCTTGACAACAAACTACCTTCCATAATGACAAGGCTACCATCCATTGGCGTAACAAAAATATCGACAACAGACTATGTTCAATAATGACAAGGCTACCATCCATTGGAGTAACAAAAATCTCGCCAACAGACTACCTTTCATAATGACAAGGCTACCATCCATTGGAATGACAAAAATCTCGACAATAGACTACCTTCCATAATGACAAGGCTACCATCCATTGGAGTAACAAAATATCGGCAACAAACTACCTTCCATAATGACAAGGCTACCGTCCATTGGAGTACCAAAAATATTGACAACAAACTACCTTCCATAATGACAAGGCTACCATCCATTGGAATAACAAAAATCTCGACAACAAACTACCTTCCATAATGACAAGGCTACCATCCATTGGAATAACAAAAATATCAACAACATACTACGTTTCATAATGACATGACTACCATCCATTGGAGTAACAAAAATATCGACAATAGACTACCTTCCATAATGAAACGGCTACCATCCATTGGAGTAACAAAAATATCAACAAAAGACTACCTTCCATAATGACAAGGCTACCATCCATTGGAGTAACAAAAATATCGACAACAGACTAGTTTCCATAATGACAAGACTACCATCCATTGGAGTAACAAAAATATCGACAATAGACTACCTTCCATAATGAAATGGCTACAATCCATTGGAGTAACAAAAATATCAACAAAAGACTACCTTCCATAATGACAAGGCTACCATCCATTGGGGAAACAAAAATCTTGCCAACAGACTACCTTCCATAATGACAAGGCTACCATCCAATGGAGTGACAAAAATCTTGACAACAAACTACCTTCCATAATGACAAGGCTACCATCCATTGGCGTAACAAAAATATCGACAACATACTACGTTCCATAATGACAAGGCTACCATCCATTGGAGTAACAAAAATCTCGCCAACAGACTACCTTCCATAATGACAAGGTTACCATCCATTGGAATGACAAAAATCTCGACAATAGACTACCTTCCATAATGACAAGGCTACCATCCATTGGAGTAACAAAATATCGACAACAAACTACCTTCCATAATGAGAAGGCTACCATCCATTAGAGTAACAAAAATATAGACAACAGACTACCTTCCATAATGACAAGGCTACCATCCATTGGAATAACAAAAATCTCGACAACAAACTACCTTCCATAATGACAAGGCTACCATCCATTGGAGTAACAAAAATATCAACAACATACTACATTTCATAATGACATGACTACCATCCATTGGACTAACAAAAATCTCGACAACAGACTACCTTCCATAATGACAAGGCTACCATCCATTGGAGTAACGAAAATATCAACAATAGACTACCATCCATAATGACAAGGCTACCATCCATTGGAGTAACAAAAATATCGACAACAGACTAGGTTCCATAATGACAAGACTACCATCCATTGGAGTAACAAAAATATCGACAACAGACTACCTTCCATAATGAAACGGCTACAATCCATTGGAGTAACAAAAATATCAACAAAAGACAACCTTCCATAATGACAAGGCTACCATCTATTGGGGTAACAAAAATTCTTACAACAAACTACCTTCCATAATGACAAGGCTACCATCCATTGGTGTAACAAAAATATCGACAACAGACTACGTTCCATAATGACAAGGCTACCATACATTGGAGTAACAAAAATCTCGCCAACAGACTACCTTCCATTATGACAAGGCTACCATCCATTGGAGTGACTAAAATATCGACAATAGACTACCTTCCATAATGACAAGGCTACCATCCATTGGAGTAACAAAATATTGACAAATAACTACACTCCATAATGACAAGGCTACCATCCATTGGAGTAACAAAAAATCGACAACAAACTAGCTTCCATAATGAAAAGGCTCCATCCATTGGAGTAACAAAAATCTCGCCAACAGACTACCTTCCATAATGACAAGGCTACCATCCATTGGAGCGTCAAAAATATCGACAATAGACTACCTTCCATAATGACAAGGCTACCATCCATTAGAGTAACAAAATCTCGACAACAAACTACCTTCCATAATGACCAGGCTACCATCCATTGGTGTAACAAAACTATTAACAACAGACTACCTTCCATGATGGGAAGGCTACCATCCATTGGAATAACAAAAATATCAACAAAAGACTACCTTCCATAATGACAAGGCTACCATCCATTGGGGAAACAAAAATCTCGCTAACAGACTACCTTCCATAATGACAAGGCTACCATCCAATGGAGTGACAAAAATCTTGACATCAAACTACCTTCCATAATGACAAGGCTACCATCCATTGGCGTAACAAAAATATCGACAACATACTACGTTCCATAATGACAAGGCTACCATCCATTGGAGTAACAAAAATCTCGCCAACAGACTACCTTCCATAATGAAAAGGTTACCATCCATTGGAATGACAAAAATCTCGACAATAGACTACCTTCCATAATGACAAGGCTACCATCCATTGGAGTAACAAAATATCGACAACAAACTACCTTCCATAATGAGAAGGCTACCATCCATTGGCGTAACAAAAATATTGACAACAGACTACGTTCCATAATGACCAGGCTACCATCCATTTGAGTAACAAAAATATCGACAATAGACTACCATCCATAATGAAAAGGCTACCATCCATTGGAGTAACAAAAATATCAATAAGAGACTACCTTCCATAATGACAAGGCTAACATCCATTGGAGTAACAAAAATATCGCCAACATACTACCTTCCATAATGACAAGGCTACCATCCATTGGAGTGACAAAAATCTCGACAATAGACTACCTTCCATAATGACAAGGCTACCATCCATTAGAGTAACAAAATCTCGACAAAAAACTACCTTCCATAATGACAAGGCTACCATCCATTGGTGTAACAAAAATATTGACAACAGACTACCTTCCATAATGACAAGGCTACCATCCATTGGAATAACAAAAATCTCGACAGCAAACTACCTTCCATAATGACAAGGCTACCATCCATTGGAGTAACAAAAATATCAACAACATACTACGTTTCATAATGACATGACTACCATCCATTGGAGTAACAAAAATATAGACAACAGACTACCTTCCATAATAACAAGGCTACATCCATTGGAGTAACGAAAATATCAACAAGAGACTACCTTCCATAATGACAAGGCTACCATCCATTGGAGTAACAAAAATATCGACAACAGACCAGGTTCCATAATGACAAGACTACCATCCATTGGAGTAACAAAAATATCGACAACAGACTTCCTTCCATAATGAAACGGCTACCATCCATTGGAGTAACAAAAATATCAACAAAAGACTACCTTCCATAATGACAAGGCTACCATCCATTGGGGTAACAAAAATCTTGCCAACAGACTACCTTCCATAATGACAAGGCTACCATCCAATGGAGTGCCAAAAATCTTGACAACAAACTACCTTCCAAAAATATCGACAACAAACTACGTTCCATAATGACCAGGCTACCATCCATTTGAGTAACAAAAATATCGACAACAGACTACCATCCATAATGAAAAGGCTACCATCCATTGGAGTAACAAAAATATCAATAAGACACTACCTTCCATAATGACAAGGCTAACATCCATTAGAGTAACAAAAATATCGCCAACATACTACCTTCCATAATGACAAGGCTACCATCCATTGGAGTGACAAAAATCTCGACAATAGACTACCTTCCATAATGACAAGGCTACCATCCATTAGAGTAACAAAATCTCGACAAAAAAATACCTTCTATAATGACAAGGCTACCATCCATTGGTGTAACAAAAATATTCACAACAGACTACCTTCCATAATGACAAGGCTACCATCCATTGGAATAACAAAAATCTCGACAACAAACTACCTTCCATAATGACAAGGCTACCATCCATTGGAGTAACAAAAATATCAACAACATACTACGTTTCATAATGACATGACTACCATCCATTGGAGTAACAAAAATCTCGACAACAGACTACCTTCCATAATAACAAGGCTACCATCCATTGGAGTAACGAAAATATCAACAAGAGACTACCTTCCATAATGACAAGGCTACCATCCATTGGAGTAACAAAAATATCGACAACAGACCAGGTTCCATAATGACAAGACTACCATCCATTGGAGTAACAAAAATCTCGCCAACAGACTACCTTCCATTATGACAAGGCTACCATCCATTGGAGTGACTAAAATATCGACAATAGACTACCTTCCATAATGACAAGGCTACCATCCATTGGAGTAACAAAATATTGACAAATAACTACACTCCATAATGACAAGGCTACCATCCATTGGAGTAACAAAAAATCGACAACAGACTACCTTCCATAATGAAAAGGCTCCATCCATTGGAGTAACAAAAATCTCGCCAACAGACTACCTTCCATAATGACAAGGCTACCATCCATTGGAGCGTCAAAAATATCGACAATAGACTACCTTCCATAATGACAAGGCTACCATCCATTAGAGTAACAAAATCTCGACAACAAACTACCTTCCATAATGACCAGGCTACCATCCATTGGTGTAACAAAACTATTGACAACAGACTACCTTCCATGATGACAAGGCTACCATCCATTGGAATAACAAAAATCTCGACAACAAACTACCTTCCATAATGACAAGGCTACCATCCATTGGAGAAACAAAAATATTGACAACATACTACGTTTCATAATGACATGGCTACCATCCATTGGAGTAACAAATATATCGACAACTGACTACCTTCCATAATGAAAAGGATACCATCCATTGGAATGACAAAAATCTCGCCAACAGACTACCTTCCATAATGACAAGGCTACCATCCATTGGAGTGACAAAAATCTCCACAATAGACTACCTTCAATAATGACAAGGCTACCATCCATTGGAGTAACAAAATCACGACAACAAACTACCTTCCATAATGACAAGGATACCATCCATTGGAGTAACAAAAATATCGATAACAGATTAACTTCCGTAATGACAAGGATACCATCCATTGGAATAACAAAAATATCAACAACAAACTACCTTCCATAATGAAAAGGCTACCATCCATTGGAGTAACAAAAATATCGACAATAGACTACGTTCCATAATGACCAGGCTACCATCCATTTGAGTAACAAAAATATCGACAACAGACTACCATCCATAATGAAAAGGCTACCATCCATTGGAGTAACAAAAATATCAATAAGAGACTACCTTCCATAATGACAAGGCTAACATCCATTGGAGTAACAAACATATCGCTAACATACTACCTTCCATAATGACAAGGCTACCATCCATTGGAGTGACAAAAATCTCGACAATAGACTACCTTCCATAATGACAAGGCTACCATCCGTTAGAGTAACAAAATCTCGACAACAAACTACCTTCCATAATGACAAGGCTACCATCCATTGGTGTAACAAAAATATTGACAACAGACTACCTTCCATAATGATAAGGCTACCATCCATTGGAATAACAAAAATCTCGACAACAAACTACCTTCCATAATGACCAGGCTACCATCCATTGCAGTAACAAAAATATCAACAACATACTACGTTTCATAATGAAATGACTACCATCCATTGGAGTAACAAAAATCTCGACAACAGACAACCTTCCATAATAACAAGGCTACCATCCATTGGAGTAACGAAAATATCAACAAGAGACTACCTTCCATAATGAAACGGCTACCGTCCATTGGGGTAACAAAAATCTCGCCAACAGACTACCTTCCATAATGGCAAGGCTACCATCCAATGGACTGCCAAAAATCTTGACAACAAACTACCTTCCATAATGACAAGGCTACCATCCATTGGAGTAACAAAAATCTCGCCAACAGACTACCTTCCATAATGACAAGGCTACCATCCATTGGAATGACAAAAATCTCGACAATAGACTACCTTCCATAATGACAAGGCTACCATCAATTGGAGTAACAAAATATCGGCAACAAACTACCTTCCATAATGATAAGGCTACCATCATTGGAGTACCAAAAATATTGACAACAGACTACCTTCCATAATGACAAGGCTACCATCCATTGGAATAACAAAAATCTCGACAACAAACTACCTTCCATAATGACAAGGCTACCATCCATTGGAGGAACAAAAATATCAACAACATACTACGTTTCATAATGACATGACTACCATCCATTAGAGTAACAAAAATCTCGACAACAGACTACCTTCCATAATAACAAGGCTACCATCCATTGGAGTAACGAAATAATCCACAAGAGACTACCCTCGATAATGACAAGGCTACCATCCATTGGAGTAACAAAAATATCGACAACAGACGATGTTCCATAATGACAAGGCTACCATCCATTGGAGTAACAAAAATATCGACAACAGACTACCTTCTATAATGAAACAGCTACCATCCATTGGAGTAACAAAAATATCAACAAGAGACTACCTTCCATAATGTCAAGGCTACGATCCATTGGAGTATAAAAATCTCGCCAACAGACTACCTTCCATAATGACAAGGCTACCATCCATTGGAGTGACAAAAATCTTCACAACAAACTACCTTCCATAATGACAAAGCTACCATCCATTGGCGTAACAAAAATATCGACAACAGACTATGTTCCATAATGACAAGGCTACCATCCATTGGAGTAACAAAAAATCGACAACAGACTACCTTCCATAATGAAAAGGCTCCATCCATTGGAGTAACAAAAATCTCGCCAACAGACCACCTTCTATAATGACAAGGCTACCATCCATTGGAGTGACAAAAATCTCGACAATAGACTACCTTCCATAATGACAAGGATACCATCCATTGGAGTGACAAAAATCTCGACAATAGACTACCTTCCATAATGACAAGGCTACCATCCATTGGAGTAACAAAATATCGACAACAAACTACCTTCCATAATAACAACGCTACCATCCATTGGAGCAACAAAAATATTGACAACAGACTACCTTCCATAATGACAAGGCTACCATCCATTGGAATAACAAAAATCTCACCAACAGACTACCTTCCATAATAACAAGGCTACCATCCATTGGAGTAACAAAATCACGACAACAAACTACCTTCCATAATGACAAGGATACCATCCATTGGAGTAACAAAAATATTGATAACGGATTACCTTCCGTAATGACAAGGATACCATCCATTGGAATAACAAAAATATCGACAACAAACTTCGTTCCATAATGACAAGGATACCATCCATTGGAGTAACAAAAATATCGCCAACAGACTACCTTCCATAATGACAAGGCTACCATCCATTGGAGTGACAGAAATATCGACAATAGACTACCTTCCATAATGACTAGGCTACCATCCATTGGAGTAACAAAATCACGACAACAAACTACCTTCCATAATGACAAGGATACCATCCATTGGAGTAATAAAAATATCTATAACAGATTACCTTCCGTAATGACAAGGATACCATCCATTGGAGTAACAAAAATATCAATAACAAACTACCTTCCATAATGACAAGGCTACCATCCATTGGAGTAACAAAAATATCGATAACAGACTACGTTCCATAATGATAAGGCTACCATCAATTGGAGTGACAAAAATCTCGACAATAGACTACCTTCCATAATGACAAGGCTACAATCCATTGTAGTAACAAAAATATCGACAACAGACTACGTTCCATAATTACAAGGCTACCATCCATTGGAGTAACAAAAATAACAACAATAGACTACCTTCCATAATGAAAAGGCTACCATCCATTGGAGTAAGAATAATCTCGACAATAGACTACCTTCCATAATAACTAGGCTACCATCCATTGGAGTGACAAAGATATCGACAACAGACGACCTTCCATAATGACTAGACTACAATCCATTGGAGTGACAAAAATCTCGACAATAGACTACCTTCCCTAATTAGAAGGCTACCATCAATTGGAGTAACAACATCTCGATAATAAACTACCTTCCATAATTACAAGGCTACCATCCAATGGAGTAATAAAAATATCGACAACAGACTACCTTCCATAATGACAAGGCTACCATCCATTGGAGTGACAAAAATCTCGACAACAGACTACCTTCCATAATGATAAGGCTCCATCCATTAGAGTAACAAAAATCTCGCCAACAGACCACCTTCCATAATGACAAGGCTACCATCCATTGGAGTGACAAAAATCTCGACAATAGACTACCTTCCATAATGACAAGGATACCATCCATTGGAGTGACAAAAATCTCGACAATAGACTACCTTCCATAATGACAAGGCTACCATCCATTGGAGTAACAAAATATCGACAACAAACTACCTTCCAAAATGACAAGGCTAACATCCATTGGAGTAACAAAAATATCAACAACATACTAAGTTTCATAATGACATGACTACCATCCATTGGAGTAACAAAAATCTCGACAACAGACTACCTTCCATAATAACAAGGCTACCATCCATTTGAGTAACGAAAATATCCATAAAACACTACCTTCCATAATGACAAGGCTAACATCCTTTGGAGTAACAAAAGTATCGACAACAGACTACGTTCCATAATGACAAGGCTACCATCCATTGGAGTAACAAAAATATCGACAACAGACTACCTTCCATAATGAAACGGCTACCATCCATTGGAGTAACAAAAATATCAACAAGAGACTACCTTCCATAATGACAAGGCTACCATCCATTAGAGTAACAAAAATCGCGCCAACATACTACCTTCCATAATGACAAGGCTACCATCCATTGGAGTGACAAAAATCTTCACAACAAACTACCTTCCATAATGACAAAGCTACCATCCATTGGCGTAACAAAAATATTGACAATAGACTACGTTCCATAATGACAAGGCTACCATCCATTGGAGTGAAAAAAAACTCGTCAATAGACTACCTTCCATAATGACAAGGCTACCATCCATTGGAGTAACAAAAATATCAACAACTGACTACCTTCCATAATGAAAGGATACCATCCATTGGAATAACAAAAATCTCGCCAACAGACTACCTTCTATAATGACAAGGCTACCATCCATTGGAGTGACAAAAATCTCGACAATAGACTACCTTCCATAATGACAAGGCTACCATCCATTGGAGTAACAAAATCACGACAACAAACTACCTTTCATAATGACAAGGATACCATCCATTGGAGTAACAAAAATATCGATAACAAATTACCTTCCGTAATGACAAGGATACCATCCATTGGAATAACAAAAATATCGACAACAAAATATGTTCCATAATGACAAGGATACCATCCATTGGAGTAAAAAAAATATCGCCAACAGACTACCTTCCATAATGACAAGGCTACCATCCATTGGAGTGACAAAAAATCGACAATAGACTACCTTCCATAATGACAAGGCTACAATCCATTGGAGTAACAAAATCACGACAACAAACTACCTTCCATAATGACAAGGATACCATCCATTGGAGTAATAAAAATATCTATAACAGATTACCTTCCGTAATGACAAGGATACCATCCATTGGAATAACAAAAATATCAACAACAAACTACCTTCCATAATGACATGGCTACCATCCATTGGAGTAACAAAAATATCGACAACAGACTACGTTCCATAATGATAAGGCTACCATCCATTGGAGTGACAGAAATCTCGACAATAGACTACCTTCCATAATGACAAGGCTACATTCCATTGGAGTAACAAAAATATCGACAACAGACTACGTTCCATAATTACAAGGCTACCATCCATTGGAGTATCAAAAATAACGACAATAGACTACCTTCCATAATGAAATGGCTACCATCCATTGGAGTAAGAAAAATCTCGACAATAGACTACCTTCCATAATAAATAGGCTACCATCCATTGGAGTGACAAAGATATCGACAACAGACTACCTTCCATAATGACAAGACTACCATCCATTGGAGTAACAAAAATATCGACAACAGACTACCTTCCATAATGAAACGGCTACCATCCATTGGAGTAACAAAAATATCAACAAAAGACTACCTTCCATAATGACAAGGCTACCGTCCATTGGGGTAACAAAAATCTCGCCAACAGACTACCTTCCATAATGGCAAGGCTACCATCCAATGGACTGCCAAAAATCTTGACAACAAACTACCTTCCATAATGACAAGGCTACCATCCATTGGAGTAACAAAAATCTCGCCAACAGACTACCTTCCATAATGACAAGGCTACCATCCATTGGAATGACAAAAATCTCGACAATAGACTACCTTCCATAATGACAAGGCTACCATCAATTGGAGTAACAAAATATCGGCAACAAACTACCTTCCATAATGACAAGGCTACCATCATTGGAGTACCAAAAATATTGACAACAGACTACCTTCCATAATGACAAGGCTACCATCCATTGGAATAACAAAAATCTCGACAACAAACTACCTTCCATAATGACAAGGCTACCATCCATTGGAGGAACAAAAATATCAACAACATACTACGTTTCATAATGACATGACTACCATCCATTAGAGTAACAAAAATCTCGACAACAGACTACCTTCCATAATAACAAGGCTACCATCCATTGGAGTAACGAAATAATCCACAAGAGACTACCCTCGATAATGACAAGGCTACCATCCATTGGAGTAACAAAAATATCGACAACAAACTACGTTCCATAATGACAAGGCTACCATCCATTGGAGTAACAAAAATATCGACAACAGACTACCTTCCATAATGAAACAGCTACCATCCATTGGAGTAACAAAAATATCAACAAGAGACTACCTTCCATAATGTCAAGGCTACGATCCATTGGAGTAAAAAAATCTCGCCAACAGACTACCTTCCATAATGACAAGGCTACCATCCATTAGAGTGACAAAAATCTTCACAACAAACTACCTTCCATAATGACAAAGCTACCATCCATTGGCGTAACAAAAATATCGACAACAGACTATGTTCCATAATGACAAGGCTACCATCCATTGGAGTAACAAAAAATCGACAACAGACTACCTTCCATAATGAAAAGGCTCCATCCATTGGAGTAACAAAAATCTCGCCAACAGACCACCTTCCATAATGACAAGGCTACCATCCATTGGAGTGACAAAAATCTCGACAATAGACTACCTTCCATAACGACAAGGATACCATCCATTGGAGTGACAAAAATCTCGACAATAGACTACCTTCCATAATGACAAGGCTACCATCCATTGGAGTAACAAAATATCGACAACAAACTACCTTCCATAATGACAACGCTACCATCCATTGGAGCAACAAAAATATTGACAACAGACTACCTTCCATAATGACAAGGCTACCATCCATTGGAATAACAAAAATCTCGACAACAAACTACCTTTCATAATGACAAGGCTAACATCCATTGGAGTAACAAAAATATCAACAAGATACTACATTTCATAATGACATGACTAGCATCCATTAGAGTAACAAAAATCTCGACAACAGACTACCTTCCATAATAAAAAGGCTACGATCCATTGGAGTAACGAAAATATCGATAAGAGACTACCTTCCATAATGACAAGGCTAACATCCATTGAAGTAACAAAAATATCGACAACAAACTACATTCCATAATGACAAGGCTACCATCCATTGGAGTAACAAAAATATCGACAACAGACTACCTTCCATAATGAAACGGCTACCATCCATTGGAGTAACAAAAATATAAACAAGAGACTACCTTCCATAATGACAAGGCTACCATCCATTGGAGTAACAAAAATCGCGCCAACATACTACCTTCCATAATGACAAGGCTACCATCCATTGGAGTGACAAAAATCTTCACAACAAACTACCTTCCATAATGACAAAGCTACCATCCATTGGCGTAACAAAAATATCGACAACAGACTACGTTCCATAATGACAAGGATACCATCCATTGGAATAACAAAAATCTCACCAACAGACTACCTTCCATAATAACAAGGCTACCATCCATTGGAGTAACAAAATCACGACAACAAACTACCTTCCATAATGACAAGGATACCATCCATTGGAGTAACAAAAATATTGATAACGGATTACCTTCCGTAATGACAAGGATACCATCCATTGGAATAACAAAAATATCGACAACAAACTTCGTTCCATAATGACAAGGATACCATCCGTTGGAGTAACAAAAATATCGCCAACAGAACACCTTCCATAATGACAAAGCTACCATCCATTGGAGTGACAGAAATATCGACAATAGACTACCTTCCATAATGACTAGGCTACCATCCATTGGAGTAACAAAATCACGACAACAAACTACCTTCCATAATGACAAGGATACCATCCATTGGAGTAATAAAAATATCTATAACAGATTACCTTCCGTAATGACAAGGATACCATCCATTGGAGTAACAAAAATATCAAAAACAAACTACCTTCCATAATGACAAGGCTACCATCCATTGGAGTAACAAAAATATCGATAACAGACTACGTTCCATAATGATAAGGCTACCATCAATTGGAGTGACAAAAATCTCGACAATAGACTACCTTCCATAATGACAAGGCTACAATCCATTGTAGTAACAAAAATATCGACAACAGACTACGTTCCATAATTACAAGGCTACCATCCATTGGAGTAACAAAAATAACAACAATAGACTACCTTCCATAATGAAAAGGCTACCATCCATTGGAGTAAGAATAATCTCGACAATAGACTACCTTCCATAATAACTAGGCTACCATCCATTGGAGTGACAAAGATATCGACAACAGACGACCTTCCATAATGACTAGACTACAATCCATTGGAGTGACAAAAATCTCGACAATAGACTACCTTCCCTAATTAGAAGGCTACCATCAATTGGAGTAACAACATCTCGATAATAAACTACCTTCCATAATTACAAGGCTACCATCCAATGGAGTAATAAAAATATCGACAACAGACTACCTTCCATAATGACAAGGCTACCATCCATTGGAGTGACAAAAATCTCGACAACAGACTACCTTCCATAATGATAAGGCTCCATCCATTAGAGTAACAAAAATCTCGCCAACAAACTACCTTCCATAATGACAAGGCTACCATCCATTGGAGTGACAAAAATCTCGACAATAGACTACCTTCCATAATGACAAGGATACCATCCATTGGAGTGACAAAAATCTCGACAATAGACTACCTTCCATAATGACAAGGCTACCATCCATTGGAGTAACAAAATATCGACAACAAACTACCTTCCAAAATGACAAGGCTAACATCCATTGGAGTAACAAAAATATCTACAATAGACTATGTTCCATAATGAAGAGGCTACCATCCATTGGAGTAACAAAAATTTAGAAAACAAACTACCTTCCATAATGACAAGGCACCATCCATTGGAGTAACAAAAATCTCGACAACAGACTACCTTCCATAATGACAAGGCTACCATCTATTGGAATAACAAAAATCTCGAGATTAGACTACCTTCCATAATGACAAGGCTACCATCCATTGGAGTAACAAAATCTCGACAACAAACTACCTACCAAAATGACAAGGTTGCCATCCATCGGAGTAACGAAAATATCAACAAGAGACTACCTTCCATAATGATAAGGCTACCATCCATTAGAGTAACAAAAATCTCGACAACAGACTATCTTCCATAATGACAAGGCTACCATCCATTGGAGTGACAAAAATCTAGACAATAGACTACCTTCCATAATGACAATGTTGATATCCATTGGAGTAACAAAAATCTTGACAACATACTACCTTCAAAATGACAAGGTTACCATCCATTGGAGTAACAAAAATATCTACAATAGACTACCATCTATTGTAGTAACAAAAATATCGACAACAGACTACCTTCCATAATGAAACGGCTACCATCCATTGGAGTAACAAAAATATCAACAAGAGAGTACCTTCCATAATGACAAGGCTACCATCCATTAGAGTAACAAAAATCTCACCAACAGACTACCTTCCATAATGACAAGGCTACCATCCATTGGAGTTACAAAAATCTTGACAGCAAACTACCTTCCACAATGACAAGGCTACCATCCATTGGCGTAACAAAAATATCGACAACAGACTACGTTCCATAATGACAAGGCTACCATCCATTGGAGTAAAAAAAAATCAAAAACAGACTACCTTCCATAATGAAAAGGCTCCATCCATTGGAGTAACAAAAATCTCGCCAACAGACTACCTTCCATAATGACAAGGCTACCATCCATTGGAGTGACAAAAATCTCGACAATAGACTCCCTTCCATAATGACAAGGCTACCATCCATTGGAGGAACAAAATCTAGACAACAAACTACCTTCCATAATGACCAGGCTACCTTCCATTGGAGTAACAAAAATATTGACAACAGACTACCTTCCATAATGACAAGGCTACCATCCATTGGAATAACAAAAATCTCGACAACAAACTACCTTCCATAATGACAAGGCTACCATCCATTGGAGAAACAAAAATATTGAAAACATACTACGTTTCATAATGACATGGCTACCATCCATTGGAGTAACAAAAATATAGACAACTGACTACCTTCCATAATGACAAGGATACCATCCATTGGAGTAACAAAAATATCGCCAACAGACTACCTTCCATAATGACAAGGCTACCATCCATTGGAGTGACAGAAATATCGACAATAGACTACCTTCCATAATGACAAGGCTACCATCCATTGGAGTAACAAAATCACGACAACAAACTACCTTCCATAATGATAAGGATACCATCCATTGGAGTAATAAAAATATCTATAACAGATTACCTTCCGTAATGACAAGGATACCATCCATTGGAGTAACAAAAATATCAACAACAAACTACCTTCCATAATGACAAGGCTACCATCCATTGGAGTAACAAAAATATCGACAACAGACTACGTTCCATAATGATAAGGCTACCATCCATTGGAGTGACAAAAATCTCGACAATAGACTACCTTCCATAATGACAAGGCTACAATCCATTGGAGTAACAAAAATATCGACAACAGACTATGTTCCATAATTACAAGGCTACCATCCATTGGAGTAACAAAAATAACAACAATAGACTACCTTCCATAATGAAAAGGCTACCATCCATTGGAGTAAGAAAAATCTCGACAATAGACTACCTTCCATAATAACTAGGCTACCATCCATTGGAGTGACAAAGATATCGACAACAGACTACCTTCCATAATGACTAGACTACAATCCATTGGAGTGACAAAAATCTCGACAATAGACTACCTTCCTTAATTAGAAGGCTACCATCAATTGGAGTAACAACATCTCGATAATAAACTACCTTCCATAATTACAAGGCTACCATCCAATGGAGTAATAAAAATATCGACAACAGACTACCTTCCATAATGACAAGGCTACCATCCATTGGAGTGACAAAAATCTCGACAACAGACTACCTTCCATAATGATAAGGCTCCATCCATTAGAGTAAC
Source organism: Vicia faba (assembly GCA_948472305.1). Classification (NCBI taxonomy): domain Eukaryota; kingdom Viridiplantae; phylum Streptophyta; class Magnoliopsida; order Fabales; family Fabaceae; genus Vicia; species Vicia faba. The sequence goes on from OX451740.1 coordinate 657,612,353, forward strand.
AAAAATCTCGCCAACAGACCACCTTCCATAATGACAAGGCTACCATCCATTGGAGTGACAAAAATCTCGACAATAGACTACCTTCCATAATGACAAGGATACCATCCATTGGAGTGACAAAAATCTCGACAATAGACTACCTTCCATAATGACAAGGCTACCATCCATTGGAGTAACAAAATATCGACAACAAACTACCTTCCATAATGACAAGGCTACCATCCATTGGAGCAACAAAAATATTGACAACAGACTACCTTCCATAATGACAAGGCTACCATTCATTGGAATAACAAAAATCTCGACAACAAACTACCTTCCATAATGACAAGGCTAACATCCATTGGAGTAACAAAAATATCAACAACATACTAAGTTTCATAATGAGATGACTACCATCCATTGGAGTAACAAAAATCTCGAAAACAGACTACCTTCCATAATAACAAGGCTACCATCCATTTGCGTAACGAAAATATCCATAAAACACTACCTTCCATAATGACAAGGCTAACATCCTTTGGAGTAACAAAAATATCGACAACAGACTACGTTCCATAATGACAAGGCTACCATCCATTGGAGTAACAAAAATATCGACAACAGACTACCTTCCATAATGAAACGGCTACCATCCATTGGAGTAACAAAAATATCAACAAGAGACTACCTTCCATAATGACAAGGCTACCATCCATTGGAGTAACAAAAATCGCGCCAACATACTACCTTCCATAATGACAAGGCTACCATCCATTGGAGTGACAAAAATCTTCACAACAAACTACCTTCCATAATGACAAAGCTACCATCCTTTGGCGTAACAAAATTATCGACAATAGACTACGTTCCATAATGACAAGGCTACCATCCATTGGAATGAAAAAAACTCGTCAATAGACTACCTTCCATAATGACAAGGCTACCATCCATTGGAGTAACAAAAATATCGACAACTGAATACCTTCCATAATGACAAGGATACCATCCATTGGAATAACAAAAATCTCGCCAATAGACTACCTTCCATAATGACAAGGCTACCATCCATTGGAGTGACAAAAATCTCGACAATAGACTACCTTCCATAATGACAAGGCTACCATCCATTGGAGTAACAAAATCACGACAACAAACTACCTTCCATAATGACAAGGATACCATCCATTGGAGTAACAAAAATATCGATAACAGATTACCTTCCGTAATGACAAGGATACCATCCATTGGAATAACAAAAATATCGACAACAAACTACGTTCCATAATGACAAGGATACCATCCATTGGAGTAACAAATATATCGCCAACAGACTACCTTCCATAATGACATAGCTACCATCCATTGGAGTGACAAAAATATCGACAATAGACTACCTTCCATAATGACAAGGCTACCTTCCATTGGAGTAACAAAATCACGACAACAAACTACCTTCCATAATGACAAGGATACCATCCATTGGAGTAATAAAAATATCTATAACAGATTACCTTCCGTAATGACAAGGATACCATCCATTGGAATAACAAAAATATCAACAACAAACTACCTTCCATAATGACAAGGCTAACATCCATTGGAGTAACAAACATATCGACAACAGACTACGTTCCATAATGATAAGGCTACCATCCATTGGAGTGACAAAAATCTCGACAATAGACTACCTTCCATAATGACAAGGCTACCATCCATTGGAGTAACAAAAATAACGACAACAGACTACCTTCCATAATGAAAAGGCTACCATCCATTGGAGTAAGAAAAATCTCGACAATAGACTACCTTCCATAATAACTAGGCTACCATCCATTGGAGTGACAAAGATATCGACAATAGACTACCTTCCATAATGACTAGACTACCATCCATTGGAGTGACAAAAATCTCGACAATAGACTACCTTCCTTAATTAAAAGGCTACCATCAATTGGAGTAACAACATCTCGACAATAAACTACTTTCCATAATGACAAGGCTACCATCCAATGGAGTAACAAAAATATTGACAACAGACTACCTTCCATAATGACAAGGCTACCATCCATTGGAGTAACAAAATCACGACAACATACTACCTTCCATAATGACAAGGATACCATCCATTAGTGTAACAAAAATATCGATAACAAATTACCTTATGTAATGACAAAGATACCATCCATTGGGATAACAAAAATATCGACAACAAAATACCTTCCATAATTACCAGGCTACGACCCATTGGAGTAACAAAAATATCGACAACAGACTACGTTCCATAATGACAAGGCTACCATCCATTAGAGTAACAAAAATATTGATAACATACTACCATCCATAATGAAATGGCTACCATCCATTGGAGTAACACAAATATCAATAAGAGACTACCTTCCATAATGACAAGGCTAACATCCATTGGAGTAACAAAAATCTCGCCAACAGACTACCTTCCATAATGACAAGGCTACCATCCATTGGAGTGACAAAAATCTCGACAATAGACTACCTTCCATAATTAGAAGGCTACCATCAATTAGGGTAACAACATCTCGACAATAAACTACCTTCCATAATGACAAGGCTACCATCCATTGGAGTAACAAAAATATCGACAACAGACTACGTTCCATAATGACAAGGCTACCATCCATTGGAGTAACAAAAATAACGACAACAGACTACCTTCCATAATGAAAAGGTTACCATCCATTGGAGTAACAAAAATCTTGACAACAGACTACCTTCCTTAATAACTAGGCTACCATCCATTGGAGTAACGAAAATATCGACAACAGACTACCTTCCATAATGACATGACTACCATCCATTGGAGTAAAAAAGATATCGACAACAGACTACCTTCCATAATGACAATGCTACCATCCATTGCAGTAACAAAAATCTCGACAACAGACTAACTTCCAAAGTGACAAGGCTACCATCCATTGGAGTAACAAAAATATCTACAATAGACTATGTTCCATAATGAAGAGGCTACCATCCAATGGAGTAACAAAAATTTAGAAAACAAACTACCTTCCATAATGGCAAGGCACCATCCATTGGAGTAACAAAAATCTCGACAACAGACTACCTTCCATAATGACAAGGCTACCATCTATTGGAATAACAAAAATCTCGAGATTAGACTACCTTCCATAATGACAAGGCTACCATCCATTGGAGTAACAAAATCTTGACAACAAACTACCTTCCAAAATGACAAGGCTGCCATCCATTGGAGTAACGAAAATATCAACAAGAGACTACCTTCCATAATGATAAGGCTACCATCCATTAGAGTAACAAAAATCTCGACAACAGACTACCTTCCATAATGACAAGGCTACCATCCATTGGAGTGACAAAAATCTAGACAATAGACTACCTTCCATAATGACAATGTTGATATCCATTGGAGTAACAAAAATCTTGACAACATACTACCTTCAAAATGACAAGGTTACCATCCATTGGAGTAACAAAAATATCTACAATAGACTACCATCTATTGTAGTAACAAAAATATCGACAACAGACTACCTTCCATAATGAAACGGCTACCATCCATTGAAGTAACAAAAATATCAACAAGAGAGTACCTTCCATAATGACAAGGCTACCATCCATTAGAGTAACAAAAATCTCACCAACAGACTACCTTCCATAATGACAAGGCTACCATCCATTGGAGTGACAAAAATCTTGACAGCAAACTACCTTCCATAATGACAAGGCTACCATCCATTGGCGTAACAAAAATATCGATAACAGACTACGTTCCATAATGACAAGGCTACCATCCATTGGAGTAAAAAAAAATCAAAAACAGACTACCTTCCATAATGAAAAGGCTCCATCCATTGGAGTAACAAAAATCTCGCCAACAGACTACCTTCCATAATGACAAGGCTCCCATCCATTGGAGTGACAAAAATCTCGACAATAGACTCCCTTCCATAATGACAAGGCTACCATCCATTGGAGTAACAAAATCTAGACAACAAACTACCTTCCATAATGACCAGGCTACCTTCCATTGGAGTAACAAAAATATTGACAACAGACTACCTTCCATAATGACAAGGCTACCATCAATTGGAATAACAAAAATCTCGACAACAAACTACCTTCCATAATGACAAGGCTACCATCCATTGGAGAAACAAAAATATTGAAAACATACTACGTTTCATAATGACATGGCTACCATCCATTGGAGTAACAAAAATATAGACAACTGACTACCTTCCATAATGACAAGGATAACATCCATTGGAGTAACAAAAATCTCGCCAACAGACTACCTTCCATAATGACAAGGCTACTATCCATTGGAGTGACAAAAATCTCGACAATAGACTACCTTCCATAACGACAAGGCTACCATCCATTGGAGTAACAAAAATATCAACAAAAGACTACCTTCCATAATGACAAGGCTACCATCCATTGGGGTAGCAAAAATCTCGCCAACAGACTACCTTCCATAATGACAAGGCTACCATCCATTGGAGTGACAAAATTTTTTACAACAAACTACCTTCCATAATGACAAGGCTACCATCCATTTGCGTAACAAAAATATCGACAACAGACTACGTTCCATAATGACAAGGCTACCATACATTGGAGTAACAAAAATCTCGCCAACAGACTACCTTCCATAATGACAAGGCTACCATCCATTGGAGTGACAAAAATCTCGACAATAGACTACCTTCCATAATGACAAGGCTACCATCCATTGGAGTAACAAAATATCGACAATAAACTATGTTCCATAATGACAAGGCTACCATCCATTGGAGTAACAAAAAATTTCCAACAGACTACCTTCCATAATGAAAAGGCTCCATCCATTGGAGTAACAAAAATCTCGCCACCAGACTACCTTCCATAATGACAATGCTACCATCCATTGGAGTGTCAAAAATCTCGACAATAGACTACCTTCCATAATGACAAGGCTACCATCCATTGGAGTAATAAAATCTCCACAACAAACTACCTTCCATAATGACCAGGCTACCATCCATTGGAGTAACAAAACTATTGACAACAGACTACCTTCATTAATGACAAGGCTACCATCCATTGTAATAACAAAAATCTCGACAACAAACTACCTTCCATAATGACAAGGCTACCATCCATTGGAGAAACAAAAATATTGACAACATACTATGTTTCATAATGACATGGCTACCATCCATTGGAGTAGCAAAAATATCGACAACTGACTACCTTCCATAATGAAAAGGATACCATCCATTGGAATGAAAAAAATCTCGCCAACAGACTACCTTTCATAATGACAAGGCTACCATCCATTGGAGTGACAAAAATATCCACAATAGACTACCTTCCATAATGACAAGGCTACCATCCATTGGAGTAACAAAATCACGACAACAAACTACCTTCCATAATGACAAGGATACCATTCATTGGAGTAACAAAAATATCGATAACAGATTACCTTCCGTAATGACAAGGATACCATCCATTGGAATAACAAAAATATCAACAACAAACTACCTTCCATAATGAAAAGGCTACCATCCATTGGAGTAACAAAAATATCGCCAACAGACTACCTTCCATAATGACAAGGCTACCATCCGTTGGAGTGACAAAAATCTCTACAATAGACTACCTTCCATAATGACAAGGCTACCATCCATTAGAGTAACAAAATCTCGACAACAAACTACCTTCCATAATGATAAGGCTACCATCCATTGGAGTAATAAAATTATTGACAATAGACTACCTTCCATAATGACAAGGCTACCATCCATTGGAATAACAAAAATCTCGTCAACAAACTACCTTCCATAATGACAAGGCTACCATCCATTGGAGTAACAAAAATATCAACAACATACTACGTTTCATAATGACATGACTACCATCCATTGGTGTAACAAAAATCTCGACAACAGACTACCTTCCATAATAACAAGGCTACCATCCATTGGAGTAACGAAAATATCAACAAGAGACTACCTTTCATAATGACAAGGCTACCATCCACTGGAGTAACAAAAATATCGACAACAGACTAGGTTCCATAATGACAAGACTACCATCCATTGGAGTAACAAAAATATCGACAACAGACTACCTTCTATAATGAAACGGCTACCATCCATTGGAGTAACAAAAATATCAACAAAAGACTACCTTCCATAATGACAAGGCTACCATCCATTGGGGTAACAAAAATCTCACCAACAGACTACCTTCCATAATGACAAGGCTACCATCAAATGGAGTGACAAAAATCTTGACAACAAACTACCTTCCATAATGACAAGGCTACCATCCATTGGCATAACAAAAATATCGACAACAGACTACGTTCTATAATTACAAGGCTACCATCCATTGGAGTAACAAAAATCTCGCCAACAGACTACCTTCCATAATGACAAGGCTACCATCCATTGGAATGACAAAAATCTCGAAAATAGACTACCTTCCATAATGACAAGGCTACCATCCATTGGAGTAACAAAATATCGACAACAAACTACCTTCCATAATGACAAGGCTACCATCCATTGGAGTAACAAAAATATTTACAACAGACTACCTTCCATAATGACAAGGCTACCATTCATTGGAATAACAAAAATCTCGACAACAAACTACCTTCCATAATGACAACGCTACCATCCATTGGAGTAACAAAAATATCAACAACATACTACGTTTCATAATGACATGACTACCATCCATTGGAGTAAAAAAAATCTCGACAACAGACTACCTTCCATAATAACAAGGCTACCATCCATTGGAGTAACGAAAATATCCACAAGAGACTACCTTCGATAATGATAAGGCTACCATCCATTGGAGTAACAAAAATATCGACAACAGACTACGTTCCATAATGACAAGGCTACCATCCATTGGAGTAACAAAAATATCGACAACAGACTACCTTCCATAATGAATCAGCTACCATCCATTGGAGTAACAAAAATATCAACAAGAGACTACCTTCCATAATGTCAAGGCTACCATCCATTGGAGTAACAAAAATCTCGCCAACAGACTACCTTCCATAATGACAAGGCTACCATCCATTGGAGTGACAAAAATCTTCACAACAAACTACCTTTCTATAATGACAAAGCTACCATTCATTGGCGTAACAAAAATATCGACAACAGACTATGTTCCATAATGCAAGGCTACCATCCATTGGAGTAACAAAAAATCGATAACAGACTACCTTCCATAATGAAAAGGCTCCATCCATTGGAGTAACAAAAATCTCGCCAACATACCACCTTCCATAATGACAAGGCTACCATCCATTGGAGTGACAAAAATCTCGACAATAGACTACCTTCCATAATGACAAGGCTACCATCCATTGGAGTGACAAAAATCTCAACAATAGACTACCTTCAATAATGACAAGGCTACCATCCATTGGAGTAACAAAATATCGACAACAAACTACCTTCCATAATGACAAGCCTACCATCCATTGGAGCAACAAAAATATTGACAATAGACTACCTTCCATAATAACAAGGCTACCATCCATTGGAATAACAAAAATCTCGACAGCAAACTACCTTCCATAATGAGAAGGCTACCATCCATTGGAATAACAAAAATATCAACAACATACTACGTTTCATAATGACATGACTACCATCTATTGGAGTAACAAAAATCTCGACAACAGACTACCTTCCATAATAACAAGGCTACCATCCATTGAAGTAACGAATATATCCATAAGAGACTACGTTCCATATTGACAAGGCTACCGTCCATTGGAGTAACAAAAATATCGACAACAGACTACGTTCCATAATGACAAGGCTACCATCCATTGGAGTAACAAAAATATCGACAACAGACTACCTTCCATAATGAAATGGCTACCATCCATTGGAGTAACAAAAATATCAACAAGAGACTACCTTCCATAATGACAAGGCTACCATCCATTGGAGTAACAAAAATATCGCCAACATACTACCTTCCATAATGACAAGGCTACCATCCATTGGAGTGACAAAAATCTTCACAACAAACTACCTTCCATAATGACAAAGCTACCATCCATTGGCGTAACAAAAATATCGCCAACAGACTACGTTCCATAATGACAAGGCTACCATCCATTGGAGTAACAAAAATATCGATAACATATTACCTTCCGTCATGACAAGGATTCCATCCATTGGAATAACAAAAATCTCGACAACAAACTACATTCCATAATGACAAGGATACCATCCATTGGAGTAACAAAAATCTCGCCAACAGACTACCTTCCATAATGACAAGGCTACCATCCATTGGAGTGACAAAAATCTCGACAATAGACTACCTTCCATAATGACAAGGCTACCATCCATTGGAGTAACAAAATCACGACAACAAACTACCTTCCATAATGACAAGGATACCATCCATTGGAGTAATAAAAATATCTATAACAGATTACCTTCCGTAATGACAAGGATACCATCCATTGGAATAACAAAAATGTCAACAACAAACTACCTTCCAAAATGACAAGGCTACCATCCATTGGAGTAACAAAAATATCGACATTAGACTACGTTCCATAATGATAAGGCTACCATCCATTGGAGTAACAAAAATATCGACAACAGACTACCATCCATAATGAAAAGGATACCATCCATTGGAGTAACAAAAATATCAATAAGAGACTACCTTCCATAATGACAAGGCTAACATCCATTGGAGTAACAAAAATCTTGCCAACAGACTACCTTCCATAATGACAAGGCTACCATCCATTGGAGTAACAAAAATATCAACAAAAGACTACCTTCCATAATGACAAGGCTACCATCCATTGGGGTAACAAAAAGCTCACCAACAGACTACCTTCCATAATGACAAGGCTACCATCCAATGGAGTGACAAAAATCTTGACAACAAACTACCTTCCATAATGACAAGGCTACCATCCATTGGCATAACAAAAATATCGACAACAGACTACCATCCATAATGAAAAGGCTACCATCCATTGGAGTAACAAAAATCTCGCCAACAGACTACCTTCCATAATGACAAGGCTACCATCCATTGGAATGACAAAAATCTCGAAAATAGACTACCTTCCATAATGACAAGGCTACCATCCATTGGAGTAACAAAATATCGACAACAAACTACCTTCCATAATGACAAGGCTACCATCCATTGGAGTAACAAAAATATTTACAACAGACTACCTTCCATAATGACAAGGCTACCATTCATTGGAATAACAAAAATCTCGACAACAAACTACCTTCCATAATGACAACGCTACCATCCATTGGAGTAACAAAAATATCAACAACATACTACGTTTCATAATGACATGACTACCATCCATTGGAGTAAAAAAAATCTCGACAACAGACTACCTTCCATAATAACAAGGCTACCATCCATTGGAGTAACGAAAATATCCACAAGAGACTACCTTCGATAATGATAAGGCTACCATCCATTGGAGTAACAAAAATATCGACAACAGACTACGTTCCATAATGACAAGGCTACCATCCATTGGAGTAACAAAAATATCGACAACAGACTACCTTCCATAATGAATCAGCTACCATCCATTGGAGTAACAAAAATATCAACAACAGACTAACTTCCATAATGTCAAGGCTACCATCCATTGGAGTAACAAAAATCTCGCCAACAGACTACCTTCCATAATGACAAGGCTACCATCCATTGGAGTGACAAAAATCTTCACAACAAACTATCTTTCTATAATGACAAAGCTACCATTCATTGGCGTAACAAAAATATCGACAACAGACTATGTTCCATAATGCAAGGCTACCATCCATTGGAGTAACAAAAAATCGATAACAGACTACCTTCCATAATGAAAAGGCTCCATCCATTGGAGTAACAAAAATCTCGCCAACATACCACCTTCCATAATGACAAGGCTACCATCCATTGGAGTGACAAAAATCTCGACAATAGACTACCTTCCATAATGACAAGGCTACCATCCATTGGAGTGACAAAAATCTCAACAATAGACTACCTTCAATAATGACAAGGCTACCATCCATTGGAGTAACAAAATATCGACAACAAACTACCTTCCATAATGACAAGCCTACCATCCATTGGAGCAACAAAAATATTGACAATAGACTACCTTCCATAATAACAAGGCTACCATCCATTGGAATAACAAAAATCTCGACAGCATACTACCTTCCATAATGAGAAGGCTACCATCCATTGGAATAACAAAAATATCAACAACATACTACGTTTCATAATGACATGACTACCATCTATTGGAGTAACAAAAATCTCGACAACAGACTACCTTCCATAATAACAAGGCTACCATCCATTGAAGTAACGAATATATCCATAAGAGACTACGTTCCATATTGACAAGGCTACCGTCCATTGGAGTAACAAAAATATCGACAACAGACTACGTTCCATAATGACAAGGCTACCATCCATTGGAGTAACAAAAATATCGACAACAGACTACCTTCCATAATGAAATGGCTACCATCCATTGGAGTAACAAAAATATCAACAAGAGACTACCTTCCATAATGACAAGGCTACCATCCATTGGAGTAACAAAAATATCGCCAACATACTACCTTCCATAATGACAAGGCTACCATCCATTGGAGTGACAAAAATCTTCACAACAAACTACCTTCCATAATGACAAAGCTACCATCCATTGGCGTAACAAAAATATCGCCAACAGACTACGTTCCATAATGACAAGGCTACCATCCATTGGAGTAACAAAAATATCGATAACATATTACCTTCCGTCATGACAAGGATTCCATCCATTGGAATAACAAAAATCTCGACAACAAACTACATTCCATAATGACAAGGATACCATCCATTGGAGTAACAAAAATCTCGCCAACAGACTACCTTCCATAATGACAAGGCTACCATCCATTGGAGTGACAAAAATCTCGACAATAGACTACCTTCCATAATGACAAGGCTACCATCCATTGGAGTAACAAAATCACGACAACAAACTACCTTCCATAATGACAAGGATACCATCCATTGGAGTAATAAAAATATCCATAACAGATTACCTTCCGTAATGACAAGGATACCATCCATTGGAATAACAAAAATGTCAACAACAAACTACCTTCCAAAATGACAAGGCTACCATCCATTGGAGTAACAAAAATATCGACAACAGACTACGTTCCATAATGATAAGGCTACCATCCATTGGAGTAACAAAAATATCGACAACAGACTACCATCCATAATGAAAAGGATACCATCCATTGGAGTAACAAAAATATCAATAAGAGACTACCTTCCATAATGACAAGGCTAACATCCATTGGAGTAACAAAAATCTTGCCAACAGACTACCTTCCATAATGACAAGGCTACCATCCATTGGAGTAACAAAAATCTCGCCAAAAGACTACCTTCCATAATGACAAGGCTACCATCCATTGGAGTGACAAAAATATCGACAACAGACTACGTTCCATAATGACAAGGCTACCATCCATTGGAGTAACAAAAATAACGACAACAGTCTACCTTCCATAATGAAAAGGCTACCATCCATTGGAATAACAAAAATCTCGACAATAGACTACCTTCCATAATAACTAGGCTACCATCCATTTGACTGACAAAGATATCGATAACAGACTACCTTCCAATATTACTAGACTACCATGCATTGGAGTAAAAAAGATATCGACAACAGACTACCTTCCATAATGACAAGGCTACCATCCATTGGAGTGACAAAAATCTCGACAATAGACTACCTTCCATAATTATAAGGCTACCATCAATTGGAGTAACAACATCTCGACAATAAACTACCTTCCATAATGAAAAGGCTCCATCCATTGGAGTAACAAAAATATCGACAACAGACTACCTTCCATAATGAAACGGCTATCATCCATTGGAGTAACAAAAATATCAACAAAAGACTACCTTCCATAATGACAAGGCTACCATCCATTGGGGTAACAAAAATCTCGCCAACAGACTACCTTCCATAATGACAAGGCTACCATCCAATGGAGTGACAAAAATCTTGACAACAAACTACCTTCCATAATGACAAGGCTACCATCCATTGGCGTAACAAAAATATCGACAACAGACTACGTTCTATAATGACAAGGCTACCATCCATTGGAGTAACAAAAATCTCGCCAACAGACTACCTTCCATAATGACAAGGCTACCATCCATTGGAATGACAAAAATCTCGAAAATAGACTACCTTCCATAATGACAAGGCTACCATCCATTGGAGTAACAAAATATCGACAACAAACTACCTTCCATAATGACAAGGCTACCATCCATTGGAGTAACAAAAATATTTACAACAGACTGCCTTCCATAATGACAAGGCTACCATTCATTGGAATAACAAAAATCTCGACAACAAACTACCTTCCATAATGACAACGCTACCATCCATTGGAGTAACAAAAATATCAACAACATACTACGTTTCATAATGACATGACTACCATCCATTGGAGTAACAAAAATCTCGACAACAGACTACCTTCCATAATAACAAGGCTACCATCCATTGGAGTAACGAAAATATCCACAAGAGACTACCTTCGATAATGATATGGCTACCATCCATTGGAGTAACAAAAATATCGACAACAGACTACGTTCCATAATGACAAGGCTACCATCCATTGGAGTAACAAAAATATCGACAACAGACTACCTTCCATAATGAAACAGCTACCATCCATTGGAGTAACAAAAATATCAACAAGAGACTACCTTCCATAATGTCAAGGCTACCATCCATTGGAGTATCAAAAATCTCGCCAACAGACTACCTTCCATAATGACAAGGCTACCATCCATTGGAGTGACAAAAATCTTCACAACAAACTACCTTTCTATAATGACAAAGCTACCATTCATTGGCGTAACAAAAATATCGACAACAGACTATGTTCCATAATGACAAGGCTACCATCCATTGGAGTAACAAAAAATCGATAACAGACTACCTTCCATAATGAAAAGGCTCCATCCATTGGATTAACAAAAATCTCGCCAACAGACCACCTTCCATAATGACAAGGCTACCATCCATTGGAGTGACAAAAATCTCGACAATGGACTACCTTCCATAATGACAAGGCTACCATCCATTGGAGTGACAAAAATCTCAACAATAGACTACCTTCCATAATGACAAGGCTACCATCCATTGGAGTAACAAAATATCGACAACAAACTACCTTCCATAATGACAAGCCTACCATCCATTGGAGCAACAAAAATATTGACAATAGACTACCTTCCATAATGACAAGGCTACCATCCATTGGAATAACAAAAATCTCGACAACAAACTACCTTCCATAATGAGAAGGCTACCATCCATTGGAATAACAAAAATATCAACAACATACTATGTTTCATAATGACATGACTACCATCTATTGGAGTAACAAAAATCTCGACAACAGACTACCTTCCATAATAACAAGGCTACCATCCATTGAAGTAACGAATATATCCATAAGAGACTACCTTCCATAATGACAAGGCTACCATCCATTGGAGTAACAAAAATATCGACAACAGACTACGTTCCATAATGACAAGGCTACCATCCATTGGAGTAACAAAAATATCGACAACAGACTACCTTCCATAATGAAATGGCGACCATCCATTGGAGTAACAAAAATATCAACAAGAGACTACCTTCCATAATAACAAGGCTACCATCCATTGGAGTAACAAAAATATCGCCAACATACTACCTTCCATAATGACAAGGCTACCATCCATTGGAGTGACAAAAATCTTCACAACAAACTACCTTCCATAATGACAAAGCTACCATCCATTGGCGTAACAAAAATATCGCCAACAGACTACGTTCCATAATGACAAGGCTACCATCCATTGGAGTAACAAAAATATCGATAACATATTACCTTCCGTCATGACAAGGATTCCATCCATTGGAATAACAAAAATCTCGACAACAAACTACATTCCATAATGACAAGGATACCATCCATTGGAGTAACAAAAATCTCGCCAACAGACTACCTTCCATAATGACAAGGCTACCATCCATTGGAGTGACAAAAATCTCGACAATAGACTACCTTCCATAATGACAAGGCTACCATCCATTGGAGTAACAAAATCACGACAACAAACTACCTTCCATAATGACAAGGATACCATCCATTGGAGTAATAAAAATATCTATAACAGATTACCTTCCGTAATGACAAGGATACCATCCATTGGAATAACAAAAATGTCAACAACAAACTACCTTCCAAAATGACAAGGCTACCATCCATTGGAGTAACAAAAATATCGACAACAGACTACGTTCCATAATGATAAGGCTACCATCCATTGGAGTAACAAAAATATCGACAACAGACTACCATCCATAATGAAAAGGATACCATCCATTGGAGTAACAAAAATATCAATAAGAGACTACCTTCCATAATGACAAGGCTAACATCCATTGGAGTAACAAAAATCTTGCCAACAGACTACCTTCCATAATGACAAGGCTACCATCCATTGGAGTAACAAAAATCTCGCCAAAAGACTACCTTCCATAGTGACAAGGCTACCATCCATTGGAGTGACAAAAATATCGACAACAGACTACGTTCCATAATGACAAGGCTACCATCCATTGGAGTAACAAAAATAACGACAACAGTCTACCTTCCATAATGAAAAGGCTACCATCCATTGGAATAACAAAAATCTCGACAATAGACTACCTTCCATAATAACTAGGCTACCATCCATTTGACTGACAAAGATATCGATAACAGACTACCTTCCAATATGACTAGACTACCATGCATTGGAGTAAAAAAGATATCGACAACAGACTACCTTCCATAATGACAAGGCTACCATCCATTGGAGTGACAAAAATCTCGACAATAGACTACCTTCCATAATTATAAGGCTACCATCAATTGGAGTAACAACATCTCGACAATAAACTACCTTCCATAATGAAAAGGCTCCATCCATTGGAGTAACAAAAATATCGACAACAGACTACCTTCCATAATGAAACGGCTACCATCCATTGGAGTGACAAAAATATCAACAAAAGACTACCTTCCATAATGACAAGGCTACCATCCATTGGAGTGACAAAAATTTTTTCAACAAACTACCTTCCATAATGAGAAGGCTACCATCCATTGGCGTAACAAAAATATCGACAACAGACTACGTTCCATAATGACAAGGCTACTATACATTGGAGTAACAAAAATCTCGCCAACAGATACCTTCCATAATGACATGGCTACCATCTATTGGAGTGACAAAAATCTCGACAATAGACTACCTTCCATAATGACAAGGCTACCATCCATTAGAGTAACAAAATATCGACAATAATCTACGTTCCATAATGACAAGGCTACCATCCATTGGAGTAACAAAAAATCGACAACAGACTACCTTCCATAATGAAAAGGCTCCATCCATTGGAGTAACAAAAATGTCGCCAACAGACTACCTTCCATAATGACAAGGCTACCATCCATTGGAGTGTCAAAAATCTCGACAAAAGACTACCTTCCATAATGACAAGGCTACCGTCCATTGGAGTAACAAAATCTTGACAACAAACTACCTTCCATAATGACCAGGCTACCATCCATTGGAGTAACAAAACTATTGACAATAGACTACCTTCCATAATGACAAGGCTACCATCCATTGGAATAACAAAAATCTCGACAACAAACTACCTTCCATAATGACAAGGCTACCATCCATTGGAGAAACAAAAATATTGACAACATACTACGTTTCATAATGACATGGCTACCATCCATTGGAGTAACAAAAATATCCACAACTGACTACCTTCCTTAATGAAAAGGATACCATCCATTGGAATGACAAAAATCTCGCCAACAGACTACCTTCCATAATGACAAGGCTACCATCCATTGGAGTGACAAAAATCTCCACAATAGACTACCTTCCATAATGACAAGGCTACCATCCATTGGAGTAACAAAATCACGACAAAAAACTACCTTCCATAATGACAAGGATACCATCCATTGGAGTAACTAAAATATCGATAACAGATTACCTTCCATAATGACAAGGATACCATCCATTGGAATAACAAAAATATCAACAACAAACTACCTTCCATAATGAAAAGGCTACCATCCATTGGAGTAACAAAAATATCGACTACAGACTACGTTCCATAATGACAAGGCTTCAATCCATTTGAGTAACAAAAATATCGACAACAGACTACCATCCATAATGAAAAGGCTACCGTCCATTGGAGTAACAAAAATATCAATAAGAGACTACCTTCCATAATGACAAGGCTAACATCCATTGGAGTAACAAAAATATCGCCAACAGACTACCTTCCATAATGACAAGGCTACCATCCATTGGAGTGACAAAAATCTCGACAATAGACTACCTTCCATAATGACAAGGCTACCATCCATTAGAGTAACAAAATCTCGACAACAAACTACCTTCCATAATGACAAGGCTACCATCCATTGGAGTAACAAAAATATTGACAACAGACTACCTTCCATAATGACAAGGCTACCATCCATTGGAATAACAAAAATCTCGACAACAAACTACCTTCCATAATGACAAGGCTACCATCCATTGGAGAAACAAAAATATTGACAACATACTACGTTTCATAATGACATGGCTACCATTCATTGGAGTAACAAAAATATCGACAACTGACTACCTTCCATAATGAAAAGGATACCATCCATTGGAATTACAAAAATCTCGCCAACAGACTACCTTCCATAATGACAAGGCTACCATCCATTGGAGTGACAAAAATCTCCACAATAGACTACCTTCCATAATGACAAGGCTACCATCCATTGGAGTAACAAAATCACGACAACAAACTACTTTCCATAGTGACAAGGATACCATCCATTGGAGTAACAAAAATATCGATAACAGATTACCTTCCGTAATGACAAGGATACCATCCATTGGAGTAACAAAAATATCAACAACAAACTACCTTCCATAATGAAAAGGCTACCATCCATTTGAGTAACAAAAATATCGACAACAGACTATGTTCCATAATGACAAGGCTACCATCCATTTGAGTAACAAAAATATCGACAACAGACTACCATCCATAATTAAGAGGCTACCATCCATTGGAGTAACAAAAATATCAATAAGAGACTACCTTCCATAATGACAAGGCTAACATCCATTGGAGTAACAAAAATATCGCCAACAAACTACTTTCCATAATGACAAGGCTACCATCCATTGGAGTGACAAAAATCTCAACAATAGACTACCTTCCATAATGACAAGGCTACAATCCATTAGAGTAACAGAATCTCGACAACAAACTACCGTCCATAATGACAAGGCTACCATCCATTGGAGTAACAAAAATCTTCACAACAAACTACCTTTCTATAATGACAAAGCTACCATTCATTGGCGTAACAAAAATATCGACAACAGACTATGTTCCATAATGACAAGGCTACCATCCATTGGAGTAACAAAAAATCGATAACAGACTACCTTCCATAATGAAAAGGCTACCATCCATTGGAATAACAAAAATCTCGACAATAGACTACCTTCCATAATAACTAGGCTACCATCCATTTGACTGACAAAGATATCGATAACAGACTACCTTCCAATATTACTAGACTACCATGCATTGGAGTAAAAAAGATATCGACAACAGACTACCTTCCATAATGACAAGGCTACCATCCATTGGAGTGACAAAAATCTCGACAATAGACTACCTTCCATAATTATAAGGCTACCATCAATTGGAGTAACAACATCTCGACAATAAACTACCTTCCATAATGAAAAGGCTCCATCCATTGGAGTAACAAAAATATCGACAACAGACTACCTTCCATAATGAAACGGCTATCATCCATTGGAGTAACAAAAATATCAACAAAAGACTACCTTCCATAATGACAAGGCTACCATCCATTGGGGTAACAAAAATCTCGCCAACAGACTACCTTCCATAATGACAAGGCTACCATCCAATGGAGTGACAAAAATCTTGACAACAAACTACCTTCCATAATGACAAGGCTACCATCCATTGGCGTAACAAAAATATCGACAACAGACTACGTTCTATAATGACAAGGCTACCATCCATTGGAGTAACAAAAATCTCGCCAACAGACTACCTTCCATAATGACAAGGCTACCATCCATTGGAATGACAAAAATCTCGAAAATAGACTACCTTCCATAATGACAAGGCTACCATCCATTGGAGTAACAAAATATCGACAACAAACTACCTTCCATAATGACAAGGCTACCATCCATTGGAGTAACAAAAATATTTACAACAGACTGCCTTCCATAATGACAAGGCTACCATTCATTGGAATAACAAAAATCTCGACAACAAACTACCTTCCATAATGACAACGCTACCATCCATTGGAGTAACAAAAATATCAACAACATACTACGTTTCATAATGACATGACTACCATCCATTGGAGTAACAAAAATCTCGACAACAGACTACCTTCCATAATAACAAGGCTATCATCCATTGGAGTAACGAAAATATCCACAAGAGACTACCTTCGATAATGATATGGCTACCATCCATTGGAGTAACAAAAATATCGACAACAGACTACGTTCCATAATGACAAGGCTACCATCCATTGGAGTAACAAAAATATCGACAACAGACTACCTTCCATAATGAAACAGCTACCATCCATTGGAGTAACAAAAATATCAACAAGAGACTACCTTCCATAATGTCAAGGCTACCATCCATTGGAGTAACAAAAATCTCGCCAACAGACTACCTTCCATAATGACAAGGCTACCATCCATTGGAGTGACAAAAATCTTCACAACAAACTACCTTTCTATAATGACAAAGCTACCATTCATTGGCGTAACAAAAATATCGACAACAGACTATGTTCCTTAATGACAAGGCTACCATCCATTGGAGTAACAAAAAATCGATAACAGACTACCTTCCATAATGAAAAGGCTACCATCCATTGGAGTGACAAAAATCTCGACAATAGACTACCTTCCATAATGACAAGGCTACCATCCATTGGAGTGACAAAAATCTCAACAATAGACTACCTTCCATAATGACAAGGCTACCATCCATTGGAGTAACAAAATATCGACAACAAACTACCTTCCATAATGACAAGCCTACCATCCATTGGAGCAACAAAAATATTGACAATAGACTACCTTCCATAATGACAAGGCTACCATCCATTGGAATAACAAAAATCTCGACAACAAACTACCTTCCATAATGAGAAGGCTACCATCCATTGGAATAACAAAAATATCAACAACATACTACGTTTCATAATGACATGACTACCATCTATTGGAGTAACAAAAATCTCGACAACAGACTACCTTCCATAATAACAAGGCTACCATCCATTGAAGTAACGAATATATCCATAAGAGACTACCTTCCATAATGACAAGGCTACCATCCATTGGAGTAACAAAAATATCGACAACAGACTACGTTCCATAATGACAAGGCTACCATCCATTGGAGTAACAAAAATATCGACAACAGACTACCTTCCATAATGAAATGGCTACCATCCATTGGAGTAACAAAAATATCAACAAGAGACTACCTTCCATAATGACAAGGCTACCATCCATTGGAGTAACAAAAATATCGCCAACATACTACCTTCCATAATGACAAGGCTACCATCCATTGGAGTGACACAAATCTTCACAACAAACTACCTTCCATAATGACAAAGCTACCATCCATTGGCGTAACAAAAATATCGCCAACAGACTACGTTCCATAATGACAAGGCTACCATCCATTGGAGTAACAAAAATATCGATAACATATTACCTTCCGTCATGACAAGGATTCCATCCATTGGAATAACAAAAATCTCGACAACAAACTACATTCCATAATGACAAGGATACCATCCATTGGAGTAACAAAAATCTCGCCAACAGACTACCTTCCATAATGACAAGGCTACCATCCATTGGAGTGACAAAAATCTCGACAATAGACTACCTTCCATAATGACAAGGCTACCATCCATTGGAGTAACAAAATCACGACAACAAACTACCTTCCATAATGACAAGGATACCATCCATTGGAGTAATAAAAATATCTATAACAGATTACCTTCCGTAATGACAAGGATACCATCCATTGGAATAAAAAAAATGTCAACAACAAACTACCTTCCAAAATGACAAGGCTACCATCCATTGGAGTAACAAAAATATCGACAACAGACTACGTTCCATAATGATAAGGCTACCATCCATTGGAATAACAAAAATATCGACAATAGACTACCATCCATAATGAAAAGGATACCATCCATTGGAGTAACAAAAATATCAATAAGAGACTACCTTCCATAATGACAAGGCTAACATCCATTGGAGTAACAAAAATCTTGCCAACAGACTACCTTCAATAATGACAAGGCTACCATCCATTGGAGTAACAAAAATCTCGCCAAAAGACTACCTTCCATAATGACAAGGCTACCATCCATTGGAGTGACAAAAATATCGACAACAGACTACGTTCCATAATGACAAGGATACCATCCATTGGAGTAACAAAAATAACGACAACAGTCTACCTTCCATAATGAAAAGGCTACCATCCATTGGAATAACAAAAATCTCGACAATAGACTACCTTCCATAATAACTAGGCTACCATCCATTTGACTGACAAAGATATCGATAACAGACTACCTTCCAATATGACTAGACTACCATGCATTGGAGTAAAAAAGATATCGACAACAGACTACCTTCCATAATGACAAGGCTACCATCCATTGGAGTGACAAAAATCTTGACAATAGACTACCTTCCATAATTATAAGGCTACCATCAATTGGAGTAACAACATCTCGACAATAAACTACCTTCCATAATGAAAAGGCTCCATCCATTGGAGTAACAAAAATATCGACAACAGACTACCTTCCATAATGAAACGGCTACCATCCATTGGAGTGACAAAAATATCAACAAAAGACTACCTTCCATAATGACAAGGCTACCATCCATTGGAGTGACAAAATTTTTTTCAACAAACTACCTTCCATAATGAGAAGGCTACCATCCATTGGCGTAACAAAAATATCGACAACAGACTACTTTCCATAATGACAAGGCTACTATACATTGGAGTAACAAAAATCTCGCCAACTGATACCTTTCATAATGACATGGCTACCATCCATTGGAGTGACAAAAATCTCGACAATAGACTACCTTCCATAATGACAAGGCTACCATCCATTAGAGTAACAAAATATCGACAATAATCTACGTTCCATAATGACAAGGCTACCATCCATTGGAGTAACAAAAAATCGACAACAGACTACCTTCCATAATGAAAAGGCTCCATCCATTGGAGTAACAAAAATGTCGCCAACAGACTACCTTCCATAATGACAAGGCTACCATCCATTGGAGTGTCAAAAATCTCGACAAAAGACAACCTTCCATAATGACAAGGCTACCGTCCATTGGAGTAACAAAATCTCGACAACAAACTACCTTCCATAATGACCAGGCTACCATCCATTGGAGTAACAAAACTATTGACAATAGACTACCTTCCATAATGACAAGGCTACCATCCATTGGAATAACAAAAATCTCGACAACAAACTACCTTCCATAATGACAAGGCTACCATCCATTGGAGAAACAAAAATATTGTCAACTGACTACCTTCCTTAATGAAAAGGATACCATCCATTGGAATGACAAAAATCTCGCCAACAGACTACCTTCCATAATGACAAGGCTACCATCCATTGGAGTGACAAAAATCTCCACAATAGACTACCTTCCATAATGACAAGGCTACCATCCATTGGAGTAACAAAATCACGACAAAAAACTACCTTCCATAATGACAAGGATACCATCCATTGGAGTAACTAAAATATCGATAACAGATTACCTTCCGTAATGACAAGGATACCATCCATTGGAATAACAAAAATATCAACAACAAACTACCTTCCATAATGAAAAGGCTACCATCCATTGGAGTAACAAAAATATCGACTACAGACTACGTTCCATAATGACAAGGCTTCAATCCATTTGAGTAACAAAAATATCGACAACAGACTACCATCCATAATGAAAAGGCTACCGTCCATTGGAGTAACAAAAATATCAATAAGAGACTACCTTCCATAATGACAAGGCTAACATCCATTGGAGTAACAAAAATATCGCCAACAGACTACCTTCCATAATGACAAGGCTACCATCCATTGGAGTGACAAAAATCTCGACAATAGACTACCTTCCATAATGACAAGGCTACCATCCATTAGAGTAACAAAATCTCGACAACAAACTACCTTCCATAATGACAAGGCTACCATCCATTGGAGTAACAAAAATATTGACAACAGACTACCTTCCATAATGACAAGGCTACCATCCATTGGAATAACAAAAATCTCGACAACAAACTACCTTCCATAATGACAAGGCTACCATCCATTGGAGAAACAAAAATATTGACAACATACTACGTTTCATAATGACATGGCTACCATTCATTGGAGTAACAAAAATATCGACAACTGACTACCTTCCATAATGAAAAGGATACCATCCATTGGAATGACAAAAATCTCGCCAACAGACTACCTTCCATAATGACAAGGCTACCATCCATTGGAGTGACAAAAATCTCCACAATAGACTACCTTCCATAATGACAAGGCTACCATCCATTGGAGTAACAAAATCACGACAACAAACTACTTTCCATAGTGACAAGGATACCATCCATTGGAGTAACAAAAATATCGATAACAGATTACCTTCCGTAATGACAAGGATACCATCCATTGGAGTAACAAAAATATCAACAACAAACTACCTTCCATAATGAAAAGGCTACCATCCATTTGAGTAACAAAAATATCGACAACAGACTATGTTCCATAATGACAAGGCTACCATCCATTTGAGTAACAAAAATATCGACAACAGACTACCATCCATAATTAAGAGGCTACCATCCATTGGAGTAACAAAAATATCAATAAGAGACTACCTTCCATAATGACAAGGCTAACATCCATTGGAGTAACAAAAATATCGCCAACAGACTACTTTCCATAATGACAAGGCTACCATCCATTGGAGTGACAAAAATCTCAACAATAGACTACCTTCCATAATGACAAGGCTACAATCCATTAGAGTAACAGAATCTCGACAACAAACTACCGTCCATAATGACAAGGCTACCATCCATTGAAGTAACAAAAATATTGACAACAGACTACCTTCCATAATGACAAGGCTACCATCCATTGGAATAACAAAAATCTCGACAACAAACTACCTTCCATAATGACAAGGCTACCTTCCATTGGAGTAACAAAAATATCAACAACATACTACGTTTCATAATGACATGACTACCATCCATTGGAGTAACAAAAATCTCGACAACAGACTACCTTCCATAATAACAAGGCTACCATCCATTGGAGTAACGAAAATATCAACAAGAGACTACCTTCCATAATGACAAGGCTACCATCCATTGGAGTAACAAAAATATCGACAACAGACCAGGTTCCATAATGACAAGACTACCATCCATTGGAGTAACAAAAATATCGACAACAGACTACCTTCCATAATGAAACGACTACCATCCATTGAAGTAACAAAAATATCAACAAAAGACTACCTTGCATAATGACAAGGCTACCATCCATTGGGGTAACAAAAATCTCGCCAACAGACTACCTTCCATAATGACAAGGCTACCATCCAATGGAGTGACACAAATCTTGACAAGAAACTACGTTTCATAATCACATGACTACCATCCATTGGAATAAGAGAAATCTCGACAACAGACTACCTTCCGTAATAACAAGGCTACCATCCATTGGAGTAACGAAAATATCAACAAGAGACTACCTTCCATAATGACAAGGCTACCATCCATTGGAGAAACAAAAATATTGACAACATACTACGTTTCATAATGACATGGCTACCATCCATTGGAGTAACAAAAATATCGACAACTGACTACTTTTCATAATGAAAAGGATACCATCCATTGGAATGACAAAAATCTCGCCAATAGACTACTTTCCATAATGACAAGGCTACCATCCTTTGGAGTGACAAAACTCTCCACAATAGACTACCTTCCATAATGACAAGGCTACCATCCATTGGAGTAACAAAAATATCAACAACATACTACGTTTCATAATGAAATGACTACCATCCATTGGAGTAACTAAAATCTCGACAACAAACTACCTTCCATAATAACAAGGCTACCATCCATTGGAGTAACGAAAATATCCACAAGAGACTACCTTTGATAATGACAAGGCTACCATCCAATGGAGTAACAAAAATATTGACAACAGACTACGTTCCATAATGACAAGGCTACCATCCATTGGAGTAACAAAATCATGACAATAAACTACCTTCCATAATGACAAGGATACCATCCGTTGGAGTAACAAAAATATCAATAACAGATTACCTTCCGTAATGACAAGGATACCATCCATTGGAATAACAAAAATATCAACAACAAACTACCTTCCATAATGAAAAGGCTACCATCCATTGGAGTAACAAAAATATCGACAACAGACTACGTTCCATAATGACAAGGCTACCATCCATTTGAGTAACAAAAATATCGACATTAGACTACCATCCATAATGTAAAGGCTACCATCCATTGGAGTAACAAAAATATCAATAAGAGACTACCTTCCATAATGACAAGGCTAACATCCATTGGAGTGACAAAAATATCGCCAACAAACTACCTTCCATAAAGACAAGGCTACCATCCATTGGAGTGACAAAAATCTTGCCAATAGACTACCTTCCATAATGACAAGGCTACCATCCATTGGAGTGACAAAAATCTCGACAATAGACTACCTTCCATAATGACAAGGCTACCATCCATTAGAGTAACAAACTCTCGACAACAAACTACCTTCCATAATGACAAGGCTACCATCCATTGGAGTAACAAAAATATTGACAACAGACTACCTTCCATAATGACAAGGCTACCATCCGTTGGAATAACAAAAATCTTGACAACAAACTACCTTCCATAATGACAAGGCTACCATCCATTGGAGTAACAAAAATATCAACAACATACTACGTTTCATAATGACGTGACTACCATCCATTGGAGTAAGAGAAATCTCGACAACAGACTACCTTCCATAATAACAAGGCTACCATCCATTGGAGTAACAAAAATATCAACAAGAGACTACCTTCCATAATGACAAGGCTACCATCCATTGGACAAAAAAAAATTGACAACATACTACGTTTCATAATGACATGGCTACCATCCATTGGAGTAACAAAAATACCGACAACTGACTACCTTCCATAATGAAAAGGATACCATCCATTGCAGTGACAAAAATCTCGCCAACAGACTACCTTCCATAATGACAAGGCTATCATCCATTGGAGTGAAAAAAATCTCCACAATAGACTACCTTCCATAATGACAAGGCTACCATCCATTGGAGTAACAAAATCACGACAACAAACTACCTTCCATAATGACAAGGATACCATCCATTGGAGTAACAAAAATATCGATAACAGATTACCTTCCGTAATGACAAGGATACCATCCATTAGAATAACAAAAATATCAACAACAAACTACCTTCCATAATGAAAAGGCTACCATCCATTGGAGTAACAAAAATATCGACAACAGACTACGTTCCATAATGACAAGGCTACCATCCATTTGATTAACAAAAATATCGACAACAGACTACCATCCATAATGAAAAGGCTACCATCCATTGGAGTAACAAAAATATCAATAAGAGACTACCTTCCATAATGAGAAGGCTAACATCCATTGGATTAACAAAAATATCGCCAACAGACTACCTTCCATAATGACAAGGCTACTATCCATTGGAGTGACAAAAATCTCGACAATAGACTACCATCCATAATGACAAGGCTACCATCCATTAGAGTAACAAAATCTCGACAACAAACTACCTTCCATAATGACAAGGCTACCATCCATTGGAGTAACAAAAATATTGACAACAGACTACCTTCCATAATGACATGGCTACCATCCATTAGAATAACAAAAATCTCGACAACAAACTACCTTCCATAATGACAAGGCTACCATCCATTGGAATAACAAAAATATCAACAACATACTACGTTTCATAATGACATGACTACCATCCATTGGAGTAAGAGAAATCTCGACAACAGACTACCTTCCATAATAACAAGGCTACCATCCATTGGAGTAATGAAAATATCAACAAGAGACTACCTTCCATAATGACAAGGCTACCATCCATTGGAGAAACAAAAATATTGACAACATACTACGTTTCATAATGACATGGCTACCATCAAATGGAGTGACAAAAATATCGACAACTGACTACCTTCTATAATGAAAAGGATACCATCCATTGGAATGACAAAAATCTCGCCAACAGACAACTTTCCATAATGACAAGGCTACCATCCATTGGAGTGACAAAAATCTCCACAATAGACTACCTTCCATAATGACAAGGCCACCATCCATTGGAGTAACAAAATCACGACAACAAACTACCTTCCATAATGACAATGATACCATCCATTGGAGTAACAAAAATATCGATAACAGATTACCTTCCGTAATGACAAGGATACCATCCATTGGAATAACAAAAACATCAACAACAAACTACCTTCCATAATGAAAAGGCTACCATCCATTGGAGTAACAAAAATATCGACAACAGACTACGTTCCATAATGACAAGGCTACCATCCATTTGAGTAACAAAAATATCGACAACAGACTACCATCCTTAATGAAAAGGCTACCATCCATTGGAGTAACAAAAATATCAATAAGAGACTACCTTCCATAATGACAAGGCTAACATCCATTGGAGTAACAAAAATATCGCCAACAGACTACTTTCCATAATGACAAGGCTACCATCCATTGGAGTGACAAAAATCTCGACAATAGACTACCTTCTATAATGACAAGCCTACCATCCATTAGAGTAACAAAATCTCGACAACAAACTACCTTCCATAATGACAAGGCTACCATCCATTGGAGTAACAAAAATATTGACAACAGACTACCTTCCATAATGACAAGGCTACCATCAATTGGAATAACAAAAATCTCGACAACAAACTACCTTCCATAATGACAAGGCTACCATCCATTGGAGTAACAAAATTATCAACAACATACTACGTTTCATAATGACATGACTACCATCCATTGGAGTAACAAAAATCTTGACAATAGACTACCTTTCATAATACCAAGGCTACCATCCATTGGAGTAACGAAAATATCAACAAGAGACTACCTTCCATAATGACAAGGCTACCCTCCATTGGAGTAACAAAAATATCGCCAACAGACTAGGTTCCATAATGACAAGCCTACCATCCATTGGAGTAACAAAAATATCGACAACAAACTACCTTCCATAATGAAACGGCTACCATCCATTGGAGTAACAAAAATATCAACAAAAGACTACCTTCCATAATGACAAGGCTACCATCCATTGGGGTAACAAAAATCTCGCCAACAGACTACCTTCCATAATGACAATGCTACCATCCAATGGAGTGACAAAAATCTTGACAACAAACTACCTTCCATAATGACAAGGCTGCAATCCATTGGCGTAACAAAAATGTCGACAATAGACTACGTTCCATAATGACAAGGCTACCATCCATTGGAGTAACAAAAATCTCGCCAACAGACTACCTTCCATAATGACAAGGCTACCATCCATTGGAATGACAAAAATCTCGACAATAGACTACCTTCCATAATGACAAGGCTACCATCCATTGGAGTAACAAAATATCGACAACAAACTACCTTCCATAATGACAAGGCTACCATCCATTGGAGTAACAAAAATATTGACAACAGACTACCTTCCATAATGACAAGGCTACCATCCATTGGAATAACAAAAATCTCGACAACAAACTACCTTCCTTAATGACAAGGCTACCATCTATTGGAGTAACAAAAATATCAACCGCATACTACGTTTCATAATGACATGACTACCATCCATTGGAGTAACAAAAATCTCGACAACAGACTACCTTCCATAATAACAAGGCTACCATCCATTGGAGTAACGAAAATATCCACAAGAGACTACCTTCGATAATGACAAGGCTACCATCCATTGGAGTAACAAAAATGAAATTCTGGCTGCAGATACTCAATGTCACGTTCAATGTTATGACACCGTATCTGACTTACTATATGACAGTAAATACAACAGCAATAAAGAACACAGTCAATTGTTTACCCAGTTCAGTGTGGAACAACACCTCCTCTGGGGGCTACCAAGCCAGGGAGGAAATCCACTATAAGTGATTTTAATTCAGGAATAAACCAACCAGTTTATCTCCTTCACTTAAGACCTACCCAATGCAATTCCAATCTAAGTACAACTTAAACCTGAGTTCCTACTCACTCCCCCTCAATCACAGCAGTGATACATAAACCAATTTGACTTAAGAATTGATGAAGACACTCTTCAAAAACAAACACTTGATTAAGCTTCACTGCTTTTTAATCAAGCAACACAATCACTCGTGCTTCACAGCTTTGAGTGATGCACACAACTAACTTGACTCTGCTTC
Source organism: Vicia faba (assembly GCA_948472305.1). Lineage (NCBI taxonomy): Eukaryota > Viridiplantae > Streptophyta > Magnoliopsida > Fabales > Fabaceae > Vicia > Vicia faba. Next base: position 657,641,270 of record OX451740.1, read on the forward strand.
ACAGCTTTAGTCAAGGAACATTCAAACACTCTTGCTTCAAAGTTTGAGTGCTACACAACCCTTACAATTAGAAACCTATTCCAAGGCACTTATCACAATGATAATTGCTTGGAGTACAATAATCAAATCTATACAGATTACAAATGATCTTCTAATCAATCAAGAGGGATCCGTTGAAAAACAGCAGCTATGTTGAATATATAGCAGCTGCAACTTCAGTTAGGGTTTCCACAAAAACCTAAGGTTAATTCCGTTTGACCTAAAGACCATGTCACAGGACTTTATTAACCAGGTTAGGGTTGAGCTAGGTTACCCCTCAGAAAACGCAGGATTCTGTTCAGGAAAGACTGAGTTATTTCCTGAAAAAACTCAGACTTATCCATCCTGCAAACCTGTTAGTTCAGAACAGGATGTCATAACATCTGTTATGACATCTGAGAAAACCTGTCTACACATTTAGCAAAATGTGATCATTTTGCAAAATGCTCAGATACACACTTATAAACATCAGTACTTGAATTACAATATTTTTCTGCAAATGTACCTAATGAGTTAGTACAAACTGAACTAGAATGTTATGACATCAGTCATGACATTCACACATACACTTGGGATTTACCAAAAATGCAAGCCAATACCTAAACACCTACAAACTCCCCCTTTGGCAGATTTTTGGCTAAAGACCCTAAGCAACCAGAGATATATAGCAGCAGAAATAAGTGACAGCAGAAAAATAGAATGTCAAAAACTAATTAAGTAAGTACCAAAATATTCTCCCCCTCTTTAGCCACAAATGGGCCAAAGATACATGTTCATAAAATTTTACAGTTATCCAAAACAAAATAATAAGAGCAGCAGCAGAAAACAACTGAATACACTTCCAAACTCCACCAGATATCAGCACCAACCAGCAACACCACCAAACAGCAATCAACCTTCAAGCACTATCATCAGACTCAGAGGAGCTAGTTTCTTCAATGTTGAGATGTCCTTCAGCTTCTACACCTTCTTCCCTTCTGTTTTCTTCAGCTTCCTCCTTTTCTAGCCTGGCAATTAGAATTTCTAGGGTCCTTTTTCTAGCATCCAGCTCTTTGCAAGTTTCTTTTAAAACAGCTATGACATCTGATGTCTTGCACTGGGTCTTCACAGACGATGTCTCAGCTGATGTTATGACAATGTCTGGAGCATGAGATCCCTGAAACAGTTTGTAGTGCAGGCCAAGGGCAGGAGCTCTTTTGCAGATTGTATCTCTTGCCACAAGGATATCAGGGTATTGTGCAAGGATGATTCCAAAAAGGAGGGAGGGAAAGGCAATTGGTCCTTTGACAGCATAACTGCCAGCATGCTTTAAAGTTTGTTCAAAGATGTACCTCCCATAGTCAAAAGCAGTCTTGGTTCCCACAGCATAGATAAATCTCCCCAATCCTGTGGAGATAGTTGATTTGTGATTTGTAGGCACCCAGTTGGCTGCACCTATTTTATGCAAGATGGCAAATTTCATGCTGAGTTTACTAGCATTCAGCTTCCCTTTCAAGGGCCAGCACTTTACTTGCCTGGCTGTGATGGGTAGACAAACTTCACTGTCAGTTGCCTCTAGATCATGACAGTCCTCATTTGTTCTTCCAAGAAACTTGTTGATTTCTGATGGAGAGAACTTGACCCTTCTTCCTCTAACAAAAACACTTTCAAAGTCAGTTGACCTTGCATCAGCACAATCATTATACAAGTTCACTACAAACTCCTTGACCAGATTTTCATAACATTTGTTAAACTTTATCACTGTCTTCATTAGTCCAGCATTCTTGATCAAGTCCATGATGTCTTTGCACTCCAAGGCATCATTGTTGAGTTCTCTCTCTAAGGCTATTCTCTTTAAGCAAACATACTTCCATCTGTTTGCATTGTCAGGATGATGAAAAGAGATGTTGTCTGTTGGCACTTCAGGCACTCTAGCAATTTTGCTGGAGGGGAGCTTCCTTCTGATGGGAGTTTCTTCAATATCAATCTCAAATTCTGATTCCTCATCAGAATCAGAAGATTCAGGTTCTTTACTCTTCTTAGAGATTGGTTGTCTAGCAGTATGCACCTGGGCCTTCTTCCCTTTTGTCTGAATACTTTTCTCAGCCATGCCTTCAGCCTTGGATTTCTTAGCATTAGGTTTATCATTCTGACTACTCTTTCTTTTCATCAATCTCCTAGCTATGCTAGGGTTCACATTAGCAATCAGATCATTATCTGAGTAATCCTCATCCACATCAATGATAGGTGGATCAGCAGCCTTTTCTGAGAGGTTCTGAATGTTGTCTTTTTGTGTCACAACATTCTCAGTGACATCTACATTTTCAGAAACTTCCACATTTGGACTTTCTGATTGATTTAAAGGGACATAAATCCCCGGTACAGATTGGTTGCCACTCAGTATACTAGTAACCAGCCTAGCAATAGCTTGGTGAACTTGAACTGATCCTTCTCTATTAGGTACAGAAGACGAAGGATGAGAAGAATTACCAGAGGCTGTAGCTTGAGCTCTTCCTGCATGTCTGGTTCTGAGCTTTTTGACTTTGGCTGGGTCAGTTGCCATCTCTCTGAGAGGAGTGACCTCAAGAACTTCAGATTATATGCATGTGGTGATTGCCCTAGAATCTTGGTCAGATGATGACGATGACGAGGATGACGAAGTTGCCATGGTTGAAGGCGATGTCTGAGACATTTTGATTGACTTTGAGTAATGGTAGAAGTTTGAGAAAGATCTTTGATTGAGAGGAGAAAACAGATTGCAAGGACGAGAGAGGTAGAGGGTAAAAGGGAGTCTTTTCAACTTCTTAAAGATTTTGAAAGAATTGTGAAAGTATAAGATTAACCCACTAATGATAGACTTAATAAAGTCAATTCCTTCAACCTTTGTTTTAAGCAAAATTAATTGCTATAATTTCTTATGTTGGTGAATACCCAACCTGCCCCTCAAATTTTCAAGTTTATTTCCAACAAGAGCCTTCGTAGAAGAATCTGTCAGCTGAAGCTTAGAGAAACTATGTTCCAGTTTAAATGACTTCTTCTCTTCAAAGTCAATAGGGTTCAAGGAAATGTTGATTGTTTTCAGATTGTCACAACACAATGTCACAACATCTTGTGTAACATTGTACTCAGGGAGCATCTGTTTTGACCAGATGTTTTGAGAATAGAATTTATTAGACTTGTTATTTCCAACATCCTTGTCAAGATGACTTAAGGTTCTGACAACACATCCTTCTTCAAGTTTATTTGCCACATCACATATATTATCAACCTGTAGTTTTGGAGTTCTTCTGAAAGCTTCCATAGAAATAGCTCTTTTCATTCTTCTTAGATGAAGGAGACCAAGCTTATGCTGCCACAGTTTCATCTCTTTTTCTTCTTTGATGATTTGACACATAGTGGAGATATCAGTGTTCTCAGGCTGCCACACGTAACAGTTATCTTTGGATCTGATTCCTCTCATTACAACTTCTAGTTTTTCATTAATTACTAGACATTCAGATCTTGAGAAGTTGACCTTGAACCCTAGATCACATAATTGACTGATACTAATGAGATTAGCAGTCAACCCTTTTACCAGCAGTACTTTATTCAGACTTGGAACTCCAGAGCAGTCCAAATTACCAACTCCTTTGACTTCACCTTTAGCACCATCTCCAAAGGTCACAAAACTGGTGGTGTGAGGCATAACATTATTGAGGAGATTTTTGAATCCAGTCATGTGTCTGGAACATCCACTGTCAAAGTACCAATCTTCCTTTGCAGAGACCCTCAGGGAAGTGTGAGCTATCAGTGCAGTAGCCTTTTTCTTCCATTTAGGAGCATGTGGTACCTTTTTAGACTTAGGTTTGACACCTGAGTTCTGATTAGGATATCCATGTAGTCTGAAGCAGAAGGGCTTTATGTGACCATATCTCCCACAATGATGACATTTCCATCTTTGGCACCTTTTCTTCATATGTCTCTGTTCCTGATGTTGAGAGTTGTGTTGAGACATCTGTTTTGACATTTGCTTACCAGTACCAGATTTCTTTGCTTCCATAAATCCTAGTCCAGATTTATTTCCCACATTTTGTCCAACCTGAAGGATCTCTTCCAATTTGTCTGTTCCATTTGTCAACATCTTGACAGATTTGGTCATTTGATTCAGTTGTGAGTTCAGCAATTGAACTTCTCCTTCTAGATGACTTATAGTTTCAAGATTTGCCCTTTTTTCAGCCTCCAGCTTTATAATGAGTTTTGATTGTTTCTCATTCTGCACACAGACTTCAGCACTTCTGATACACAATTTCTTGTAGGTATCAGCCAGTTCTTCAAATGTCACTTCTTCATCACTAGTGTCACTTTCAGAAGTACAAACACTAGTTAGGGCAGTAACTAGTTTGGCAGATTCTTCTTCAGAATTACTTTCTGAATCATAGTCAGACCAAGTAACAGTCATTCCTTTCTTTTGTTTCTTAAGAAAGGTAGGACATTCAGCTCGAATATGTCCATATCCTTCACATCCATGGCATTGAATACCTCTACCTTGGTTTCCCTTATCTTCTGACCTTGGTCTTCTGCTGGAACTGTCAATGTCAGAGGGAATGTTATGAACATTAGACCTTGACTTTGGATCCATTCTTTTGATGAGCTTGTTGAACTGTCTTCCAAGCATGGCAATAGCTTCTGATATGTTTTCTTCTTCATCCTCCTTGTATTCAACATCAGTGTTGGATACAAGTGCTATGCTTTTGTTCTTCTTGTCACCATTATCAGTGATCCCCATCTCAAAAGTCTGAAGAGACCCAATAAGTTCATCCACTTTCAACTTGCTAATGTCCTGGGCTTCCTCTATGGCAGTTACCTTCATTGCAAATCTTTTAGGCAAGGATCTGAGAATCTTCCTCACCAGTTTTTCTTCTGACATCTTTTCTCCCAGTGCTCCTGAGGTGTTGGCAATCTCCAAGATGTTCATGTGAAACTCATGAATGGTTTCATCTTCCATCATTTTTAGATTCTCAAATTTGATAGTCAACATCTGAAGCCTTGACATTTTTACTTTGGAAGTGCCCTCATGAGTAGTTTTGAGAGTGTCCCAAACTTCCTTGGCCAGTTCATATTGATGTACTAGTCTGAAAATGTTTCTATCAATTCCATTGAACAAGGCATTTAAAGCTTTTGAATTTCCCAGAGCTAACTCATCTTCTTCTTTACTCCAATCTTCCTCAGGCTTCAGACTGATTGTCCCATCTATCTCAGTTATGGTGGGATGAATCCATCCTTTGTCAGCAGCTCTCCAAGCCTTTTTGTCCAGAGATTTTAGGAAGGCAATCATACGAGGTTTCCAGTAGTCATAATTAGTTCCATCCAGAATGGGTGGTCTATTTCCAAAAACTCCTTCTTTGTCCATAGTGCCAGAAAGTGATATCCCTAGATCTCACCCAGTAATACAGGCAGGGTGCCTACTCTGATGCCAATTGAAATTCTGGCTGCAGATACTCAATGTCACGTTCAATGTTATGACACCGTATCTGACTTACTATATGACAGTAAATACAAAAGCAATAAAGAACACAGTCAATTGTTTACCCAGTTCAGTGTGCAACAACACCTACTCTGGGGGCTACCAAGCCAGGGAGGAAATCCACTATAAGAGATTTTAATTCAGGAATAAACCAACCAGTTTATCTCCTTCACTTAAGACCTACCCAATGCAATTCCAATCTAAGTACAACTTAAACCTGAGTTCCTACTCACTCCCCCTCAATCACAGTAGTGATACATAAACCAATTTGACTTAAGAATTGATGAAGACACTCTTCAAAAACAAACACTTGATTAAGCTTCACAACTTTTTAATCAAGCAACACAATCACTCGTGCTTCACAGCTTTGAGTGATGCACACAACTAACTTGACTCTGCTTCACAACTTTAGTCAAGGAACATTCAAACACTCTTGCTTCAATGCTTTGAGTGCTACACAACCCTTACAATTAGAAACCTATTCCAAGGCACTTATCACAATGATAATTGCTTGGAGTACAATAATCAAATCTATACAGATTACAAATGATCTTCTAATCAATCAAGAGGGATCCGTTGAAAAACAGCAGCTCTGTTGAATATATAGCAGCTGCAACTTCAGTTAGGGTTTCCACAAAAACCTAGGGTTAATTCTGTTTGACCTAAAGACCAGGTCACAGGACTTTATTAACCAGGTTAGGGTTGAGCTAGGTTACCCCTCAGAAAACGCAGGATTCTGTTCAGGAAAGACTGAGTTATTTCCTGAAAAAACTCAGACTTATCCATCCTGCAAACCTGTTAGTTCAGAACAGGATGTCATAACATCTGTTATGACATCTGAGAAAACCTGTCTACTGATTTAGCAAAATGTGATCATTTTGCAAAATGCTCAGATACACACTTATAAACATCAGTACTTGAATTACAATATTTTTCTGCAAATGTACCTAATGAGTTAGTACAAACTGAACTAGAATGTTATGACATCAGTCATGACATTCACACATACACTTGGGATTTACCAAAAATGCAAGCCAATACCTAAACACCTACAAAAAATATTGACAACAGACTACGTTCCATAATGACAAGGCTACCATCCATTGGAGTAACAAAATCACGACAACAAACTACCTTCCATAATGACAAGGATACCATCCATTGGAGTAACAAAAATATCAATAACAGATTACCTTTCGTAATGACAAGGATACCATCCATTGGAATAACAAAAATATCAACAACAAACTACCTTCCATAATGAAAAGGCTACCATCCATTGGAGTAACCAAAATATCGACAACAGACTACGTTCCATAATGACAAGGCTACCATCCAATTGAGTAACAAAAATATCGACAACAGACTACCATCCATAATGAAAAGGCTACCATCCATTGGAGTAACAAAAATATCAATAAGAGACTACCTTCAATAATGACAAGGCTAAGATCCATTGGAGTAACAAAAATATCGCCAACAGACTACCTTCCATAATGACAAGGCTACCATCCATTGGAGTGACAAAAATCTCGACAATAGACTACCTTCCATAATAACAAGGCTACCATCCATTAGAGTAACAAAATCTCGACAACAAACCACCTTCCATAATGACAAGGCTACCATCCATTGGAGTAACTAAAATTGTGACAACAGACTACCTTCCATAATGACAAGGTTACCATCCATTGGAATAACAAAAATCTCGACAACAAACTACCTTGAATAATGACAAGGCGACCATCCATTGGAGTAACAAAAATCTCAACAACATACTACGTTTCATAATGACATGACTACCATCCATTGGAGTAACAAAAATCTCGACAACAGACTACCTTCCATAATAACAAGGCTACCATCCATTGGAGTAACGAAAATATCAACAAGAGACTACCTTCCTAAATGACAAGGCTACAATCCATTGGAGTAACAAAAATATCGACAATAGACTAGGTTCCATAATGACAAGACTACCATCCATTGGAGTAACAAAAATATCGACAACAGACTACCTTCCATAATGAAACGGCTACCATCCATTGGAGTAACAAAAATATCAACAAAAGACTACCTTCCATATTGACAAGGCTACCATCAATTGGGGTAACAAAAATCTCGCCAACAGACTACCTTCCATAATGACAAGGCTACCATCCAATGGAGTGATAAAAATCTTGACAACAAACTACCTTCCATAATGACAAGGCTACCATCCATTGGCGTAACAAAAATATCGACAACAGACTACGTTCCATAATGACAAGGCTACCATCCATTGGAGTAACAAAAATCTCGCCAACAGACTACCTTCCATAATGACATGGCTACCATCCATTGGAATGACAAAAATCTCGACAATAGACTACCTTCCATAATGACAAGGCTACCATCCATTGGAGTAACAAAATATCGACAACAAACTACCTTCCGTAATGACAAGGCTACCATCCATTGGAGTAACAAAAATATTGACAACAGACTACCTTCCATAATGACAAGGCTACCATCCATTGGAATAACAAAAATCTCGACAATAAACTACCTTCCATAATGACAAGGCTACCATCCATTGGAGTAACAAAAATATCAACAACATACTACGTTTAATAATGACATGACTACCATCCATTGGAGTAACAAAAATCTCGACAACATACTACCTTCCATAATAACAAGGCTACCATCCATTGGAGTAACGAAAATATCCACAAGAGACTACCTTCTATAATGACAAGGCTACCATCCATTGGAGTAACAAAAATATCGACAATAGACTACGTTCCATAATGACAAGGCTACCATCCATTGGAGTAACAAAAATATGGACAACAGACTACCTTTCATAATGAAACAGCTACCATCCATTGGAGTAACAAAAATATCAACAAGAGACTACCTTCTATAATGTCAAGGCTACCATCCATTGGAGTAACAAAAATCTCGCCAACAGAGTACCTTCCATAATGACAAGGCTACCATCCATTGGAGTGACAAAAATCTTCACAACAAACTACCTTCCATAATGACAAAGCTACCATCCATTGGCGTAACAAAAATATCGACAACAGACTATGTTCCATAATGACAAGGCTACCATCCATTGGAGTAACAAAAAATCGAGAACATACTACCTTCCATAATGAAAAGGCTCCATCCATTGGAGCAACAAAAATCTCGCCAACAGACCACCTTCCATAATGACAAGGCTACCATCCATTGGAGTGACAAAAATCTCGACAATAGACTACCTTCCATAATGGCTAGGCTACCATCCATTGGAGCAATAAAAATATTGACAACAGACTACCTTCCATAATGACAAGGCTACCATCCATTGGAATAACAAAAATCTCGACAACAAACTACCTTCCATAATGACAAGGCTACCATCCATTGGAGTAACAAAAATATCAACAACATACTACGTTTCATAATGACATGACTACCATCCATTGGAGTAACAAAAATCTCGACAACAGACTACCTTCCATAATAACAAGGCTACCATCCATTGAAGTAACGAAAATATTCATAAGAGACTACCTTCCATAATGACAAGGCTACCATCCATTGGAGTAACAAATATATCGATAACAGACTATGTTCCATAATGACAAGGCTACCATCCATTGGAGTAACAAAAATATCAACAAGAGACTACCTTCCATTATGACAAGGCTACCATCCATTGGAGTAACAAAAACCTCGCCAACATACTACCTTCCATAATGACAAGGCTACCATCCATTGGAGTGACAAAAATCTTCACAACAAACTTCCTTCCATAATGACAAAGCTACCATCCATTAGCGTAACAAAAATATCGACAACAAACTACGTTCCATAATGACAAGGCTACCATCCATTGGAGTAACAAAAATCTCGCCAACAGACTACCTTCCATAATGACAAGGCTACCATCCATTGGAGTGACAAAAATCTTCACAACAAACTACCTTCCATAATGACAAAGCTACCATCCATTGGCGTAACAAAAATATCGACAACAGACTATGTTCCATAATGACAAGGCTACCATCCATTGGAGTAACAAAAAATCGAGAACATACTACCTTCCATAATGAAAAGGCTCCATCCATTGGAGTAACAAAAATCTCGCCAACAGACCACCTTCCATAATGACAAGGCTACCATCCATTGGAGTGACAAAAATCTCGACAATAGACTACCTTCCATAATGGCTAGGCAACCATCCATTGGAGCAATAAAAATATTGACAACAGACTACCTTCCATAATGACAAGGCTACCATCCATTGGAATAACAAAAATCTCGACAACAAACTACCTTCCATAATGACAAGGCTACCATCCATTGGAGTAACAAAAATATCAACAACATACTACGTTTCATAATGACATGACTACCATCCATTGGAGTAACAAAAATCTCGACAACAGACTACCTTCCATAATAACAAGGCTACCATCCATTGAAGTAACGAAAATATCCATAAGAGACTACCTTCCATAATGACAAGGCTACCATCCATTGGAGTAACAAATATATCGATAACAGACTATGTTCCATAATGACAAGGCTACCATCCATTGGAGTAACAAAAATATCAACAAGAGACTACCTTCCATTATGACAAGGCTACCATCCATTGGAGTAACAAAAACCTCGCCAACATACTACCTTCCATAATGACAAGGCTACCATCCATTGGAGTGACAAAAATCTTCACAACAAACTTCCTTCCATAATGACAAAGCTACCATCCATTAGCGTAACAAAAATATCGACAACAGACTACGTTCCATAATGACAAGGCTACCATCCATTGGAGTAACAAAAATCTCGCCAACAGACTACCTTCCATAATGACAAGGCTACCATCCATTGGAGTGACAAAAATCTTCACAACAAACTACCTTCCATAATGACAAAGCTACCATCCATTGGCGTAACAAAAATATCGACAACAGACTATGTTCCATAATGACAAGGCTACCATCCATTGGAGTAACAAAAAATCGAGAACATACTACCTTCCATAATGAAAAGGCTCCATCCATTGGAGTAACAAAAATCTCGCCAACAGACCACCTTCCATAATGACAAGGCTACCATCCATTGGAGTGACAAAAATCTCGACAATAGACTACCTTCCATAATGGCTAGGCTACCATCCATTGGAGCAATAAAAATATTGACAACAGACTACCTTCCATAATGACAAGGCTACCATCCATTGGAATAACAAAAATCTCGACAACAAACTACCTTCCATAATGACAAGGCTACCATCCATTGGAGTAACAAAAATATCAACAACATACTACGTTTCATAATGACATGACTACCATCCATTGGAGTAACAAAAATCTCGACAACAGACTACCTTCCATAATAACAAGGCTACCATCCATTGAAGTAACGAAAATATCCATAAGAGACTACCTTCCATAATGACAAGGCTACCATCCATTGGAGTAACAAATATATCGATAACAGACTATGTTCCATAATGACAAGGCTACCATCCATTGGAGTAACAAAAATATCAACAAGAGACTACCTTCCATTATGACAAGGCTACCATCCATTGGAGTAACAAAAACCTCGCCAACATACTACCTTCCATAATGACAAGGCTACCATCCATTGGAGTGACAAAAATCTTCACAACAAACTTCCTTCCATAATGACAAAGCTACCATCCATTAGCGTAACAAAAATATCGACAACAGACTACGTTCCATAATGACAAGGCTACCATCCATTGGAGTAACAAAAATCTCGCCAACAGACTACCTTCCATAATGACAAGGCTACCATCCATTGGAGTGACAAAAATCTTCACAACAAACTACCTTCCATAATGACAAAGCTACCATCCATTGGCGTAACAAAAATATCGACAACAGACTATGTTCCATAATGACAAGGCTACCATCCATTGGAGTAACAAAAAATCGAGAACATACTACCTTCCATAATGAAAAGGCTCCATCCATTGGAGTAACAAAAATCTCGCCAACAGACCACCTTCCATAATGACAAGGCTACCATCCATTGGAGTGACAAAAATCTCGACAATAGACTACCTTCCATAATGACTAGGCTACCATCCATTGGAGCAACAAAAATATTGACAACAGACTACCTTCCATAATGACAAGGCTACCATCCATTGGAATAACAAAAATCTCGACAACAAACTACCTTCCATAATGACAAGGCTACCATCCATTGGAGTAACAAAAATATCAACAACATACTACGTTTCATAATGACATGACTACCATCCATTGGAGTAACAAAAATCTCGACAACAAACTACCTTCCATAATAACAAGGCTACCATCCATTGAAGTAACGAAAATATCCATGAGAGACTACCTTCCATAATGACAAGGCTACCATCCATTGGAGTAACAAATATATCGATAACAGACTACGTTCCATAATGACAAGGCTACCATCCATTGGAGTAACAAAAATATCAACAAGAGACTACCTTCCATAATGACAAGGCTACCATCCATTGGAGTAACAAAAACCTCGCCAACATACTACCTTCCATAATGACAAGGCTACCATCCATTGGAGTGACAAAAATCTTCACAACAAACTACCTTCCATAATGACAAAGCTACCATCCATTAGCGTAACAAAAATATCGACAACAGACTACGTTCCATAATGACAAGGCTACCATCCATTGGAGTAACAAAAATCTCGCCAACAGATTACCTTCCATAATGACAAGGCTACCATCCATTGGAGTGACAAAAATCTTCACAACAAACTACCTTCCATAATGACAAAGCTACCATCCATTGGCGTAACAAAAATATCGACAACAAACTATGTTCCATAATGACAAGGCTACCATCCATTGGAGTAACAAAAAATCGAGAACATACTACCTTCCATAATGAAAAGGCTCCATCCATTGGAGTAACAAAAATCTCGCCAACAGACCACCTTCCATAATGACAAGGCTACCATCCATTGGAGTGACAAAAATCTCGACAATAGACTACCTTCCATAATGACTAGGCTACCATCCATTGGAGCAACAAAAATATTGACAACAGACTACCTTCCATAATGACAAGGCTACCATCCATTGGAATAACAAAAATCTCGACAACAAACTACCTTCCATAATGACAAGGCTACCATCCATTGGAGTAACAAAAATATCAACAACATACTACGTTTCATAATGACATGACTACCATCCATTGGAGTAACAAAAATCTCGACAACAAACTACCTTCCATAATAACAAGGCTACCATCCATTGAAGTAACGAAAATATCCATGAGAGACTACCTTCCATAATGACAAGGCTACCATCCATTGGAGTAACAAATATATCGATAACAGACTACGTTCCATAATGACAAGGCTACCATCCATTGGAGTAACAAAAATATCAACAAGAGACTACCTTCCATAATGACAAGGCTACCATCCATTGGAGTAACAAAAACCTCGCCAACATACTACCTTCCATAATGACAAGGCTACCATCCATTGGAGTGACAAAAATCTTCACAACAAACTACCTTCCATAATGACAAAGCTACCATCCATTAGCGTAACAAAAATATCGACAACAGACTACGTTCCATAATGACAAGGCTACCATCCATTGGAGTAACAAAAATCTCGCCAACAGATTACCTTCCATAATGACAAGGCTACCATCCATTGGAGTGACAAAAATCTTCACAACAAACTACCTTCCATAATGACAAAGCTACCATCCATTGGCGTCACAAAAATATCGACAACAGACTATGTTCCATAATGACAAGGCTACCATCCATTGGAGTAACAAAAAATCGAGAACATACTACCTTCCATAATGAAAAGGCTCCATCCATTGGAGTAACAAAAATCTCGCCAACAGACCACCTTCCATAATGACAAGGCTACCATCCATTGGAGTGACAAAAATCTCGACAATAGACTACCTTCCATAATGACTAGGCTACCATCCATTGGAGCAACAAAAATATTGACAACAGACTACCTTCCATAATGACAAGGCTACCATCCATTGGAATAACAAAAATCTCGACAACAAACTACCTTCCATAATGACAAGGCTACCATCCATTGGAGTAACAAAAATATCAACAACATACTACGTTTCATAATGACATGACTACCATCCATTGGAGTAACAAAAATCTCGACAACAAACTACCTTCCATAATAACAAGGCTACCATCCATTGAAGTAACGAAAATATCCATAAGAGACTACCTTCCATAATGACAAGGCTACCATCCATTGGAGTAACAAATATATCGATAACAGACTACGTTCCATAATGACAAGGCTACCATCCATTGGAGTAACAAAAATATCAACAAGAGACTACCTTCCATAATGACAAGGCTACCATCCATTGGAGTAACAAAAACCTCGCCAACATACTACCTTCCATAATGACAAGGCTACCATCCATTGGAGTGACAAAAATCTTCACAACAAACTACCTTCCATAATGACAAAGCTACCATCCATTAGCGTAACAAAAATATCGACAACAAACTACGTTCCATAATGACAAGGCTACCATCCATTGGAGTGACAAAAATCTCGACAATAGACTAACTTCCATAATGACAAGGCTACCATCCATTGGAGTAACAAAAATATCGACAACTGACTACCTTCGATAATGACAAGGATACCATCCATTGGAATAAAAAAAATCTCGCCAACAGACTATCTTCCATAATGACAAGGCTACCATCCATTGGAATGACAAAAATCTCGACAATAGACTACCTTCCATAATGACAAGGCTACCATCCATTGGAGTAACAAAATCACGACAACAAACTACCTTCCATAATGACAAGGATACCATCCATTGGAGTAACAAAAATATCGATAGCAGATTACCTTCCGTAATGACAAGGATACCATCCATTGGAATAACAAAAATATCGACAACAAACTACATTCCATAATGACAAGGATACCATCCATTGGAGTAACAAAAATCTCGCCAACAGACTACCTTCCATAATGATAAGGCTACCATCCATTGGAGTGACAAAAATATCGACAATAGACTACCTTCCATAATGACAAGGCTACCATCCATTGGAGTAACAAAATCACGACAACAAACTACCTTTCATAATGACAAGGATACCATCCACTGGAGTAACAAAAATATCGATAACAGATTACCTTCCGTAATGACAAGGATACCATCCATTAGAATAACAAAAATATCAACAACAAACTACCTACCATAATGAAAAGGCTACCATCCATTGGAGTAACAAAAATATCGACAACAGACTACTTTCCATAATTACAAGGCTACCATCCATTGGAGTAACAAAAAAATCATCAAGAGACTACCTTCCATAATGACAAGGCTACCATCCATTGGAGTAACAAAAACCTCGCCAACATACTACCTTCCATAATGACAAGGCTACCATCCATTGGAGTGACAAAAATCTTCACAACAAACTACCTTCCATAATGACAAAGCTACCATCCATTAGCGTAACAAAAATATCGACAACAGACTACGTTCCATAATGACAAGGCTACCATCCATTGGAGTGACTAAAATCTCGACAATAGACTACCTTCCATAATGACAAGGCTACCATCCATTGGAGTAACAAAAATATCGACAACTGACTACCTTCCATAATGACAAGGATACCATCCATTGGAATAAAAAAAATCTCGCCAACAGACTATCTTCCATAATGACAAGGCTACCATCCATTGGAATGACAAAAATCTCGACAATAGACTACCTTCCATAATGACAAGGCTACCATCCATTGGAGTAACAAAATCACGACAACAAACTACCTTCCATAATGACAAGGATACCATCCATTGGAGTAACAAAAATATCGATAACAGATTACCTTCCGTAATGACAAGGATACCATCCATTGGAATAACAAAAATATCGACAACAAACTACATTCCATAATGACAAGGATACCATCCATTGGATTAACAAAAATCTCGCCAACAGACTACCTTCCATAATGATAAGGCTACCATCCATTGGAGTGACAAAAATATCGACAATAGACTACCTTCCATAATGACAAGGCTACCATCCATTGGAGTAACAAAATCACGACAACAAACTACCTTTCATAATGACAAGGATACCATCCATTGGAGTAACAAAAATATCGTTAACAGATTACCTTCCGTAATGACAAGGATACCATCCATTAGAATAACAAAAATATCAACAACAAACTACCTCCCATAATGAAAAGGCTACCATCCATTGGAGTAACAAAAATATCGACAACATACTACTTTCCATAATGACAAGGCTACCATCCATTGGAGTAACAAAAATATCAACAAGAGACTACCTTCCATAATGACAAGGCTACCATCCATTGGAGTAACAAAAACCTCGCCAACAGACCACCTTCCATAATGACAAGGCTACCATCCATTGGAGTGACAAAAATCTCGACAATAGACTACCTTCCATAATGACTAGGCTACCATCCATTGGAGCAACAAAAATATTGACAACAGACTACCTTCCATAATGACAAGGCTACCATCCATTGGAATAACAAAAATCTCGACAACAAACTACCTTCCATAATGACAAGGCTACCATCCATTGGAGTAACAAAAATATCAACAACATACTACGTTTCATAATGACATGACTACCATCCATTGGAGTAACAAAAATCTCGACAACAAACTACCTTCCATAATAACAAGGCTACCATCCATTGAAGTAACGAAAATATCCATAAGAGACTACCTTCCATAATGACAAGGCTACCATCCATTGGAGTAACAAATATATCGATAACAGACTACGTTCCATAATGACAAGGCTACCATCCATTGGAGTAACAAAAATATCAACAAGAGACTACCTTCCATAATGACAAGGCTACCATCCATTGGAGTAACAAAAACCTCGCCAACATACTACCTTCCATAATGACAAGGCTACCATCCATTGGAGTGACAAAAATCTTCACAACAAACTACCTTCCATAATGACAAAGCTACCATCCATTAGCGTAACAAAAATATCGACAACAAACTACGTTCAATAATGACAAGGCTACCATCCATTGGAGTGACAAAAATCTCGACAATAGACTAACTTCCATAATGACAAGGCTACCATCCATTGGAGTAACAAAAATATCGACAACTGACTACCTTCGATAATGACAAGGATACCATCCATTGGAATAAAAAAAATCTCGCCAACAGACTATCTTCCATAATGACAAGGCTACCATCCATTGGAATGACAAAAATCTCGACAATAGACTACCTTCCATAATGACAAGGCTACCATCCATTGGAGTAACAAAATCACGACAACAAACTACCTTCCATAATGACAAGGATACCATCCATTGGAGTAACAAAAATATCGATAGCAGATTACCTTCCGTAATGACAAGGATACCATCCATTGGAATAACAAAAATATCGACAACAAACTACATTCCATAATGACAAGGATACCATCCATTGGAGTAACAAAAATCTCGCCAACAGACTACCTTCCATAATGATAAGGCTACCATCCATTGGAGTGACAAAAATATCGACAATAGACTACCTTCCATAATGACAAGGCTACCATCCATTGGAGTAACAAAATCACGACAACAAACTACCTTTCATAATGACAAGGATACCATCCACTGGAGTAACAAAAATATCGATAACAGATTACCTTCCGTAATGACAAGGATACCATCCATTAGAATAACAAAAATATCAACAACAAACTACCTACCATAATGAAAAGGCTACCATCCATTGGAGTAACAAAAATATCGACAACAGACTACTTTCCATAATTACAAGGCTACCATCCATTGGAGTAACAAAAAAATCATCAAGAGACTACCTTCCATAATGACAAGGCTACCATCCATTGGAGTAACAAAAACCTCGCCAACATACTACCTTCCATAATGACAAGGCTACCATCCATTGGAGTGACAAAAATCTTCACAACAAACTACCTTCCATAATGACAAAGCTACCATCCATTAGCGTAACAAAAATATCGACAACAGACTACGTTCCATAATGACAAGGCTACCATCCATTGGAGTGACTAAAATCTCGACAATAGACTACCTTCCATAATGACAAGGCTACCATCCATTGGAGTAACAAAAATATCGACAACTGACTACCTTCCATAATGACAAGGATACCATCCATTGGAATAAAAAAAATCTCGCCAACAGACTATCTTCCATAATGACAAGGCTACCATCCATTGGAATGACAAAAATCTCGACAATAGACTACCTTCCATAATGACAAGGCTACCATCCATTGGAGTAACAAAATCACGACAACAAACTACCTTCCATAATGACAAGGATACCATCCATTGGAGTAACAAAAATATCGATAACAGATTACCTTCCGTAATGACAAGGATACCATCCATTGGAATAACAAAAATATCGACAACAAACTACATTCCATAATGACAAGGATACCATCCATTGGATTAACAAAAATCTCGCCAACAGACTACCTTCCATAATGATAAGGCTACCATCCATTGGAGTGACAAAAATATCGACAATAGACTACCTTCCATAATGACAAGGCTACCATCCATTGGAGTAACAAAATCACGACAACAAACTACCTTTCATAATGACAAGGATACCATCCATTGGAGTAACAAAAATATCGTTAACAGATTACCTTCCGTAATGACAAGGATACCATCCATTAGAATAACAAAAATATCAACAACAAACTACCTCCCATAATGAAAAGGCTACCATCCATTGGAGTAACAAAAATATCGACAACATACTACTTTCCATAATGACAAGGCTACCATCCATTGGAGTAACAAAAATATCAACAAGAGACTACCTTCCATAATGACAAGGCTACCATCCATTGGAGTAACAAAAACCTCGCCAACATACTACCTTCCATAATGACAAGGCTACCATCCATTGGAGTGACAAAAATCTTCACAACAAACTACCTTCCATAATGACAAAGCTACCATCCATTAGCGTAACAAAAATATCGACAACAGACTACGTTCCATAATGACAAGGCTACCATCCATTGGAGTGACAAAAATCTCGACAATAGACTACCTTCCATAATGACAAGGCTACAATCCATTGGAGTAACAAAAATATCGACAACTGACTACCTTCCATAATGACAAGGATACCATCCATTGGAATAAAAAAAATCTCGCCAACAGACTATCATCCATAATGACAAGGCTACCATCCATTGGAATGACAAAAATCTCGACAATAGACTACCTTCCATAATGACAAGGCTACCATCCATTGGAGTAACAAAATCACGACAACAAACTACCTTCTATAATGACAAGGATACCATCCATTGGAGTAACAAAAATATCGATAACAGATTACCTTCCGTAATGACAAGGATACCATCCATTGGAATAACAAAAATATCGACAACAAACTACATTCCATAATGACAAGGATACCATCCATTGGAGTAACAAAAATCTCGCCAACAGACTACCTTCCATAATGATGAGGCTACCATCCATTGGAGTGACAAAAATATCGACAATAGACTACCTTCCATAATGACAAGGCTACCATCCATTGGAGTAACAAAATCACGACAACAAAGTACCTTCCATAATGACAAGGATACCATCCATTGGAGTAACAAAAATATCGATAACAGATTACCTTCCGTAATGACAAGGATACCATCCATTAGAATAACAAAAATATCAACAACAAACTACCTCCCATAATGAAAAGGCTACCATCCATTGGAGTAACAAAAATATCGACAACAGACTACGTTCCATAATGACAAGGCTACCATCCATTGGAGTAACAAAAATATCAATAAGAGACTACCTTCCATAATGACAAGGCTACCATCCATTGGAGTAACAAAAACCTCGCCAACATACTACCTTCCATAATGACAAGGCTACCATCCATTGGAGTGAAAAAAATCTTCACAACAAACTACCTTCCATAATGACAAAGCTACCATCCATTAGCGTAACAAAAATATCGACAACAGACTACGTTCCATAATGACAAGGATACCATCCATTGGAGTGACAAAAATCTCGACAATAGACTACCTTCCATAATGACAAGGCTACCATCCATTGGAGTAACAAAAATATCGACAACTGACTAACTTCCATAATGACAAGGATACCATCCATTGGAATAAAAAAAATATCGCCAACAAACTATCTTCCATAATGACAAGGCTACCATCCATTGGAATGACAAAAATCTCGACAATAGACTACCTTCCATAATGACAAGGCTACCATCCATTGGAGTAACAAAATCACGACAACAAACTACCTTCCATAATGACAAGGATACCATCAATTGGAGTAACAAAAATATTGATAACAGATTGCCTTCCGTAATGACAAGGATACCATCCATTGGAATAACAAAAATATCGACAACAAACTACATTCCATAATGACAAGGATACCATCCATTGGAGTAACAAAATTCTCGCCAACAGACTACCTTCCATAATGATAAGGCTACCATCCATTGGAGTGACAAAAATATCGACAATAGACTACCTTCCATAATGACAAGGCTACCATCCATTGGAGTAACAAAATCACGACAACAAACTACCTTCCATAATGACAAGGATACCATCCATTGGAGTAACAAAAATATCGATAACAAATTACCTTCCGTAATGACAAGGATACCATCCATTAGAATAACAAAAATATCAACAACAAACTACCTCCCGTAATGAAAAGGCTACCATCCATTGGAGTAACAAAAATATCGACAACAGACTACGTTCCATAATGACAAGGCTACCATCCATTTGAGTAACAAAAATATCGACAACAAACTACCATCCATAATGAAAAGGCTACCATCCATTGGAGTAACAAAAATATCAATAAGAGACTACCTTCCATAATGACAAGGCTAACATCCATTGGATTAACAAAAATATCGCCAACAGACTACCTTCCATAATGAAAAGGCTACCATCCATTGGAGTGACAAAAATCTCGACAATAGACTACCTTCCATAATGACAAGGCTACCATCCATTAGAGTAACAAAATCTCGACAACAAACTACCTTCCATAATGACAAGGCTACCATCTATTGGAGTAATAAAAATATTGACAACAGACTACCTTCCATAATTACAAGGCTACCATCCATTGGAATAACAAAAATCTCGACAACAAACTGCCTTCCATAATGACAAGGCTACCATCCATTGGAGTAAGAGAAATCTCGACAACAGACTACCTTCCATAATAACAAGGCTACCATCCATTGGAGTAACGAAAATATCAACAAGAGACTACCTTCCATAATGACAAGGCTACCATCCATTGGAGAAACAAAAATATTGACAACATACTACGTTTCATAATGACATGGCTACCATCAAATGGAGTAACAAAAATATCGACAACTGACTACCTTCCATAATGAAAAGGATACCATCCATTAGAATGACAAAAATCTCGCCAACAGACTACTTTCCATAATGACAAGGCTACCATCCATTGGAGTGACAAAAATCTCCACAATAGACTACCTTCCATAATGACAAGGCCACCATCCATTGGAGTAACAAAATCACGACAACAAACTACCTTCCATAATGACAATGATACCATCCATTGGAGTAACAAAAATATCGATAACAGATTACCTTCCGTAATGACAAGGATACCATCCATTGGAATAACAAAAATATCAACAACAAACTACCTTCCATAATGAAAAGGCTACCATCCATTGGAGTAACAAAAATATCGACAACAGACTACGTTCCATAATGACAAGGCTACCATCCATTTGAGTAACAAAAATATCGACAACAGACTACCATCCATAATGAAAAGGCTACCATCCATTGGAGTATCAAAAATATCAATAAGAGACTACCTTCCATAATGACAAGGCTAACATCCATTGGAGTAACAAAAATATCGCCAACAGATTACCTTCCATAATGACAAGGCTACCATCCATTGGAGTGACAAAAATCTCGACAATAGACTACCTTCCATAATGACAAGGCTACCATCCATTAGAGTAACAAAATCTCGACAACAAACTACCTTCCATAATGATAAGGCTACCATCCATTGGAGTAACAAAAATATTGGCAACAGACTACCTTCCATAATGACAAGGCTACCATCCATTGGAATAACAAAAATCTCGACAACAAACTACCTTCCATAATGACAAGGCTACCATCCATTGGAGTAACAAAAATATCAACAACATACTACGTTTCATAATGACATGACTACCATCCATTGGAGTAACAAAAATCTCGACAATAGACTACCTTTCATAATAACAAGGCTACCATCCATTGGAGTAACGAAAATATCAACAAGAGACTACCTTCCATAATGACAAGGCTACCATCCATTGGAGTAACAAAAATATCGCCAACAGACTAGGTTCAATAATGACAAGCCTACCATCCATTGGAGTAACAAAAATATCGACAATAGACTACCTTCCATAATGAAACGGCTACCATCCATTGGGGTAACAAAAATATAAACAAAAGACTACCTTCCATAATGACAAGGCTACCATCCATTGGGGTAACAAAAATCTCGCCAACAGACTACCTTCCATAATGACAATGCTACCATCCAATGGAGTGACAAAAATCTTGACAACAAACTACCTTCCATATTGACAAGGCTGCCATCCATTGGCGTAACAAAAATATCGACAACAGACTACGTTCCATAATGACAAGGCTACCATCCATTGGAGTTAGAAAAATCTCGCCAACTGACTACCTTCCATAATGACAAGGCTACCATCCATTGGAATGACAAAAATCTCGACAATAGACTACCTTCCATAATGACAAGGCTACCATCCATTGGAGTAACAAAATATCGACAACAAACTACCTTCCATAATGACAATGCTACCATCCATTGGAGTAACAAAACTATTGACAACAGACTACCTTCCATAATGACAAGGCTACCATCCATTGGAATAACAAAAATCTCGACCACAAACTACCTTCCATAATGACAAGGCTACCATCCATTGGAGTAACAAAAATATCAACCACATACTACGTTTCATAATGACATGACTACCATCCATTGGAGTAACAAAAATCTCGACAACAGACTACCTTCCATAATAACAAGGCTACCATCCATTGGAGTAACGAAAATATCCACAAGAGACTACCTTCGATAATGACAAGGCTACCATCCATTGGAGTAACAAAAATATTGACAACAGAATACGTTCCATAATGACAAGGCTACCATCCATTGGAGTAACAAAATCACGACAACAAACTACCTTCCATAATGACAAGGATACCATCCATTGGAGTAACAAAAATATCAATAACAGATTACCTTCGTAATGACAAGGATACCATCCATTGGAATAACAAAAATATCAACAACAAACTACCTTCCATAATGAAAAGGCTACCATCCTTTGGAGTAACAAAAATATCGACAACAGACTACGTTCCATAATGACAAGGCTACCATCCATTTGAGTAACAAAAATATCGACAACAGACTACCATCCATAATGAAAAGGCTACCATCCATTGGAGTAACAAAGATATCAATAAGAGACTACCTTCCATAATGACAAGGC
The DNA here is from genome assembly GCA_948472305.1 of Vicia faba. Taxonomy (NCBI): domain Eukaryota; kingdom Viridiplantae; phylum Streptophyta; class Magnoliopsida; order Fabales; family Fabaceae; genus Vicia; species Vicia faba. Next base: position 657,664,490 of record OX451740.1, read on the forward strand.
TAACATCCATTGGAGTAACAAAAATATCGCCAACAGACTACCTTCCATAATGACAAGGCTACCATCCATTGGAGTGACAAAAATCTCGACAATAGACTACCTTCCATAATGACAAGGCTACCATCCATTAGAGTAACAAAATCTCGACAACAAACTACCTTCCATAATGACAAGGTTACCATCCATTGGAATAACAAAAATCTCGACAACAAACTACCTTCCATAATGACAAGGCGACCATCCATTGGAGTAACAAAAATATCAACAACATACTACGTTTCATAATGACATGACTACCATCCATTGGAGTAACAAAAATCTCGACAACAGACTACCTTCCATAATAACAAGGCTACCATCCATTGGAGTAACGAAAATATCAACAAGAGACTACCTTCCATAATGACAAGGCTACCATCCATTGGAGTAACAAAAATATCGACAATAGACTAGGTTCCATAATGACAAGACTACCATCCATTGGAGTAACAAAAATATCGACAACAGACTACCTTCCATAATGAAACGGCTACCATCCATTGGAGTAACAAAAATATCAACAAAAGACTACCTTCCATAATGACAAGGCTACCATCAATTGGGGTAACAAAAATCTCGCCAACAGACTACCTTCCATAATGACAAGGCTACCATCCAATGGAGTGATAAAAATCTTGACAACAAACTACCTTCCATAATGACAAGGCTACCATCCATTGGCGTAACAAAAATATCGACAACAGACTACGTTCCATAATGACAAGGCTACCATACATTGGAGTAACAAAAATCTCGCCAACAGACTACCTTCCAAATGACATGGCTACCATCCATTGGAATGACAAAAATCTCGACAATAGACTACCTTCCATAATGACAAGGCTACCATCCACTGGAGTAACAAAATATCGACGACAAACTACCTTCCGTAATGACAAGGCTACCATCCATTAGAGTAACAAAAATATTGACAACAGACTACCTTCCATAATGACAAGGCTACCATCCATTGGAATAACAAAAATCTCGACAATAAACTACCTTCCATAATGACAAGGCTACCATCCATTGGAGTAACAAAAATATCAACAACATACTACGTTTCATAATGACATGACTACCATCCATTGGAGTAACAAAAATCTCGACAACATACTACCTTCCATAATAACAAGGCTACCACCCATTGGAGTAACGAAAATATCCACAAGAGACTACCTTCTATAATGACAAGGCTACCATCCATTGGAGTAACAAAAATATCGACTACAGACTACCTTTCATAATGAAACAGCTACCATCCATTGGAGTAACAAAAATATCAACAAGAGACTACCTTCCATAATGTCAAGGCTACCATCCATTGGAGTAACAAAAATCTCGCCAACAGACTACCTTCCATAATGACAAGGCTACCATCCATTGGAGTGACAAAAATCTTCATAACAAACTACCTTCCATAATGACAAAGCTACCATCCATTGGCGTAACAAAAATATCGACAACAGACTTTGTTCCATAATGACAAGGCTACCATCCATTGAAGTAACAAAAAATCGAGAACATACTACCTTCCATAATGAAAAGGCTCCATCCATTGGAGTAACAAAAATCTCGCCAACAGACCACCTTACATAATGACAAGGCTACCATCCATTGGAGTGACAAAAATCTCGACAATAGACTACCTTCCATAATGACAAGGCTACCATCCATTGGAGCAACAAAAATATTGACAACAGACTACCTTCCATAATGACAAGGCTACCATCCATTGGAATAACAAGAATCTCGATAACAAACTACCTTCCATAATGACAAGGCTACCATCCATTGGAGTAACAAAAATATCAACAACATACTACGTTTCATAATGACATGACTACCATCCATTGGAGTAACAAAAATCTCGACAACAGACTACCTTCCATAATAACAAGGCTACCATCCATTGGAGTATCGAAAATATCCATAAGAGACTACCTTCCATAATGACAAGGCTACCATCCATTGAAGTAACAAAAATATCGATAACAGACTACGTTTCATAATGACATGACTACCATCCATTGGAGTAACAAAAATCTCGACAACAGACTTCCTTCCATAATGAAACGGCTACCATCCATTGGAGTATCAAAAATATCAACAAAAGACTACCTTCCATAATGACAAGGCTACCATCCATTGGGGTAACAAAAATCTCGCCAACAGACTACCTTCCATAATGACAATGCTACCATCCAATGGAGTGACAAAAATCTTGACAACAAACTACCTTCCATAATGACAAGGCTGCCATCCATTGGCCTTACAAAAATATCGACAACAGACTACGTTCCATAATGACAAGGCTACCATCCATTGGAGTAACAAAAATCTCGCCAACAGACTACCTTCCATAATGACAAGGCTACCATCCATTGGAATGACAAAAATCTCGACAATAGACTACCTTCCATAATGACAAGGCTACCATCCATTGGAGTAACAAAATATCGACAACAAACTACCTTCCATAATGACAAGGCTACCATCCATTGGAGTAAAAAAAATATTGACAACAGACTACCTTCCATAATGACAAGGCTACCATCCATTGGAATAACAAAAATCTCGACAACAAACTACCTTCCATAATGACAAGGCTACCATCCATTGGAGTAACAAAAATATCAACCACATACTACGTTTCATAATGACATGACTACCATCCATTGGAGTAACAAAAATCTCGACAACAGACTACCTTCCATAATAACAAGGCTACCATCCATTGGAGTAACGAAAATATCCACAAGAGACTACCTTCGATAATGACAAGGCTACCATCCATTGGAGTAACAAAAATATTGACAACAGAATACGTTCCATAATGACAAGGCTACCATCCATTGGAGTAACAAAATCACGACAACAAACTACCTTCCATAATGACAAGGATACCATCCATTGGAGTAACAAAAATATAATTAACAGATTACCTTCCGTAATGACAAGGATACCATCCATTGGAATAACAAAAATATCAACAACAAACTACCTTCCATAATGAAAAGGCTACCATCTTTTGGAGTAACAAAAATATCGACAACAGACTACATTCCATAATGACAAGGCTACCATCCATTTGAGTAACAAAAATATCGACAACAGACTACCATCCATAATGAAAAGGCTACCATCCATTGGAGTAACAAAGATATCAATAAGAGACTACCTTCCATAATGACAAGGCTAACATCCATTGGAGTAACAAAAATATCGCCAACAGACTACCTTCCATAATGACAAGGCTACCATCCATTGGAGTGACAAAAATCTCGACAATAGACTACCTTCCATAATGACAAGGCTACCATCCATTAGAGTAACAAAATCTCGACAACAAACTACCTTCCATAATGACAAGGCTACCATCCATTGGAGTAACAAAAATTGTGACAACATACTACCTTCCATAATGACATGACTACCATCCATTGGAGTAACAAAAATATCGACAACAGACTACCTTCCATAATGAAACGGCTACCATCCATTGGAGTAACAAAAATATCAACAAAAGACTACCTTCCATAATGACAAGGCTACCATCAATTGGGGTAACAAAAAACTCGCCAACAGATTACCTTCCATAATGACAAGGCTACCATCCAATGGAGTGATAAAAATCTTGACAATAAACTACCTTCCATAATGACAAGGCTACCATCCATTGGCGTAACAAAAATATCGACAACAGACTACGTTCCATAATGACAAGGCTACCATCCATTGGAGTAACAAAAATCTCGCCAACAGACTACCTTCCATAATGACATGGCTACCATCCATTGGAATGACAAAAATCTCGACAATAGGCTACCTTCCATAATGACAAGGCTACCATCCATTGGAGTAACAAAATATCGACAACAAACTACCTTCTGTAATGACAAGGCTACCATCCATTAGAGTAACAAAAATATTGACAACAGACTAGCTTCCATAATGACATGGCTACCATCCATTGGAATAACAAAAATCTCGACAATAAACTACCTTCCATAATGACAAGGCTACCATCCATTGGAGTAACAAAAATATCAACAACATACTACGTTTCATAATGACATGACTACCATCCATTGGAGTAACAAAAATCTCGACAACATACTACCTTCCATAATAACAAGGCTACCATCCATTGGAGTAACGAAAATATCCATAAGATACTACCTTCTATAATGACAAGGCTACCGTCCATTGGAGTAACAAAAATATCGACAACATACTACGTTCCATAATGACAAGGCTACCATCCATTGGAGTAACAAAAATATCGACAACAGACTACCTTTCATAATGAAACAGCTACCATCCTTTGGAGTAACAAAAATTTTAACAAGAGACTACCGTCCATAATGTCAAGGCTACCATCCATTGGAGTAACAAAAATCTCGCCAACAGACTACCTTCCATAATGACAAGGCTACCATCCATTGGAGTGACAAAAATCTTCACAACAAACTACCTTCCATAATGACAAAGCTACCATCCATTGGCGTAACAAAAATATCGACAACAGACTATGTTCCATAATGACAAGGCTACCATCCATTGGAGTAACAAAAAATCGAGAACATACTACCTTCCATAATGAAAAGGCTCCATCCATTGGAGTAACAAAAATCTCGCCAACAGACCACCTTACATAATGACAAGGCTACCATCCATTGGAGTGACAAAAATCTCGACAATAGACTACCTTCCATAATGACAAGGCTACCATCCATTGGAGCAACAAAAATATTGACAACAGACTACCTTCCATAATGACAAGGCTACCATCCATTGGAATAACAAAAATCTCGACAACAAACTACCTTCCATAATGACAAGGCTACCATCCATTGGAGTAACAAAAATATCAACAACATACTACGTTTCATAATGACATGACTACCATCCATTGGAGTAACAAAAATCTCGACAATAGACTACCTTTCATAATAACAAGGCTACCATCCATTGGAGTAACAAAAATATCTCCAACATACTAGGTTCCATAATGACAAGCCTACCATCCATTGGAGTAACAAAAATATCGACAACAGACTTCCTTCCATAATGAAACGGCTACCATCCATTGGAGTAACAAAAATATCAACAAAAGACTACCTTCCATAATGACAAGGCTACCATCCATTGGGGTAACAAAAATCTCGCCAACAGACTACCTTCCATAATGACAATGCTACCATCCAATGGAGTGACAAAAATCTTGACAACAAACTACCTTCCATAATGACAAGGCTGCCATCCATTGGCGTAACAAAAATATCGACAACAGACTACGTTCCATAATGACAAGGCTACCATCCACTGGAGTAACAAAAATCTCGCCAACAGACTACCTTCCATAATGACAAGGCTACCATCCATTGGAATGACAAAAATCTCGACAATAGACTACCTTCCATAATGACAAGGCTACCATCCATTGGAGTAACAAAATATCGACAACAAACTACCTTCTATAATGACAAGGCTACCATCCATTGGAGTAACAAAAATATTGACAACAGACTACCTTCCATAATGACAAGGCTACCATCCATTGGAATAACAAAAATCTCGACAACAAACTACCTTCCATAATGACAAGGCTACCATCCATTGGAGTAACAAAAATATCAACCACATACTACGTTTCATAATGACATGACTACCATCCATTGGAGTAACAAAAATCTCGACAACAGACTACCTTCCATAATAACAAGGCTACCATCCATTGGAGTAACGAAAATATCCACAAGAGACTACCTTCGATAATGACAAGGCTACCATCCATTGGAGTAACAAAAATATTGACAACAGAATACGTTCCATAATGACAAGGCAACCATCCATTGGAGTAACAAAATCACGACAACAAACTACCTTCCATAATGACAAGGATACCATCCATTGGAGTAACAAAAATATCAATAACAGATTACCTTCCGTAATGACAAGGATACCATCCATTGGAATAACAAAAATATCAACAACAAACTACCTTCCATAATGAAAAGGCTACCATCCTTTGGAGTAACAAAAATATCGACAACAGACTACGTTCCATAATGACAAGGCTACCATCCATTTGATTAACAAAAATATCGACAACAGACTACCATCCATAATGAAAAGGCTACCATCCATTGGAGTAACAAAGATATCAATAAGAGACTACCTTCCATAATGACAAGGCTAACATCCATTGGAGTAACAAAAATATCGCCAACAGACTACCTTCCATAATGACAAGGCTACCATCCATTGGAGTGACAAAAATCTCGACAACAGACTACCTTCCATAATGACAAGGTTACCATCCATTGGAATAACAAAAATCTCGACAACAAACTACCTTCCATAATGACAAGGCGACCATCCATTGGAGTAACAAAAATATCAACAACATACTACGTTTCATAATGACATGACTACCATCCATTGGAGTAACAAAAATCTCGACAACAGACTACCTTCCATAATAACAAGGCTACCATCCATTGGAGTAACGAAAATATCAACAAGAGACTACCTTCCATAATGACAAGGCTACCATCCATTGGAGTAACAAAAATATCAACAATAGACTAGGTTCCAAAATGACAAGACTACCATCCATTGGAGTAACAAAAATATCGACAACAGACTAGCTTCCATAATGAAACGGCTACCATCCATTGGAGTAACAAAAATATCAACAAAAGACTACCTTCCATAATGACAAGGCTACCATCAATTGGGGTAACAAAAATCTCGCCAACTGACTACCTTCCATAATGACAAGGCTACCATCCAATGGAGTGATACAAATCTTGACAACAAACTACCTTCCATAATGACAAGGCTACCATCCATTGGAGTAACAAAAATCTCGCCAACAGACTACCTTTCATAATGACATGGCTACCATCCATTGGAATGACAAAAATCTCGACAATAGACTACCTTCCATAATGACAAGGCTACCATCCATTGGAGTAACAAAATATCGACAACAAACTACCTTCCGTAATGACAAGGCTACCATCCATTAGAGTAACAAAAATATTGACAACAGACTACCTTCCATAATGACAAGGCTACCATCCATTGGAATAACAAAAATCTCGACAATAAACTACCTTCCATAATGACAAGGCTACCATCCATTGGAGTAACAAAAATATCAACAACATACTACGTTTCATAATGACATGACTACCATCCATTGGAGTAACAAAAATCTCGACAACATACTACCTTCCATAATAACAAGGCTACCATCCATTGGAGTAACGAAAATATCCATAAGATACTACCTTCTATAATGACAAGGCTACCATCCATTGGAGTAACAAAAATATCGACAACATACTACGTTCCATAATGACAAGGCTACCATCCATTGGAGTAACAAAAATATCGACAACAGACTACCTTTCATAATGAAACAGCTACCATCCTTTGGAGTAACAAAAATATCAACAAGAGACTACCGTCCATAATGTCAAGGCTACCATCCATTGGAGTAACAAAAATCTCGCCAACAGACTACCTTCCATAATGACAAGGCTACCATCCATTGGAGTGACAAAAATCTTCACAACAAACTACCTTTCATAATGACAAAGCTACCATCCATTGGCGTAACAAAAATATCGACAACAGACTATGTTCCATAATGACAAGGCTACCATCCATTGGAGTAACAAAAAATCGAGAACATACTACCTTCCATAATGAAAAGGCTCCATCCATTGGAGTAACAAAAATCTCGCCAACAGACCACCTTACATAATGACAAGGCTACCATCCATTGGAGTGACAAAAATCTCGACAATAGACTACCTTCCATAATGACAAGGCTACCATCCATTGGAGCAACAAAAATATTGACAACAGACTACCTTCCATAATGACAAGGCTACCATCCATTGGAATAACAAAAATCTCGACAACAAACTACCTTCCATAATGACAAGGCTACCATCCATTGGAGTAACAAAAATATCAACAACATACTACGTTTCATAATGACATGACTACCATCCATTGGAGTAACAAAAATCTCGACAATAGACTACCTTTCATAATAACAAGGCTACCATCCATTGGAGTAACAAAAATATCTCCAACATACTAGGTTCCATAATGACAAGCCTACCATCCATTGGAGTAACAAAAATATCGACAACAGACTTCCTTCCATAATGAAACGGCTACCATCCATTTGAGTAACAAAAATATCAACAAAAGACTACCTTCCATAATGACAAGGCTACCATCCATTGGGGTAACAAAAATCTCGCCAACAGACTACCTTCCATAATGACAATGCTACCATCCAATGGAGTGACAAAAATCTTGACAACAAACTACCTTCCATAATGACAAGGCTGCCATCCATTGGCGTAACAAAAATATCGACAACAGACTACGTTCCATAATGACAAGGCTACCATCCACTGGAGTAACAAAAATCTCGCCAACAGACTACCTTCCATAATGACAAGGCTACCATCCATTGGAATGACAAAAATCTCGACAATAGACTACCTTCCATAATGACAAGGCTACCATCCATTGGAGTAACAAAATATCGACAACAAACTACCTTCTATAATGACAAGGCTACCATCCATTGGAGTAACAAAAATATTGACAACAGACTACCTTCCATAATGACAAGGCTACCATCCATTGGAATAACAAAAATCTCGACAACAAACTACCTTCCATAATGACAAGGCTACCATCCATTGGAGTAACAAAAATATCAACCACATACTACGTTTCATAATGACATGACTACCATCCATTGGAGTAACAAAAATCTCGACAACAGACTACCTTCCATAATAACAAGGCTACCATCCATTGGAGTAACGAAAATATCTACAAGAGACTACCTTCGATAATGACAAGGCTACCATCCATTGGAGTAACAAAAATATTGACAACAGAATACGTTCCATAATGACAAGGCAACCATCCATTGGAGTAACAAAATCACGACAACAAACTACCTTCCATAATGACAAGGATACCATCCATTGGAGTAACAAAAATATCAATAACAGATTACCTTCCGTAATGACAAGGATACCATCCATTGGAATAACAAAAATATCAACAACAAACTACCTTCCATAATGAAAAGGCTACCATCCTTTGGAGTAACAAAAATATCGACAACAGACTACGTTCCATAATGACAAGGCTACCATCCATTTGAGTAACAAAAATATCGACAACAGACTACCATCCATAATGAAAAGGCTACCATCCATTGGAGTAACAAAGATATCAATAAGAGACTACCTTCCATAATGACAAGGCTAACATCCATTGGAGTAACAAAAATATCGCCAACAGACTACCTTCCATAATGACAAGGCTACCATCCATTGGAGTGACAAAAATCTCGACAACAGACTACCTTCCATAATGACAAGGTTACCATCCATTGGAATAACAAAAATCTCGACAACAAACTACCTTCCATAATGACAAGGCGACCATCCATTGGAGTAACAAAAATATCAACAACATACTACGTTTCATAATGACATGACTACCATCCATTGGAGTAACAAAAATCTCGACAACAGACTACCTTCCATAATAACAAGGCTACCATCCATTGGAGTAACGAAAATATCAACAAGAGACTACCTTCCATAATGACAAGGCTACCATCCATTGGAGTAACAAAAATATCAACAATAGACTAGGTTCCAAAATGACAAGACTACCATCCATTGGAGTAACAAAAATATCGACAACAGACTAGCTTCCATAATGAAACGGCTACCATCCATTGGAGTAACAAAAATATCAACAAAAGACTACCTTCCATAATGACAAGGCTACCATCAATTGGGGTAACAAAAATCTCGCCAACTGACTACCTTCCATAATGACAAGGCTACCATCCAATGGAGTGATACAAATCTTGACAACAAACTACCTTCCATAATGACAAGGCTACCATCCATTGGAGTAACAAAAATCTCGCCAACAGACTACCTTTCATAATGACATGGCTACCATCCATTGGAATGACAAAAATCTCGACAATAGACTACCTTCCATAATGACAAGGCTACCATCCATTGGAGTAACAAAATATCGACAACAAACTACCTTCCGTAATGACAAGGCTACCATCCATTAGAGTAACAAAAATATTGACAACAGACTACCTTCCATAATGACAAGGCTACCATCCATTGGAATAACAAAAATCTCGACAATAAACTACCTTCCATAATGACAAGGCTACCATCCATTGGAGTAACAAAAATATCAACAACATACAACCTTCCATAATGACAAGGCTACCATCCATTGGAGTAACGAAAATATCCACAAGAGACTACCTTCCATAATGTCAAGGCTACCATCCATTGGAGTAACAAAAATCTCGCCAACAGACTACCTTCCATAATGACAAGGCTACCATCCATTGGTGTGACAAAAATCTTCACAACAAACTACCTTCCATAATGACAAAGCTACCATCCATTGGCGTAACAAAAATATCGACAACAGACTATGTTCCATAATGACAAGGCTACCATCCATTGGAGTAACAAAAAATCGAGAACATACTACCTTCCATAATGAAAAGGCTCCATCCATTGGAGTAACAAAAATCTCGCCAATAGACCACCTTACATAATGACAAGGCTACCATCCATTGGAGTGACAAAAATCTCGACAATAGACTACCTTCCATAATGACAAGGCTACCATCCATTGGAGCAACAAAAATATTGACAACAGACTACCTTCCATAATGACAAGGCTACCATCCATTGGAATAACAAAAATCTCGACAACAAACTACCTTCCATAATGACAAGGCTACCATCCATTGGAGTAACAAAAATATCAACAACATACTACGTTTCATAATGACATGACTACCATCCATTGGAGTAACAAAAATCTCGACAACAGACTACCTTCCATAATAACAAGGCTACCATCCATTGGAGTAACGAAAATATCCATAAGAGACTACCTTCCATAATGACAAGGCTACCATCCATTGGAGTAACAAAAATATCGATAACAGACTACGTTCCATAATGACAAGGCTACCATCTATTGGAGTAACAAAAATATCAACAACAGACTACCTTCCATAATGAAACGGCTACCATCCATTGGAGTAACAAAAATATCAACAAGAGACTACCTTCCATAATGACAAGGCTACCATCCATTGGAGTAACAAAAATATCGACAACAGACTACGTTCCATAATGACAAGGCTACCATCCATTGGAGTGACAAAAATATCGACAATAGACTACCTTCCACAATGACAAGGCTACCATCCATTGGAGTAACAAAAATATCGACAACTGACTACCTTCCATAATGACAAGGATACCATCCATTGGAATAAAAAAAATCTCGCCAACACACTATCTTCCATAATGACAAGGCTACCATCCATTGGAATGACAAAAATCTCGACAATAGACTACCTTCCATAATTACAAGGCTACCATCCATTGGAGTAACAAAATCACGACAACAAACTACCTTCGATAATGACAAGGATACCATCCATTGGAGTAACAAAAATATCGATAACAGATTACCTTCCGTAATGACAAGGATAGCATCCATTGGAATAAAAAAAATATCGACAACAAACTACATTCCATAATGACAAGGATACCATCCATTGGAGTAACAAAAATCTCGCCAACAGACTACCTTCCATAATGACAAGGCTACCATCCATTGGAGTGACAAAAATATCGACAATAGACTACCTTCCATAATGACAAGGCTACCATCCATTGGAGTAACAAAATCACGACAACAAACTACCTTCCATAATGACAAGGATACCATCCATTGGAGTAATAAAAATATCTATAACAGATTACCTTCCGTAATGACAAGGATACCAACCATTGGAATAACAAAAATATCAACAATAAACTACCTTCCATAATGACAAGGCTACCATCCATTGGAGTAACAAAAATATCGACAACAGACTACGTTCCATAATGATAAGGCTACCATCCATTGGAGTGACAAAAATCTCGACAATAGACAACCTTCCATAATGACAAGGCTAAAATCCATTGGAGTACCAAAAATATGGACAACAGACTACGTTCCATAATTACAAGGATACCATCCATTGGAGTAACAAAAATAACGACAACAGACTACCTTCCATAATGAAAAGGCTACCATCCATTGGAGTAAGAAAAATCTCGACAATAGACTACCTTCCTTAATAACTAGGCTACCATCCATTGGAGTGACAAAGATATCGACAACAGACTACCTTCCATAATGACTAGACTACCATCCATTGGAGTGAAAAAATCTCGACAATAGACTACCTTCCATAATTAGAAGGCTACCATCAATTGGAGTAACAACATCTCGACAATAAACTACCTTAAATAATGACAAGGCTACCATCCAATGGAGTAACAAAAATATCGACAACAGACTACCTTCCATAATGACAAGGCTACCATCCATTGGAGTAACAAAATCACGACAACATACTACCTTCCATATTGACAAGGATACCATCCATTGGCATAACAAAAATATCGATAACAGATTACCTTCTGTAATGACAAGGATTACATCAATTGGGATAACAAAAATATCGACAACAAAATACCTTCCATAATTACAAGGCTACCATCCATTGGAGTAACAAAAATATCGACAACAGACTACGTTCCATAATGACAAGGCTACCATCCATTGGAGTAACAAAAATATCGATAACAGACTACCATCCATAATGAAATGGCTACCATCCATTGGAGTAACAAAAATATCAATAAGAGACTACCTTCCATAATGACAAGGCTAACATCCATTGGAGTAACAAAAATCTCGCCAACAGACTACCTTCCATAATGACAAGTCTACCATCCATTGGAGTGACAAAAATCTCGACAATAGACTACCTTCCATAATTAGAAGGCTACCATCAATTGGGGTAACAACATTTCGACAATAAACTACCTTCCATAATGACAAGGCTACCATCCATTGGAGTAATAAAAATATCGATAACAGACTACGTTCCATAATGACAAGGCTACCATCTATTGGAATAACAAAAATATCAACAACAGACTACCTTCCATAATGAAACGGCTACCATCCATTGGAGTAACAAAAATATCAACAAGAGACTACCTTCCATAATGACAAGGCTACCATCCATTGGAGTAACAAAAACCTCGCCAACATACTACCTTCCATGATGACAAGGCTACCATCCATTGGAGTGACAAAAATCTTCACAACAAACTACCTTCCATAATGACAAAGCTACCATCCATTAGCGTAACAAAAATATCGACAACAGAGTACGTTCCATAATGACAAGGCTACCATCCATTGGAGTGACAAAAATCTCGACAATAGACTACCTTCCACAATGACAAGGCTACCATCCATTGGAGTAACAAAAATATCGACAACTGACTACCTTCCATAATGACGAGGATACCATCCATTGGAATAAAAAAAATCTCGCCAACACACTATCTTCCATAATGACAAGGCTACCATCCATTGGAATGACAAAAATCTCGACAATAGACTACCTTCCATAATGACAAGGCTACCATCCATTGGAGTAACAAAATCACGACAAAAACTACCTTCCATAATGACAAGGATACCATCCATTGGAGTAACAAAAATATCGATAACAGATTACCTTCGGTAATGACAAGGATACCATCCATTGGAATAAGAAAAATATCGACAACAAACTACATTCCATAATGACAAGGATACCATCCATTGGAGTAACAAAAATCTCGCCAACAGACTACCTTCCATAATGACAAGGCTACCATCCATTGGAGTGACAAAAATATCGACAATAGACTACCTTCCATAATGACAAGGCTACCATCCATTGGAGTAACAAAATCACGACAACAAACTACCTTCCATAATGACAAGGATACCATCCATTGGAGTAATAAAAATATCTATAACAGATTACCTTCCGTAATGACAAGGATACCAACCATTGGAATAACAAAAATATCAACAACAAACTACCTTCCATAATGACAAGGCTACCATCCATTGGAGTAACAAAAATATCGACAACAGACTACGTTCCATAATGATAAGGCTACCATCCATTGGAGTGACAAAAATCTCGACAATAGACAACCTTCCATAATGACAAGGCTAAAATCCATTGGAGTACCAAAAATATGGACAACAGACTACGTTCCATAATTACAAGGCTACCATCCATTGGAGTAACAAAAATAACGACAACAGACTACCTTCCATAATGAAAAGGCTACCATCCATTGGAGTAAGAAAAATCTCGACAATAGACTACCTTCCTTAATAACTAGGCTACCATCCATTGGAGTGACAAAGATATCGACAACAGACTACCTTCCATAATGACTAGACTACCATCCATTGGAGTGAAAAAATCTCGACAATAGACTACCTTCCATAATTAGAAGGCTACCATCAATTGGAGTAACAACATCTCGACAATAAACTACCTTAAATAATGACAAGGCTACCATCCAATGGAGTAACAAAAATATCGACAACAGACTACCTTCCATAATGACAAGGCTACCATCCATTGGAGTAACAAAATCACGACAACATACTACCTTCCATAATGACAAGGATACCATCCATTGGCGTAACAAAAATATCGATAACAGATTACCTTCTGTAATGACAAGGATTCCATCAATTGGGATAACAAAAATATCGACAACAAAATACCTTCCATAATTACAAGGCTACCATCCATTGGAGTAACAAAAATATCGACAACAGACTACGTTCCATAATGACAAGGCTACCATCCATTGGAGTAACAAAAATATCGATAACAGACTACCATCCATAATCAAATGGCTACAATCCATTGGATTAACAAAAATATCAATAAGAGACTACCATCCATAATGACAAGGCTAACATCCATTGGAGTAACAAAAATCTCGCCAACAGACTACCTTCCATAATGACAAGTCTACCATCCATTGGAGTGACAAAAATCTCGACAATAGACTACCTTCCATAATTAGAAGGCTACCATCAATTGGGGTAACAACATTTCGACAATAAACTACCTTCCATAATGACAAGGCTACCATCCATTGGAGTAACAAAAATATCGATAACAGACTACGTTCCATAATGACAAGGCTACCATCTATTGGAATAACAAAAATATCAACAACAGACTACCTTCCATAATGAAACGGCTACCATCCATTGGAGTAACAAAAATATCAACAAGAGACTACCTTCCATAATGACAAGGCTACCATCCATTGGAGTAACAAAAACCTCGCCAACATACTACCTTCCATAATGACAAGGCTACCATCCATTGGAGTGACAAAAATCTTCACAACAAACTACCTTCCATAATGACAAAGCTACCATCCATTAGCGTAACAAAAATATCGACAACAGAGTACGTTCCATAATGACAAGGCTACCATCCATTGGAGTGACAAAAATCTCGACAATAGACTACCTTCCACAATGACAAGGCTACCATCCATTGGAGTAACAAAAATATCGACAACTGACTACCTTCCATAATGACAAGGATACCATCCATTGGAATAAAAAAAATCTCGCCAACAGACTATCTTCCATAATGACAAGGCTACCATCCATTGGAATGACAAAAATCTCGACAATAGACTACCTTCCATAATGACAAGGCTACCATCCATTGGAGTAACAAAATCACGACAAAAACTACCTTCCATAATGACAAGGATACCATCCATTGGAGTAACAAAAATATCGATAACAGATTACCTTCCGTAATGACAAGGATACCATCCATTGGAATAAAAAAAATATCGACAACAAACTACATTCCATAATGACAAGGATACCATCCATTGGAGTAACAAAAATCTCGCCAACAGACTACCTTCCATAATGACAAGGCTACCATCCATTGGAGTGATAAAAATATCGACAATAGACTACCTTCCATAATGACAAGGCTACCATCCATTGGAGTAACAAAATCACGACAACAAACTACCTTCCATAATGACAAGGATACCATCCATTGGAGTAATAAAAATATCTATAACAGATTACCTTCCGTAATGACAAGGATACCAACCATTGGAATAACAAAAATATCAACAACAAACTACCTTCCATAATGACAAGGCTACCATCCATTGGAGTAACAAAAATATCGACAACAGACTACGTTCCATAATGATAAGGCTACCATCCATTGGAGTGACAAAAATCTCAACAATAGACAACCTTCCATAATGACAAGGCTAAAATCCATTGGAGTACCAAAAATATGGACAACAGACTACGTTCCATAATTACAAGGCTACCATCCATTGGAGTAACAAAAATAACGACAACAGACTACCTTCCATAATGAAAAGGCTACCATCCATTGGAGTAAGAAAAATCTCGACAATAGACTACCTTCCTTAATAACTAGGCTACCATCCATTGGAGTGACAAAGATATCGACAACAGACTACCTTCCATAATGACTAGACTACCATCCATTGGAGTGAAAAAATCTCGACAATAGACTACCTTCCATAATTAGAAGGCTACCATCAATTGGAGTAACAACATCTCGATAATAAACTACCTTAAATAATGACAAGGCTACCATCCAATGGAGTAACAAAAATATCGACAACAGACTACCTTCCATGATGACAAGGCTACCATCCATTGGAGTAACAAAATCACGACAACATACTACCTTCCATAATGACAAGGATACCGTCCATTGGCGTAACAAAAATATCGATAACAGATTACCTTCTGTAATGACAAGGATTCCATCAATTGGGATAACAAAAATATCGACAACAAAATACCTTCCATAATTACAAGGCTACCATCCATTGGAGTAACAAAAATATCGACAACAGACTACGTTCTATAATGACAAGGCTACCATCCATTGGAGTAACAAAAATATCGATAACAGACTACCATCCATAATGAAATGGCTACAATCCATTGGAGTAACAACAATATCAATAAGAGACTACCTTCCATAATGACACGGCTAACATCCATTGGAGTAACAAAAATCTCGCCAACAGACTACCTTCCATAATGACAAGTCTACCATCCATTGGAGTGACAAAAATCTCGACAATAGACTACCTTCCATAATTAGAAGGCTACCATCAATTGGGGTAACAACATTTCGACAATAAACTACCTTCCATAATGACAAGGCTACCATCCATTGGAGTAACAAAAATATTGATAACAGACTACGTTCCATAATGACAAGGCTACCATCTATTGGAATAACAAAAATATCAACAACAGACTACCTTCCATAATGAAACGGCTACCATCCATTGGAGTAACAAAAATATCAACAAGAGACTACCTTCCATAATGACAAGGCTACCATCCATTGGAGTAACAAAAACCTCGCCAACATACTACCTTCCATAATGACAAGGCTACCATCCATTGGAGTGACAAAAATCTTCACAACAAACTACCTTCCATAATGACAAAGCTACCATCCATTAGCGTAACAAAAATATCGACAACAGAGTACGTTCCATAATGACAAGGCTACCATCCATTGGAGTGACAAAAATCTCGACAATAAACTACCTTCCACAATGACAAGGCTACCATCCATTGGAGTAACAAAAATATCGACAACTGACTACCTTCCATAATGACAAGGATATCATCCATTGGAATAAAAAAAATCTCGCCAACAGACTATCTTCCATAATGACAAGGCTACCATCCATTGGAATGACAAAAATCTCGACAATAGACTACCTTCCATAATGACAAGGCTACCATCCATTGGAGTAACAAAATCACGAAAAAAAACTACCTTCCATAATGACAAGGATACCATCCATTGGAGTAACAAAAATATCGATAACAGATTACCTTCCGTAATGATAAGGATACCATCCATTGGAATAAAAAAAATATCGACAACAAACTACATTCCATAATGACAAGGATACCATCCATTGGAGTAACAAAAATCTCGCCAACAGACTACCTTCCATAATGACAAGGCTACCATCCATTGGAGTGACAAAAATATCGACAATAGACTACCTTCCATAATGACAAGGCTACCATCCATTGGAGTAACAAAATCACGACAACAAACTACCTTCCATAATGACAAGGCTACCATCCATTGGAGTAACAAAAATATCGACAACATACTACGTTCCATAATGATAAGGCTACCATCCATTGGAGTGACAAAAATCTCGACAATAGCCAACCTTCCATAATGACAAGGCTAAAATCCATTGGAGTAACAAAAATATGGACAACAGACTACGTTCCATAATTACAAGGCAACCATCCATTGGAGTAACAAAAATAACTACAACAGACTACCTTCCATAATGAAAAGGCTACCATCCATTGGAGTAAGAAAAATCTCGACAATAGACTACCTTCCTTAATAACTAGGCTACCATCCATTGGAGTGACAAAGATATCGACAACAGACTACCTTCCATAATGACTAGACTACCATCCATTGGAGTGAAAAAATCTCGACAATAGACTACCTTCCATAATTAGAAGGCTACCATCAATTGGAGTAACAACATCTCGACAATAAACTACCTTAAATAATGACAAGGCTACCATCCAATGGAGTAACAAAAATATCGACAACAGACTACCTTCCATAATGACAAGGCTACCATCCATTGGAGTAACAAAATCACGACAACATACTACCTTCCATAATGACAAGGATACCATCCATTGGCGTAACAAAAATATCGATAACAAATTACCTTCTGTAATGACAAGGATTCCATCAATTGGGATAACAAAAATATCGACAACAAAATACCTTCCATAATTACAAGGCTACCATCCATTGGAGTAACAAAAATATCGACAACAGACTACGTTCCATAATGACAAGGCTACCATCCATTGGAGTAACAAAAATATCGATAACAGACTACCATCCATAATGAAATGGCTACCATCCATTGGAGTAACAAAAATATCAATAAGAGACTACCTTCCATAATGACAAGGCTAACATCCATTGGAGTAACAAAAATCTCGCCAACAGACTACCTTCCATAATGACAAGGCTACCATCCATTGGAGTGACAAAAATCTCGACAATAGACTACCTTCCATAATTAGAAGGCTACCATCAATTGGGGTAACAACATTTCGACAATAAACTACCTTCCATAATGACAAGGCTACCATCCATTGGAGTAACAAAAATATCGACAACAGACTACGTTCCATAATGACATAGCTACCATCCATTGGAGTAACAAAAATAACGACAACAGACTACCTTCCATAATGAAAAGGTTACCATCCATTGGAGTAACAAAAATCTCAACAACAGACTACCTTCCTTTATAACTAGGCTACCATCCATTGGAGTAACAAAAAATATCAACAACAGACTACCTTCCATAATGACTAGACTACCATCCATTGGAGTAAAAAAGATATCGACAATAGACTACCTTCCATAATGACAATGCTACCATCCATTACAGTAACAAAAATCTCGACAACAGACTAACATCCAAAGTGACAAGGCTACCATCCATTGGAGTAACAAAAATATCTACAATAGACTATGTTCCATAATGACAAGGCTACCATCCATTGGAGTAAAAAAAATTTAGAAAACAAACTACCTTCCATAATGACAAGGCACCATCCATTGGAGTAACAAAAATCTCGACAACAGACTACCTTCCATAATGACAAGGCTACCATCTATTGGAATAACAAAAATCTCGAGATTAGACTACCTTCCATAATGACAAGGCTACCATCCATTGGAGTAACAAAATCTCGACAACAAACTACCTTTCAAAATGACAAGGCTGCCATCCATTGGAGTAACAAAAATATCAATAAGAGACTACCTTCCATAATGACAAGGCTAACATCCATTGGAGTAACAAAAATCTCGCCAACAGACTACCTTCCATAATGACAAGGCTACCATCCATTGGAGTAACAAAAATATCGACAACAGACTACGTTCCATAATGATAAGGCTACCATCCATTGGAGTGACAAAAATCTCGACAATAGCCAACCTTCCATAATGATAAGGCTAAAATCCATTGGAGTAACAAAAATATGGACAACAGACTACGTTCCATAATTACAAGGCAACCATCCATTGGAGTAACAAAAATAACTATAACAGACTACCTTCCATAATGAAAAGGCTACCATCCATTGGAGTAAGAAAAATCTCGACAATAGACTACCTTCCTTAATAACTAGGCTACCATCCATTGGAGTGACAAAGATATCGACAACAGACTACCTTCCATAATGACTAGACTAACATCCATTTGAGTGAAAAAATCTCGACAATAGACTACCTTCCATAATTAGAAGGCTACCATCAATTGGAGTAACAACATCTCGACAATAAACTACCTTAAATAATGACAAGGCTACCATCCAATGGAGTAACAAAAATATCGACAACAGACTACCTTCCATAATGACAAGGCTACCATCCATTGGAGTAACAAAATCACGACAACATACTACCTTCCATAATGACAAGGATACCATCCATTGGCGTAACAAAAATATCGATAACAGATTACCTTCTATAATGACAAGGATTCCATCAATTGGGATAACAAAAATATCGACAACAAAATACCTTCCATAATTACAAGGCTACCATCCATTGGAGTAACAAAAATATCGACAACAGACTACGTTCCATAATGACAAGGCTACCATCCATTGGAGTAACAAAAATATCGATAACAGACTACCATCCATAATGAAATGGCTACCATCCATTGGAGTAACAAAAATATCAATAAGAGACTACCTTCCATAATGACAAGGCTAACATCCATTGGAGTAACAAAAATCTCGCCAACAGACTACCTTCCATAATGACAAGGCTACCATCCATTGGAGTGACAAAAATCTCGACAATAGACTACCTTCCATAATTAGAAGGCTACCATCAATTGGGGTAACAACATTTCGACAATAAACTACCTTCCATAATGACAAGGCTACCATCCATTGGAGTAACAAAAATATCGACAACAGACTACGTTCCATAATGACATAGCTACCATCCATTGGAGTAACAAAAATAACGACAACAGACTACCTTCCATAATGAAAAGGTTACCATCCATTGGAGTAACAAAAATCTCAACAACAGACTACCTTCCTTTATAACTAGGCTACCATCCATTGGAGTAACAAAAAATATCAACAACAGACTACCTTCCATAATGACTAGACTACCATCCATTGGAGTAAAAAAGATATCGACAATAGACTACCTTCCATAATGACAATGCTACCATCCATTACAGTAACAAAAATCTCGACAACAGACTAACATCCAAAGTGACAAGGCTACCATCCATTGGAGTAACAAAAATATCTACAATAGACTATGTTCCATAATGACAAGGCTACCATCCATTGGAGTAAAAAAAATTTAGAAAACAAACTACCTTCCATAATGACAAGGCACCATCCATTGGAGTAACAAAAATCTCGACAACAGACTACCTTCCATAATGACAAGGCTACCATCTATTGGAATAACAAAAATCTCGAGATTAGACTACCTTCCATAATGACAAGGCTACCATCCATTGGAGTAACAAAATCTCGACAACAAACTACCTTTCAAAATGACAAGGCTGCCATCCATTGGAGTAACAAAAATATCAATAAGAGACTACCTTCCATAATGACAAGGCTAACATCCATTGGAGTAACAAAAATCTCGCCAACAGACTACCTTCCATAATGACAAGGCTACCATCCATTGGAGTAACAAAAATATCGACAACAGACTACGTTCCATAATGATAAGGCTACCATCCATTGGAGTGACAAAAATCTCGACAATAGCCAACCTTCCATAATGATAAGGCTAAAATCCATTGGAGTAACAAAAATATGGACAACAGACTACGTTCCATAATTACAAGGCAACCATCCATTGGAGTAACAAAAATAACTATAACAGACTACCTTCCATAATGAAAAGGCTACCATCCATTGGAGTAAGAAAAATCTCGACAATAGACTACCTTCCTTAATAACTAGGCTACCATCCATTGGAGTGACAAAGATATCGACAACAGACTACCTTCCATAATGACTAGACTACCATCCATTTGAGTGAAAAAATCTCGACAATAGACTACCTTCCATAATTAGAAGGCTACCATCAATTGGAGTAACAACATCTCGACAATAAACTACCTTAAATAATGACAAGGCTACCATCCAATGGAGTAACAAAAATATCGACAACAGACTACCTTCCATAATGACAAGGCTACCATCCATTGGAGTAACAAAATCACGACAACATACTACCTTCCATAATGACAAGGATACCATCCATTGGCGTAACAAAAATATCGATAACAGATTACCTTCTATAATGACAAGGATTCCATCAATTGGGATAACAAAAATATCGACAACAAAATACCTTCCATAATTACAAGGCTACCATCCATTGGAGTAACAAAAATATCGACAACAGACTACGTTCCATAATGACAAGGCTACCATCCATTGGAGTAACAAAAATATCGATAACAGACTACCATCCATAATGAAATGGCTACCATCCATTAGAGTAACAAAAATATCAATAAGAGACTACCTTCCATAATGACAAGGCTACCATCCATTGGAGTGACAAAAATCTCGACAATAGACTACCTTCCATAATTAGAAGGCTACCATCAATTGGGGTAACAACATTTCGACAATAAACTACCTTCCATAATGACAAGGCTACCATCCATTGGAGTAACAAAAATATCGACAACAGACTACGTTCCATAATGACATAGCTACCATCCATTGGAGTAACAAAAATAACGACAACAGACTACCTTCAATAATGAAAAGGTTACCATCCATTGGAGTAACAAAAATCTCAACAACAGACTACCTTACTTTATAACTAGGCTACCATCCATTGGAGTAACAAAAAATATCAACAACAGACTACCTTCCATAATGACTAGACTACCATCCATTGGAGTAAAAAAGATATCGACAATAGACTACCTTCCATAATGACAATGCTACCATCCATTACAGTAACAAAAATCTCGACAACAGACTAACATCCAAAGTGACAAGGCTACCATCCATTGGAGTAACAAAAATATCTACAATAGACTATGTTCCATAATGACAAGGCTACCATCCATTGGAGTAACAAAAATTTAGAAAACAAACTACCTTCCATAATGACAAGGCACCATCCATTGGAGTAACAAAAATCTCGACAACAGACTACCTTCCATAATGACAAGGCTACCATCTATTGGAATAACAAAAATCTCGAGATTAGACTACCTTCCATAATGACAAGGCTACCATCCATTGGAGTAACAAAATCTCGACAACAAACTACCTTTCAAAATGACAAGGCTGCCATCCATTGGAGTAACAAAAATATCAATAAGAGACTACCTTCCATAATGACAAGGCTAACATCCATTGGAGTAACAAAAATCTCGCCAACAGACTACCTTCCATAATGACAAGGCTACCATCCATTGGAGTAACAAAAATATCGACAACAGACTACGTTCCATAATGATAAGGCTACCATCCATTGGAGTGACAAAAATCTCGACAATAGCCAACCTTCCATAATGACAAGGCTAAAATCCATTGGAGTAACAAAAATATGGACAACAGACTACGTTCCATAATTACAAGGCAACCATCCATTGGAGTAACAAAAATAACTATAACAGACTACCTTCCATAATGAAAAGGCTACCATCCATTGGAGTAAGAAAAATCTCGACAATAGACTACCTTCCTTAATAACTAGGCTACCATCCATTGGAGTGACAAAGATATCGACAACAGAATACCTTCCATAATGACTAGACTACCATCCATTGGAGTGAAAAAATCTCGACAATAGACTACCTTCCATAATTAGAAGGCTACCATCAATTGGAGTAACAACATCTCGACAATAAACTACCTTAAATAATGACAAGGCTACCATCCAATGGAGTAACAAAAATATCGACAACAGACTACCTTCCATAATGACAAGGCTACCATCCATTGGAGTAACAAAATCACGACAACATACTACCTTCCATTGGCGTAACAAAAATATCGATAACAGATTACCTTCTGTAATGACAAGGATTCCATCAATTGGGATAACAAAAATATCGACAACAAAATACCTTCCATAATTACAAGGCTACCATCCATTGGAGTAACAAAAATATCGACAACAGACTACGTTCTATAATGACAAGGCTACCATCCATTGGAGTAACAAAAATATCGATAACAGACTACCATCCATAATGAAATGGCTACAATCCATTGGAGTAACAAAAATATCAATAAGAGACTACCTTCCATAATGACAAGGCTAACATCCATTGGAGTAACAAAAATCTCGCCAACAGACTACCTTCCATAATGACAAGTCTACCATCCATTGGAGTGACAAAAATCTCGACAATAGACTACCTTCCATAATTAGAAGGCTACCATCAATTGGGGTAACAACATTTCGACAATAAACTACCTTCCATAATGACAAGGCTACCATCCATAGGAGTAACAAAAATATTGATAACAGACTACGTTCCATAATGACAAGGCTACCATCTATTGGAATAACAAAAATATCAACAACAGACTACCTTCCATAATGAAACGGCTACCATCCATTGGAGTAACAAAAATATCAACAAGAGACTACCTTCCATAATGACAAGGCTACCATCCATTGGAGTAACAAAAACCTCGCCAACATACTACCTTCCATAATGACAAGGCTACCATCCATTGGAGTGACAAAAATCTTCACAACAAACTACCTTCCATAATGACAAAGCTACCATCCATTAGCGTAACAAAAATATCGACAACAGAGTACGTTCCATAATGACAAGGCTACCATCCATTGGAGTGACAAAAATCTCGACAATAGACTACCTTCCACAATGACAAGGCTACCATCCATTGGAGTAAGAAAAATATCGACAACTGACTACCTTCCATAATGACAAGGATATCATCCATTGGAATAAAAAAAATCTCGCCAACAGACTATCTTCCATAATGACAAGGCTACCATCTATTGGAATGACAAAAATCTCGACAATAGACTACCTTCCATAATGACAAGGGTACCATCCATTGGAGTAACAAAATCACGAAAAAAACTACCTTCCATAATGACAAGGATACCATCCATTGGAGTAACAAAAATATCGATAACAGATTACCTTCCGTAATGACAAGGATACCATCCATTGGAATAAAAAAAATATCGACAAACAAACTACATTCCATAATGACAAGGATACCATCCATTGGAGTAACAAAAATCTCGCCAACAGACTACCTTCCATAATGACAAGGCTACCATCCATTGGAGTGACAAAAATATCGACAATAGACTACCTTCCATAATGACAAGGCTACCATCCATTGGAGTAACAAAATCACGACAACAAACTACCTTCCATAATGACAAGGATACCATCCATTGGAGTAATAAAAATATCTATAACAAATTACCTTCCGTAATGACAAGGATACCAACCATTGGAATAACAAAAATATCAACAACAAACTACCTTCCATAATGACAAGGCTACCATCCATTGGAGTCACAAAAATATCGACAACAGACTACGTTCCATAATGATAAGGCTACCATCCATTGGAGTTACAAAAATCTCGACAATAGCCAACCTTCCATAATGAAATGGCTACCATCCATTAGAGTAACAAAAATATCAATAAGAGACTACCTTCCATAATGACAAGGCTACCATCCATTGGAGTGACAAAAATCTCGACAATAGACTACCTTCCATAATTAGAAGGCTACCATCAATTGGGGTAACAACATTTCGACAATAAACTACCTTCCATAATGACAAGGCTACCATCCATTGGAGTAACAAAAATATCGACAACAGACTACGTTCCATAATGACATAGCTACCATCCATTGGAGTAACAAAAATAACGACAACAGACTACCTTCAATAATGAAAAGGTTACCATCCATTGGAGTAACAAAAATCTCAACAACAGACTACCTTACTTTATAACTAGGCTACCATCCATTGGAGTAACAAAAAATATCAACAACAGACTACCTTCCATAATGACTAGACTACCATCCATTGGAGTAAAAAAGATATCGACAATAGACTACCTTCCATAATGACAATGCTACCATCCATTACAGTAACAAAAATCTCGACAACAGACTAACATCCAAAGTGACAAGGCTACCATCCATTGGAGTAACAAAAATATCTACAATAGACTATGTTCCATAATGACAAGGCTACCATCCATTGGAGTAACAAAAATTTAGAAAACAAACTACCTTCCATAATGACAAGGCACCATCCATTGGAGTAACAAAAATCTCGACAACAGACTACCTTCCATAATGACAAGGCTACCATCTATTGGAATAACAAAAATCTCGAGATTAGACTACCTTCCATAATGACAAGGCTACCATCCATTGGAGTAACAAAATCTCGACAACAAACTACCTTTCAAAATGACAAGGCTGCCATCCATTGGAGTAACAAAAATATCAATAAGAGACTACCTTCCATAATGACAAGGCTAACATCCATTGGAGTAACAAAAATCTCGCCAACAGACTACCTTCCATAATGACAAGGCTACCATCCATTGGAGTAACAAAAATATCGACAACAGACTACGTTCCATAATGATAAGGCTACCATCCATTGGAGTGACAAAAATCTCGACAATAGCCAACCTTCCATAATGACAAGGCTAAAATCCATTGGAGTAACAAAAATATGGACAACAGACTACGTTCCATAATTACAAGGCAACCATCCATTGGAGTAACAAAAATAACTATAACAGACTACCTTCCATAATGAAAAGGCTACCATCCATTGGAGTAAGAAAAATCTCGACAATAGACTACCTTCCTTAATAACTAGGCTACCATCCATTGGAGTGACAAAGATATCGACAACAGAATACCTTCCATAATGACTAGACTACCATCCATTGGAGTGAAAAAATCTCGACAATAGACTACCTTCCATATTTAGAAGGCTACCATCAATTGGAGTAACAACATCTCGACAATAAACTACCTTAAATAATGACAAGGCTACCATCCAATGGAGTAACAAAAATATCGACAACAGACTACCTTCCATAATGACAAGGCTACCATCCATTGGAGTAACAAAATCACGACAACATACTACCTTCCATTGGCGTAACAAAAATATCGATAACAGATTACCTTCTGTAATGACAAGGATTCCATCAATTGGGATAACAAAAATATCGACAACAAAATACCTTCCATAATTACAAGGCTACCATCCATTGGAGTAACAAAAATATCGACAACAGACTACGTTCTATAATGACAAGGCTACCATCCATTGGAGTAACAAAAATATCGATAACAGACTACCATCCATAATGAAATGGCTACAATCCATTGGAGTAACAAAAATATCAATAAGAGACTACCTTCCATAATGACAAGGCTAACATCCATTGGAGTAACAAAAATCTCGCCAACAGACTACCTTCCATAATGACAAGTCTACCATCCATTGGAGTGACAAAAATCTCGACAATAGACTACCTTCCATAATTAGAAGGCTACCATCAATTGGGGTAACAACATTTCGACAATAAACTACCTTCCATAATGACAAGGCTACCATCCATTGGAGTAACAAAAATATTGATAACAGACTACGTTCCATAATGACAAGGCTACCATCTATTGGAATAACAAAAATATCAACAACAGACTACCTTCCATAATGAAACGGCTACCATCCATTGGAGTAACAAAAATATCAACAAGAGACTACCTTCCATAATGACAAGGCTACCATCCATTGGAGTAACAAAAACCTCGCCAACATACTACCTTCCATAATGACAAGGCTACCATCCATTGGAGTGACAAAAATCTTCACAACAAACTACCTTCCATAATGACAAAGCTACCATCCATTAGCGTAACAAAAATATCGACAACAGAGTACGTTCCATAATGACAAGGCTACCATCCATTGGAGTGACAAAAATCTCGACAATAGACTACCTTCCACAATGACAAGGCTACCATCCATTGGAGTAAGAAAAATATCGACAACTGACTACCTTCCATAATGACAAGGATATCATCCATTGGAATAAAAAAAATCTCGCCAACAGACTATCTTCCATAATGACAAGGCTACCATCTATTGGAATGACAAAAATCTCGACAATAGACTACCTTCCATAATGACAAGGGTACCATCCATTGGAGTAACAAAATCACGAAAAAAACTACCTTCCATAATGAC
Source organism: Vicia faba (assembly GCA_948472305.1). Classification (NCBI taxonomy): domain Eukaryota; kingdom Viridiplantae; phylum Streptophyta; class Magnoliopsida; order Fabales; family Fabaceae; genus Vicia; species Vicia faba. The sequence goes on from OX451740.1 coordinate 657,692,986, forward strand.
AAGGATACCATCCATTGGAGTAACAAAAATATCGATAACAGATTACCTTCCGTAATGACAAGGATACCATCCATTGGAATAAAAAAAATATCGACAACAAACTACATTCCATAATGACAAGGATACCATCCATTGGAGTAACAAAAATCTCGCCAACAGACTACCTTCCATAATGACAAGGCTACCATCCATTGGAGTGACAAAAATATCGACAATAGACTACCTTCCATAATGACAAGGCTACCATCCATTGGAGTAACAAAATCACGACAACAAACTACCTTCCATAATGACAAGGATACCATCCATTGGAGTAATAAAAATATCTATAACAGATTACCTTCCGTAATGACAAGGATACCAACCATTGGAATAACAAAAATATCAACAACAAACTACCTTCCATAATGACAAGGCTACCATCCATTGGAGTAACAAAAATATCGACAACAGACTACGTTCCATAATGATAAGGCTACCATCCATTGGAGTTACAAAAATCTCGACAATAGCCAACCTTCCATAATGATAAGGCTAAAATCCATTGGAGTAACAAAAATATGGACAACAGACTACGTTCCATAATTACAAGGCAACCATCCATTGGAGTAACAAAAATAACTACAACAGACTACCTTCCATAATGAAAAGGCTACCATCCATTGGAGTAAGAAATATCTTGACAATAGACCACCTTCCTTAATAACTAGGCTAGCATCCATTGGAGTGACAAAGATATCGACAACAGACTACCTTCCATAATGACTAGACTACCATCCATTGGAGTGAAAAAATCTCGACAATAGACTACCTTCCATAATTAGAAGGCTACCATCAATTGGAGTAACAACATCTCGACAATAAACTACCTTAAATAATGACAAGGCTACCATCCAATGGAGTAACAAAAATATCGACAACAGACTACCTTCCATAATGACAAGGCTACCATCCATTGGAGTAACAAAATCACGACAACATACTACCTTCCATAATGACAAGGATACCATCCATTGGCGTAACAAAAATATCGATAACAGATTACCTTCTGTAATGACAAGGATTCCATCAATTGGGATAACAAAAATATCGACAACAAAATACCTTCCATAATTACAAGGCTACCATCCATTGGAGTAACAAAAATATCGACAACAGACTACGTTCCATAATGACAAGGCTACCATCCATTGGAGTAACAAAAATATCGATAACAGACTACCATCCATAATGAAATGGCTACCATCCATTGGAGTAACAAAAATATCAATAAGAGACTACCTTCCATAATGACAAGGCTAACATCCATTGGAGTAACAAAAATCTCGCCAACAGACTACCTTCCATAATGACAAGGCTAACATCCATTGGAGTAACAAAAATCTCGCCAACAGACTACCTTCCATAATGACAAGGCTACCATCCATTGGAGTGACAAAAATCTCGACAATAGACTACCTTCCATAATGACAAGGCTACCATCCATTGGAGTAACAAAAATATCGACAACAGACTACGTTCCATAATGACAAGGCTACCATCCATTGGAGTAACAAAAATAACGACAACAGACTACCTTCCATAATGAAAAGGTTACCATCCATTGGAGTAACAAAAATCTCAACAACAGACTACCTTCCTTTATAACTAGGCTACCATCCATTGGAGTAACAAAAAATATCAACAACAGACTACCTTCCATAATGACTAGACTACCATCCATTGGACTAAAAAAGATATCGACAATAGACTACCTTCCATAATGACAATGCTACCATCCATTACAGTAACAAAAATCTCGACAACAGACTAACATCCAAAGTGACAAGGCTACCATCCATTGGAGTAACAAAAATATCTACAATAGACTATGTTCCATAATGACAAGGCTACCATCCATTGGAGTAACAAAAATTTAGAAAACAAACTACCTTCCATAATGACAAGGCTACCATCCATTGGAGTAACAAAATCTCGACAACAAACTACCTTTCAAAATGACAAGGCTGCCATCCATTGGAGTAACGAAAATATCAACAAGAGACTACCTTCCATAATGACAAGGCTACCATCCAATAGAGTAACAAAAATCTCGACAACAGACTACCTTCCATAATGACAAGGCTACCATCCATTGGAGTGACAAAAATCTCGACAATAGACTACCTTCCATAATGACAATACTGTTATCCATTGGAGTAACAAAAATCTTGACAACAGACTACCTTCCAAATGACAAGGTTACCATCCATTAGAGTAACAAAAATATCTACAATAGACTACCATCTATTGTAGTAACAAAAATATCGACAACAAACTACCTTCCATAATGAAACGGCTACCATCCATTGGAGTAACAAAAATATCAACAAGAGAGTACCTTCCATAATGACAAGGCTACCATCCATTAGAGTAACAAAAATCTCGCCAACAGACTACCTTCCATAATGACAAGGCTACCATCCATTGGAGTGACAAAAATCTTGACAGCAAACTACCTTCCATAATGACAAGGCTACCATCCATTGGCATAACAAAAATATCGACAACAGACTACGTTCCATAATGACAAGGCTACCATCCATTGGAGTAACAAAAAATCAAAAATAGACTACCTTCCATAATGAAAAGGCTCCATCCATTGGAGTAACAAAAATCTCGCCAACAGACTACCTTCCATAATGACAAGGCTACCATCCATTGGAGTAACAAAATCTAGACAACAAACTACCTTCCATAATGACCAGGCTACCATCCATTGGAGTAACAAAAATATTGACAACAGACTACCTTCCATAATGACAAGGCTACCATCCATTGGAATAACAAAAATATCGACAACAAACTACCTTCCATAATGACAAGGCTACCATCCATTGGAGAAACAAAAATATTTAAAACATAATACGTTTCATAATGACATGACTACCATCCATTGGAGTAACAAAAATATATACAACTGACTACCTTCCATAATGACAAGGATACCATCCATTGGTGTAACAAAAATCTCGCCAACAGACTACCTTCCATAATGACAAGGCTACCATCCATTGGAGTGAAAAAAATCTCGACAATAGACTACCTTCCATAATGACAAGGCTACCATCCATTGGAGTAACAAAATCACGACAACAAACTACCTTCCATAATGACAAGGATACCATCCATTGGAGTAATAAAAATATCTATAACATATTACCTTCCGTAATGACAAGGATACCATCCATTGGAATAACAAAAATATCAACAACAAACTACCTTCCATAATGACAAGGCTACCATCCATTGGAGTAACAAAAATATCAACAACAGACTACGTTCCATAATGATAAGGCTACCATCCATTGGAGTAACAAAAATATCGACAACAGACTACCATCCATAATGAAAAGGATACCATCCATTGGAGTAACAAAAATCTTGACAACAGACTACCTTCCTTAATAACTAGGCTACCATCCATTGGAGTAACAAAAATATCGACAACAGACTACCTTCCATAATGACTAGACTACCATCCATTGGAGTAAAAAAGATATCGACAACAGACTACCTTCCATAATGACAATGCTACCATCCATTGCAGTAACAAAAATCTCGACAACAGACTAACTTCCAAAGTGACAAGGCTACCATCCATTGGAGTAACAAAAATATCTACAATAGACTATGTTCCATAATGACAAGGCTACCATCCATTGGAGTAACAAAAATCTAGAAAACAAACTACCTTCCATAATGACAAGGCACCATCCATTGGAGTAATAAAAATCTCGACAATAGACTACCTTCCATAATGACAATGTTGCTATCCATTGGAGTAACAAAAATCTTGACAACAGACTACCTTCAAAATGATAAGGTTACCATCCATTGGACTAACAAAAATATCTACAATAGACTACCATCTATTGTAGTAACAAAAATATCGACATTAGACTACCTTCCATAATGAAACGGCTACCATCCATTGGAGTAACAAAAATATCAACAAGAGAGTACCTTCCATAATGACAAGGCTACCATCCATTAGAGTAACAAAAATCTCGCCAACAGACTACTTTTCATAATGACAAGGCTACCATCCATTGGAGTGACAAAAATCTTGACAGCAAACTACCTTCCATAATGACAAGGCTACCATCCATTGGCGTAACAAAAATATCGACAACAGACTACGTTCCATAAAGACAAGGCTACCATCCATTGGAGTAACAAAAAATCAAAAACAGACTACCTTCCATAATGAAAAGGCTCCATCCATTGGAGTAACAAAAATCTCGTCAACAGACTACCTTCCATAATGACAAGGTTACCATCCATTGGAGTGACAAAAATCTCGACAATAGACTCCCTTCCATAATGACAAGGCTACCATCCATTGGAGTAACAAAATCTAGACAACAAACTACCTTCCATAATGACAAGGATACCATCCATTGGAATAACAAAAATATCAACAACAAACTACCTTCCATAATGACAAGGCTAATATCCATTGGAGTAACAAAAATATCGACAACAGACTACGTTCCATAATGATAAGGCTACCATCCATTGGAGTAACAAAAATATCGACAACAGACTACCATCCATAGTGAAAAGGATACCATCCATTGGAGTAACAAAAATCTCGACAACAGACTACCTTCCTTAATAACTAGGCTACCATCCATTGTAGTAACAAAAATATCAACAACAGACTACCTTCCATAATGACTAGACTACCATCCATTAGAGTAAAAAAGATATCGACAACAGACTACCTTCCATAATGACAATGCTACCATCCATTGCACTAACAAAAATCTCGACAACAGACTAACTTCCAAAGTGACAAGGCTACCATCCATTGGAGTAACAAAAATATCTACAATAGAGTATGTTCCATAATGACAAGGCTACCATCCATTGGAGTAACAAAAATCTAGAAAACAAACTACCTTCCATAATGACAAGGCACCATCCATTGGAGTAACAAAAATCTCGACAACAGACTACCTTCCATAATGACAAGGCTACCATCTATTGGAATAACAAAAATCTCGAGATTAGACTACCTTCCATAATGACAAGGCTACCATCCATTGGAGTAACAAAATCTCGACAACAAACTACCTTCCAAAATGACAAGGCTGCCATCCTTTGGAGTAACGAAAATATCAACAAGAGACTACCTTCCATAATGACAAGGCTACCATCCATTAGAGTAACAAAAATCTCGACAACAGACTACCTTCCATAATGACAAGGCTACCATCCATTGGAGTGAAAAAAATCTCGACAATAGACTACCTTCCATAATGACAATGCTACTATCCATTGGAGTAACAAAAATCTTGACAACAGACTACCTTCAAAATGACAAGGTTACCATCCATTGGACTAACAAAAATATCTACAAAAGACTACCATCTATTGTAGTAACAAAAATTTCGACATAAGACTACCTTCCATAATGAAACGGCTACCATCCATTGGAGTAACAAAAATATCAACAAGAGAGTACCTTCATTAATGACAAGGCTACCATCCATTGGCGTAACAAAAATATCGACAACAGACTACGTTCCATAATGACAAGGCTACCATCCATTAGAGTAAAAAAAAATAAAAAACAGACTACCTTCCATAATGAAAAGGCTCCATCCATTGGAGTAACAAAAATCTCGCCAACAGACTACCTTCCATAATGACAAGGCTACCATCCATTGGAGTGACAAAAATCTCGACAATAGACTCCCTTCCATAATGACAAGGCTACCATCCATTGGAGTAACAAAATCTAAACAACAAACTACCGTCCATAATGACCAGGCTACCATCCATTGGTGTAACAAAAATATTGACAATAGACTACCTTCCATAATGACAAGACTACCATCCATTGGAATAACAAAAATCTCGACAACAAACTACCTTCCATAATGACAAGGCTACCATCCATTGGAGAAACAAAAATATTTAAAACATAATACGTTTCATAATGACATGACTACCATCCATTGGAGTAACAAAAATATATACAACTGACTACCTTCCATAATGACAAGGATACCATCCATTGGTGTAACAAAAATCTCGCCAACAGACTACCTTCCATAATGACAAGGCTACCATCCATTGGAGTGAAAAAAATCTCGACAATAGACTACCTTCCATAATGACAAGGCTACCATCCATTGGAGTAACAAAATCACGACAACAAACTACCTTCCATAATGACAAGGATACCATCCATTGGAGTAATAAAAATATCTATAACATATTACCTTCCGTAATGACAAGGATACCATCCATTGGAATAACAAAAATATCAACAACAAACTACCTTCCATAATGACAAGGCTACCATCCATTGGAGTAACAAAAATATCAACAACAGACTACGTTCCATAATGATAAGGCTACCATCCATTGGAGTAACAAAAATATCGACAACAGACTACCATCCATAATGAAAAGGATACCATCCATTGGAGTAACAAAAATCTTGACAACAGACTACCTTCCTTAATAACTAGGCTACCATCCATTGGAGTAACAAAAATATCGACAACAGACTACCTTCCATAATGACTAGACTACCATCCATTGGAGTAAAAAAGATATCGACAACAGACTACCTTCCATAATGACAATGCTACCATCCATTGCAGTAACAAAAATCTCGACAACAGACTAACTTCCAAAGTGACAAGGCTACCATCCATTGGAGTAACAAAAATATCTACAATAGACTATGTTCCATAATGACAAGGCTACCATCCATTGGAGTAACAAAAATCTAGAAAACAAACTACCTTCCATAATGACAAGGCACCATCCATTGGAGTAATAAAAATCTCGACAATAGACTACCTTCCATAATGACAATGTTGCTATCCATTGGAGTAACAAAAATCTTGACAACAGACTACCTTCAAAATGATAAGGTTACCATCCATTGGACTAACAAAAATATCTACAATAGACTACCATCTATTGTAGTAACAAAAATATCGACATTAGACTACCTTCCATAATGAAACGGCTACCATCCATTGGAGTAACAAAAATATCAACAAGAGAGTACCTTCCATAATGACAAGGCTACCATCCATTAGAGTAACAAAAATCTCGCCAACAGACTACTTTTCATAATGACAAGGCTACCATCCATTGGAGTGACAAAAATCTTGACAGCAAACTACCTTCCATAATGACAAGGCTACCATCCATTGGCGTAACAAAAATATCGACAACAGACTACGTTCCATAAAGACAAGGCTACCATCCATTGGAGTAACAAAAAATCAAAAACAGACTACCTTCCATAATGAAAAGGCTCCATCCATTGGAGTAACAAAAATCTCGTCAACAGACTACCTTCCATAATGACAAGGTTACCATCCATTGGAGTGACAAAAATCTCGACAATAGACTCCCTTCCATAATGACAAGGCTACCATCCATTGGAGTAACAAAATCTAGACAACAAACTACCTTCCATAATGACAAGGATACCATCCATTGGAATAACAAAAATATCAACAACAAACTACCTTCCATAATGACAAGGCTAATATCCATTGGAGTAACAAAAATATCGACAACAGACTACGTTCCATAATGATAAGGCTACCATCCATTGGAGTAACAAAAATATCGACAACAGACTACCATCCATAGTGAAAAGGATACCATCCATTGGAGTAACAAAAATCTCGACAACAGACTACCTTCCTTAATAACTAGGCTACCATCCATTGTAGTAACAAAAATATCAACAACAGACTACCTTCCATAATGACTAGACTACCATCCATTAGAGTAAAAAAGATATCGACAACAGACTACCTTCCATAATGACAATGCTACCATCCATTGCACTAACAAAAATCTCGACAACAGACTAACTTCCAAAGTGACAAGGCTACCATCCATTGGAGTAACAAAAATATCTACAATAGAGTATGTTCCATAATGACAAGGCTACCATCCATTGGAGTAACAAAAATCTAGAAAACAAACTACCTTCCATAATGACAAGGCACCATCCATTGGAGTAACAAAAATCTCGACAACAGACTACCTTCCATAATGACAAGGCTACCATCTATTGGAATAACAAAAATCTCGAGATTAGACTACCTTCCATAATGACAAGGCTACCATCCATTGGAGTAACAAAATCTCGACAACAAACTACCTTCCAAAATGACAAGGCTGCCATCCTTTGGAGTAACGAAAATATCAACAAGAGACTACCTTCCATAATGACAAGGCTACCATCCATTAGAGTAACAAAAATCTCGACAACAGACTACCTTCCATAATGACAAGGCTACCATCCATTGGAGTGAAAAAAATCTCGACAATAGACTACCTTCCATAATGACAATGCTACTATCCATTGGAGTAACAAAAATCTTGACAACAGACTACCTTCAAAATGACAAGGTTACCATCCATTGGACTAACAAAAATATCTACAAAAGACTACCATCTATTGTAGTAACAAAAATTTCGACATAAGACTACCTTCCATAATGAAACGGCTACCATCCATTGGAGTAACAAAAATATCAACAAGAGAGTACCTTCATTAATGACAAGGCTACCATCCATTGGCGTAACAAAAATATCGACAACAGACTACGTTCCATAATGACAAGGCTACCATCCATTAGAGTAAAAAAAAATAAAAAACAGACTACCTTCCATAATGAAAAGGCTCCATCCATTGGAGTAACAAAAATCTCGCCAACAGACTACCTTCCATAATGACAAGGCTACCATCCATTGGAGTGACAAAAATCTCGACAATAGACTCCCTTCCATAATGACAAGGCTACCATCCATTGGAGTAACAAAATCTAAACAACAAACTACCGTCCATAATGACCAGGCTACCATCCATTGGTGTAACAAAAATATTGACAATAGACTACCTTCCATAATGACAAGACTACCATCCATTGGAATAACAAAAATCTCGACAACAAACTACCTTCCATAATGACAAGGCTACCATCCATTGGAGAAACAAAAATATTGAAAACATACTACGTTTCATAATGACATGGCTACCATCCATTGGAGTAACAAAAATATAGACAATTGACTACCTTCCTTAATGACAAGGATACCATCCATTGGAGTAACAAAAATCTCGCCAACAGATTACCTTCCATAATGACAAGGCTACCATTCATTGGAAGAACAAAAATAACGACAATAGACTACCTTCCATAATTACAAGGCTACCATCCATTGGAGTAACAAAATCACTACAACAATCTACCTTCCATAATGACAAGGATACCATCCCTTGAAGTAATAAAAATATCTATAACAGATTACCTTCCGTAATGACAAGGATACCATCCATTGGAATAACAAAAATATCAATAACAAACTACCTTCCATAATGACAAGGCTACCATCCATTGGAGTAACAAAAATATCGACAACAGACTACGTTCCATAATGATAAGGCTACCATCCATTGGAGTAACAAAAATATCGACAACAGACTACCATCCATAATGAAAAGGATACCATCCATTGGAGTAACAAAAATATCAATAAGAGACTACCTTCCATAATGACAAGGCTAACATCCATTGGAGTAACAAAAATCTCGCCAACAGACTACCTTCCATAATGACAAGGCTACCATCCATTGGAGTAATAAAAATCTCGCCAACAGACTACCTTCCATAATGACAAGGCTACCATCCATTGGAGTGACAAAAATCTTGACAGCAAACTACCTTCCATAATGACAAGGCTACCATCCATTGGCATAACAAAAATATCGACAACAGACTACGTTCCATAAAGACAAGGCTACCATCCATTGGAGTAACAAAAAATCAAAAACAGACTACCTTCCATAATGAAAAGGCTCCATCCATTGGAGTAACAAAAATCTCGTCAACAGACTACCTTCCATAATGACAAGGTTACCATCCATTGGAGTGACAAAAATCTCGACAATAGACTCCCTTCCATAATGACAAGGCTACCATCCATTGGAGTAACAAAATCTAGACAACAAACTACCTTCCATAATGACAAGGATACCATCCATTGGAATAACAAAAATATCAACAACAAACTACCTTCCATAATGACAAGGCTAATATCCATTGGAGTAACAAAAATATCGACAACAGACTACGTTCCATAATGATAAGGCTACCATCCATTGGAGTAACAAAAATATCGACAACAGACTACCATCCATAGTGAAAAGGATACCATCCATTGGAGTAACAAAAATCTCGACAACAGACTACCTTCCTTAATAACTAGGCTACCATCCATTGTAGTAACAAAAATATCAACAACAGACTACCTTCCATAATGACTAGACTACCATCCATTGGAGTAAAAAAGATATCGACAACAGACTACCTTCCATAATGACAATGCTACCATCCATTGCACTAACAAAAATCTCGACAACAGACTAACTTCCAAAGTGACAAGGCTACCATCCATTGGAGTAACAAAAATATCTACAATAGAGTATGTTCCATAATGACAAGGCTACCATCCATTGGAGTAACAAAAATCTAGAAAACAAACTACCTTCCATAATGACAAGGCACCATCCATTGGAGTAACAAAAATCTCAACAACAGACTACCTTCCATAATGACAAGGCTACCATCTATTGGAATAACAAAAATATCGAGATTAGACTACCTTCCATAATGACAAGGCTACCATCCATTGGAGTAACAAAATCTCGACAACAAACTACCTTCCAAAATGACAAGGCTGCCATCCTTTGGAGTAACGAAAATATCAACAAGAGACTACCTTCCATAATGACAAGGCTACCATCCATTAGAGTAACAAAAATCTCGACAACAGACTACCTTCCATAATGACAAGGCTACCATCCATTGGAGTGAAAAAAATCTCGACAATAGACTACCTTCCATAATGACAATGCTACTATCCATTGGAGTAACTAAAATCTTGACAACAGACTACCTTCAAAATGACAAGGTTACCATCCATTGGACTAACAAAAATATCTACAAAAGACTACCATCTATTGTAGTAACAAAAATTTCGACATAAGACTACCTTCCATAATGAAACGGCTACCATCCATTGGAGTAACAAAAATATCAACAAGAGAGTACCTTCCATAATGACAAGGCTACCATCCATTGGCGTAACAAAAATATCGACAACAGACTACGTTCCATAATGACAAGGCTACCATCCATTAGAGTAAAAAAAAATAAAAAACAGACTACCTTCCATAATGAAAAGGCTCCATCCATTGGAGTAACAAAAATCTCGCCAACAGACTACCTTCCATAATGACAAGGCTACCATCCATTGGAGTGACAAAAATCTCGACAATAGACTCCCTTCCATAATGACAAGGCTACCATCCATTGGAGTAACAAAATCTAAACAACAAACTACCGTCCATAATGACCAGGCTACCATCCATTGGTGTAACAAAAATATTGACAATAGACTACCTTCCATAATGACAAGACTACCATCCATTGGAATAACAAAAATCTCGACAACAAACTACCTTCCATAATGACAAGGCTACCATCCATTGGAGAAACAAAAATATTGAAAACATACTACGTTTCAAAATGACATGGCTACCATCCATTGGAGTAACAAAAATATAGACAATTGACTACCTTCCTTAATGACAAGGATACCATCCATTGGAGTAACAAAAATCTCGCCAACAGACTACCTTCCATAATGACAAGGCTACCATTCATTGGAAGAACAAAAATATCGACAATAGACTACCTTCCATAATTACAAGGCTACCATCCATTGGAGTAACAAAATCACGACAACAAACTACCTTCCATAATGACAAGGATACCATCCCTTGAAGTAATTAAAATATCTATAACAGATTACCTTCCGTAATGACAAGGATACCATCCATTGGAATAACAAAAATATCAATAACAAACTACCTTCCATAATGACAAGGCTACCATCCATTGGAGTAACAAAAATATCGACAACAGACTACGTTCCATAATGATAAGGCTACCATCCATTGGAGTAACAAAAATATCGACAACAGACTACCATCCATAATGAAAAGGATACCATCCATTGGAGTAACAAAAATATCAATAAGAGACTACCTTCCATAATGACAAGGCTAACATCCATTGGAGTAACAAAAATCTCGCCAACAGACTACCTTCCATAATGACAAGGCTACCATCCATTGGAGTAATAAAAATCTCGCCAACAGACTACCTTCCATAATGACAAGGCTACCATCCATTGGAGTGACAAAAATATCGACAACAAACTACGTTCCATAATGACAAGGCTACCATCCATTGGAATAACAAAAATAACGACAACATACTACCTTCCATAATGAAAAGGCTACAATCCATTGGAGTAACAAAAATCTCGACAATAGACTACCTTCCATAATAACTAGGCTACCATCCATTTAAGTGACAAAGATATCGACAACAGACTACATTCCATAATGACAAGGCTACCATTCATTGGAGAAACAAAAATATTGAAAACATACTACGTTTCATAATGACATGGCTACCATCCATTGGAGTAACAAAAATATAGACAACTGACTACCTTCCACAATGACAAGGATACCATCCATTAGAGTAACAAAAATCTCGCCAACAGACTACCTTCCATAATGACAAGACTACCATCCATTGGAGTGACAAAAATCTCGACAATAGACTACCTTCCATAATAACAAGGCTACCATCCATTGGAGTAACATAATCACGTCAACAAACTACCTTCCATAATGACAAGGATACCATCCATTGGAGTAATAAAAATATCTATAACAGATTACCTTCCGTAATGACAAGGAAACCATCCATTGGAATAACAAAAATATCAACAACAAACTACCTTCCATAATGACAAGGCTACCATCCATTGGAGTAACAAAAATATCGACAACAGACTATGTTCCATAATGATAAGGCTACCATCCATTGGAGTAACAAAAATATCGACAACAGACTACCATCCATAATGAAAAGGATACCATCCATTGGAGTAACAAAAATATCAATAAGAGACTACCTACCATAATGACAAGGCTAACATCCATTGGAGTAACAAAAATCTCGCCAACAGACTACCTTCCATAATGACAAGGCTACCATCCATTGGAGTAACAAAAATCTCGCCAACAGACTACCTTCCATAATGACAAGGCTACCATCCATTGGAGTGACAAAAATATAGATAACAAACTACGTTCCATAATGACAAGGCTACCATTCATTGGAGTAACAAAAATAACAACAACAAACTACCTTCCATAATGAAAAGTCTACAATCCATTGGAGTAACAAAAATCTCGACAATAGACTACCTTCCATAATAACTAGGCTACCATCCATTTAAGTGACAAAGATATCGACAACAGACTACCTTCCATAATGACAAGGCTACCATCCATTGGAATAACAAAAATCTCGACCACAAACTACCTTCCATAATGACAAGGCTACCATCCATTGGAGAAACAAAAATATTGAAAACATACTACGTTTCATAATGACATGGCTACCATCCATTGGAGTAACAAAAATATAGACAACTGACTACCTTCCATAATGACAAGGATACCATCCATTGGAGTAACAAAAATCTCGCCAACAGACTACCTTCCATAATGACAAGGCTACCATCCATTGGAGTGACAAAAATCTCGACAATAGACTACCTTCCATAATGACAAGGCTACCATCCATTGGAGTAACAAAATCACGACAACAAACTACCTTCCATAATGACAAGGATACCATCCATTGGAGTAATAAAAATATCTATAACAGATTACCTTCCGTAATGACAAGGATACCATCCATTGGAATAAAAAAAATATCAACAACAAACTACCTTCCATAATGACAAGGCTACCATCCATTGGAGTAACAAAAATATCGACAACAGACTACGTTCCATAATGATAAGGCTTCCATCCATTGGAGTAACAAAAATATCGACAACAGACTACCATCCATAATGAAAAGGATACCATCCATTGGAGTAACAAAAATATCAATAAGAGACTACCTTCCATAATGACAAGGCTAACATCCATTGGAGTAACAAAAATCTCGCCAACAGACTACCTTCCATAATGACAAGGCTACCATCCATTGGAGTAACAAAAATCTCGCCAACAGACTACCTTCCATAATAACAAGGCTACCATCCATTGGAGTGACAAAAATATCGACAACAGACTACCTTCCATAATGACAAGGCTACCATCCATTGAAGTAACAAAATCATGACAACATACTACCTTCCATAATGACAAGGATACCATCCATTGGAGTAAGAAAAATATCGATAACAGATTACCTTCCTTAATAACTAGGCTACCATCCATTGGAGTAACAAAAATATCGACAACAAACTACCTTTCATAATGACTAGACTACCATCCATTTGAGTAAAAAAGATATCGACAATAGACTACCTTCCATAATGACAATGCTACCATCCATTGGAGTAACAAAAATCTTGACAACAGACTAACTTCCAAAGTGACAAGGCTACCATCCATTGGAGTAACAAAAATATCTACAATAGACTATGTTCCATAATGACAAGGCTACCATCCATTGGAGTAACAAAAGTCTAGAAAACAAACTACCTTCCATAATGACAAGGTTACCATCCATTGGAGTAACAAAAATCTCGACAACAAACTACCTTCCAAAATGACAAGGCTACCATCCATTGGAGTAAAAGAAATCTCGACAATAGACTACATTCCATAATGACAAGGCTACCATCCAATGGAATAACGAAGATCTCGATAATAGACTACCTTCTATAATGACAAGGCTACCATCCAATTGGAGTAACAAAAATCTTGACAACAGACTACCTTCAAAATGACAAGGCTACCATCCATTGGAGTAAAAAAAATATCTACAATAGACTACCATCTATTGTAGTAACAAAAATATCGACATTAGACTACCTTCCATAATGAAACGGCTACCATCCATTAGAGTAACAAAAATCTAGCCAACAGACTACCTTCCATAATGACAAGGCTACCATCCATTGTTGTGACAAAAATATTGACAACAAACTACCTTCCATAATGACAAGGCTACCATCCATTGGCGTAAAAAAAATATCGACAACAAACTACGTTACATAATGACAAGGCTACCATCCATTGAAGTAACAAAAAATCGACAACAAACTACCTTCCATAATGAAAAGGCTCCATCCATTGGAGTAACAAAAATCTCGCCAACAGACTACCTTCCATAATGACAAGGCTACCATCCATTGGAGTGACAAAAATCTCGACAATAGACTACCTTCCATAATGACAAGGCTACCATCCATTAGAGTAACAAAATCTCGACAACAAACTACCTTCCATAATGACCAGGCTACCATCCATTGGAGTAACAAAAATATTGACAATAGACTACCTTCCATAATGACAAGGCTACCATCCATTGGAATAACAAAAATCTCGAAACAAACTACCTTCCATAATGACAAGGCTACCATCCATTGGAGAAACAAAAATATTGACAACATAATACATTTCATAATGACATGGCTACCATCCATTGGAGTAACATAAATATCGACAACTGACTACCTTCCATAATGACAAGGATACCATCCATTGGAGTAACAAAAGTCTCGCCAACAGACTACCTTCCATAATGACAAGGCTACCATCCATTGGAGTGACAAAAATCTCAACAATAGACTACCTTCCATAATGACAAGGCTACCATCCATTGGAGTAACAAAATCACGACAACAAACTACCTTCCATAATGACAAGGATACCATCCATTGGAATAACAAAAATATCGACAACAAACTACCTTCCATAATGACAAGGCTACCATCCATTGGAGTAACAAAAATATCGACAACAGACTACGTTCCATAATGACAAGGCTACCATCCATTGGAGTAACAAAAATATCGACAATAGACTACCATCCATAATGAAAAGGCTACCATCCATTGGAGTAACAAAAATATCAATAGAAGACTACCTTCCATAATGACAAGGCTAACATCCATTGGAGTAACAAAAATCTCCCCAACAGACTACCTTCCATAATGACAAGGCTACCATCTATTGGAGTGACAAAAATCTCGACAAGAGACTACCTTCCATAATGACATGGCTACAATCCATTGGAGTAACAAAAATATCGACAACAGACTACATTCCATAATGACAAGGCTACCATCCATTGGAGTAACAAAAATAACGACAACAAACTACCTTCCATATTGAAAAGGCTACCATCCATTGGAGTAACAAAAATCTCGATAATAGACTTACTTCCATAATAACTAGGCTACCATCCATTGGAGTGACAAAGATATCGCCAACAGAATACCTTCCATAATGACTAGACTACCATCCATTGGAGTATAAAAGATATCGACAACAGACTACCTTCCATAATGACAAGGCTACCATCCATTAGAGTGACAAAAATCTCGACAATAGACTACCTTCCCTGATTAGAAGGCTACCATCAATTGGAGTAACAACATCTCAACAATAAACTACCTTCCATAATGACAAGGCTACCATCCATTGTAGTAACAAAATCACGATAACATACTACCTTCCATAATGACAAGGATACCATCCATTGGAGTAACAAAAATATCGATAAAAAATTACCTTATGTAATGACAAGGATACCATCCATTGGAATAACAAAAATATCGACAACAAAATACCTTTCATAATGACAAGGCTACCATCCATTGGAGTAACAAAAATATCGACAACAGACTACATTCCATAATGACAAGGCTACCAACCATTGGAGTAAGAAAAGTATCGATAACAGACTACAATCCATAATGAAAAGGCTATCATCCATTGGAGTAATAAAAATATCAATAAGAGACTACCTTCCATAATGACAAGGCTAACATCCATTGGAGTAACAAAAGTCTCGCCAATAGACTACCTTCCATAATGACAAGGCTACGATCCATTGGAGTGACAAAAATCTCGACAATAGACTACCTTCCATAATTAGAACGCTACCATCAATTGGAGTAACAACATCTCGACAATAAACTACCTTTAATAATGACAAGGCTACCATCCATTGGAGTAACAAAAATATCGACAACAAACTACGTTCCTTAATGACAAGGCTACCATCCATTGGAGTAACAAAAATAACGACAACAGACTACCTTCCATAATGAAAAGGCTACAATCCATTGGAGTAACAAAAATCTCGACAATAGACTACCTTCCATAATGACTAGACTACCATCCATTGGAATAATAAAGATATTGACAACAAACTACCTTCCATAATGACAATACTTCCATCCATTGGAGTAACAAAAATCTCGACAATAGACTAACTTCCAAAGTGACAAGGCTACCATCCAATGGAGTAACAAAAATCTAGAAAACAAACTACCTTCCATAATGACAAGGCTACCATCCATCGGAGTAACAAAAATATCGACAACAAACTACCTTCCATAAAGACAAGGCTACCATCTATTGGAATAACAAAAAGCTCGAGATTAGACTAACTTCCATAATGACAAGGCTACCATCAATTGGAGTAACGAAAATATCAACAAGAGACTACCATCCATAATGATAAGGCTAGCATCCATTGGAGTAACAAAAATATCGCCAACATACTACCTTCCATAATGACAAGGTTACCATCCATTAGAGTAACAAAAATCTCGACAACAGACTACCTTCCATAATCACAAGGCTACCATCCATTGGAGAAACGAAAATATCAACAAGAGACTACCTTCCATAATGACAAGGCTATCATCCATTGAGTAACAAAAATATCGCCAACAGACTACCTTCCATAATGACAAGGCTATCATCCATTGGAGTGACAAAAATCTCGACAGTAGACTACCTTCCATAATGACAATGCTGCCATCCATTTGAGTAACAAAAATCTTGACAACAGAATACCTTCAAAATGACAAGGCTACCATCCATTGGAGTAACAAAATATCTACAATAGACTATGTTCCATAATGACAAGGCTACCATCTATTGTAGTAACAAAAATCTGGAAAACAGACTACCTTCCATACTGACAAGGCTACCATCCATTGGAGTAACACAAATCTCGACAACAGACTACCTTCTATAATGACAAGGCTACCATCTATTTGAATAACAGAAATCTCGAGATTAGACTACCTTCCATAATGACAAGGCTACCATCCATTGGAGTAACGAAAATATCTACAATAGACTATGTTCCATAATGACAAGGCTACCATCCGTTGGAGTAACAAAAATCACGCCAACAGACTACCTTCCATATTGACAAGGCTACCATCCATTGGAGTGACAAAAATATCAACAATAGACTACCTTCCATAATGACAAGGCTACCATCCATTGGAGTAACAAAATCTCGACAACAAACTACCTTCCATAATGACAAGGCTACCATCCATTGGAGTAACAAAAATATCAACAAGAGACTACCTTCCATAATGACAAGGCAACCATACATTAGAGTAACAAAAATCTCGACAACAGACTACCTTTCATAATGACAAGGCTACCAACCATTAGAGTAACAAAAATCTCGACAATAGACTACCTTCCATAATGACAAGGCTACCATCCATTGGAGTAACGAAAATATCAATAAGAGACTACCTTCCATAATGACAAGGCCACCAT
Organism: Vicia faba; assembly: GCA_948472305.1. NCBI lineage: Eukaryota > Viridiplantae > Streptophyta > Magnoliopsida > Fabales > Fabaceae > Vicia > Vicia faba. The sequence goes on from OX451740.1 coordinate 657,711,731, forward strand.
CCATTGGAGTGACAAAAATCTCGACAATAGACTACCTTCCATAATGACAAGGCTACCATCCATTGGAGTAACAAAATCTCGACAACAAACTACCTTCCATAATGACAAGGCTACAATCCATTGGAGTAACAAAAATATCAACAAGAGACTACCTTCCATAATGACAAGGCTACCATCCATTAGAGTAACAAAAACCTCGACAACAGACTACCTTCCATAATGACAAGGCGACCATCCATTAGAGTAACAAAAATATCGACAACAGACTACCTTCCATAATGACAAGGCTACCATCCATTGGAGTAACGAAAATATCAACAAGAGACTACCTTCCATAATGACAAGGCTACCATCCATTGGAGTAACAAAAATATCACCAACAGACTACCTTCCATAATGACAAGGCTACCATCCATTGGAGTGACAAAAATCTCGACAGTAGACTACCTTCCATAATGACAATGCAGCCATCCATTGGAGTAACAAAAATCTTGACAATGGACTACCTTCAAAATGACAAGGCTACCATCCATTGGAGTAACAAAAATATCTACAATAGACTATGTTCCATAATGACAAGGCTACCATCTATTGTAGTAACCAAAATCACGACAACATACTACTTTCCATAATGACAAGGCTACCATCCATTGGAGTAACAAAAATCTGGAAAACATACTACCTTCCATAATGACAAGGCTACCATCCATTGGAGTAACACAAATCTCGACAACAGACTACATTCTACAATGACAAGGCTACCATCTATTGGAATAACAAAAATATCGAGATTAGACTACCTACCATAATGACAAGGCTACCATCCTTTGGAGTAACGAAAATATCAACAAGAGACTACCTTCCATAATGGCAAGGCTAGCATCCATTGGAGTAACAAAAATCTTGCCAACAGACTACCTTCCATAATGACAAGGCTACCATCCATTGGAGTTACAAAAATATCGACAGTAGACTACCTTCCATAATGACAAGGCTACCATCCATTGGAGTAACAAAATCTCGACAACAAACTACCTTTCATAATGACAAGGCTACCATCCATTGGAGTAACGAAAATATCAACAAGAGTCTACCTTCCATAATGAAAAGGCTACCATCCATTAGAGTAACAAAAATCTCGACAATAGACTACCTTCCATAATGACAAGGCTACAATCCATTAGAGTAACAAAAATCTCGACAACAGAATACCTTCCATAATGACAAGGCTACCATCCATTGGAGTAACGAAAATATCAACAATAGACTACCTTCCATAATTATAAGGCTACCATCCATTGGAGTTACAAAAATATCGACAGTAGACTACCTTCCATAATGACAAGGCTATCATCCATTGAGTAACAAAAATATCGCCAACAGACTACCTTCCATAATAACAAGGCTACCATCCATTGGAGTGACAAAAATATCGACAGTAGACTACCTTCCATAATGACAATGCTGCCATCCATTTGAGTAACAAAAATCTTGACAACAGACTACCTTCAAAATGACAAGGCTACCATCTATTGGAGTAACAAAAATATCTACAATAGACTATGTTCCATAATGACAAGGCTACCATCTATTGTAGTAACCAAAATCACGACAACAGACTACCTTCCATAATGACAAGGCTACCATCCATTGGAGTAACAAAAATCTGGAAAACAGACTACCTTCCATACTGACAAGGCTACCATCCATTGGAGTAACATAAATCTCGACAACAGACTACCTTCTATAATGACAAGGCTACCATCTATTGGAATAACAGAAATCTCGAGATTAGACTATCTTCCATAATGACAAGGCTACCATCCATTGGAGTAACGAAAATATCTACAATAGACTATGTTCCATAATGACAAGGCTACCATCCGTTGGAGTAACAAAAATCACGCCAACAAACTACCTTCCATATTGACAAGGCTACCATCCATTGGAGTGACAAAAATATCAACAATAGACTACCTTCCATAATGACAAGGCTACCATCCATTGGAGTAACAAAATCTTGACAACAAACTACCTTCCATAATGACAAGGCTACCATCCATTGGAGTAACAAAAATATCAACAAGAGACTACCTTCCATAATGACAATGCAACCATACATTAGAGTAACAAAAATCTCTTCAACAGACTACCTTTCATAATGACAAGGCTACCATCCATTAGAGTAACAAAAATCTCGACAACAGACTACCTTCCATAATGACAAGGCTACCATCCATTGGAGTAACGAAAATATCAACAAGAGACTACCTTCCATAATGACAAGGCTACCATCCATTGGAGTAACAAAAATATCACCAACAGACTACCTTCCATAATGACAAGGCTACCATCCATTAGAGTGACAAAAATCTCGACAGTAGACTACCTTCCATAATGACTATGCAGCCATCCATTGGAGTAACAAAAATCTTGACAATAGACTACCTTCAAAATGACAAGGCTACCATCCATTGGAGTAACAAAAATATCTACAATAGACTATGTTCCATAATGACAAGGCTACCATCTATTGTAGTAACCAAAATCATGACAACATACTACCTTCCATAATGACAAGGCTACCATCCATTGGAGTAACAAAAATCTGGAAAACATACTTCCTTCCATAATGACAAGGCTACCATCCATTGGAGTAACACAAATCTCGACAACAGACTACATTCTATAATGACAAGGCTACCATCTATTGGAATAACAAAAATATCGAGATTAGACTACCTTCCATAATGGCAAGGCTAGCATCCATTGGAGTAACAAAAATCTTGCCAACAGACTACCTTCCATAATGACAAGGCTACCATCCATTGGAGTTACAAAAATATAGACAGTAGACTACCTTCCATAATGACAAGGCTACCATCCATTGGAGTAACAAAATCTCGACAACAAACTACCTTTCATAATGACAGGGCTACCATCCATTGGAGTAACGAAAATATCAACAGGAGTCTACCTTCCATAATGAAAAGGCTACCATCCATTAGAGTAACAAAAATCTCGACAATAGACTACCTTCCATAATGACAAGGCTACAATCCATTAGAGTAACAAAAATCTCGACAACAGAATACCTTCCATAATGACAAGGCTACCATCCTTGGAGTAACGAAAATATCAACAATAGACTACCTTCCATAATTATAAGGCTACCATCCATTGGAGTGACAAAAATATCGACAGTAGACTACCTTCCATAATGACAAGGCTATCATCCATTGAGTAACAAAAATAACGCCAACAGACTACCTTCCATAATAACAAGGCTACCATCCATTGGAGTGACAAAAATATCGACAGTAGACTACCTTCCATAATGACAATGCTGCCATCCATTTGAGTAAAAAAAATCTTGACAACAGACTACCTTCAAAATGACAAGGCTACCATCCATTGGAGTAAAAAAAATATCTACAATAGACTATGTTCCATAATGACAAGGCTACCATCTATTGTAGTAACCAAAATCACGACAACAGACTACCTTCCATAATGACAAGGCTACCATCCATTGGAGTAAAAAAAATCTGGAAAACAGACTACCTTCCATACTGACAAGGCTACCATCCATTGGAGTAACACAAATCTCGACGACAGACTACCTTCTATAATGACAAGGCTACCATCTATTGGAACAACAGAAATCTCGAGATTACACTATCTTCCATAATGACAAGGCTACCATCCATTGGAGTAACGAAAATATCTACAATAGACTATGTTCCATAATGACAAGGCTACCATCCGTTGGAGTAACAAAAATCACGCCAACAAACTACCTTCCATATTGACAAGGCTACCATCCATTGGAGTGACAAAAATATCAACAATAGACTACCTTCCATAATGACAAGGCTACCATCCATTGGAGTAACAAAATCTTGACAACAAACTACCTTCCATAATGACAAGGCTACCATCCCGTGGAGTAACAAAAATATCAACAAGAGACTACCTTCCATAATGACAATGCAACCATACATTAGAGTAACAAAAACCTCGACAACAGACTACCTTCCATAATGACAAGGCTACCATCCATTAGAGTAACAAAAATATCGACAACAGACTACCTTCCATAATGACAAGGCTACCATCCATTGGAGTAACGAAAATATCAACAAGAGACTACCTTCCATAATGACAAGGCTACCATCCATTGGAGTAACAAAAATATCACCAACAGACTACATTCCATAATGACAAGGCTACCATCCCTTGGAATAACAAAAATCTCGACAACAAACTACCTTCGATAATGACAAGGATACCATCCATTGGAGTAACAAAAATATCGAAAACAGACTACGTTTCATAATGACATGACTACCATCCATTGGAGTAACAAAAATCTCGACAACAATCTACCTTCCATAATGACAAGGCTACCAGCCTTTGGAGTGACAAAAATCTCGACAGTAGACTAGCTTCCATAATGACAAGGCTACCAGCCATTGGAGTAACAAAATCTCGAAAACAAACTACCTTCCAAATGACAAGGCTACCATCCATTGGAGTAACTAAAATATCAACAACAGACTACCTTCCAAATGAAAACGCTACCATCCATTGGAATAATAAAAATCTCGACAACAAACTACCTTACATAATGAAAAGGCTACCATCAATTGGAGTAACAAAAATATCGACAACAGACTACGTTCCTTAATGACAAGGCTACCATCCATTGGAGTAACAAAAACATCGACAACAGACTACCTTTCATAATGAAAAGGCTACCATCCATTGTTGTAACTAAAATATCAACAAGAGACTACCTTCCATAATGAGAAGGCTACCATCCATTGGAGTAACAAAAATTTCTCCAACTGACTACCTACCATAATAACAAGGCTACCATCCATTGGAGTGACAAAAATCTAGACAATAGACTACCTTCCATAATGACAAGGCTACCATTCATTGGAGTAACAAAATCTCGACAACAAACTACCTTCCATAATGACAAGGTTACCATCCATTGGAGTAACAAAAATATTGACAATAGACTACCTTCCATAATGACAAGGCTACCATCCATTGGAATAACAAAACTCTTGACAACAAACTACCTTCGATAATGACAAGGATACCATCCATTGGAGTAACAAAAATATCGACAACAGACTATGTTCCATAATGACAAGGCTACCATCTGTTGGAGTAACAAAAATCACGCCAACAAACTACCTTCCATATTGACAAGGCTACCATCCATTGGAGTGACAAAAATATCAACAATAGACTACCTTCCATAATGACAAGGCTACCATCCATTGGAGTAACAAAATCTTGACAACAAACTACCTTCCATAATGACAAGGCTACCATCCATTGGAGTAACAAAAATATCAACAAGAGACTACCTTCCATAATGACAATGCAACCATACATTAGAGTAACAAAAATCTCTTCAACACACTACCTTTCATAATGACAAGGCTACCATCCATTAGAGTAACAAAAATCTCGACAACAGACTACCTTCCATAATGACAAGGCTACCATCCATTGGAGTAACGAAAATATCAACAAGAGACTACCTTCCATAATGACAAGGCCACCATCCATTGGCGTGACAAAAATCTCGACAATAGACTACCATCCATAATGACAAGGCTACCATCCATTGGAGTAACAAAATCTCGACAACAAACTACCTTCCATAATGACAAGGCTACAATCCATTGGAGTAACAAAAATATCAACAAGAGACTACCTTCCATAATGACAAGGCTACCATCCATTAGAGTAACAAAAACCTCGACAACAGACTACCTTCCATAATGACAAGGCTACCATCCATTAGAGTAACAAAAATATCCACAACAGACTACCTTCCATAATGACAAGGTTACCATCCATTGGAGTAACGAAAATATCAACAAGAGACTACCTTCCATAATGACAAGGCTACCATCCATTGGAGTAACAAAAATATCACCAACAGACTACCTTCCATAATGACAAGGCTACCATCCATTGGAGTGACAAAAATCTCGACAGTAGACTACCTTCCATAATGACAATGCAGCCATCCATTGGAGTAACAAAAATCTTGACAATAGACTACCTTCAAAATGACAAGGCTACCATCCATTGGAGTAACAAAAATATCTACAATAGACTATGTTCCATAATGAGAAGGCTACCATCTATTGTAGTAACCAAAATCATGACAACATACTACCTTCCATAATGACAAGGCTACCATCCATTGGAGTAACAAAAATCTGGAAAACATACTTCCTTCCATAATGACAAGGCTACCATCCATTGGAGTAACGAAAATATCAACAAGAGACTACCTTCCATAATGACAAGGCCACCATCCATTGGCGTGACAAAAATCTCGACAATAGACTACCATCCATAATGACAAGGCTACCATCCATTGGAGTAACAAAATCTCGACAACAAACTACCTTCCATAATGACAAGGCTACAATCCATTGGAGTAACAAAAATATCAACAAGAGACTACCTTCCATAATGACAAGGCTACCATCCATTAGAGTAACAAAAACCTCGACAACAGACTACCTTCCATAATGACAAGGCTACCATCCATTAGAGTAACAAAAATATCCACAACAGACTACCTTCCATAATGACAAGGTTACCATCCATTGGAGTAACGAAAATATCAACAAGAGACTACCTTCCATAATGACAAGGCTACCATCCATTGGAGTAACAAAAATATCACCAACAGACTACCTTCCATAATGACAAGGCTACCATCCATTGGAGTGACAAAAATCTCGACAGTAGACTACCTTCCATAATGACAATGCAGCCATCCATTGGAGTAACAAAAATCTTGACAATAGACTACCTTCAAAATGACAAGGCTACCATCCATTGGAGTAACAAAAATATCTACAATAGACTATGTTCCATAATGACAAGGCTACCATCTATTGTAGTAACCAAAATCATGACAACATACTACCTTCCATAATGACAAGGCTACCATCCATTGGAGTAACAAAAATCTGGAAAACATACTTCCTTCCATAATGACAAGGCTACCATCCATTGGAGTAACACAAATTTCGACAACAGACTACATTCTATAATGACAAGGCTACCATCTATTGGAATAACAAAAATATCGAGATTAGACTACCTTCCATAATGGAAAGGCTAGCATCCATTGGAGTAACAAAAATCTTGCCAACAGACTACCTTCCATAATGACAAGGCTACCATCCATTGGAGTTACAAAAATATCGACAGTAGACTACCTTCCATAATGACAAGGCTACCATCCATTGGAGTAACAAAATCTCGACAACAAACTACCTTTCATAATGACAAGGCTACCATCCATTGGAGTAACGAAAATATCAACAGGAGTCTACCTTCCATAATGAAAAGGCTACCATCCATTAGAGTAACAAAAATCTCGACAATAGACTACCTTCCATAATGACAAGGCTACAATCCATTAGAGTAACAAAAATCTCGACAACATAATACCTTCCATAATGACAAGGCTACCATCCATTGGAGTAACGAAAATATCAACAATAGACTACCTTCCATAATTATAAGGCTACCATCCATTGGAGTGACAAAAATATCGACAGTAGACTACCTTCCATAATGACAAGGCTATCATCCATTGAGTAACAAAAATAACGCCAACAGACTACCTTCCATAATAACAAGGCTACCATCCATTGGAGTGACAAAAATATCGACAGTAGACTACCTTCCATAATGACAATGCTGCCATCCATTTGAGTAACAAAAATCTTGACAACAGACTACCTTCAAAATGACAAGGCTACCATCCATTGGAGTAACAAAAATATCTACAATAGACTATGTTCCATAATGACAAGGCTACCATCTATTGTAGTAACCAAAATCACGACAACAGACTACCTTCCATAATGACAAGGCTACCATCCATTGGAGTAACAAAAATCTGGAAAACAGACTACCTTCCATACTGACAAGGCTACCATCCATTGGAGTAACACAAATCTCGACAACAGACTACCTTCTATAATGACAAGGCTACCATCTATTGGAACAACAGAAATCTCGAGATTACACTATCTTCCATAATGACAAGGCTACCATCCATTGGAGTAACGAAAATATCTACAATAGACTATGTTCCATAATGACAAGGCTACCATCCGTTGGAGTAACAAAAATCACGCCAACAAACTACCTTCCATATTGACAAGGCTACCATCCATTGGAGTGACAAAAATATCAACAATAGACTACCTTCCATAATGACAAGGCTACCATCCATTGGAGTAACAAAATCTTGACAACAAACTACCTTCCATAATGACAAGGCTACCATCCCGTGGAGTAACAAAAATATCAACAAGAGACTACCTTCCATAATGACAATGCAACCATACATTAGAGTAACAAAAACCTCGACAACAGACTACCTTCCATAATGACAAGGCTACCATCCATTAGAGTAACAAAAATATCGACAACAGACTACCTTCCATAATGACAAGGCTACCATCCATTGGAGTAACGAAAATATCAACAAGAGACTACCTTCCATAATGACAAGGCTACCATCCATTGGAGTAACAAAAATATCACCAACAGACTACATTCCATAATGACAAGGCTACCATCCCTTGGAATAACAAAAATCTCGACAACAAACTACCTTCGATAATGACAAGGATACCATCCATTGGAGTAACAAAAATATCGAAAACAGACTACGTTTCATAATGACATGACTACCATCCATTGGAGTAACAAAAATCTCGACAACAATCTACCTTCCATAATGACAAGGCTACCAGCCTTTGGAGTGACAAAAATCTCGACAGTAGACTAGCTTCCATAATGACAAGGCTACCAGCCATTGGAGTAACAAAATCTCGAAAACAAACTACCTTCCAAATGACAAGGCTACCATCCATTGGAGTAACTAAAATATCGACAACAGACTACCTTCCAAATGAAAACGCTACCATCCATTGGAATAATAAAAATCTCGACAACAAACTACCTTACATAATGAAAAGGCTACCATCAATTGGAGTAACAAAAATATCGACAACAGACTACGTTCCTTAATGACAAGGCTACCATCCATTGGAGTAACAAAAACATCGACAACAGTCTACCTTCCATAATGACAAGGCTACCATCCATTGTTGTAACAAAAATATCAACAAGAGACTACCTTCCATAATGACAAGGCTACCATCCATTGGAGTAACAAAAATTTCTCCAACTGACTACCTACCATAATAATAAGGCTACCATCCATTGGAGTGACAAAAATCTAGACAATAGACTACCTTCCATAATGACAAGGCTACCATCCATTGGAGTAACAAAATCTCGACAACAAACTACCTTCCATAATGACAAGGCTACCATCCATTGGAGTAACAAAAATATTGACAATAGACTACCTTCCATAATGACAAGGCTACCATCCATTGGAATAACAAAAATCTCGACAACAAACTACATTCGATAATGACAAGGATACCATCCATTGGATTAACAAAAATATCGACAACAGACTACGTTTCATAATGACATGACTACCATCCATTGGAGTAACAAAAATCTCGACAACAGTCTACCTTCCATAATGACAAGGCTACCATCCATTGGAGTAACGAAAATATCAACAAGAGACTACCTTCCATAATGAAAAGGCTACCATCCATTAGAGTAACAAAAATCTCAACAACAGACTACCTTCCATAATGACAAGGCTACCATCCATTGGAGTAACGAAAATATCAATAATAGACTACCTTCCATTATTACAAGGCTACCATCCATTGGAGTGACAAAAATTTCGACAGTAGACTACCTTCCATAATGACAAGGCTACCATCCTTTGGAGTGACAAAAATCTCGACAGTAGACTAGCTTCCATAATGACAAGGCTACCAGCCATTGGAGTAACAAAATCTCGACAACAAACTACCTTCCAAATGACAAGGCTACCATCCATTGGAGTAACTAAAATATCGACAACATACTTCCTTCCAAATGAAAACGCTACCATCCATTGGAATAATAAAAATCTCGACAACAAACTACCTTACATAATTAAAAGGCTACCATCAATTGGAGTAACAAAAATATCGACAACAGACTATGTTCCATAATGATAAGGCTACCATCCATAGTAACAAAAACTTCGACAACAGACTACCTTTCATAATGAAAAGGCAACCATCCATTGTTGTAACTAAACTATGAACAAGAGACTACCTTCCATAATGACAAGGCTACCATCCATTGGAGTAACAAAAATTTCTCCAACTGACTACCTACCATAATAACAAGGCTACCATCCATTGGAGTGACAAAAATCTAGACAATAGACTACCTTCCATAATGACAAGTCTACCATCCATTGGAGTAACAAAATATCGACAACAAACTACCTTCATAATGACAAGGCTACCATCCATTGGAGTAACAAAAATATTGACAATAGACTACCTTCCATAATGACAAGTCTACCATCCATTGGAATAAAAAAAATATCGACAACAGACTATGTTTCATAATGACATGACTACCATCCATTGGAGTAACAAAAATCTCGACAACAGAGTACCTTCCATAATGACAAGGCTACCATCCATTGGAGTAACAAAAATCTCGCTAACAGACTACCTTCCATAATGACAAGGCTACCATCCATTGGAGTGACAAAAATCTCGACAACAGACTAACTTCCATAATGACAAGGCTACCATCCATTGGAGTAACGAAAATATCAACAAGAGACTACCTTCATAAATGACAAGGCTACCATCCATTGGAGTAACGAAAATATCAACAAGAGACTACCTTCCATAATGAAAAGGCTACCATCCATTAGAGTAACAAAAATCTCAACAACAGACTACCTTCCATAATGACAAGGCTACCATCCATTAGAGTAACAAAAATCTCGACAACAGACTATCTTCCATAATGACAAGGCTACCATCCATTGGAGTAACGAAAATATCAACAATAGACTACCTTCCATAATTACAAGGCTATCATCCATTAGAGTGACAAAAATATCGACAGTAGACTACCTTCCATAATGATAAGGCTACCATCCTTTGGAGTGACAAAAATCTCGACAGTAGACTAGCTTCCATAATGACAAGGCTACCATCCATTGGAGTAACAAAATCTCGACAACAAACTACCTTCCAAATGACAAGGCTACCATCCATTGGAGTAACTAAAATATCGACAACATACTTCCTTCCAAATGAAAACGCTACCATCCATTGGAATAATAAAAATCTCGACAACAAACTACCTTACATAATGAAAAGGCTACCATCAATTGGAGTAACAAAAATATCGACAACAGACTATGTTCCATAATGATAAGGCTACCATCCATTGGAGTAACAAAAACTTCGACAACAGACTACCTTTCATAATGAAAAGGCTACCATCCATTGTTGTAACTAAACTATCAACAAGAGACTACCTTCCATAATGACAAGGCTACCATCCATTGGAGTAACAAAAATTTCTCCAACTGACTACCTACCATAATAACAAGGCTACCATCCATTGGAGTGACAAAAATCTAGACAATAGACTACCTTCCATAATGACAAGTCTACCATCCATTGAAGTAACAAAATATCGACAACAAACTACCTTCGATAATGACAAGGCTACCATCCATTGGAGTAACAAAAATATTGACAATAGACTACCTTCCATAATGACAAGTCAACCATCCATTGGAATAAAAAAAATATCGACAACAGACTATGTTTCATAATGACATGACTACCATCCATTGGAGTAACAAAAATCTCGAAAACAGAGTACCTTCCATAATGACAAGGCTACCATCCATTGGAGTAACAAAAATATCGCTAACAGACTACCTTCCATAATGACAAGGCTACCATCCATTGGAGTGACAAAAATCTCGACAACAGACTACCTTCCATAATGACAAGGCTACCATCCATTGGAGTAACGAAAATATCAACAAGAGACTACCTTCATAAATGACAAGGCTACCATCCATTGGAGTAACGAAAATATCAACAAGAGACTACCTTCCATAATGAAAAGGCTACCATCCGTTAGAGTAACAAAAATCTCGACAACAGACTACCTTCCATAATGACAAGGCTACAATCCATTAGAGTAACAAAAATCTCGACAACAGACTACCTTCCATAATGACAAGGCTACCATCTATTGGAATAACAAAAATCTTGAGATTAGACTATCTTCCATAATGACAAGGCTACCATCCATTGGAGTAACAAAATCTCGACAACAAACTACCTTCCAAAATGACATGGCTGCCATCCATTGGAGTAACGAAAATATCAACAAGAGACTACCTTCCATAATCACAAGGCTACCATCCATTAGAGTAACAAAAATCTCGACAACAGACTACCTTCCATAATGACAAGGCTGCCATCCATTGGAGTGTCAAAAATCTCAACAATAGACTACCTTCCATAATGACAATGTTGCTATCCATTGTAGTAACAAAAATCTTGACAACAGACTACCTTCAAAATGACAAGGTTACCATCCATTGGAGTAACAAAAATATCTACAATAGACTACCATCTATTGTAGTAACAAAAATATCGACAATAGACTAACTTCCATAATGAAACGGCTACCATCCATTGGAGTAACAAAAATATCAACAAGAGAGTACCTTCCATAATGACAAGGCTACCATCCATTAGAGTAACAAAAATCTCTCCAACAGACTACCTTCCATAATGACAAGTCTACCATCCATTGGAGTGACAAAAATCTTGACAGCAAAATACCTTCCATAATGACAAGGCTACCAGCCATTCACGTAACAAAAATATCGACAACAGACTACGTTCCATAATGACAAGGCTACCATCCATTGGAGTAACAAAAAATAAAAAACAAACTACTTTCCATAATGAAAAGGCTCCATCCATTGGAGTAACAAAGATCTCGCCAACAGACTAACTTCCATAATGACAAGGCTACCATCCATTGGAGTGACAAAAATCTCGACAATAGACTCCCTTCCATAATGACAAGGCTACCATCCATTGGAGTAACAAAATCTAGACTACAAACTACCTTCCATAATGACCAGGGTACCATCCATTGGAGTAACATAAATATTGACAACAGACTACCTTCCATAATGACAAGGCTACCATCCATTGGAATAACAAAAATATCGACAATAAACTACCTTACATAATGACAAGGCTACCATCCATTGGAGAAACAAAAATATTGAAAACATACTACGTTTCATAATGACATGACTACCATCCATTGGAGTAACAAAAATCTCGACAACAGACTACCTTCCATAATGACAAGGCTACCATCCATTGGAGTAACAAAAATCTCGCTAACAGACTACCTTCCATAATGATAAGGCTACCATCCATTGGAGTGACAAAAATCTCGACAACAGACTACCTTCCATAATGACAAGGCTACCATCCATTGGAGTACCAAAAATATTGACAATAGACTACCTTCCGTAATGACAAGGCTACCATCCATTGGAATAACAAAAATCTTGACAACAAACTACCTTCGATAATGACAAGGATACCATCCATTGGAGTAACAAAAATATCGACAACAGACTACGTTTCATAATGACATGACTACCATCCATTGGAGTAACAAAAATCTCGACAACAGTCTACCTTCCATAATGACAAGGCTACCATCCATTGGAGTAACGAAAATATCAACAAGAGACTACCTTCCATAATGAAAAGGCTACCATCCATTAGAGTAACAAAAATATCAACAACAGACTACCTTCCATAAAGACAAGGCTACCATCCATTAGAGTAACAAAAATCTCGACAACAGACTATCTTCCATAAGCACAAGGCTACCATCCATTGGAGTAACGAAAATATCAACAATAGACTACCTTCCATAATTACAAGGCTACCATCCATTGGAGTGACAAAAATATCGACAGTAGACTACCTTCCATAATGACAAGGCTACCATCCTTTGGAGTGACAAAAATCTCGACAGTAGACTAGCTTCCATAATGACAAGGCTACCAGCCATTGGAGTAACAAAATCTCGACAACAAACTACCTTCCAAATGCCAAGGCTACCATCCATTGGAGTAACTAAAATATCGACAACAGACTACCTTCCAAATGAAAACGCTACCATCCATTGGAATAATAAAAATCTCGACAACAAACTACCTTACATAATGAAAAGGCAACCATCAATTGGAGTAACAAAAATATCGACAACAGACTATGTTCCATAATGACAAGGCTACCATCCATTGGAGTAACAAAAATATCGACAACAGACTACGTTCCATAATGACAAGGCTACCATCCATTGGAGTAACAAAAACATCGACAACAGACTACCTTTCATAATGAAAAGGCTACCATCCATTGTTGTAACTAAAATATTAACAAGTGACTACCTTCCATAATGACAAGGCTACAATCCATTGGAGTAACAAAAATTTCTCCAACTGACTTCCTACCATAATAACAAGGCTACAATCCATTGGAGTGACAAAAATCTAGACAATAGACTACCTTCCATAATGACATGGCTACCATCCACTGGAGTAACAAAATCTAGACAACAAACTACCTTCCATAATGACAAGGCTACCATCCATTGGAGTAACAAAAATATTGACAATAGACTACCTTCCATAATGACAAGGCTACCATCCATTGGAATAACAAAAATCTCGACAACAAACTACCTTCGATAATGACAAGCATACCATCCATTGGAGTAACAAAAATATCGACAATAGACTACGTTTCATAATGACATGACTACCATCCATTGGAGTAACAAAAATCTCGACAACAGTCTACCTTCCATAATGACAAGGCTACCATCCATTGGAGTAACGAAAATATCAACATGAGACTACCTTCCATAATGAAAAGGCTACCATCCATTAGAGTAACAAAAATCTCAACAACAGACTACCTTCCATAATGACAAGGCTACCATCCATTAGAGTAACAAAAATCTCGACAACAGACTACCTTCCATAATGACAAGGCTACCATCCATTGGAGTAACGAAAATATCAACAATAGACTACCTTCCATAATTACAAGGCTACCATCCATTAGAGTGACAAAAATATCGACAGTAGACTACCTTCCATAATGACAAGGCTACCATCCTTTGGAGTGACAAAAATCTCGACACTAGACTAGCTTTCATAATGACAAGGCTACCAGCCATTGGAGTAACAAAATCTCGACAACAAACTACCTTCCAAATGACAAGGCTACCATCCATTAGAGTAACTAAAATATCGACAACAGACTACCATCCAAATGAAAACGCTACCATCCATTGGAATAATAAAAATCTCGACAACAAACTACCTTACATAATGAAAAGGCTACCATCAATTGGAGTAACAAAAATATCGACAACAGACTACGTTCCATAATGATAAGGCTACCATCCATTGGAGTAACAAAAACATCGACAACAGAATACCTTTCATAATGAAAAGGCTACCATCCATTGTTGTAACTGAACTATCAACAAGAGAATACCTTCCATAATGACAAGGCTACCATCCATTGGAGTAACAAAAATTTCTCCAACTGACTACCTACCATAATAACAAGGCTACCATCCATTGGAGTGACAAAAATCTAGACAATCGACTACCTTCCATAATGACAAGGCTACCATCCATTGGAGTAACAAAATATCGACAACAAACTACCTTCCATAATGACAAGGCTACCATCCATTGGAGTAACAAAAATATTGACAATAGACTACCTTCCATAATGACAAGTCTACCATCCATTGGAATAAACAAAATATCGACAACAGACTATGTTTCATAATGACATGACTACCATCCATTGGAGTAACAAAAATCTCGACAAGAAACTACCTTCCATAATGACAAGGCTACCATCCATTGGAGTGACAAAAATCTCGACAACAGACTACCTTCCATAATGACAAGGCTACCATCCATTGGAGTAACGAAAATATCAACAAGAGACTACCTTCATAAATGACAAGGCTACCATCCATTGGAGTAACGAAAATATCAACAAGAGACTACCTTCCATAATGAAAAGGCTACCATCCGTTAGAGTAACAAAAATCTCGACAACAGACTACCTTCCATAATGACAAGGCTACAATCCATTAGAGTAACAAAAATCTCGACAACAGACTACCTTCCATAATGACAAGGCTACCATCTATTGGAATAACAAAAATCTTGAGATTAGACTACCTTCCATAATGACAAGGCTACCATCCATTGGAGTAACAAAATCTCGACAACAAACTACCTTCCAAAATGACAAGGCTGCCATCCATTGGAGTAACGAAAATATCAACAAGAGACTACCTTCCATAATGACAAGGCTACCATCCATTAGAGTAACAAAAATCTCGACAACAGACTACCTTCCATAATGACAAGGCTACCATCCATTGGAGTGACAAAAATCTCAACAATAGACTACCTTCCATAATGACAATGTTGCTATCCATTGTAGTAACAAAAATCTTGACAACAGACTACCTTCAAAATGAAAAGGTTACCATCCATTGGAGTAACAAAAATATCTACAATAGACTACCATCTATTGTAGTAACAAAAATATCGACAATAGACTAACTTCCATAATGAAACGGCTACCATCCATTGGAGTAACAAAAATATCAACAAGAGTGTACCTTCCATAATGACAAGTCTACCATCCATTAGAGTAACAAAAATCTCTCCAACAGACTACCTTCCATAATGACAAGTCTACCATCCATTGGAGTGACAAAAATCTTGACAGCAAAATACCTTCCATAATGACAAGGCTACCATCCATTCACGTAACAAAAATATCGACAACATACTACGTTCCATAATGACAAGGCTACCATCCATTGGAGTAACAAAAAATCAAAAACAAACTACTTTCCATAATGAAAAGGCTCCATCCATTGGAGTAACAAAGATCTCGCCAACAGACTACCTTCCATAATGACAAGGCTACCATCCATTGGAGTGACAAAAATCTCGATAATAGACTCCCTTCCATAATGACAAGACTACCATCCATTGGAGTAACAAAATCTAGACTACAAACTACCTTCCATAATGACCAGGGTACCATCCATTGGAGTAACATAAATATTGACAACAGACTACCTTCCATAATGACAAGGCTACCATCCATTGGAATAACAAAAATATCGACAACAAACTACCTTACATAATGACAAGGCTACCATCCATTGGAGAAACAAAAATATTGAAAACATACTACGTTTCATAATGACATGACTACCATCCATTGGAGTAACAAAAATCTCGACAACAGACTACCTTCCATAATGACAAGGCTACCATCCATTGGAGTAACAAAAATCTCGCTAACAGACTACCTTCCATAATGACAAGGCTACCATCCATTGGAGTGACAAAAATCTCGACAACAGACTACCTTCCATAATGACAAGGCTACCATCCAGTGGAGTAACAAAATCTCGACAACAAACTACCTTCCATAATGACAAGGCTACCATCCATTGGAGTAACAAAAATATTGACAATAGACTACCTTCCATAATGACAAGGCTACCATCCATTGGAATAACAAAAATCTTGACAACAAACTACCTTCGATAATGACAAGGATACCATCCATTGGAGTAACAAAAATATCGACAACAAACTACGTTTCATAATGACATGACTACCATCCATTGGAGTAACAAAAATCTCGACAACAGTCTACCTTCCATAATGACAAGGCTACCATCCATTGGAGTAACGAAAATATCAACAAGAGACTACCTTCCATAATGAAAAGGCTACCATCCATTAGAGTAATAAAAATCTCAACAACATACTACCTTCCATAAAGACAAGGCTACCATCCATTAGAGTAACAAAAATCTCGACAACAGACTATCTTCCATAAGCACAAGGCTACCATCCATTGGAGTAACGAAAATATCAACAATAGACTACCTTCCATAATTACAAGGCTACCATCCATTGGAGTGACAAAAATATCGACAGTAGACTACCTTCCATAATGACATGGCTCCCATCCTTTGGAGTGACAAAAATCTCGACAGTAGACTAGCTTCCATAATGACAAGGCTACCAGCCATTGGAGTAACAAAATCTCGGCAACAAACTACCTTCCAAATGATAAGGCTACCATCCATTGGAGTAACTAAAATATCGACAACAGACTACCTTCCAAATGAAAACGCTACCATCCATTGGAATAATAAAAATCTCGACAACAAACTACCTTACATAATGAAAAGGCAACCATCAATTTGAGTAACAAAAATATCGACAACAGACTATGTTCCATAATGACAAGGCTACCATCCATTGGAGTAACAAAAATATCGACAACAGACTACGTTCCATAATGACAAGGCTACCATCCATTGGAGTAACAAAAACATCGACAACAGACTACCTTTCATAATGAAAAGGCTACCATCCATTGTTGTAATTAAAATATTAACAAGCGACTACCTTCCATAATGACAAGGCTACAATCCATTGGAGTAACAAACATTTCTCCAACTGACTTCCTACCATAATAACAAGGCTACAATCCATTGGAGTGACAAAAATCTAGACAATAGACTACCTTCCATAATGACAAGGCTACCATCCATTGGAGTAACAAAATCTAGACAACAAACTACCTTCCATAATGACAAGGCTACCATCCATTGGAGTAACAAAAATATTGACAATAGACTACCTTCCATAATGACAAGGCTACCATCCATTGGAATAACAAAAATCTCGACAACAAACTACCTTCGATAATGACAAGCATACCATCCATTGGAGTAACAAAAATATCGACAATAGACTACGTTTCATAATGACATGACTACCATCCATTGGAGTAATAAAAATCTCGACAACAGTCTACCTTCCATAATGACAAGGCTACCATCCATTGGAGTAACGAAAATATCAACATGAGACTACCTTCCATAATGAAAAGGCTACCATCCATTAGAGTAACAAAAATCTCAACAACAGACTACCTTCCATAATGACAAGGCTACCATCCATTAGAGTAACAAAAATCTCGACAACATACTACCTTCCATAATGACAAGGCTACCATCCATTGGAGTAACGAAAATATCAACAATAGACTACCTTCCATAATTACAAGGCTACCATCCATTAGAGTGACAAAAATATCGACAGTAGACTACCTTCCATAATGACAAGGCTACCATCCTTTGGAGTGACAAAAATCTCGACACTAGACTAGCTTTCATAATGACAAGGCTACCAGCCATTGGAGTAACAAAATCTCGACAACAAACTACCTTCCAAATGACAAGGCTACCATCCATTAGAGTAACTAAAATATCGATAACAGACTACCTTCCAAATGAAAACGCTACCATCCATTGGAATAATAAAAATCTCGACAACAAACTACCTTACATAATGAAAAGGCTACCATCAATTGGAGTAATAAAAATATCGACTACAGACTACGTTCCATAATGATAAGGCTACCATCCATTGGAGTAACAAAAACATCGACAACAGACTACCTTTCATAATGAAAAGGCTACCATCCATTGTTGTAACTAAACTATCAACAAGAGACTACCTTCCATAATGACAAGGCTACCATCCATTGGAGTAACAAAAATTTCTCCAACTGACTACCTACCATAATAACAAGGCTACCATCCATTGGAGTGACAAAAATCTAGACAATCGACTACCTTCCATAATTACAAGGCTACCATCCATTGGAGTAACAAAATATCGACAACAAACTACCTTCCATAATGACAAGGCTACCATCCATTGGAGTAACAAAAATATTGACAATAGACTACCTTCCATAATGACAAGTCTACCATCCATTGGAATAAAAAAAATATCGACAACAGACTATGTTTCATAATGACATGACTACCATCCATTGGAGTAACAAAAATCTCGACAACAAACTACCTTCCATAATGACAAGGCTACCATCCATTGGAGTAACAAAAATCTCGCTAACAGACTACCTTCCATAATGACAAGGCTACCATCCATTGGAGTGACAAAAATCTCGACAACAGACTACCTTCCATAATGACAAGGCTACCATCCATTGGAGTAACGAAAATATCAACAAGAGACTACCTTCATAAATGACAAGGCTACCATCCATTGGAGTAACCAAAATATCAACAAGAGACTACCTTCCATAATGAAAAGGCTACCATCCGTTAGAGTAACAAAAATCTCGACAACAGACTACCTTCCATAATGACAAGGCTACAATCCATTAGAGTAACAAAAATCTCGACAACAGACTACCTTCCATAATGACAAGGCTACCATCTATTGGAATAACAAAAATCTTGAGATTAGACTACCTTCCATAATGACAAGGCTACCATCCATTGGAGTAACAAAATCTCGACAACAAACTACCTTCCAAAATGACAAGGCTGCCATCCATTGGAGTAACGAAAATATCAACAAGAGACTACCTTCCATAATGACAAGGCTACCATCCATTAGAGTAACAAAAATCTCGACAACAGACTACCTTCCATAATGACAAGGCTACCATCCATTGGAGTGACAAAAATCTCAACAATAGACTACCTTCCATAATGACAATGTTGCTATCCATTGTAGTAACAAAAATCTTGACAACAGACTACCTTCAAAATGAAAAGGTTACCATCCATTGGAGTAACAAAAATATCTACAATAGACTACCATCTATTGTAGTAACAAAAATATCGACAATAGACTAACTTCCATAATGAAACGGCTACCATCCATTGGAGTAACAAAAATATCAACAAGAGTGTACCTTCCATAATGACAAGTCTACCATCCATTAGAGTAACAAAAATCTCTCCAACAGACTACCTTCCATAATGACAAGTCTACCATCCATTGGAGTGACAAAAATCTTGACAGCAAAATACCTTCCATAATGACAAGCCTACCATCCATTCACGTAACAAAAATATCGACAACATACTACGTTCCATAATGACAAGGCTACCATCCATTGGAGTAACAAAAAATCAAAAACAAACTACTTTCCATAATGAAAAGGCTCCATCCATTGGAGTAACAAAGATCTCGCCAACAGACTACCTTCCATAATGACAAGGCTACCATCCATTGGAGTGACAAAAATCTCGATAATAGACTCCCTTCCATAATGACAAGACTACCATCCATTGGAGTAACAAAATCTAGACTACAAACTACCTTCCATAATGACCAGGGTACCATCCATTGGAGTAACATAAATATTGACAACAGACTACCTTCCATAATGACAAGGCTACCATCCATTGGAATAACAAAAATATCGACAACAAACTACCTTACATAATGACAAGGCTACCATCCATTGGAGAAACAAAAATATTGAAAACATACTACGTTTCATAATGACATGACTACCATCCATTGGAGTAACAAAAATCTCGACAACAGACTACCTTCCATAATGACAAGGCTACCATCCATTGGAGTAACAAAAATCTCGCTAACAGACTACCTTCCATAATGACAAGGCTACCATCCATTGGAGTGACAAAAATCTCGACAACAGACTACCTTCCATAATGACAAGGCTACCATCCAGTGGAGTAACAAAATCTCGACAACAAACTACCTTCCATAATGACAAGGCTACCATCCATTGGAGTAACAAAAATATTGACAATAGACTACCTTCCATAATGACAAGGCTACCATCCATTGGAATAACAAAAATCTTGACAACAAACTACCTTCGATAATGACAAGGATACCATCCATTGGAGTAACAAAAATATCGACAACAAACTACGTTTCATAATGACATGACTACCATCCATTGGAGTAACAAAAATCTCGACAACAGTCTACCTTCCATAATGACAAGGCTACCATCCATTGGAGTAACGAAAATATCAACAAGAGACTACCTTCCATAATGAAAAGGCTACCATCCATTAGAGTAATAAAAATCTCAACAACATACTACCTTCCATAAAGACAAGGCTACCATCCATTAGAGTAACAAAAATCTCGACAACAGACTATCTTCCATAAGCACAAGGCTACCATCCATTGGAGTAACGAAAATATCAACAATAGACTACCTTCCATAATTACAAGGCTACCATCCATTGGAGTGACAAAAATATCGACAGTAGACTACCTTCCATAATGACATGGCTCCCATCCTTTGGAGTGACAAAAATCTCGACAGTAGACTAGCTTCCATAATGACAAGGCTACCAGCCATTGGAGTAACAAAATCTCGGCAACAAACTACCTTCCAAATGATAAGGCTACCATCCATTGGAGTAACTAAAATATCGACAACAGACTACCTTCCAAATGAAAACGCTACCATCCATTGGAATAATAAAAATCTCGACAACAAACTACCTTACATAATGAAAAGGCAACCATCAATTGGAGTAACAAAAATATCGACAACAGACTATGTTCCATAATGACAAGGCTACCATCCATTGGAGTAACAAAAATATCGACAACAGACTACGTTCCATAATGACAAGGCTACCATCCATTGGAGTAACAAAAACATCGACAACAGACTACCTTTCATAATGAAAAGGCTACCATCCATTGTTGTAATTAAAATATTAACAAGCGACTACCTTCCATAATGACAAGGCTACAATCCATTGGAGTAACAAACATTTCTCCAACTGACTTCCTACCATAATAACAAGGCTACAATCCATTGGAGTGACAAAAATCTAGACAATAGACTACCTTCCATAATGACAAGGCTACCATCCATTGGAGTAACAAAATCTAGACAACAAACTACCTTCCATAATGACAAGGCTACCATCCATTGGAGTAACAAAAATATTGACAATAGACTACCTTCCATAATGACAAGGCTACCATCCATTGGAATAACAAAAATCTCGACAACAAACTACCTTCGATAATGACAAGCATACCATCCATTGGAGTAACAAAAATATCGACAATAGACTACGTTTCATAATGACATGACTACCATCCATTGGAGTAATAAAAATCTCGACAACAGTCTACCTTCCATAATGACAAGGCTACCATCCATTGGAGTAACGAAAATATCAACATGAGACTACCTTCCATAATGAAAAGGCTACCATCCATTAGAGTAACAAAAATCTCAACAACAGACTACCTTCCATAATGACAAGGCTACCATCCATTAGAGTAACAAAAATCTCGACAACATACTACCTTCCATAATGACAAGGCTACCATCCATTGGAGTAACGAAAATATCAACAATAGACTACCTTCCATAATTACAAGGCTACCATCCATTAGAGTGACAAAAATATCGACAGTAGACTACCTTCCATAATGACAAGGCTACCATCCTTTGGAGTGACAAAAATCTCGACACTAGACTAGCTTTCATAATGACAAGGCTACCAGCCATTGGAGTAACAAAATCTCGACAACAAACTACCTTCCAAATGACAAGGCTACCATCCATTAGAGTAACTAAAATATCGATAACAGACTACCTTCCAAATGAAAACGCTACCATCCATTGGAATAATAAAAATCTCGACAACAAACTACCTTACATAATGAAAAGGCTACCATCAATTGGAGTAATAAAAATATCGACTACAGACTACGTTCCATAATGATAAGGCTACCATCCATTGGAGTAACAAAAACATCGACAACAGACTACCTTTCATAATGAAAAGGCTACCATCCATTGTTGTAACTAAACTATCAACAAGAGACTACCTTCCATAATGACAAGGCTACCATCCATTGGAGTAACAAAAATTTCTCCAACTGACTACCTACCATAATAACAAGGCTACCATCCATTGGAGTGACAAAAATCTAGACAATCGACTACCTTCCATAATTACAAGGCTACCATCCATTGGAGTAACAAAATATCGACAACAAACTACCTTCCATAATGACAAGGCTACCATCCATTGGAGTAACAAAAATATTGACAATAGACTACCTTCCATAATGACAAGTCTACCATCCATTGGAATAAAAAAAATATCGACAACAGACTATGTTTCATAATGACATGACTACCATCCATTGGAGTAACAAAAATCTCGACAACAAACTACCTTCCATAATGACAAGGCTACCATCCATTGGAGTAACAAAAATCTCGCTAACAGACTACCTTCCATAATGACAAGGCTACCATCCATTGGAGTGACAAAAATCTCGACAACAGACTACCTTCCATAATGACAAGGCTACCATCCATTGGAGTAACGAAAATATCAACAAGAGACTACCTTCATAAATGACAAGGCTACCATCCATTGGAGTAACCAAAATATCAACAAGAGACTACCTTCCATAATGAAAAGGCTACCATCCGTTAGAGTAACAAAAATCTCGACAACAGACTACCTTCCATAATGACAAGGCTACAATCCATTAGAGTAACAAAAATCTCGACAACAGACTACCTTCCATAATGACAAGGCTACCATCTATTGGAATAACAAAAATCTTGAGATTAGACTACCTTCCATAATGACAAGGCTACCATCCATTGGAGTAACAAAATCTCGACAACAAACTACCTTCCAAAATGACAAGGCTGCCATCCATTGGAGTAACGAAAATATCAACAAGAGACTACCTTCCATAATGACAAGGCTACCATCCATTAGAGTAACAAAAATCTCGACAATAGACTACCTTCCATAATGACAAGGCTACCATCCATTGGAGTTACAAAAATCTCAACAATAGACTACCTTCCATAATGACAATGCTGCTATCCATTGTAGTAACAAAAATCTTGACAACATACTACCTTCAAAATGACAAGGTTACCATCCATTGGAGTAACAAAAATATCTACAATAGACTACCATCTATTGTAGTAACAAAAATATCGACAACAGACTAACTTCCATAATGAAACGGCTACCATCCATTGGAGTAACAAAAATATCAACAAGAGAGTACCTTCTATAATGACAAGGCTACCATCCATTAGAGTAACAAAAATCTCTCCAACAGACTACCTTCCATAATGACAAGTCTACCATCCATTGGAGTGACAAAAATCTTGACAGCAAAATACCTTCCATAATGACAAGGCTACCATCCATTCGCGTAAAAAAAATATCGACAACAGACTACGTTCCATAATGACAAGGCTACCATCCATTGGAGTAACAAAAAATAAAAAACAAACTACTTTCCATAATGAAAAGGCTCCATCCATTGGAGTAACAAAAATCTCGCCAACAGACTACCTTCCATAATGACAAGGCTACCATCCATTGGAGTGACAAAAATCTCGACAATAGACTCCCTTCCATAATGACAAGGCTACCATCCATTGGAGTAACAAAATCTAGACTACAAATTACCTTCCATAATGACCAGGGTACCATCCATTGGAGTAACAAAAATATTGACAACAGACTACCTTACATAATGACAAGGCTACCATCCATTGGAGAAACAAAAATATTGAAAACATACTACGTTTCATAATGACATGACTACCATCCATTGGAGTAAAAAAAATCTCGACAACAGACTACCTTCCATAATGACAAGGCTGCCATCCATTGGAGTAACAAAAATCTCGCTAACAGACTACCTTCCATAATGACAAGGCTACCATCCATTGGAGTGACAAAAATCTCGACAACAGACTACCTTCTATAATGACAAGGCTACCATCCATTGGAGTAACGAAAATATCAACAAGAGACTACCTTCCATAATGAAAAGGCTTCCATCCATTAGAGTATCAAAAATCTCGACAACATAATACCTTCCATAATGACAAGGCTACAATCCATTAGAGTTACAAAAATCTTGACAACAGACTACCTTCCATAATGACAAGGCTACCATCTATTGGAATAACAAAAATCTCGAGATTAGACTACCTTCCATAATGACAAGGCTACCATCCATTGGAGTAACAAAATCTCGACAACAAACTACCTTCTAAAATGACAAGGCTGCCATCCATTGGAGTAACAAAAATATCAACAAGAGACTACCTTCCATAATGACAAGGCTACCATCCATTAGAGTAACAAAAATCTCGACAACAGACTACCTTCCATAATGACAAGGCTACCATCCATTGGAGTGACAAAAATCTCGACAATAGACTACCTTCCATAATGACAATGCTGCTATCCATTGGAGTAACAAAAATCTTGACAACAGACTACCTTCAAAATGACAAGGTTACCATCCATTGGCGTAACAAAAATATCGACAACAGACTACCTTCCATAATGAAATGGCTACCATCCATTGGAGTAACAAAAATATCAACAAGAGAGTACCTTCCATAATGACAAGGCTACCATCCATTAGAGTAACAAAAATCTCGCCAACAAACTACCTTCCATAATGACAAGGCTACCATCCATTGGAGTGACAAAAATCTTGATAGCAAACTACCTTCCATAATGACAAGGCTACCATCCATTGGCGTAACAAAAATATCGACAACAGACTACGTTCCATAATGACAAGGCTACCATCCATTGGAGTAACAAAAAATCAAAAACAAACTACTTTCCATAATGAAAAGGCTCCATCCATTGGAGTAACAAAAATCTCGCCAACAACCTACCTTCCATAATGACAAGGCTACCATCCATTGGAGTGACAAAAATCTTGACAATAGACTCCCTGCCATAATGACAAGGCTACCATCCATTGGAGTAACAAAATCTAGACAACAAACTACCTTCCATAATGACCAGGCTACCATCCATTGGAGTAACAAAAATATTGACAACAGACTACCTTCCATAATGACAAGGGTACCATCCATTGGAATAACAAAAATATCGACAACAAACTACCTTACATAATGACAAGGCTACCATCCATTGGAGAAACAAAAATATTGAAAACATACTACGTTTCATAATGACATGACTACCATCCATTGGAGTAACAAAAATATATACAACTGACTACCTTCCATAATGACAAGGATACCATCCATTGGAGTAACAAAAATCTCGCCAACAGACTACCTTCCATAATGACAAGGCTACCATCCATTTGAGTGACAAAAATCTCGACAATAGACTACCTTCCATAATGACAAGGCTACCATCCATTGGAGTAACAAAATCACGACAACAAACTACCTTCCATAATGACAAGGATACCATCCATTGGAGTAATAAAAACATTTATAACATATTACCTTCCGTAATGACAAGGACACCATCCATTGGAATAACAAAAATATCAACAACAAACTACCTTCCATAATGACCAGGCTACCATCCATTGGAGTAACAAAAATATCGACAACAGACTATGTTCCATAATGATAAGGCTACCATCCATTGGAGTAACAAAAATATCGACAACAGACTACCATCCATAATGAAAAGGATACCATCCATTGGAGTAACAAAAATCTCGACAAAAGATTACCTTCCTTAATAACTAGGCTACCATCCATTGGAGTAACAAAAATATCGACAACAGACTACCTTCCATAATGACTAGACTACCATCCATTGGAGTAAAAAAGATATCGACAACAGACTACCTTCCATAATGACAATGCTACCATCCATTGCAGTAACAAAAATCTCGACAACAGACTAACTTACAAAGTGACAGGGCTACCATCCATTGGAGTAACAAAAATATCTACAATAGACTATGTTCCATAATGACAAGGCTACCATCCATTGGAGTAACAAAAATCTAGAAAACAAACTACCTTCCATAATGACAAGGCACCATCCATTGGAGTAACAAAAATCTCGACAACAGACTACCTTCCATAATGACAAGGCTTCCATCTATTGGAATAACAAAAATCTCGAGATTAGACTACCTTCCATAATGACAAGGCTACCATCCTTTGGAGTAACTAAATCACGACAACAAACTACCTTCCAAAATGACAAGGCTACCATCCTTTGGAGTAACGAAAATATCAACAAGAGACTACCTTCCATAATGACAATGCTGCTATCCATTGGAGTAACAAAAATCTTGACAACAGACTACCTTCAAAATGACAAGGTTACCATGCATTGGAGTAACAAAAATATCTACAATAGACTACCATCTATTGTAGTAACAAAAATATCGACAACAGACTACCTTCCATAATGAAACAGCTACCATCCATTGGAGTAACAAAAATATCAACCAGAGAGTACCTTCCATAATGACAAGGCTACCATCCATTAGAGTTACAAAAATCTCGCAAACAGACTACCTTCCATAATGCAAATGCTACCATCCATTGGAGTGACAAAAATCTTGACAGCAAACTACCTTCCATAATGACAAGGCTACCATTCATTGGCGTAACAAAAATATCGACAACAGACTACGTTCAATAATGACAAGGCTACCATCCATTGGAGTAACAAAAAATCAAAAACATACTACCTTCCATAATGAAAAGGCTCCATCCATTGGAGTAACAAAAATCTCGCCAACAGACTACCTTCCATAATGACAAGGCTACCATCCATTGGAGTGACAAAAATCTCGACAATAGACTCCCTTCCATAATGACAAGGCTACCATCCATTGGAGTAACAAAATCTAGACAATAAACTACCTTCCATAATGACCAGGCTACCATCCATTGGAGTAACAAAAATATTGACAACAGACTACCTTCCATAATGACAAGGCTACCATCCATTGGAATAACAAAAATATCGACAACAAACTACCTTACATAATGACAAGGCTACCATCCATTGGAGAAACAAAAATATTGAAAACATACTACGTTTCATAATGACATGACTACCATCCATTGGAGTAAAAAAAATCTCGACAACAGACTACCTTCCATAATGACAAGGCTGCCATCCATTGGAGTAACAAAAATCTCGCTAACAGACTACCTTCCATAATGACAAGGCTACCATCCATTGGAGTGACAAAAATCTCGACAACAGACTACCTTCTATAATGACAAGGCTACCATCCATTAGAGTAACGAAAATATCAACAAGAGACTACCTTCCATAATGAAAAGGCTTCCATCCATTAGAGTATCAAAAATCTCGACAACATAATACCTTCCATAATGACAAGGCTACAATCCATTAGAGTTACAAAAATCTCGACAATAGACTACCTTCCATAATGACAAGGCTACCATCTATTGGAATAACAAAAATCTCGAGATTAGACTACCTTCCATAATGACAAGGCTACCATCCATTGGAGTAACAAAATCTCGACAACAAACTACCTTCCAAAATGACAAGGCTGCCATCCATTGGAGTAACAAAAATATCAACAAGAGACAACCTTCCATAATGACAAGGCTACCATCCATTAGAGTAACAAAAATCTCGACAACAGACTACCTTCCATAATGACAAGGCTACCATCCATTGGAGTGACAAAAATCTCGACAATAGACTACCTTCCATAATGACAATGCTGCTATCCATTGGAGTAACAAAAATCTTGACAACAGACTACCTTCAAAATGACAAGGTTACCATCCATTGGCGTAACAAAATTATCGACAACAGACTACCTTCCATAATGAAATGGCTACCATCCATTGGAGTAACAAAAATATCAACAAGAGAGTACCTTCCATAATGACAAGGCTACCATCCATTAGAGTAACAAAAATCTCGCCAACAAACTACCTTCCATAATGACAAGGCTACCATCCATTGGAGTGACAAAAATCTTGATAGCAAACTACCTTCCATAATGACAAGGCTACCATCCATTGGCGTAACAAAAATATCGACAACAGACTACGTTCCATAATGACAAGGCTACCATCCATTGGAGTAACAAAAAATCAAAAACAAACTACTTTCCATAATGAAAAGGCTCCATCCATTGGAGTAACAAAAATCTCGCCAACAGACTACCTTCCATAATGACAAGGCTACCATCCATTGGAGTGACAAAAATCTTGACAATAGACTCCCTGCCATAATGACAAGGCTACCATCCATTGGAGTAACAAAATCTAGACAACAAACTACCTTCCATAATGACCAGGCTACCATCCATTGGAGTAACAAAAATATTGACAACAGACTACCTTCCATAATGACAAGGGTACCATCCATTGGAATAACAAAAATATCGACAACAAACTACCTTACATAATGACAAGGCTACCATCCATTGGAGAAACAAAAATATTGAAAACATACTACGTTTCATAATGACATGACTACCATCCATTGGAGTAACAAAAATATATACAACTGACTACCTTCCATAATGACAAGGATACCATCCATTGGAGTAACAAAAATCTCGCCAACAGACTACCTTCCATAATAACAAGGCTACCATCCATTTGAGTGACAAAAATCTCGACAATAGACTACCTTCCATAATGACAAGGCTACCATCCATTGGAGTAACAAAATCACGACAACAAACTACCTTCCATAATGACAAGGATAACATCCATTGGAGTAATAAAAACATTTATAACATATTACCTTCCATAATGACAAGGACACCATCCATTGGAATAACAAAAATATCAACAACAAACTACCTTCCATAATGACCAGGCTACCATCCATTGGAGTAACAAAAATATCGACAACAGACTATGTTCCATAATGATAAGGCTACCATCCATTGGAGTAACAAAAATATCGACAACAGACTACCATCCATAATGAAAAGGATACCATCCATTGGAGTAACAAAAATCTCGACAAAAGATTACCTTCCTTAATAACTAGGCTACCATCCATTGGAGTAACAAAAATATCGACAATAGACTACCTTCCATAATGACTAGACTACCATCCATTGGAGTAAAAAAGATATCGACAACAGACTACCTTCCATAATGACAATGCTACCATCCATTGCAGTAACAAAAATCTCGACAACAGACTAACTTACAAAGTAACAGGGCTACCATCCATTGGAGTAACAAAAATATCTACAATAGACTATGTTCCATAATGACAAGGCTACCATCCATTGGAGTAACAAAAATCTAGAAAACAAACTACCTTCCATAATGACAAGGCACCATCCATTGGAGTAACAAAAATCTCGACAACAGACTACCTTCCATAATGACAAGGCTTCCATCTATTGGAATAACAAAAATCTCGAGATTAGACTACCTTCCATAATGACAAGGCTACCATCCATTGGAGTAACTAAATTTCGACAACAAACTACCTTCCAAAATGACAAGGCTACCATCCTTTGGAGTAACGAAAATATCAACAAGAGACTACCTTCCATAATGACAATGCTGCTATCCATTGGAGTAACAAAAATCTTGACAAACAGACTACCTTCAAAATGACAAGGTTACCATGCATTGGAGTAACAAAAATATCTACAATAGACTACCATCTATTGTAGTAACAAAAATATCGACAACAGACTACCTTCCATAATGAAACAACTACCATCCATTGGAGTAACAAAAATATCAACAAGAGAGTACCTTCCATAATGACAAGGCTACCATCCATTAGAGTTACAAAAATCTCGCAAACAGACTACCTTCCATAATGCAAATGCTACCATCCATTGGATTGACAAAAATCTTGACAGCAAACTACCTTCCATAATGACAAGGCTACCATTCATTGGCGTAACAAAAATATCGACAACAGACTACGTTCCATAATGACAAGGCTACCATCCATTGGAGTAACAAAAAATCAAAAACATACTACCTTCCATAATGAAAAGGCTCCATCCATTGGAGTAACAAAAATCTCGCCAACAGACTACCTTCCATAATGACAAGGCTACCATCCATTGGAGTGACAAAAATCTCGACAATAGACTCCCTTCAATAATGACAAGGCTACCATCCATTGGAGTAACAAAATCTAGACAACAAACTACCTTCCATAATGACCAGGCTACCATCCATTGGAGTAACAAAAATATTGACAACAGACTACCTTCCATAATGACGAGGCTACCATCCATTGGAATAACAAAAATCTCGACAACAAACTACCTTCCATAATGACAAGGCTACCATCCATTGGAGAACCAAAAATATTGAAAACATACTACGTTTCATAATGACATGGCTACCATCCATTGGAGTAACAAAAATTTCGCCAACAGACTACCTTCCATAATGACAAGGCTACCATCCATTGGAGTGACAAAAATATCTACAATAGACTACCTTCCATAATGACAAGGCTACCATCCATTGGAGTAACAAAATCACGACAACAAACTACCTTCCATAATGACAAGGATACCATCCATTGGAGTAATAAAAATATCTATAACAGATTACCTTCCATAATGACAAGGATAACATCCATTGGAATAACAAAAATATCAACAACAAACTACCTTCCATAATGACAAGGCTACCATCCATTGGAGTAACAAAAATATCGACAACAGACTACGTTCCATAATGATAAGGCTACCATCCATTGGAGTAACAAAACCATCGACAACAGACTACCATCCATAAAGAAAAGGATACCATCCATTGGAGTAACAAAAATATCAATAAGAGACTACCTTCCATAATGACAAGGCTAACATCCATTGGAGTAACAAAAATCTCGCCAACAGACTACCTTCCATAATGACAAGGCTACCCTCCATTGGAGTAACAAAAATCTCGCCAAGAGACTACCTTCCATAATGACAAGGCTACCATCCATTGGAGTAACAAAAATAACGACAACAGACTACCTTCCATAATGAAAAGGCTACAATCCATTGGAGTAACAAAAATCTCGACAATAGACTACCTTCCATAATAACTAGGCTACCATCCATTTGAGTGACAAAGATATCGAAAACAGACTACCTTCCATAATGAAAAGGCTACAGTCCATTGAAATAACAAAAATCTCGACAACAAACTACCTTCCATAATGACAAGGCTACCATCCATTGGAGAAACAAAAATATTGAAAACATACTACGTTTCATAATGACATGGCTACCATCCATTGGAGTAACAAAAATATAGACAACTGACTACCTTCCACAATGACAAGGATACCATCCATTGGAGTAACAAAAATCTCGCCAACAGACTACCTTCTATAATGACAAGGCTACCATCCATTGGAGTGACAAAAATCTCGACAATAGACTACCTTCCATATTGACAAGGATACCATCCATTGGAGTAACAAAATCACGACAACAAACTACCTTCCATAATGACAAGGATACCATCCATTGGAGTAATAAAACTATCTATAACAGATTACCTTCGGTAATGACAAGGATACCATCCATTGGAATAACAAAAATAACAACAACAAACTACCTTTCATAATGACAAGGCTACCATCCATTGGAGTAACAAAAATATTGACAACAAACTACGTTCCATAATGATAAGGCTACCATCCATTGGAGTAACAAAAATATCGACAACAAACTACTATCCATAATGAAAAGGATACCATCCATTGGAGTAACAAAAATATCAATAAAAGACTACCTTCCATAATGACAAGGCTAACATCCATTGGAGTAACAAAAATCTCGCCAACAGACTACCTTCCATAATGACAAGGCTACCATCCATTGGAGTAACAAAAATCTCGCCAACAGACTACATTCCATAATGACAAGGCTACCATCCATTGGAGTGACAAAAATATCGACAACAGACTACGTTCCATAATGACAAGGCTACCATCCATTGGAGTAACAAAAATAATGACAACAGACTACCTTCCATAATGAAAAGGCTACCATCCATTGGAGTAACAAAAATCTCGACAATAGACTACCTTCCATAATAACTAGGCTACCATCCATTTGAGTGACAAAGATATCGATAACAGACTACCTTCCATATTGACTAGACTACCATGCATTGGAGTAAAAAAGATATCGACAACAAACTACCTTCCATAATGACAAGGCTACCATCAATTGGAGTGACAAAAATCTCGACAATAGACTACGTTCCATAATTATAAGGCTACCATCAATTGGAGTAACAACATCTCGACAATAAACTACCTTCCATAATGAAAAGGCTCCATCCATTGGAGTAACAAAAATCTCGCCAACAGACTACCTTCCATAATGACAAGGCTACTATCCATTGGAGTGACAAAAATCTCGACTATAGACTACTCTCCATAATGACAAGGCTACCATCCATTGGAGTAACAAAACCTCGACAATAAACTACCTTCCATAATGACCAAGCTACCATCCATTGGAGTAACAAAAATATTGACAACAGACTACCTTCCATAATGACAAGGCTACCATCCATTGCAATAACAAAAATCTCGACAACAAACTACCTTCTATAATGACAAGGCTAACATCCATTGGAGTAATAAAAAAATTAACAACAGACTACCTTCCATAATGACAAGGCAACCATCCATTGGAATAAAAAAAATCTCGACAACAGACTACCTTCCATAATGACAAGGCTACCATCCATTGGACTAATAAAAATCTCGACAACATACTACCTTCCATAATGACAAGGCTACCATCCATTGGAGTAACCAAGATATTGACAACAGACTACCATCCATAATGACAAGGCTACCATCCAATGGAGTAACAAAAATCTTGACAACAAACTACCTTCCATAATGACAAGGTTACCATCCGTTGGAATAACAAAAATCTCGACAACAGACTACCATCCATAATGACAAGGCTACCATCCAATGGAATAACAAAAATGTCAACAACAGACTACCTTCCATAATGACAAGGCTACCATCCATTGGAGTAACAAAAATATGAACAACGGACTACCTTCCATTATGACAAAGCTACCATCCATTGGACTAACAAAAATCTCAATGAAATACTACCTTCCATAATGACAAGGCTACCATCCATTGGAGTAATAAAAATATCGACAACATACTTCCTTCCATAATGACAAGGCTACCATCCATTAGAGTAACAAAAATTTCGACAACATACTACCTTCCATAATGACAAGGCTACCATCCATTGGAGTAACAAAAATCTCAAAAACAGACTACCTTCCATAATGACAAGGTTACCATCCGTTGGAATAACAAAAATCTCGACAACAGACTACCTTCCATAATGACAAGGCTACTATACAATGGAATAACAAAAATGTCAACAACAGACTACCTTCCATAATGACAAGGCTACCATCCATTGGAGTAACAACAACATGAACAACAGACTACCTTCCATAATGACAAGGCAAACATCCATTAGACTAACAAAAATCTCAACAACAAACTACCTTCCATAATGACAAGGCTACCATCCATTGGACTAACAAAAATCTCGACAACATACTACCTTCCATAATGACAAGGCTACCATCCATTAGAGTAACAAAGATATCGACAACAGACGACCTTCCATAATGACAAGGCTACCATCCATTGGAGTAACAAAGATATCGACAACATACTACCTTCCATAATGACAAGGCTACCATCCATTGGAGTAACAAAAATCTGGACAA
The DNA here is from genome assembly GCA_948472305.1 of Vicia faba. Classification (NCBI taxonomy): domain Eukaryota; kingdom Viridiplantae; phylum Streptophyta; class Magnoliopsida; order Fabales; family Fabaceae; genus Vicia; species Vicia faba. The sequence goes on from OX451740.1 coordinate 657,747,271, forward strand.
CAAACTACCTTCCATAATGACAAGGTTACCATCCATTGGAATTAAAAAAATCTCGACAACAGACTACCTTCCATAATGACAAGGCTACAATCCAATGGAATAACAAAAATGTCAACAATAGACTACCTTCCATAATGACAAGGCCACCATCGATTGGAGTAACAAAAAAATTAACAATAGACTACCTTCCATATTGACAAGGCAACCATCCATTGGAATAACAAAAATATCGACAACAGACTAACTTCCTTAATGACAAGGCTACCATCCATTGGATTAACAAATATCTCGACAACAAACTACCTTCCATAATGACAAGGCTACTATCCATTGGAGTAACCAAAATATCGACAACATACTACCTTCTATAATGACAAGGCTACCATCCATTGGAGTAAAAAAAATCTCGACAACAGACTACCTTCCATAATGAAAAGGATACCATCCGTTGGAGTAAATTAAATATCGACAAAAAACTACCTTCCATAATGACAAGGCTACCATCAATTGAAGTAACAAAGATATCGATAACAAACTACCTTCTATAATGACATGGCTACCATCCATTGGAGTAACAAAAATATCGACAAAAGACTACCTTCCATAATGACAAGGTTACCATCCGTTAGAATAACAAAAATCTCGACAACAGACTACCTTCCATAATGACAAGGTTACCATCCGTTGGAATAACAAAAATCTCGACAATAGACTACCTTCCATAATGACAAGGCTACCATCCAATGGAATAACAAAAATGTCAACAATAGACTACCTTCCATAATGACAAGGCTACCATCCATTGGAGTAACAAAAAAATTAACTACAGACTACCTTCCATAATGACAAGGCAACCATCCATTGGAATAACAAAAATCTAGACAACAGACTAACTTCCTTAATTACAAGGCTACCATCCATTGGAGTAACAAATATCTCGACAACAAACTACCTTCCATAATGACAAGGCTACTATCCATTGTAGTAACCAAAATATCGACAACTTACTACCTTCCATAATGACAAGGCTACCATCCATTGGAGTAGAAAATATCACGACAACAGACTACCATCCATAATGAAAAGGATATCATCCATTGGAGTAAAATAAATATCAAAAACAAACTACCTTTCAAAATGACAAGGCTACCATCCATTGAAATAAAAAAAATATCGTTAACAGACTACCTTCCATAATGACAAGGCTACGATCCATTGGAGTAACAAAAATCTCGACAACAGACTACCTTCCATAATGACAAGGTTACCATCCGTTGGAATAACAAAAATATCGACAACAGACTACCTTCCATAATGACAAGGCTACCATCCAATGGAATAACAAAAATGTCAATAACAGACTACCTACCATAATGACAAGGCTACCATCCATTGAAGTACCAAAAATATGAACAACGGACTACCTTCCATAATGACAAGGCTACCATCCATTGGACTAACAAAAATCTCAACGAAAGACTACCTTCCATAATGACAAGGCTACCATCCATTGGAGTAAAAAACATATCAACAACAGACTACCTTCCATAATGACAAGGCTACCATCCATTAGAGTAACAAAAATCTCGACAACAGAATACCTTCCATAATGACAAGGCTACCATCCATTGGAGTAATAAAAATCTCAAAAATAGACTACCTTCCATAATGACAAGGTTACCATCCGTTGGAATAACAAAAATCTCGACAACAGACTACCTTCCATAATGACAAGGATACCATCCAATGAAATAACAAAAATGTAAACAACAGACTACCTTCCATAATGACAAGGCTACCATCCATTGGAGTAACAAAAAAATGAACAACAGACTACCTTCCATAATGACAAGGCAAACATCCATTGGACTAACAAAAATCTCGACAACAGACTACCTTCCATAATGACAAGGCTACCATCCATTGGACTAACAAAAATCTCGACAACATACTACCTTCCATAATCACAAGGCTACCATCCATTGGAGTAACAATGATATCGACAACAGACTACCTTCCATAATGACAAGGCTACCATCCATTGGAGTAACAAAAATATTGACAACAAACTAACTTCCATAATGACAAGGTTACCATCCGTTGGAATAACAAAAATCTCGACAACAAACTACCTTCCATAATGACAAGGCTACCATCCAATGGAATAACAAAAATGTCAATAATAGACTACCTTCCATAAGGACAAGGCTACCATCTATTGGAGTAACAAAAAAATTAACAACATACTACCTTCCATAATGACAAGGCAACCATCCATTGGAATAACAAAAATCTAGACAACAAACTAACTTCCTTAATTACAAGGCTACCATCCATTGGAGTAACAAATATCTCGACAACAAACTACCTTCCATAATGACAAGGCTACTATCCATTGGAGTAACCAAAATATCGACAACTTACTACCTTCCATAATGACAAGGCTACCATCCATTGGAGTAACAAAAATCTCGACAACAAACTACCTTCCATAATGACAAGGTTACCATCCGTTGGAATAACAAAAATATCGACAACAAACTACCTTCCATAATGACAAGGCTACCATCCAATGGAATAACAAAAATGTCAACAACAGACTACCTACCATAATGACAAGGCTACCATCCATTGGAGTACCAAAAATATGAACAACGGACTACCTTCCATAATGACAAGGCTACCATCCATTGCACTAACAAAAATCTCAACGAAAGACTAACTTCCATAATGACAAGGCTACCATCCATTAGAGTAAAAAATATATCGACAACAGACTACCTTCCATAATGACAAGGCTACCATCCATTGGAGTAACAAAAATCTCGACAACAGACTACCTTCCATAATGACAAGGCTGCCATCCATTGGAGTAACAAAGATATCGACAACAGACTACCTTCCATAATGACAAGGCTACCATCTATTGGAGTAACAAAAATCTTGACGACAAACTACCTTCCATAATGGAAAGGTTACCATCCGTTGGAATAACAAATATATCGACAACAGACTACCTTCCATAATGACAAGGCTACCATCCATTGGAGTAACAAAAATCTCGACAACATAATACCTTCCATAATGACAAGGCTACCATCCATTGGAGTAATAAAAATCTCAAAAATAGACTACCTTCCATAATGACAAGGTTACCATCCGTTGGAATAACAAAAATCTCGACAACAGACTACCTTCCATAATGACAAGGATACCATCCAATGGAATAACAAAAATGTAAACAACAGACTACCTTCCATAATGACAAGGCTACCATCCATTGGAGTAACAAAAAAATGAACAACAGACTACCTTCCATAATGACAAGGCAAACATCCATTGGACTAACAAAAATCTCGACAACAGACTACCTTCCATAATGACAAGGCTACCATCCATTGGACTAACAAAAATCTCGACAACATACTACCTCCCATAATCACAAGGCTACCATCCATTGGAGTAACAATGATATCGACAACAGACTACCTTCCATAATGACAAGGCTACCATCCATTGGAGTAACAAAAATCTTGACAACAAACTAACTTCCATAATGACAAGGTTACCATCCGTTGGAATAACAAAAATCTCGACAACACACTACCTTCCATAATGACAAGGCTAACATCCAATGGAATAACAAAAATCTCGACAACAGACTACCTTCCATAATGACAAGGCTGCCATCCATTGGAGTAACAAAGATATCGACAACAGACTACCTTCCATAATGACAAGGCTACCATCTATTGGAGTAACAAAAATCTTGACGACAAACTACCTTCCATAATGGAAAGGTTACCATCCGTTGGAATAACAAATATATCGACAACAGACTACCTTCCATAATGACAAGGCTACCATCCATTGGAGTAACAAAAATCTCGACAACATAATACCTTCCATAATGACAAGGCTACCATCCATTGGAGTAATAAAAATCTCAAAAATAGACTACCTTCCATAATGGCAAGGTTACCATCCGTTTGAATAACAAATATATCGACAACAGACTACCTTCCATAATGACAAGGATACCATCCAATGGAATAACAAAAATGTAAACAACAGACTACCTTCCATAATGACAAGGCTACCATCCATTGGAGTAACAAAAAAATGAACAACAGACTACCTTCCATAATGACAAGGCAAACATCCATTGGACTAACAAAAATCTCGACAACATACTACCTTCCATAATGACAAGGCTACCATCCATTGGACTAACAAAAATCTCGACAACATACTACCTTCCATAATGACAAGGCTACCATCCATTGGAGTAACAATGATATCGACAACAGACTACCTTCCATAATGACAAGGCTACCATCCATTGGAGTAACAAAAATCTTTACAACAAACTAACTTCCATAATGACAAGGTTACCATCCGTTGGAATAACAAAAATCTCGACAACACACTACCTTCCATAATGACAAGGCTACCATCCAATGGAATAACAAAAATGTCAATAATAGACTACCTTCCATAAGGACAAGGCTACCATCCATTGGAGTAACAAAAAAATTAACAACAGACTACCTTCCATAATGACAAGGCAACCATCCATTGGAATAACAAAAATCTAGACAACAGACTAACTTCCTTAATTACAAGGCTACCATCCATTGGAGTAACAAATATCTCGACAACAAACTACCTTCCATAATGACAAGGCTACTATCCATTGGAGTAACCAAAATATCGACAACTTACTACCTTCCATAATGACAAGGCTACCATCCATTGGAGTAGAAAAAATCACGACAACAGACTACCTTCCATAATGAAGAGGATATCATCCATTGGAGTAAAATAAATATCGAAAACAAACTACCTTCCATAATGACAAGGCTACCATCCATTGAAATAACAAAGATATCGTTAAAAGACTACCTTCAATAATGACAAGGCTACCATCCATAGGAGTAATAAAAATCTCGACAGCAAACTACCTTCCATAATGACAAGGTTACCATCCGTTGGAATAACAAAAATATCGACAACAAACTACCTTCCATAATGACAAGGCTACCATCCAATGGAATAAAAAAAATGTCAACAACAGACTACCTACCATAATGACAAGGCCGCCATCCATTGGAGTACCAAAAATATGAACAACGGACTACCTTCCATAATGACAAGGCTACCATCCATTGCACTAACAAAAATCTCAACGAAAGACTAACTTCCATAATGACAAGGCTACCATCCATTAGAGTAAAAAATATATCGACAACAGACTACCTTCCATAATGACAAGGCTACCATCCATTGGAGTAACAAAAATCTCGACAACAGACTACCTTCCATAATGACAAGGTTGCCATCCATTGGAGTAACAAAGATATCGACAACATACTACCTTCCATAATGACAAGGCTACCATCTATTGGAGTAACAAAAATCTTGACGACAAACTACCTTCCATAATGGAAAGGTTACCATCCGTTGGAATAACAAATATATCGACAATAGACTACCTTCCATAATGACAAGGCTACCATCCAATGGAATAACAAAAATTTCAACAACAGACTACCTTCCATAATGACAAGGCTACCATCCATTGGACTAACAAAAATCTCGACAACATACTACCTTCCATAATGACAAGGCTGCCATCCATTGGAGTAACAAAGATATCGACAACAGACTACCTTCCATAATGACAAGGCTACCATCTATTGGAGTAACAAAAATCTTGACGACAAACTACCTTCCATAATGGAAAGGTTACCATCCGTTGGAATAACAAATATATCGACAACAGACTACCTTCCATAATGACAAGGCTACCATCCAATGGAATAACAAAAATTTAAACAATAGACTACCTTCCATAATGACAAGGCTACCATCCATTGGAGTAACAAAAAAATTAACAACAGACTACCTTCCATAATGACAAGGCTACCATCCATTGGAGTAACAAAAAAATGAACAACAGACTACCTTCCATAATGACAAGGCAAACATCCATTGGACTAACAAAAATCTCGACAACAGACTACCTTCCATAATGACAAGGCTACCATCCATTGGACTAACAAAAATCTCGACAACATACTACCTTCCATAATCACAAGGCTACCATCCATTGGAGTAACAATGATATCGACAACAGACTACCTTCCATAATGACAAGGCTACCATCCATTGGAGTAACAAAAATCTTGACAACAAACTAACTTCCATAATGACAAGGTTACCATCCGTTGGAATAACAAAAATCTCGACAACACACTACCTTCCATAATGACAAGGCTACCATCCAATGGAATAACAAAAATGTCAATAATAGACTACCTTCCATAAGGACAAGGCTACCATCCATTGGAGTAACAAAAAAATTAACAACAGACTACCTTCCATAATGACAAGGCAACCATCCATTGGAATAACAAAAATCTAGACAACAGACTAACTTCCTTAATTACAAGGCTACCATCCATTGGAGTAACAAATATCTCGACAACAAACTACCTTCCATAATGACAAGGCTACTATCCATTGGAGTAACCAAAATATCGACAACTTACTACCTTCCATAATGACAAGGCTACCATCCATTGGAGTAGAAAAAATCACGACAACAGACTACCTTCCATAATGAAGAGGATATCATCCATTGGAATAAAATAAATATCGAAAACAAACTACCTTCCATAATTACAAGGCTACCATCCATTGAAATAACAAAGATATCGTTAAAAGACTACCTTCAATAATGACAAGGCTACCATCCATTGGAGTAACAAAAATCTCGACAGCAAACTACCTTCCATAATGACAAGGTTACCATCCGTTGGAATAACAAAAATATCGACAACAAACTACCTTCCATAATGACAAGGCTACCATCCAATGGAATAACAAAAATGTCAACAACAGACTACCTACCATAATGACAAGGCCACCATCCATTGGAGTACCAAAAATATGAACAACGGACTACCTTCCATAATGACAAGGCTACCATCCATTGCACTAACAAAAATCTCAACGAAAGACTAACTTCCATAATGACAAGGCTACCATCCATTAGAGTAAAAAATATATCGACAACAGACTACCTTCCATAATGACAAGGCTACCATCCATTGGAGTAACAAAAATCTCGACAACAGACTACCTTCCATAATGACAAGGCTGCCATCCATTGGAGTAACAAAGATATCGACAACAGACTACCTTCCATAATGACAAGGCTACCATCTATTGGAGTAACAAAAATCTTGACGACAAACTACCTTCCATAATGGAAAGGTTACCATCCGTTGGAATAACAAATATATCGACAACAGACTACCTTCCATAATGACAAGGCTACCATCCAATGGAATAACAAAAATTTCAACAACAGACTACCTTCCATAATGACAAGGCTACCATCCATTGGACTAACAAAAATCTCGACAACATACTACCTTCCATAATGACAAGGCTGCCATCCATTGGAGTAACAAAGATATCGACAACAGACTACCTTCCATAATGACAAGGCTACCATCTATTGGAGTAACAAAAATCTTGACGACAAACTACCTTCCATAATGGAAAGGTTACCATCCGTTGGAATAACAAATATATCGACAACAGACTACCTTCCATAATGACAAGGCTACCATCCAATGGAATAACAAAAATTTAAACAATAGACTACCTTCCATAATGACAAGGCTACCATCCATTGGAGTAACAAAAAAATTAACAACAGACTACCTTCCATAATGACAAGGCTACCATCCATTGGAGTAACAAAAAAATGAACAACAGACTACCTTCCATAATGACAAGGCAAACATCCATTGGACTAACAAAAATCTCGACAACAGACTACCTTCCATAATGACAAGGCTACCATCCATTGGACTAACAAAAATCTCGACAACATACTACCTTCCATAATCACAAGGCTACCATCCATTGGAGTAACAATGATATCGACAACAGACTACCTTCCATAATGACAAGGCTACCATCCATTGGAGTAACAAAAATCTTGACAACAAACTAACTTCCATAATGACAAGGTTACCATCCGTTGGAATAACAAAAATCTCGACAACACACTACCTTCCATAATGACAAGGCTACCATCCAATGGAATAACAAAAATGTCAATAATAGACTACCTTCCATAAGGACAAGGCTACCATCCATTGGAGTAACAAAAAAATTAACAACAGACTACCTTCCATAATGACAAGGCAACCATCCATTGGAATAACAAAAATCTAGACAACAGACTAACTTCCTTAATTACAAGGCTACCATCCATTGGAGTAACAAATATCTCGACAACAAACTAACTTCCATAATGACAAGGCTACTATCCATTGGAGTAACCAAAATATCGACAACTTACTACCTTCCATAATGACAAGGCTACCATCCATTGGAGTAGAAAAAATCACGACAACAGACTACCTTCCATAATGAAGAGGATATCATCCATTGGAGTAAAATAAATATCGAAAACAAACTACCTTCCATAATGACAAGGCTACCATCCATTGAAATAACAAAGATATTGTTAACAGACTACCTTCAATAATGACAAGGCTACCATCCATTGGAGTAACAAAAATCTCGACAACAAACTACCTTCCATAATGACAAGGTTACCATCCGTTGGAATAATAAAAATATCGACAACAAACTACCTTCCATAATGACAAGGCTACCATCCAATGGAATAACAAAAATGTCAACAACAGACTACCTACCATAATGACAAGGCTACCATCCATTGGAGTACCAAAAATATGAACAACGGACTACCTTCCATAATGACAAGGCTACCATCCATTGCACTAACAAAAATCTCAACGAAAGACTAACTTCCATAATGACAAGGCTACCATCCATTAGAGTAAAAAATATATCGACAACAGACTACCTTCCATAATGACAAGGCTACCATCCATTGGAGTAACAAAAATCTCGACAACAGACTACCTTCCATAATGACAAGGCTACCATCCATTGGACTAACAAAAATCTCGACAACATACTACCTTCCATAATGACAAGGCTGCCATCCATTGGAGTAACAAAGATATCGACAACAGACTACCTTCCATAATGACAAGGCTACCATCTATTGGAGTAACAAAAATCTTGACGACAAACTACCTTCCATAATGGCAAGGTTACCATCCGTTGGAATAACAAATATATCGACAACAGACTACCTTCCATAATGACAAGGATACCATCCAATGGAATAACAAAAATGTAAACAACAGACTACCTTCCATAATGACAAGGCTACCATCCATTGGAGTAACAAAAAAATGAACAACAGACTACCTTCCATAATGACAAGGCAAACATCCATTGGACTAACAAAAATCTCGACAACAGACTACCTTCCATAATGACAAGGCTACCATCCATTGGACTAACAAAAATCTCGACAACATACTACCTTCCATAATGACAAGGCTACCATCCATTGGAGTAACAATGATATCGACAACAGACTACCTTCCATAATGACAAGGCTACCATCCATTGGAGTAACAAAAATCTTTACAACAAACTAACTTCCATAATGACAAGGTTACCATCCGTTGGAATAACAAAAATCTCGACAACACACTACCTTCCATAATGACAAGGCTACCATCCAATGGAATAACAAAAATGTCAATAATAGACTACCTTCCATAAGGACAAGGCTACCATCCATTGGAGTAACAAAAAAATTAACAACAGACTACCTTCCATAATGACAAGGCAACCATCCATTGGAATAACAAAAATCTAGACAACAGACTAACTTCCTTAATTACAAGGCTACCATCCATTGGAGTAACAAATATCTCGACAACATACTACCTTCCATAATGACAAGGCTGCCATCCATTGGAGTAACAAAGATATCGACAACAGACTACCTTCCATAATGACAAGGCTACCATCTATTGGAGTAACAAAAATCTTGACGACAAACTACCTTCCATAATGGCAAGGTTACCATCCGTTGGAATAACAAATATATCGACAACAGACTACCTTCCATAATGACAAGGATACCATCCAATGGAATAACAAAAATGTAAACAACAGACTACCTTCCATAATGACAAGGCTACCATCCATTGGAGTAACAAAAAAATGAACAACAGACTACCTTCCATAATGACAAGGCAAACATCCTTTGGACTAACAAAAATCTCGACAACAGACTACCTTCCATAATGACAAGGCTACCATCCATTGGACTAACAAAAATCTCGACAACATACTACCTTCCATAATGACAAGGCTACCATCCATTGGAGTAACAATGATATCGACAACAGACTACCTTCCATAATGACAAGGCTACCATCCATTGGAGTAACAAAAATCTTTACAACAAACTAACTTCCATAATGACAAGGTTACCATCCGTTGGAATAACAAAAATCTCGACAACACACTACCTTCCATAATGACAAGGCTACCATCCAATGGAATAACAAAAATGTCAATAATAGACTACCTTCCATAAGGACAAGGCTACCATCCATTGGAGTAACTAAAAAATTAACAACAGACTACCTTCCATAATGACAAGGCAACCATCCATTGGAATAACAAAAATCTAGACAACAGACTAACTTCCTTAATTACAAGGCTACCATCCATTGGAGTAACAAATATCTCGACAACAAACTACCTTCCATAATGACAAGGCTACTATCCATTGGAGTAACCAAAATATCGACAACTTACTACCTTCCATAATGACAAGGCTACCATCCATTGGAGTAGAAAAAATCACGACAACAGACTACCTTCCATAATGAAGAGGATATCATCCATTGGAGTAAAATAAATATCGAAAACAAACTACCTTCCATAATGACAAGGCTACCATCCATTGAAATAACAAAGATATCGTTAACAAACTACCTTCAATAATGACAAGGCTACCATCCATTGGAGTAACAAAAATCTCGACAACAAACTACCTTCCATAATGACAAGGTTACCATCCGTTGGAATAATAAAAATATCGACAACAAACTACCTTCCATAATGACAAGGCTACCATCCAATGGAATAACAAAAATGTCAACAACAGACTACCTACCATAATGACAAGGCTACCATCCATTGGAGTACCAAAAATATGAACAACGGACTACCTTCCATAATGACAAGGCTACCATCCATTGCACTAACAAAAATCTCAACGAAAGACTAACTTCCATAATAACAAGGCTACCATCCATTAGAGTAAAAAATATATCGACAACAGACTACCTTCCATAATGACAAGGCTACCATCCATTGGAGTAACAAAAATCTCGACAACAGACTACCTTCCATAATGACAAGGCTACCATCCATTGGACTAACAAAAATCTCGACAACATACTACCTTCCATAATGACAAGGCTGCCATCCATTGGAGTAACAAAGATATCGACAACAGACTACCTTCCATAATGACAAGGCTACCATCTATTGGAGTAACAAAAATCTTGACGACAAACTACCTTCCATAATGGCAAGGTTACCATCCGTTGGAATAACAAATATATCGACAACAGACTACCTTCCATAATGACAAGGATACCATCCAATGGAATAACAAAAATGTAAACAACAGACTACCTTCCATAATGACAAGGCTACCATCCATTGGAGTAACAAAAAAATGAACAACAGACTACCTTTCATAATGACAAGGCAAACATCCATTGGACTAACAAAAATCTCGACAACAGACTACCTTCCATAATGACAAGGCTACCATCCATTGGACTAACAAAAATCTCGACAACATACTACCTTCCATAATGACAAGGCTACCATCCATTGGAGTAACAATGATATCGACAACAGACTACCTTCCATAATGACAAGGCTACCATCCATTGGAGTAACAAAAATCTTTACAACAAACTAACTTCCATAATGACAAGGTTACCATTCGTTGGAATAACAAAAATCTCGACAACACACTACCTTCCATAATGACAAGGCTACCATCCAATGGAATAACAAAAATGTCAATAATAGACTACCTTCCATAAGGACAAGGCTACCATCCATTGGAGTAACAAAAAAATTAACAACAGACTACCTTCCATAATGACAAGGCAACCATCCATTGGAATAACAAAAATCTAGACAACAGACTAACTTCCTTAATTACAAGGCTACCATCCATTGGAGTAACAAATATCTCGACAACAAACTACCTTCCATAATGACAAGGCTACTATCCATTGGAGTAACCAAAATATCGACAACTTACTACCTTCCATAATGACAAGGCTACCATCCATTGGAGTAGAAAAAATCACGACAACAGACTACCTTCCATAATGAAGAGGATATCATCCATTAGAGTAAAATAAATATCGAAAACAAACTACCTTCCATAATGACAAGGCTACCATCCATTGAAATAACAAAGATATCGTTAACAGACTACCTTCAATAATGACAAGGCTACCATCCATTGGAGTAACAAAAATCTCGACAACAAACTACCTTCCATAATGACAAGGTTACCATCCGTTGGAATAATAAAAATATCGACAACAAACTACCTTCCATAATGACAAGGCTACCATCCAATGGAATAACAAAAATGTCAACAACAGACTACCTACCATAATGACAAGGCTACCATCCATTGGAGTACCAAAAATATGAACAACGGACTACCTTCCATAATGACAAGGCTACCATCCATTGCACTAACAAAAATCTCAACGAAAGACTAACTTCCATAATAACAAGGCTACCATCCATTAGAGTAAAAAATATATCGACAACAGACTACCTTCCATAATGACAAGGCTACCATCCATTGGAGTAACAAAAATCTCGACAACAGACTACCTTCCATAATGACAAGGCTACCATCCATTGGACTAACAAAAATCTCGACAACATACTACCTTCCATAATGACAAGGCTGCCATCCATTGGAGTAACAAAGATATCGACAACAGACTACCTTCCATAATGACAAGGCTACCATCTATTGGAGTAACAAAAATCTTGACGACAAACTACCTTCCATAATGGCAAGGTTACCATCCGTTGGAATAACAAATATATCGACAACAGACTACCTTCCATAATGACAAGGATACCATCCAATGGAATAACAAAAATGTAAACAACAGACTACCTTCCATAATGACAAGGCTACCATCCATTGGAGTAACAAAAAAATGAACAACAGACTACCTTTCATAATGACAAGGCAAACATCCATTGGACTAACAAAAATCTCGACAACAGACTACCTTCCATAATGACAAGGCTACCATCCATTGGACTAACAAAAATCTCGACAACATACTACCTTCCATAATGACAAGGCTACCATCCATTGGAGTAACAATGATATCGACAACAGACTACCTTCCATAATGACAAGGCTACCATCCATTGGAGTAACAAAAATCTTTACAACAAACTAACTTCCATAATGACAAGGTTACCATCCGTTGGAATAACAAAAATCTCGACAACACACTACCTTCCATAATGACAAGGCTACCATCCAATGGAATAACAAAAATGTCAATAATAGACTACCTTCCATAAGGACAAGGCTACCATCCATTGGAGTAACAAAAAAATTAACAACAGACTACCTTCCATAATGACAAGGCAACCATCCATTGGAATAACAAAAATCTAGACAACAGACTAACTTCCTTAATTACAAGGCTACCATCCATTGGAGTAACAAATATCTCGACAACAAACTACCTTCCATAATGACAAGGCTACTATCCATTGGAGTAACCAAAATATCGACAACTTACTACCTTCCATAATGACAAGGCTACCATCCATTGGAGTAGAAAAAATCACGACAACAGACTACCTTCCATAATGAAGAGGATATCATCCATTGGAGTAAAATAAATATCGAAAACAAACTACCTTCCATAATGACAAGGCTACCATCCATTGAAATAACAAAGATATCGTTAAAAGACTACCTTCAATAATGACAAGGCTACCATCCATTGGAGTAACAAAAATCTCGACAACAAACTACCTTCCATAATGACAAGGTTACCATCCGTTGGAATAACAAAAATATCGACAACAAACTACCTTCCATAATGACAAGGCTACCATCCAATGGAATAACAAAAATGTCAACAACAGACTACCTACCATAATGACAAGGCCACCATCCATTGGAGTACCAAAAATATGAACAACGGACTACCTTCCATAATGACAAGGCTACCATCCATTGCACTAACAAAAATCTCAACGAAAGACTAACTTCCATAATGACAAGGCTACCATCCATTAGAGTAAAAAATATATCGACAACAGACTACCTTCCATAATGACAAGGCTACCATCCATTGGAGTAACAAAAATCTCGACAACAGACTACCTTCCATAATGACAAGGCTGCCATCCATTGGAGTAACAAAGATATCGACAACAGACTACCTTCCATAATGACAAGGCTACCATCTATTGGAGTAACAAAAATCTTGACGACAAACTACCTTCCATAATGGAAAGGTTACCATCCGTTGGAATAACAAATATATCGACAACAGACTACCTTCCATAATGACAAGGCTACCATCCAATGGAATAACAAAAATTTCAACAACAGACTACTTTCCATAATGACAAGGCTACCATCCATTGGACTAACAAAAATCTCGACAACATACTACCTTCCATAATGACAAGGCTGCCATCCATTGGAGTAACAAAGATATCGACAACAGACTACCTTCCATAATGACAAGGCTACCATCTATTGGAGTAACAAAAATCTTGACGACAAACTACCTTCCATAATGGAAAGGTTACCATCCGTTGGAATAACAAATATATCGACAACAGACTACCTTCCATAATGACAAGGCTACCATCCAATGGAATAACAAAAATTTCAACAATAGACTACCTTCCATAATGACAAGGCTACCATCCATTGGAGTAACAAAAAAATTAACAACAGACTACCTTCCATAATGACAAGGCAACCATCCATTGGAGTAACAAATATCTGGACAATAAACTACCTTCCATAATGACAAGGCTACTATCCATTGGAGTAACCAAAATAGCGACAACTTACTACCTTCCATAATGACAAGGCTACCATCCATTGGAGTAAAAAAATCACGACAACAGACTACCTTCCATAATGAAAAGGATATCATCCATTGGAGTAAAATAAATATCGAAAACAAACTACATTCCATAATGACAAGGCTACCATCCATTGAAATAACAAAGATATCGTTAACAGACTACCTTCCATAATGACAAGGCTACCATCCATTGGAGAAACAAAAATCTCTACAACAGACTACCTTCCATAATGACAAGGTTACCATCTGTTGGAATAACAAAAATATCGACAACAGACTACCTTCCGTAATGACAAGGCTACCATCCAATGGAATAACAAAAATGTCAACAGCAGACTACCTTCCATAATGACAAGGCTACCATCCATTGGAGTACCAAAAATATGAACAACGGACTACCTTCCATAATGACAAGGAAAACATCCATTGGACTAAACAAAATCTCGACAACAGACTACCTTCCATAATGACAAGGCTACCATCCATTAGACTAACAAAAATCTCGACAACATACTACCTTCCATAATGACAAGGCTACCATCCATTGGAGTAACAATGATATCGACAACAGACTACCTTCCATAATGACAAGGCTACCATCCATTGGAGTAACAAAAATCTTGAAACCAAACTAACTTCCACAATGACAAGGTTACCATCCGTTGGAATAACAAAAATCTCGACAACACACTACCTTCCATAATGACAAGGCTACCATCCAATGGAATAACAAAAATGTCAATAATAGACTACCTTCCATAAGGACAAGGCTACCATCCATTGGAGTAACAAAAAAATTAACAACAGACTACCTTCCATAATGACAAGGCAACCATCCATTGGAATAACAAAAATCTAGACAACAGACGAACTTCCTTAATTACAAGGCTACCATCCATTGGAGTAACAAATATCTCGACAACAAACTACCTTCCATAATGACAAGGCTACTATCCATTGGAGTAACCAAAATATCGACAACTTACTACCTTCCATAATGACAAGGCTACCATCCATTGGAGTAGAAAAAATCACGACAACAGACTACCTTCCATAATGAAGAGGATATCATCCATTGGAGTAAAATAAATATCGAAAACAAACTACCTTCCATAATGACAAGGCTACCATCCATTGAAATAACAAAGATATCGTTAACAGACTACCTTCCATAATGACAAGGCTACCATCCATTGGAGTAACAAAAATCTCGACAACAAACTACCTTCCATAATGACAAGGTTACCATCCGTTGGAATAACAAAAATATCGACAACAAACTACCTTCCATAATGACAAGGCTACCATCCAATGGAATAACAAAAATGTCAACAATAGACTACCTACCATAATGACAAGGCTACCATCCATTGGAGTACCAAAAATATGAACAACGGACTACCTTCCATAATGACCAGGCTACCATCCATTAGAGTAAAAAATATATCGACAACAGACTACCTTCCATAATGACAAGGCTACCATCCATTGGAGTAACAAAAATCTCGACAACAGACTACCTTCCATAATGACAAGGCTGCCATCCATTGGAGTAACAAAGATATCGACAACAGACTACCTTCCATAATGACAAGGCTACCATCTATTGGAGTAACAAAAATATTGACGACAAACTACCTTCCATAATGGAAAGGTTACCATCCGTTGGAATAACAAATATATCGACAACAGACTACCTTCCATAATGACAAGGCTACCATCCAATGGAATAACAAAAATTTCAACAACAGACTACTTTCCATAATGACAAGGCTACCATCCATTGGACTAACAAAAATCTCGACAACATACTACCTTCCATAATGACAAGGCTGCCATCCATTGGAGTAACAAAGATATCGACAACAGACTACCTTCCATAATGACAAGGCTACCATCTATTGGAGTAACAAAAATCTTGACGACAAACTACCTTCCATAATGGAAAGGTTACCATCCGTTGGAATAACAAATATATCGACAACAGACTACCTTCCATAATGACAAGGCTACCATCCAATGGAATAACAAAAATTTCAACAATAGACTACCTTCCATAATGACAAGGCTACCATCCATTGGAGTAACAAAAAAATTAACAACAGACTACCTTCCATAATGACAAGGCAACCATCCATTGGAGTAACAAATATCTGGACAATAAACTACCTTCCATAATGACAAGGCTACTATCCATTGGAGTAACCAAAATAGCGACAACTTACTACCTTCCATAATGACAAGGCTACCATCCATTGGAGTAAAAAAATCACGACAACAGACTACCTTCCATAATGAAAAGGATATCATCCATTGGAGTAAAATAAATATCGAAAACAAACTACATTCCATAATGACAAGGCTACCATCCATTGAAATAACAAAGATATCGTTAACAGACTACCTTCCATAATGACAAGGCTACCATCCATTGGAGAAACAAAAATCTCTACAACAGACTACCTTCCATAATGACAAGGTTACCATCTGTTGGAATAACAAAAATATCGACAACAGACTACCTTCCGTAATGACAAGGCTACCATCCAATGGAATAACAAAAATGTCAACAGCAGACTACCTTCCATAATGACAAGGCTACCATCCATTGGAGTACCAAAAATATGAACAATGGACTACCTTCCATAATGACAAGGAAAACATCCATTGGACTAAACAAAATCTCGACAACAGACTACCTTCCATAATGACAAGGCTACCATCCATTAGACTAACAAAAATCTCGACAACATACTACCTTCCATAATGACAAGGCTACCATCCATTGGAGTAACAATGATATCGACAACAGACTACCTTCCATAATGACAAGGCTACCATCCATTGGAGTAACAAAAATCTCGACAACAAACTAACTTCCATAATGACAAGGTTACCATCCGTTGGAATAACAAAAATCTCGACAACACACTACCTTCCATAATGACAAGGCTACCATCCAATGGAATAACAAAAATGTCAACAACAGACTACCTACCATAATGACAAGGCTACCATCCATTGGACTAACAAAAATCTCGACAACATACTACCTTCCATAATGACAAGGCTACCATCCATTGGAGTAACAATGATATCGACAACAGACTACCTTCCATAATGACAAGGCTACCATCCATTGGAGTAACAAAAATCTTTACAACAAACTAACTTCCATAATGACAAGGTTACCATCCGTTGGAATAACAAAAATCTCGACAACACACTACCTTCCATAATGACAAGGCTACCATCCAATGGAATAACAAAAATGTCAATAATAGACTACCTTCCATAAGGACAAGGCTACCATCCATTGGAGTAACAAAAAAATTAACAACAGACTACCTTCCATAATGACAAGGCAACCATCCATTGGAATAACAAAAATCTAGACAACAGACTAACTTCCTTAATTACAAGGCTACCATCCATTGGAGTAACAAATATCTCGACAACAAACTACCTTCCATAATGACAAGGCTACTATCCATTGGAGTAACCAAAATATCGACAACTTACTACCTTCCATAATGACAAGGCTACCATCCATTGGAGTAGAAAAAATCACGACAACAGACTACCTTCCATAATGAAGAGGATATCATCCATTAGAGTAAAATAAATATCGAAAACAAACTACCTTCCATAATGACAAGGCTACCATCCATTGAAATAACAAAGATATCGTTAACAGACTACCTTCAATAATGACAAGGCTACCATCCATTGGAGTAACAAAAATCTCGACAACAAACTACCTTCCATAATGACAAGGTTACCATCCGTTGGAATAATAAAAATATCGACAACAAACTACCTTCCATAATGACAAGGCTACCATCCAATGGAATAACAAAAATGTCAACAACAGACTACCTACCATAATGACAAGGCTACCATCCATTGGAGTACCAAAAATATGAACAACGGACTACCTTCCATAATGACAAGGCTACCATCCATTGCACTAACAAAAATCTCAACGAAAGACTAACTTCCATAATAACAAGGCTACCATCCATTAGAGTAAAAAATATATCGACAACAGACTACCTTCCATAATGACAAGGCTACCATCCATTGGAGTAACAAAAATCTCGACAACAGACTACCTTCCATAATGACAAGGCTACCATCCATTGGACTAACAAAAATCTCGACAACATACTACCTTCCATAATGACAAGGCTGCCATCCATTGGAGTAACAAAGATATCGACAACAGACTACCTTCCATAATGACAAGGCTACCATCTATTGGAGTAACAAAAATCTTGACGACAAACTACCTTCCATAATGGCAAGGTTACCATCCGTTGGAATAACAAATATATCGACAACAGACTACCTTCCATAATGACAAGGATACCATCCAATGGAATAACAAAAATGTAAACAACAGACTACCTTCCATAATGACAAGGCTACCATCCATTGGAGTAACAAAAAAATGAACAACAGACTACCTTTCATAATGACAAGGCAAACATCCATTGGACTAACAAAAATCTCGACAACAGACTACCTTCCATAATGACAAGGCTACCATCCATTGGACTAACAAAAATCTCGACAACATACTACCTTCCATAATGACAAGGCTACCATCCATTGGAGTAACAATGATATCGACAACAGACTACCTTCCATAATGACAAGGCTACCATCCATTGGAGTAACAAAAATCTTTACAACAAACTAACTTCCATAATGACAAGGTTACCATCCGTTGGAATAACAAAAATCTCGACAACACACTACCTTCCATAATGACAAGGCTACCATCCAATGGAATAACAAAAATGTCAATAATAGACTACCTTCCATAAGGACAAGGCTACCATCCATTGGAGTAACAAAAAAATTAACAACAGACTACCTTCCATAATGACAAGGCAACCATCCATTGGAATAACAAAAATCTAGACAACAGACTAACTTCCTTAATTACAAGGCTACCATCCATTGGAGTAACAAATATCTCGACAACAAACTACCTTCCATAATGACAAGGCTACTATCCATTGGAGTAACCAAAATATCGACAACTTACTACCTTCCATAATGACAAGGCTACCATCCATTGGAATAGAAAAAATCACGACAACAGACTACCTTCCATAATGAAGAGGATATCATCCATTGGAGTAAAATAAATATCGAAAACAAACTACCTTCCATAATGACAAGGCTACCATCCATTGAAATAACAAAGATATCGTTAAAAGACTACCTTCAATAATGACAAGGCTACCATCCATTGGAGTAACAAAAATCTCGACAACAAACTACCTTCCATAATGACAAGGTTACCATCCGTTGGAATAACAAAAATATCGACAACAAACTACCTTCCATAATGACAAGGCTACCATCCAATGGAATAACAAAAATGTCAACAACAGACTACCTACCATAATGACAAGGCCACCATCCATTGGAGTACCAAAAATATGAACAACGGACTACCTTCCATAATGACAAGGCTACCATCCATTGCACTAACAAAAATCTCAACGAAAGACTAACTTCCATAATGACAAGGCTACCATCCATTAGAGTAAAAAATATATCGACAACAGACTACCTTCCATAATGACAAGGCTACCATCCATTGGAGTAACAAAAATCTCGACAACAGACTACCTTCCATAATGACAAGGCTGCCATCCATTGGAGTAACAAAGATATCGACAACAGACTACCTTCCATAATGACAAGGCTACCATCTATTGGAGTAACAAAAATCTTGACGACAAACTACCTTCCATAATGGAAAGGTTACCATCCGTTGGAATAACAAATATATCGACAACAGACTACCTTCCATAATGACAAGGCTACCATCCAATGGAATAACAAAAATTTCAACAACAGACTACTTTCCATAATGACAAGGCTACCATCCATTGGACTAACAAAAATCTCGACAACATACTACCTTCCATAATGACAAGGCTGCCATCCATTGGAGTAACAAAGATATCGACAACAGACTACCTTCCATAATGACAAGGCTACCATCTATTGGAGTAACAAAAATCTTGACGACAAACTACCTTCCATAATGGAAAGGTTACCATCCGTTGGAATAACAAATATATCGACAACAGACTACCTTCCATAATGACAAGGCTACCATCCAATGGAATAACAAAAATTTCAACAATAGACTACCTTCCATAATGACAAGGCTACCATCCATTGGAGTAACAAAAAAATTAACAACAGACTACCTTCCATAATGACAAGGCAACCATCCATTGGAGTAACAAATATCTGGACAATAAACTACCTTCCATAATGACAAGGCTACTATCCATTGGAGTAACCAAAATAGCGACAACTTACTACCTTCCATAATGACAAGGCTACCATCCATTGGAGTAAAAAAATCACGACAACAGACTAGCTTCCATAATGAAAAGGATATCATCCATTGGAGTAAAATAAATATCGAAAACAAACTACATTCCATAATGACAAGGCTACCATCCATTGAAATAACAAAGATATCGTTAACAGACTACCTTCCATAATGACAAGGCTACCATCCATTGGAGAAACAAAAATCTCTACAACAGACTACCTTCCATAATGACAAGGTTACCATCTGTTGGAATAACAAAAATATCGACAACAGACTACCTTCCGTAATGACAAGGCTACCATCCAATGGAATAACAAAAATGTCAACAGCAGACTACCTTCCATAATGACAAGGCTACCATCCATTGGAGTACCAAAAATATGAACAACGGACTACCTTCCATAATGACAAGGAAAACATCCATTGGACTAAACAAAATCTCGACAACAGACTACCTTCCATAATGACAAGGCTACCATCCATTAGACTAACAAAAATCTCGACAACATACTACCTTCCATAATGACAAGGCTACCATCCATTGGAGTAACAATGATATCGACAACAGACTACCTTCCATAATGACAAGGCTACCATCCATTGGAGTAACAAAAATCTTGAAACCAAACTAACTTCCACAATGACAAGGTTACCATCCGTTGGAATAACAAAAATCTCGACAACACACTACCTTCCATAATGACAAGGCTACCATCCAATGGAATAACAAAAATGTCAATAATAGACTACCTTCCATAAGGACAAGGCTACCATCCATTGGAGTAACAAAAAAATTAACAACAGACTACCTTCCATAATGACAAGGCAACCATCCATTGGAATAACAAAAATCTAGACAACAGACGAACTTCCTTAATTACAAGGCTACCATCCATTGGAGTAACAAATATCTCGACAACAAACTACCTTCCATAATGACAAGGCTACTATCCATTGGAGTAACCAAAATATCGACAACTTACTACCTTCCATAATGACAAGGCTACCATCCATTGGAGTAGAAAAAATCACGACAACAGACTACCTTCCATAATGAAGAGGATATCATCCATTGGAGTAAAATAAATATCGAAAACAAACTACCTTCCATAATGACAAGGCTACCATCCATTGAAATAACAAAGATATCGTTAACAGACTACCTTCCATAATGACAAGGCTACCATCCATTGGAGTAACAAAAATCTCGACAACAAACTACCTTCCATAATGACAAGGTTACCATCCGTTGGAATAACAAAAATATCGACAACAAACTACCTTCCATAATGACAAGGCTACCATCCAATGGAATAACAAAAATGTCAACAACAGACTACCTACCATAATGACAAGGCCACCATCCATTGGAGTACCAAAAATATGAACAACGGACTACCTTCCATAATGACAAGGCTACCATCCATTGCACTAACAAAAATCTCAACGAAAGACTAACTTCCATAATGACAAGGCTACCATCCATTAGAGTAAAAAATATATCGACAACAGACTACCTTCCATAATGACAAGGCTACCATCCATTGGAGTAACAAAAATCTCGACAACAGACTACCTTCCATAATGACAAGGCTGCCATCCATTGGAGTAACAAAGATATCGACAACAGACTACCTTCCATAATGACAAGGCTACCATCTATTGGAGTAACAAAAATCTTGACGACAAACTACCTTCCATAATGGAAAGGTTACCATCCGTTGGAATAACAAATATATCGACAACAGACTACCTTCCATAATGACAAGGCTACCATCCAATGGAATAACAAAAATTTCAACAACAGACTACTTTCCATAATGACAAGGCTACCATCCATTGGACTAACAAAAATCTCGACAACATACTACCTTCCATAATGACAAGGCTGCCATCCATTGGAGTAACAAAGATATCGACAACAGACTACCTTCCATAATGACAAGGCTACCATCTATTGGAGTAACAAAAATCTTGACGACAAACTACCTTCCATAATGGAAAGGTTACCATCCGTTGGAATAACAAATATATCGACAACAGACTACCTTCCATAATGACAAGGCTACCATCCAATGGAATAACAAAAATTTCAACAATAGACTACCTTCCATAATGACAAGGCTACCATCCATTGGAGTAACAAAAAAATTAACAACAGACTACCTTCCATAATGACAAGGCAACCATCCATTGGAGTAACAAATATCTGGACAATAAACTACCTTCCATAATGACAAGGCTACTATCCATTGGAGTAACCAAAATAGCGACAACTTACTACCTTCCATAATGACAAGGCTACCATCCATTGGAGTAAAAAAATCACGACAACAGACTAGCTTCCATAATGAAAAGGATATCATCCATTGGAGTAAAATAAATATCGAAAACAAACTACATTCCATAATGACAAGGCTACCATCCATTGAAATAACAAAGATATCGTTAACAGACTACCTTCCATAATGACAAGGCTACCATCCATTGGAGAAACAAAAATCTCTACAACAGACTACCTTCCATAATGACAAGGTTACCATCTGTTGGAATAACAAAAATATCGACAACAGACTACCTTCCGTAATGACAAGGCTACCATCCAATGGAATAACAAAAATGTCAACAGCAGACTACCTTCCATAATGACAAGGCTACCATCCATTGGAGTACCAAAAATATGAACAACGGACTACCTTCCATAATGACAAGGAAAACATCCATTGGACTAAACAAAATCTCGACAACAGACTACCTTCCATAATGACAAGGCTACCATCCATTAGACTAACAAAAATCTCGACAACATACTACCTTCCATAATGACAAGGCTACCATCCATTGGAGTAACAATGATATCGACAACAGACTACCTTCCATAATGACAAGGCTACCATCCATTGGAGTAACAAAAATCTTGAAACCAAACTAACTTCCACAATGACAAGGTTACCATCCGTTGGAATAACAAAAATCTCGACAACACACTACCTTCCATAATGACAAGGCTACCATCCAATGGAATAACAAAAATGTCAATAATAGACTACCTTCCATAAGGACAAGGCTACCATCCATTGGAGTAACAAAAAAATTAACAACAGACTACCTTCCATAATGACAAGGCAACCATCCATTGGAATAACAAAAATCTAGACAACAGACGAACTTCCTTAATTACAAGGCTACCATCCATTGGAGTAACAAATATCTCGACAACAAACTACCTTCCATAATGACAAGGCTACTATCCATTGGAGTAACCAAAATATCGACAACTTACTACCTTCCATAATGACAAGGCTACCATCCATTGGAGTAGAAAAAATCACGACAACAGACTACCTTCCATAATGAAGAGGATATCATCCATTGGAGTAAAATAAATATCGAAAACAAACTACCTTCCATAATGACAAGGCTACCATCCATTGAAATAACAAAGATATCGTTAACAAACTACCTTCCATAATGACAAGGCTACCATCCATTGGAGTAACAAAAATCTCGACAACAAACTACCTTCCATAATGACAAGGTTACCATCCGTTGGAATAACAAAAATATCGACAACAAACTACCTTCCATAATGACAAGGCTACCATCCAATGGAATAACAAAAATCTCGACAACAGACTACCTTCCATAATGACAAGGCTACCATCCATTGGAGTAACAAAAATCTCGACAACAGACTACCTTCCATAATGAAAAGGCTGCCATCCATTGGAGTAACAAAGATATCAACAACAGACTACCTTCCATAATGACAAGGCTACCATCTATTGGAGTAACAAAAATATTGACGACAAACTACCTTCCATAATGGAAAGGTTACCATCCGTTGGAATAACAAATATATCGACAACAGACTACCTTCCATAATGACAAGGCTACCATCCAATGGAATAACAAAAATTTCAACAACAGACTACTTTCCATAATGACAAGGCTACCATCCATTGGACTAACAAAAATCTCGACAACATACTACCTTCCATAATGACAAGGCTGCCATCCATTGGAGTAACAAAGATATCGACAACAGACTACCTTCCATAATGACAAGGCTACCATCTATTGGAGTAACAAAAATCTTGACGACAAACTACCTTCCATAATGGAAAGGTTACCATCCGTTGGAATAACAAATATATCGACAACAGACTACCTTCCATAATGACAAGGCTACCATCCAATGGAATAACAAAAATTTCAACAATAGACTACCTTCCATAATGACAAGGCTACCATCCATTGGAGTAACAAAAAAATTAACAACAGACTACCTTCCATAATGACAAGGCAACCATCCATTGGAGTAACAAATATCTGGACAATAAACTACCTTCCATAATGACAAGGCTACTATCCATTGGAGTAACCAAAATAGCGACAACTTACTACCTTCCATAATGACAAGGCTACCATCCATTGGAGTAAAAAAATCACGACAACAGACAACCTTCCATAATGAAAAGGATATCATCCATTGGAGTAAAATAAATATCGAAAACAAACTACATTCCATAATGACAAGGCTACCATCCATTGAAATAACAAAGATATCGTTAACAGACTACCTTCCATAATGACAAGGCTACCATCCATTGGAGAAACAAAAATCTCTACAACAGACTACCTTCCATAATGACAAGGTTACCATCTGTTGGAATAACAAAAATATCGACAACAGACTACCTTCCGTAATGACAAGGCTACCATCCAATGGAATAACAAAAATGTCAACAGCAGACTACCTTCCATAATGACAAGGCTACCATGCATTGGAGTACCAAAAATATGAACAATGGACTACCTTCCATAATGACAAGGAAAACATCCATTGGACTAAACAAAATCTCGACAACAGACTACCTTCCATAATGACAAGGCTACCATCCATTAGACTAACAAAAATCTCGACAACATACTACCTTCCATAATGACAAGGCTACCATCCATTGGAGTAACAATGATATCGACAACAGACTACCTTCCATAATGACAAGGCTACCATCCATTGGAGTAACAAAAATCTCGACAACAAACTAACTTCCATAATGACAAGGTTACCATCCGTTGGAATAACAAAAATCTCGACAACACACTACCTTCCATAATGACAAGGCTACCATCCAATGGAATAACAAAAATGTCAACAACAGACTACCTACCATAATGACAAGGCTACCATCCATTGGAGTACCAAAAATATGAACAACGGACTACCTTCCATAATGACAAGGCTACCATCCATTAGAGTAAAAAATATATCGACAACAGACTACCTTCCATAATGACAAGGCTACCATCCATTGGAGTAACAAAAATCTCGACAACAGACTACCTTCCATAATGACAAGGCTGCCATCCATTGGAGTAACAAAGATATCGACAACAGACTACCTTCCATAATGACAATGCTACCATCTATTGGAGTAACAAAAATCTTGACGACAAACTACCTTCCATAATGGAAAGGTTACCATCCGTTGGAATAACAAATATATCGACAACAGACTACCTTCCATAATGACAAGGCTACCATCCAATGGAATAACAAAAATTTCAACAACAGACTACTTTCCATAATGACAAGGCTACCATCCATTGGACTAACAAAAATCTCGACAACATACTACCTTCCATAATGACAAGGCTGCCATCCATTGGAGTAACAAAGATATCGACAACAGACTACCTTCCATAATGACAAGGCTACCATCTATTGGAGTAACAAAAATCTTGACGACAAACTACCTTCCATAATGGAAAGGTTACCATCCGTTGGAATAACAAATATATCGACAACAGACTACCTTCCATAATGACAAGGCTACCATCCAATGGAATAACAAAAATTTCAACAATAAACAACCTTCCATAATGACAAGGCTACCATCCATTGGAGTAACAAAAAAATTAACAACAGACTACCTTCCATAATGACAAGGCAACCATCCATTGGAGTAACAAATATCTGGACAATAAACTACCTTCCATAATGACAAGGCTACTATCCATTGGAGTAACCAAAATAGCGACAACTTACTACCTTCCATAATGACAAGGCTACCATCCATTGGAGTAAAAAAATCACGACAACAGACTACCTTCCATAATGAAAAGGATATCATCCATTGGAGTAAAATAAATATCGAAAACAAACTACATTCCATAATGACAAGGCTACCATCCATTGAAATAACAAAGATATCGTTAACAGACTACCTTCCATAATGACAAGGCTACCATCCATTAGAGAAACAAAAATCTCTACAACAGACTACCTTCCATAATGACAAGGTTACCATCTGTTGGAATAACAAAAATATCGACAACAGACTACCTTCCGTAATTACAAGGCTACCATCCAATGGAATAACAAAAATGTCAACAGCAGACTA
This sequence comes from Vicia faba, assembly GCA_948472305.1. Taxonomy (NCBI): domain Eukaryota; kingdom Viridiplantae; phylum Streptophyta; class Magnoliopsida; order Fabales; family Fabaceae; genus Vicia; species Vicia faba. Next base: position 657,775,179 of record OX451740.1, read on the forward strand.
CCTTCCATAATGACAAGGCTACCATCCATTGGAGTACCAAAAATATGAACGACGGACTACCTTCCATAATGACAAGGAAAACATCCATTGGACTAAACAAAATCTCGACAACAGACTACCTTCCATAATGACAAGGCTACCATCCATTAGACTAACAAAAATCTCGACAACATACTACCTTCCATAATGACAAGGCTACCGTCCATTGGAGTAACAATGATATCGACAACAGACTACCTTCCATAATGACAAGGCTACCATCCATTGGAGTAACAAAAATCTCGACAACAAACTAACTTCCATAATGACAAGGTTACCATCCGTTGGAATAACAAAAATCTCGACAACACACTACCTTCCATAATGACAAGGCTACCATCCAATGGAATAACAAAAATGTCAACAACAGACTACCTACCATAATGACAAGGCTACCATCCATTGGAGTACCAAAAATATGAACAACGGACTACCTTCCATAATGACAAGGCTACCATCCATTAGAGTAAAAAATATATCGACAACAGACTACCTTCCATAATGACAAGGCTACCATCCATTGGAGTAACAAAAATCTCGACAACAGACTACCTTCCATAATGACAAGGCTGCCATCCATTGGAGTAACAAAGATATCGACAACAGACTACCTTCCATAATGACAAGGCTACCATCTATTGGAGTAACAAAAATCTTGACGACAAACTACCTTCCATAATGGAAAGATTACCATCCGTTGGAATAACAAATATATCGACAACAGACTACCTTCCATAATGACAAGGCTACAATCCAATGGAATAACAAAAATTTCAACAACAGACTACTTTCCATAATGACAAGGCTACCATCCATTGGACTAACAAAAATCTCGACAACATACTACCTTCCATAATGACAAGGCTGCCATCCATTGGAGTAACAAAGATATCGACAACAGACTACCTTCCATAATGACAAGGCTACCATCTATTGGAGTAACAAAAATCTTGACGACAAACTACCTTCCATAATGGAAAGGTTACCATCCGTTGGAATAACAAATATATCGACAACAGACTACCTTCCATAATGACAAGGCTACCATCCAATGGAATAACAAAAATTTCAACAATAGACAACCTTCCATAATGACAAGGCTACCATCCATTGGAGTAACAAAAAAATTAACAACAGACTACCTTCCATAATGACAAGGCAACCATCCATTGGAGTAACAAATATCTGGACAATAAACTACCTTCCATAATGACAAGGCTACTATCCATTGGAGTAACCAAAATAGCGACAACTTACTACCTTCCATAATGACAAGGCTACCATCCATTGGAGTAAAAAAATCACGACAACAGACTACCTTCCATAATGAAAAGGATATCATCCATTGGAGTAAAATAAATATCGAAAACAAACTACATTCCATAATGACAAGGCTACCATCCATTGAAATAACAAAGATATCGTTAACAGACTACCTTCCATAATGACAAGGCTACCATCCATTAGAGAAACAAAAATCTCTACAACAGACTACCTTCCATAATGACAAGGTTACCATCTGTTGGAATAACAAAAATATCGACAACAGACTACCTTCCGTAATTACAAGGCTACCATCCAATGGAATAACAAAAATGTCAACAGCAGACTACCTTCCATAATGACAAGGCTACCATCCATTGGAGTACCAAAAATATGAACAACGGACTACCTTCCATAATGACAAGGAAAACATCCATTGGACTAAACAAAATCTCGACAACAGACTACCTTCCATAATGACAAGGCTACCATCCATTAGACTAACAAAAATCTCGACAACATACTACCTTCCATAATGACAAGGCTACCATCCATTGGAGTAACAATGATATCGACAACAGACTACCTTCCATAATGACAAGGCTACCATCCATTGGAGTAACAAAAATCTTGACAACAAACTAACTTCCATAATGACAAGGTTACCATCCGTTGGAATAACAAAAATCTCGACAACACACTACCTTCCATAATGACAAGGCTACCATCCAATGGAATAACAAAAATGTCAATAATAGACTACCTTCCATAAGGACAAGGCTACCATCCATTGGAGTAACAAAAAAATTAACAACAGACTACCTTCCATAATGACAAGGCAACCATCCATTGGAATAACAAAAATCTAGACAACAGACTAACTTCCTTAATTACAAGGCTACCATCCATTGGAGTAACAAATATCTCGACAACAAACTACCTTCCATAATGACAAGGCTACTATCCATTGGAGTAACCAAAATATCGACAACTTACTACCTTCCATAATGACAAGGCTACCATCCATTGGAGTAGAAAAAATCACGACAACAGACTACCTTCCATAATGAAGAGGATATCATCCATTGGAGTAAAATAAATATCGAAAACAAACTACCTTCCATAATGACAAGGCTACCATCCATTGAAATAACAAAGATATCGTTAACAGACTACCTTCAATAATGACAAGGCTACCATCCATTGGAGTAACAAAAATCTCGACAACAAACTACCTTCCATAATTACAAGGTTACCATCCGTTGGAATAACAAAAATATCGATAACAAACTACCTTCCATAATGACAAGGCTATCATCCAATGGAATAACAAAAATGTCAACAACAGACTACCTACCATAATGACAAGGCTACCATCCATTGGAGTACCAAAAATATGAACAACGGACTACCTTCCATAATGACAAGGCTACCATCCATTGCATTAACAAAAATCTCAACGAAAGACTAACTTCCATAATGACAAGGCTACCATCCATTAGAGTAAAAAATATATCGACAACAGACTACCTTCCATAATGACAAGGCTACCATCCATTGGAGTAACAAAAATATCGACAACAAACTACCTTCCATAATGACAAGGCTACCATCCATTGGACTAACAAAAATCTCGACAACATACTACCTTCCATAATGACAAGGCTGCCATCCATTGGAGTAACAAAGATATCGACAACAGACTACCTTCCATAATGACAAGGCTACCATCTATTGGAGTAACAGAAATCTTGACGACAAACTACCTTCCATAATGGAAAGGTTACCATCCGTTGGAATAACAAATATATCGACAACAGACTACCTTCCATAATGACAAGGCTACCATCCAATGGAATAACAAAAATTTCAACAATAGACTAACTTCCATAATGACAAGGCTACCATCCATTGGAGTAACAAAAAAATTAACAACAGACTACCTTCCATAATGACAAGGCAACCATCCATTGGAGTAACAAATATCTGGACAATAAACTACCTTCCATAATGACAAGGCTACTATCCATTGGAGTAACCAAAATAGCGACAACTTACTACCTTCCATAATGACAAGGCTACCATCCATTGGAGTAAAAAAATCACGACAACAGACTACCTTCCATAATGAAAAGGATATCATCCATTGGAGTAAAATAAATATCGAAAACATGCTACATTCCATAATGACAAGGCTACCATCCATTGAAATAACAAAGATATCGTTAACAGACTACCTTCCATAATGACAAGGCTACCATCCATTGGAGAAACAAAAATCTCTACAACAGACTACCTTCCATAATGACAAGGTTACCATCCGTTGGAATAACAAAAATATCGACAACAGACTACCTTCCGTAATGACAAGGCTACCATCCAATGGAATAACAAAAATGTCAACAACAAACTACCTTCCATAATGACAAGGCTACCATCCATTGGAGTACCAAAAATATGAACAACGGACTACCTTCCATAATGACAAGGCAAACATCCATTGGACTAAACAAAATCTCGACAACAGACTACCTTCCATAATGACAAGGCTACCATCCATTAGACTAACAAAAATCTCGACAACATACTACCTTTCATAATGACAAGGCTACCATCCATTGGAGTAACAATGATATCGACAACAAACTACCTTCCATAATGACAAGGCTACCATCCATTTGAGTAACAAAAATCTTGACAACAAACTAACTTCCATAATGACAAGGTTACCATCCGTTGGAATAACAAAAATCTCGACAACAAACTACCTTCCATAATGACAAGGCTACCATCCAATGGAATAACAAAAATGTCAAAAATAGACTACCTTCCATAATGACAAGGCTACCATCCATTAGAGTAACAAAAAAATTAACAACAGACTACCTTCCATAATGACAAGGCAACCATCCATTGTTATAACAAAAAACTAGACAATAGACTAACTTCCTTAATTACAAGGCTACCATCCATTGGAGTAACAAATATCTCGACAACAAACTACCTTCCATAATGACAAGGCTACTATCCATTGGAGTAACCAAAATATCGACAACTTACTACCTTCCATAATGACAAGGCTACCATCCATTGGAGTAGAAAAAATCACGACAACAGACTACCTTCCATAATGAAGAGGATATCATCCATTGGAGTAAAATAAATATCGAAAACAAACTACCTTCCATAATGACAAGGCTACCATCCATTGAAATAACAAAGATATCGTTAACAGACTACCTTCAATAATGACAAGGCTACCATCCATTGGAGTAACAAAAATCTCGACAACAAACTACCTTCCATAATTACAAGGTTACCATCCGTTGGAATAACAAAAATATCGACAACAAACTACCTTCCATAATGACAAGGCTATCATCCAATGGAATAACAAAAATGTCAACAACAGACTACCTACCATAATGACAAGGCTACCATCCATTGGAGTACCAAAAATATGAACAACGGACTACCTTCCATAATGACAAGGCTACCATCCATTGCATTAACAAAAATCTCAATGAAAGACTAACTTCCATAATGACAAGGCTACCATCCATTAGAGTAAAAAATATATCGACAACAGACTACCTTCCATAATGACAAGGCTACCATCCATTGGAGTAACAAAAATATCGACAACAAACTACCTTCCATAATGACAAGGCTACCATCCATTGGACTAACAAAAATCTCGACAACATACTATCTTCCATAATGACAAGGCTGCCATCCATTGGAGTAACAAAGATATCGACAACAGACTACCTTCCATAATGACAAGGCTACCATCTATTGGAGTAACAGAAATCTTGACGACAAACTACCTTCCATAATGGAAAGGTTACCATCCGTTGGAATAACAAATATATCGACAACAGACTACCTTCCATAATGACAAGGCTACCATCCAATGGAATAACAAAAATTTCAACAATAGACTAACTTCCATAATGACAAGGCTACCATCCATTGGAGTAACAAAAAAATTAACAACAGACTACCTTCCATAATGACAAGGCAACCATCCATTGGAGTAACAAATATCTGGACAATAAACTACCTTCCATAATGACAAGGCTACTATCCATTGGAGTAACCAAAATAGCGACAACTTACTACCTTCCATAATGACAAGGCTACCATCCATTGGAGTAAAAAAATCACGACAACAGACTACCTTCCATAATGAAAAGGATATCATCCATTGGAGTAAAATAAATATCGAAAACATGCTACATTCCATAATGACAAGGCTACCATCCATTGAAATAACAAAGATATCGTTAACAGACTACCTTCCATAATGACAAGGCTACCATCCATTGGAGAAACAAAAATCTCTACAACAGACTACCTTCCATAATGACAAGGTTACCATCCGTTGGAATAACAAAAATATCGACAACAGACTACCTTCCGTAATGACAAGGCTACCATCCAATGGAATAACAAAAATGTCAACAACAAACTACCTTCCATAATGACAAGGCTACCATCCATTGGAGTACCAAAAATATGAACAACGGACTACCTTCCATAATGACAAGGCAAACATCCATTGGACTAAACAAAATCTCGACAACAGACTACCTTCCATAATGACAAGGCTACCATCCATTAGACTAACAAAAATCTCGACAACATACTACCTTTCATAATGACAAGGCTACCATCCATTGGAGTAACAATGATATCGACAACAAACTACCTTCCATAATGACAAGGCTACCATCCATTTGAGTAACAAAAATCTTGACAACAAACTAACTTCCATAATGACAAGGTTACCATCCGTTGGAATAACAAAAATCTCGACAACAAACTACCTTCCATAATGACAAGGCTACCATCCAATGGAATAACAAAAATGTCAAAAATAGACTACCTTCCATAATGACAAGGCTACCATCCATTAGAGTAACAAAAAAATTAACAACAGACTACCTTCCATAATGACAAGGCAACCATCCATTGTTATAACAAAAAACTAGACAATAGACTAACTTCCTTAATTACAAGGCTACCATCCATTGGAGTAACAAATATCTCGACAACAAACTACCTTCCATAATGACAAGGCTACTATCCATTGGAGTAACCAAAATATTGACAACTTACTACCTTCCATAATGACAGGGCTACCATCCATTGGAGTAGAAAAAATCACGACAACAGACTACCTTCCATAATAAAGAGGATATCATCCATTGGAGTAAAATAAATATCGAAAATAAACTACCTTCCATAATGACAAGGCTACCATCCATTGAAATAACAAAGATATCGTTAACAGACTACCTTCAATAATGACAAGGCTACCATCCATTGGAGTAACAAAAATCTCGACAACAAACTACCTTCCATAAGGACAAAGTTACCATCCGTTGGAATAACAAAAATAGCGACAACAAACTACCTTCCATAATGACAAGGCTACCATCCAATGGAATAACAAAAATGTCAACAACAGACTACCTACCAAAATGCCAAGGCTACCATCCATTGGAGTACCAAAAATATGAACAACGGACTACCTTCCATAATGATAAGGCTACCATCCATTGGACTAACAAAAATCTCAACGAAAGACTACCTTCCATAATGACAAGGCTACCATCCATTAGAGTAAAAAATATATCAACAACAGACTACCTTCCATAATGACAAGGCTACCATCCATTGGAGTAACAAAAATCTTGACAACAGACTACCTTCCATAATGACAAGGCTACCATCCAATGGAATAACAAAAATGTCAACAACAGACTACCTTCCATAATGACAAGGCTACCATCCATTGGAGTAACAAAAAAATGAACAACAGACTACCTTCCATAATGACAAGGCAACCATCCATTTAATAACAAAAATCTCGACAACAGACTAACTTCCTTAATTACAATGCTACCATCCATTGGAGTAACAAATATCTGGACAACAAACTACCTTCCATAATGACAAGGCTACTATCCATTGGAGTAACCAAAATATCGACAACTTACTACCTTCCATAATGACAAGGCTACCATCCATTGGAGTAAAAAAAATCACGACAACAGACTACCTTCCATAATGAAAAGGATATCATCCATTGGAGTAAAATAAATATCGAAAACAAACTACCTTCCATAATGACAAGGCTACCATCCATTGAAATAACAAAGATATCGTTAACAGACTACCTTCCATAATGACAAGGCTACCATCCATTGGAGTAACAAAAATATCTACAACAGACTACCTTCCCTAATGACAAGGTTACCATCCGTTGGAATAACAAAAATATCGACAACAGACTACCTTCCATAATGACAAGGCTACCATCCAATGGAATAACAAAAATGTCAACAACAGACTCCCTTCCATAATGACAAGGCTACAATCCATTGGAGTACCAAAAATATGAACAACGGACTACCTTCGATAATGACAAGGCTACCATCCATTGGACTAACAAAAATCTCAACGAAAGACTACCTTCAATAATGACAAGGCTACCATCCATTGGAGTAAAAAATATATCGACAACAGACTACCTTCCATAATGACAAGGCTACCATCCATTGGAGTAACAAAAATCTCAACAACAGACTACCTTCCATAATGACAAGGCTACCATCCATTGGAGTAATAAAAATCTCAAAAATAGACTACCTTCCATAATGACAAGGCTACCATCCATTGGAGTAACAAAAAAATTAACAACAGACTACCTTCCATAATGACAAGGCAACCATCCATTGGAGTAACAAATATCTGGACAATAAACTACCTTCCATAATGACAAGGCTACTATCCATTGGAGTAACCAAAATATCGACAACTTACTACCTTCCATAATGACAAGGCTACCATCCATTGGAGTAAAAAAATCACGACCACAGACTACCTTCCATAATGAAAAGGATATCATCCATTGGAGTAAAATAAATATCGAAAACAAACTACATTCCATAATGACAAGGCTACCATCCATTGAAATAACAAAGATATCGTTAACAGACTACCTTCCATAATGACAAGGCTACCATCCATTGGAGTAACAAAAATCTCTACAACAGACTACCTTCCATAATGACAAGGTTACCATCCGTTGGAATAACAAAAATATCGACAACAGACTACCTTCCATAATGACAAGGCTACCATCCAATGGAATAACAAAAATGTCAACAACAGACTACCTTCCATAATGACAAGGCTACCATCCATTGGAGTACCAAAAATATGAACAACAGACTACCTTCCATAATGACAAGGATACCATCCATTGGAGTAAAAAATATATCGACAACAGACTACCTTCCATAATGACAAGGCTACCATCCATTGGAGTAACAAAAATCTCAACAACAGACTACCTTCCATAATGACAAGGGGCTACCATCCATTGGAGTAATAAAAATCTCAAAAATAGACTACCTTCCATAATGACAAGGCTACCATCCATTGGAGTAACAAAAAAATTAACTACAGACTACCTTCCATAATGACAAGGCAACCATCCATTGGAGTAACAAATATCTGGACAATAAACTACCTTCCATAATGACAAGGCTACTATCCATTGGAGTAACCAAAATAGCGACAACTTACTACCTTCCATAATGACAAGGCTACCATCCATTGGAGTAAAAAAATCACGACAACAGACTACCTTCCATAATGAAAAGGATATCATCCATTGGAGTAAAATAAATATCGAAAACATGCTACATTCCATAATGACAAGGCTACCATCCATTGAAATAACAAAGATATCGTTAACAGACTACCTTCCATAATGACAAGGCTACCATCCATTGGAGAAACAAAAATCTCTACAACAGACTACCTTCCATAATGACAAGGTTACCATCCGTTGGAATAACAAAAATATCGACAACAGACTACCTTCCGTAATGACAAGGCTACCATCCAATGGAATAACAAAAATGTCAACAACAAACTACCTTCCATAATGACAAGCCTACCATCCATTGGAGTACCAAAAATATGAACAACGGACTACCTTCCATAATGACAAGGCAAACATCCATTGGACTAAACAAAATCTCGACAAAAGACTACCTTCCATAATGACAAGGCTACCATCCATTAGACTAACAAAAATCTCGACAACATACTACCTTTCATAATGACAAGGCTACCATCCATTGGAGTAACAATGATATCGACAACAAACTACCTTCCATAATGACAAGGCTACCATCCATTTGAGTAACAAAAATCTTGACAACAAACTAACTTCCATAATGACAAGGTTACCATCCGTTGGAATAACAAAAATCTCGACAACAAACTACCTTCCATAATGACAAGGCTACCATCCAATGGAATAACAAAAATGTCAAAAATAGACTACCTTCCATAATGACAAGGCTACCATCCATTAGAGTAACAAAAAAATTAACAACAGACTACCTTCCATAATGACAAGGCAACCATCCATTGTTATAACAAAAAACTAGACAATAGACTAACTTCCTTAATTACAAGGCTACCATCCATTGGAGTAACAAATATCTCGACAACAAACTACCTTCCATAATGACAAGGCTACTATCCATTGGAGTAACCAAAATATTGACAACTTACTACCTTCCATAATGACAGGGCTACCATCCATTGGAGTAGAAAAAATCACGACAACAGACTACCTTCCATAATAAAGAGGATATCATCCATTGGAGTAAAATAAATATCGAAAATAAACTACCTTCCATAATGACAAGGCTACCATCCATTGAAATAACAAAGATATCGTTAACAGACTACCTTCAATAATGACAAGGCTACCATCCATTGGAGTAACAAAAATCTCGACAACAAACTACCTTCCATAAGGACAAAGTTACCATCCGTTGGAATAACAAAAATAGCGACAACAAACTACCTTCCATAATGACAAGGCTACCATCCAATGGAATAACAAAAATGTCAACAACAGACTACCTACCAAAATGCCAAGGCTACCATCCATTGGAGTACCAAAAATATGAACAACGGACTACCTTCCATAATGATAAGGCTACCATCCATTGGACTAACAAAAATCTCAACGAAAGACTACCTTCCATAATGACAAGGCTACCATCCATTAGAGTAAAAAATATATCAACAACAGACTACCTTCCATAATGACAAGGCTACCATCCATTGGAGTAACAAAAATCTCGACAACAGACTACCTTCCATAATGACAAGGCTACCATCCAATGGAATAACAAAAATGTCAACAACAGACTACCTTCCATAATGACAAGGCTACCATCCATTGGAGTAACAAAAAAATGAACAACAGACTACCTTCCATAATGACAAGGCAACCATCCATTTAATAACAAAAATCTCGACAACAGACTAACTTCCTTAATTACAATGCTACCATCCATTGGAGTAACAAATATCTGGACAACAAACTACCTTCCATAATGACAAGGCTACTATTCATTGGAGTAACCAAAATATCGACAACTTACTACCTTCCATAATGACAAGGCTACCATCCATTGGAGTAAAAAAAATCACGACAACAGACTACCTTCCATAATGAAAAGGATATCATCCATTGGAGTAAAATAAATATCGAAAACAAACTACCTTCCATAATGACAAGGCTACCATCCATTGAAATAACAAAGATATCGTTAACAGACTACCTTCCATAATGACAAGGCTACCATCCATTGGAGTAACAAAAATCTCTACAACAGACTACCTTCCCTAATGACAAGGTTACCATCCGTTGGAATAACAAAAATATCGACAACAGACTACCTTCCATAATGACAAGGCTACCATCCAATGGAATAACAAAAATGTCAACAACAGACTCCCTTCCATAATGACAAGGCTACCATCCATTGGAGTACCAAAAATATGAACAACGGACTACCTTCGATAATGACAAGGCTACCATCCATTGGACTAACAAAAATCTCAACGAAAGACTACCTTCAATAATGACAAGGCTACCATCCATTGGAGTAAAAAATATATCGACAACAGACTACCTTCCATAATGACAAGGCTACCATCCATTGGAGTAACAAAAATCTCAACAACAGACTACCTTCCATAATGACAAGGCTACCATCCATTGGAGTAATAAAAATCTCAAAAATAGACTACCTTCCATAATGACAAGGCTACCATCCATTGGAGTAACAAAAAAATTAACAACAGACTACCTTCCATAATGACAAGGCAACCATCCATTGGAGTAACAAATATCTGGACAATAAACTACCTTCCATAATGACAAGGCTACTATCCATTGGAGTAACCAAAATATCGACAACTTACTACCTTCCATAATGACAAGGCTACCATCCATTGGAGTAAAAAAATCACGACCACAGACTACCTTCCATAATGAAAAGGATATCATCCATTGGAGTAAAATAAATATCGAAAACAAACTACATTCCATAATGACAAGGCTACCATCCATTGAAATAACAAAGATATCGTTAACAGACTACCTTCCATAATGACAAGGCTACCATCCATTGGAGTAACAAAAATCTCTACAACAGACTACCTTCCATAATGACAAGGTTACCATCCGTTGGAATAACAAAAATATCGACAACAGACTACCTTCCATAATGACAAGGCTACCATCCAATGGAATAACAAAAATGTCAACAACAGACTACCTTCCATAATGACAAGGCTACCATCCATTGGAGTACCAAAAATATGAACAACAGACTACCTTCCATAATGACAAGGATACCATCCATTGGAGTAAAAAATATATCGACAACAGACTACCTTCCATAATGACAAGGCTACCATCCATTGGAGTAACAAAAATCTCAACAACAGACTACCTTCCATAATGACAAGGGGCTACCATCCATTGGAGTAATAAAAATCTCAAAAATAGACTACCTTCCATAATGACAAGGCTACCATCCATTGGAGTAACAAAAAAATTAACTACAGACTACCTTCCATAATGACAAGGCAACCATCCATTGGAGTAACAAATATCTGGACAATAAACTACCTTCCATAATGACAAGGCTACTATCCATTGGAGTAACCAAAATATCGACAACTTACTACCTTCCATAATGACAAGTTTACCATCCATTGGAGTAAAAAAATCACGACAACAGACTACCTTCCATAATGAAAAGGATATCATCCATTGGAGTAAAATAAATATCGAAAACAAACTACATTCCATAATGACAAGGCTACCATCCATTGAAATAACAAAGATATCGTTAACAGACTACCTTCCATAATGACAAGGCTACCATCCATTGGAGTAACAAAAATCTCTACAACAGACTACCTTCCATAATGACAAGGTTACCATCCGTTGGAATAACAAAAATATCGACAACAGACTACCTTCCATATTGACAAGGCTACCATCCAATGGAATAACAAAAATGTCACCAACAGACTACCTTCCATAATGACAAGGCTACCATCCATTGGAGTACCAAAAATATGAACAACGGACTACCTTCCATAATGACAAGGCTACCATCCATTGGACTAAAAAAAATCTCAACGAAAGACTACCTTCCATAATGACAAGGATACCATCCATTGGAGTAAAAAATATATCGACAACAGACTACCTTCCATAATGACAAGGCTACCATCCATTGGAGTAACAAAAATCTCAACAACAGACTACCTTCCATAATGACAAGGCTACCATCCATTTGAGTAATAAAAATCTCAAAAATAGACTACCTTCCATAATGACAAGGCTACCATCCAATGGAATAACAAAAATGTAAACAACAGACTACCTTCCATAATGACAAGGCTACCATCCATTGGAGTAACAAAAAAATGAACAACAGACTACCTTCCATAATGACAAGGCAAACATCCATTGGACTAACAAAAATCTCGAAAACAGACTACCTTCCATAATGACAAGGCCACCATCCATTGGACTAACAAAAATCTCGACAACATACTACCTTACATAATGACAAGGCTACCATCCATTGGAGTAACAAAGATATCAACAACAGACTACCTTCCATAATTACAAGGCTAACATCCATTGGAGTAACAAAAATCTTGACAACAAACTACCTTCCATAATGACAAGGTTACCATCCATTGGAATAACAAAAATCTCGACAACAGACTACCTTCCATAATGACAAGGCTACCATCCATTGGAGTAACAAAAAAATTAACAACAGACTACCTTCCATAATGACAAGGCAACCATCCATTGGAATAATAAAAATCTCGACAACAGACTAACTTCCTTAATTACAAGGCTACCATCCATTGGAGTAACAAATATCTGGACAACAAACTATCTTCCATAATGACAAGGCTACTATCCATTGGAGTAACCAAAATATCGACAACTTACTACCTTCCATAATGACAAGGCTACTTTCCATTGGAGTAAAAAAAATCACGACAATAGACTACCTTCCATAATGAAAAGGATATCATCCATTGGAGTAAAATAAATATCGAAAACTAACTAACTTCCATAATGACAAGGCTACCATCCATTGAAATGACAAAGATATCGTTAACATACTACCTTCCATAATGACATGGCTACCATCCATTGGAGTAACAAAAATCTCGACAACAGACTACCTTCCATAATGACAAGGTTACCATCTGTTGGAATAACAAAAATCTCGACAACAGACTACCTTCCATAATGACAAGGCTACCATCCAATGGAATAACAAAAATGTCAACAACAGACTACCTTCCATAATGACAAGGCTACCATCCATTAGAGTACCAAAAATATGAACAACAGACTACCTTCCATAATGACAAGGCTACCATCGATTGGAGTAACAAAAATCTCGACAACAGACTACCTTCCGTAATGACAAGGCTACCATCCATTGGAGTTACAAAAATCTCAAAAACAGACTACCTTACATAATGACAAGGTTACCATCTGTTGGAATAACAAAAATCTCGACAACATACTACCTTCCATAATGACAAGGCTACCATCCAATGGAATAACAAAAATGTCATCAATAGACTACCTTCTAAATGACAAGGCTACCATCCATTGGAGTAACAAAAATATGAACAACGGACTACCTTCCATAATGACAAGGCTACCATCCATTGGACTAACAAAAATCTCAACGAAAGACTACCTTCCATAATGACAAGGCTACCATCCATTGGAGTAAAAAAGATATTAACAACTGACTACCTTCCATAATGACAAGGCTACCATCAATTGGAGTAACAAAAATCTCGACAACAGACTACCTTCCATAATGACAAGGTTGCCATCCGTTGGAATAACAAAAATCTCGACAACAGACTACCTTCCATAATAACAAGGCTACCATCCAAGGGAGTAATAAAAATGTCAGCAATAGACTACCTTCCATAATGACAACCCTACCATCCATTGGAGTAACAAAAAAATTAACAACATACTACCTTCCATAATGACAAGGCAACCATCCATTGGAATAACAAAAATCTCGGCAACAGACTAAATTCCTTAATTACAAGGCTACCATCCATTGGAGTAACAAATATCTCGACAACAAACTACCTTCCATAATGACAAGGCTACTATCCATTGAAGTAACCAAAATATCGACAACTTACTACCTACCATAATGACAAGGCTACCATCCATTGGAGTAAAAAATATCACGACAACAGACTACCTTCCATAATGAAAAGGATATCATCCATTGGAGTAAAATAAATATCGAAAACAAACTACCTTCCATAATGACAAGGCTACCATCAATTGAAATAACAAAGATATCGTTAACAGACTACCTTCCATTATGACGAGGCTACCATCCATTGGAGTAAAAAAAATCTCGACAACAGACTACCTTCCATTATGACAAGGTTACCATCCGTTGGAATAACAAAAATATCGACAACAGACTACCTTCCATAATGACAAGGCTACCATCCAATGGAATAACAAAAATGTCAACAACAGACTATCTTCCATAATGACAAGGCTACCATCCATTGGAGTACCAAAAATATGAACAACGGACTACCTTCCATAATGACAAGGCTACCATCCATTGGACTAACCAAAATCTCAATGAAAGACTACCTTCCAAAATGACAAGGCTACCATCCATTGGAGTAAAAAATATATCGACAACAGACTACCTTCCATAATGACAAGGCTACCATCCAATGCAGTAACAAAAATGTCAACAATAGACTACCTTCCATAATGATAACCCTACCATCCATTGGAGTAACAAAAAAATTAACAACAGACTACCTTCCAAAATGACAAGGCAATCATCCATTGGAATAACAAAAATCTCGACAACAAACTAACTTCCTTAATTACAAGGCTACCATCCATTGGAGTAACAAATATCTCGACAACAAACTTCCTGCCATAATGACAAGGCTACTATCCATTGGAGTAACCAAAATATCGACAGCTTACTACCTTCCATAATGACAAGGCTACCATCCATTGGAGTAAAAAATATCACGACAACAGACTACCTTCCATAATGAAAAGGATATCATCCATTGGAGTAAAATAAATATCGAAAACAAACTACCTTCCATAATGACAAAGCTACCATCAATGGAAATAACAAATATATCGTTAACAGACTACCTTCCATAATGACGAGGCTACCATCCATTGGAGTAACAAAAATCTCGACAACAGACTACCTTCAATAATGACATGGTTACCATCCGTTGGAATAACAAAAATATCGATAAAAGAATACCTTCCATAATGACAAGGCTACCATCCATTGGAGTACCAAAAATATGAACAACGGACTACCTTCCATAATGACAACCCTACCATCCATTGGAGTACAAAAAATATGAACAACGGATTACCTTCCATAATGGCAAGGCTGCCATCCATTGGAGTAAAAAATATATCGACAACAGACTACCTTCCATAATGACAAGGCTACCATCCATTGGAGTAACAAAAATCTCGACAACAGACTACCTTCCGTAATGACAATGCTACCATCCACTGGAGTTACAAAAATCCCAAAAACAGACTACCTTCCATAATGACAAGGTTACCATCTGTTGGAATAACAAAAATCTCGACAACATACTACCTTCCATAATGACAAGGCTACCATCCAATGGAATAACAAAAATGTCATCAATAGAGTACCTTCCAAATGACAAGGCTACCATCCATTGGAGTAACAAAAATATGAACAACGGACTACCTTCCATAATGACGAGGCTACAATCCATTGGACTAACAAAAATCTCAACGAAAGACTACCTTCCATAATGACAAGGCTACCATCCATTGGAGTAAAAAAGATATTGACAACAGACTACCTTCCATAATGACAAGGCTACCATCCATTGGAGTGACAAAAATCTCGACAACAGACTACCTTCCATAATGACAAGGCTTCCATCCAATGGAGTAACAAAAATGTCAACAATAGACTACCATCCATAATGACAACCCTACCATCCATTGGAGTAACAAAAAAATTAACAACATACTACCTTCCATAATGACAAGGCAACCATCCATTGGAATAACAAAAATCTCGGCAACAGACTAAATTCCTTAATTACAAGGCTACCATCCATTGGAGTAACAAATATCCCGACAACAAACTACCTTCCATAATGACAAGGCTACTATCCATTGGAGTAACCAAAATATCGACAACTTACTACCTTCCATAATGACAAGGCTACCATCCATTGGAGTAAAAAATATCACGACAACAGACTACCTTCCATAATGAAAAGGATATCATCCATTGGAGTAAAATAAATATCGAAAACAAACTACCTTCCATAATGACAAGGCTACCATCAATTGAAATAACAAAGATATCGTTAACAGACTACCTTCCATTATGACGAGGCTACCATCCATTGGAGTAAAAAAAATCTCGACAACAGACTAACTTCCATTATGACAAGGTTACCATCCGTTGGAATAACAAAAATATCGACAACAGACTACCTTCCATAATGACAAGGCTACCATCCAATGGAATAACAAAAATGTCAACAACAGACTATCTTCCATAATGACAAGGCTACCATCCATTGGAGTACCAAAAATATGAACAACGGACTACCTTCCATAATGACAAGGCTACCATCCATTGGACTAACCAAAATCTCAATGAAAGACTACCTTCCAAAATGACAAGGCTACCATCCATTGGAGTAAAAAATATATCGACAACAGACTACCTTCCATAATGACAAGGCTACCATCCAATGGAGTAACAAAAATGTCAACAATAGACTACCTTCCATAATGACAACCCTACCATCCATTGGAGTAACAAAAAAATTAACAACAGACTACCTTCCATAATGACAAGGCAACCATCCATTGGAATAACAAAAATCTCGACAACAAACTAACTTCCTTAATTACAAGGCTACCATCCATTGGAGTAACAAATATCTCGACAACAAACTACCTGCCATAATGACAAGGCTACACTCCATTGGAGTAACCAAAATATCGACAACTTACTACCTTCCATAATGACAAGGCTACCATCCATTGGAGTAAAAAATATCACGACAACAGACTACCTTTCATAATGAAAAGGATATCATCCATTGGAGTAAAATAAATATCGAAAACAAACTACCTTCCATAATGACAAGGCTACCATCAATGGAAATAACAAATATATTGTTAACAGACTACCTTCCATAATGACGAGGCTACCATCCATTGGAGTAACAAAAATCTCGACAACAGACTACCTTCAATAATGACATGGTTACCATCCGTTGGAATAACAAAAATATCGATAAAAGACTACCTTCCATAATGACAAGGCTACCATCCATTGGAGTACCAAAAATATGAACAACGGACTACCTTCAATAATGACAAGGCTACCATCCATTGGACTAACAAAAATCTCAACGAAAGACTACCTTCCAAAATGACAAGGCTACCATCCATTGGAGAAAAAAATATATCGACAACAGACTACCTTCCATAATGACAAGGCTACCATCCATTGGAGTAACAAAAATCTCGACAACAGACTACCTTCCGTAATGACAATGCTACCATCCACTGGAGTTACAAAAATCCCAAAAACAGACTACCTTCCATAATGACAAGGTTACCATCTGTTGGAATAACAAAAATCTCGACAACATACTACCTTACATAATGACAAGGCTACCATCCAATGGAATAACAAAAATGTCATCAATAGACTACCTTCCAAATTACAAGGCTACCATCCATTGGAGTAACAAAAATATGAACAACGGACTACCTTCTATAATGACAAGGCTACAATCCATTGGACTAACAAAAATCTCAACGAAAGACTACCTTCCATAATGACAAGGCTACCATCCATTGGAGTAAAAAAGATATTGACAACAGACTACCTTCCATAATGACAAGGCTACCATCCATTGGAGAAACAAAAATCTCGACAACAGACTACCTTCCATAATGACAAGGTTACCATCTGTTGGAATAACAAAAATCTCGACAATAGACTACCTTCCAAAATGACAAGGCTACCATCCATTGGAGTAACAAAAATCTCGACAACAGACTACCTTCCATAATGACAAGGCTACCAACCAATGGAGTAACAAAAATGTCAACAATAGACTACCTTCCATAATGACAACCCTACCATCCATTGGAGTAACAAAAAAATTAACAACATACAACCTTCCATAATGACAAGGCAACCATCCATTGGAATAACAAAAATCTCGGCAACAGACTAACTTCCTTAATTACAAGGCTACCATCCATTGGAGTAACAAATATCTCGACAACAAACTAGCTTCCATAATGACAAGGCTATTATCCATTGGAGTAACCAAAATATCGACAACTTACTACCTTCCATAATGACAAGGCTACCATCCATTGGAGTAAAAAATATCACGACAATAGACTACCTTCCATAATGAAAAGGATATCATCCATTGGAGTAAAATAAATATCGAAAACAAACTACCTTCCATAATGACAAGGCTAACATCAATTGAAATAACAAAGATATCGTTAACAGACTACCTTCCATAATGACGAGGATACCATCCATTGGAGTAACAAAAATCTCGACAACAGACTACCTTCCATAATGACATGGTTACCATCCGTTGGAATAACAAAAATATCGACAACAGACTACCTTCCATAATGACAAGGCTACCATCCAATGGAATAACAAAAATGTCAACAACAAACTACCTTCCATAATGACAAGGCTACAATCCATTGGAGTACCAAAAATATGAACAACGGAGTACCGTCCATAATGACAAGGCTACCATCCATTGGACTAACAAAAATCTCAACGAAAGACTACCTTCCATAATGACAAGGCTACCATCCATTGGAGTAAAAAAGATATTTACAACAGACTACCTTCCATAATGAAAAGGCTACCATCCATTGGAGTAACAAAAATCATGACAACAGACTACCTTCCATAATGACAAGGTTACCATCCGTTGGAATAACAAAAATCTCGACAACAGACTACCTTCCATAATTACAAGGCTACCATCCAATGGAATAAAAAAAATGTCAACAACAGACTACCTTCCATAATGACAAGGCTACCATCCATTGGAGTAACAAAAAAATGAACAACAGACTACCTTCCATAATGACAAAGCTACAATCCATTGGACTAACAAAAATCTCGACAACATACTACCTTCCATAATGACAATGCTACCATCCATTGGAGTAACAAAGATATCGACAACAGACTACCTTCCATAATGACAAGGCTACCATCCATTGGAGTAACAAAAAGCATAACAACAAACTACCTTCCATAATGACAAGGTTACCATCCGTTGGAATAACAAAAATCTCGACAACATAGTACCTTCCATAATGACAAGGCTACCATCCAATGGAATAACAAAAATGTCAACAATAAACTACCTTCCATAATGACAAGGCTACCATCCATAGGAGTTAAAAAAATCACGACAACAGACTACCTTCCATAATGAAAAGGATATCATCCATTGGAGTAAAATAAATATCGAAAACAAACTAACTTCCATAATGACAAGGCTACCATCAAATGAAATAACAAAGATATCGTTAACAGACTACCTTCCATAATGACAAGGATAGCATCCATTGGAGTAACAAAAATCTCGACAACAGACTACCTTCCATAATGACAAGGTTACCATCCGTTGGAATAACAAAAATATACAACACAGACTACCTTCCATAATGAAAAGGCTACAATCCAATGGTATAATAAAAATGTCAACAACAAACTACCTTCCATAATAACAAGGCTACCATCCATTGGAGTACCAAAAATATGAACAACAGACTACCTTCCATAATGACAAGGCTACCATCCATTGGACTAAAAAAATCTCAACGAAAGACTACCTTCCATAATGACAAGGCTACCATTCATTGGAGTAAAAAATATATCGACAACAGACTACCTTCCATAATGACAAGGCTACCATCCATTCGAGTAACAAAAAAATGAACAACAGACTACCTTCCATAATGACAAGGCAAACATCCATTGGACTAACAAAAATCTCGACAACAGACTGCCTGCCATAATGACAAGGCTACCATCCATTGGACTAACAAAAATCTCGACAACATACTACCTTCCATAATGACAAGGCTACCATCCATTGGAGTAACAAAGATATCGATAACAGACTACCTTCCATAATGACAAGGCTACCATCCATTGGAGTAACAAAAATCTTGACAATAAACTACCTTCCATAATGACAAGGTTACCATCCGTTGGAATAAAAAAAATCTCGACAACAGACTACCTTCCATAATGACAAGGCTATCATCCAATGGAATAACAAAAATGTCAACAATAGACTACCTTCCATAATGACATGGCAAACAACAATTGGACTAACCAAAATCCCGACAACAGACTACCTTCCATAATGACAAGGCTACCATCCATTGGACTAACAAAAATCTCGACAACATACTACCTTCCATAATGACAACGCTACCATCCATTGGAGTAAAAAAGATATCGACAACAGACTACCTTCCATAATGACAAGGCTACCATCCATTCGAGTAACAAAAAAATGAACAACAGACTACCTTCCATAATGACAAGGCTACCATCCATTGGAGTAACAAAAATCTAGACAATAAACTACCTTCCATAATGAGAAGGTTACAATCTGTTGGAATAACAAAAATCTCGACAACAGACTACCTTCCATAATGACAAGGCTACCATCCAATGGAATAACAAAAATGTCAACAATAGACAACCTTCCATAATGACAAGGCTACCATCCATTGGAGTAACAAAAATCTTGACAATAAACTACCTTCCATAATGACAAGGTTACCATCAGTTGGAATAACAAAAATCTCGACAACAGACTACCTTCCATAATGACAAGGCTACCATCCAATGGAATAACAAAAATGTCAACAATAGACTACCTTCCATAATGACATGGCAAACAACAATTGGACTAACAAAAATCCCGACAACGGACTACCTTCCATAATGACAAGGCTACCATCCATTGGACTAACAAAAATCTCGACAACATACTATCTTCCATAATGACAAGGCTACCATCCATTGGAGTAACAAAGATATCGATAACAGACTACCTTCCATAATGACAAGGCTACCATCCATTGGAGTAACAAAAATCTTGACAATAAACTACCTTCCATAATGACAAGGTTACCATCCGTTGGAATAACAAAAATCTCGACAACAGACTACCTTCCATAATGACAAGGCTACCATCCAATGGAATACCAAAAATGTCAACAATAGACAACCTTCCATAATGACAAGGCTACCATCCATTGGAGTAACAAAAATCTTGACAATAAACTACCTTCCATAATGACAAGGTTACCATCCGTTGGAATAACAAAAATCTCGACAACAGACTACCTTCCATAATGAGAAGGCTACCATCCAATGGAATAACAAAAATGTCAACAATAGACTACCTTCCATAATGACATGGCAAACAACAATTGGACTAACAAAAATCCCGACAACAGACTACCTTCCATAATGACAAGGCTACCATCCATTGGACTAAAAAAAATCTCGACAACATACTACCTTCCATAATGACAACGCTACCATCCATTGGAGTAACAAAGATATCGACAACAAACTACCTTCCATAATGACATGGCTACCATCCATTGGAGCAACAAATATCTCGACAACAAACTACCTCCCATAATGACTAGGCTACTATCCATTGGAGTAACCAAAATATCGACAACTTACTACCTTCCATATTGACAAGGCTACCATCCATTGGAGTAAAAAATATCACGACAACATACTACCTTCCATAATGAAAAGGATATCATCCATTGGAGTAAAATAAATATCGAAAACAAACTAACTTCTATAATGACAAGGCTACCATCCATTGAAATAACAAAGATATCGTTAACAGACTACCTTCCATAATGACAAGGCTACCATCCATTAGAGTAACAAAAATATCGACAATAGACTACCTTCCATAATGACAAGGTTACCATCCGTTGGAATAACAAAAATCTCGACAACAGACTACCTTCCATAATGACAAGGCTACCATCCAATGGAATAACAAAAATGTCAACAATTGACTACGTTCCATAATGACAAGGCTACCATTCATTGGAGTACGAAAAATATGAACAACGGACTACCTTCCATAATGACAAGGCTACCATCCATTGGACTAACAAAAATCTCAACGAAAGACTACCTTCTATAATGACAAGGTTACCTTCAATTGGAGTAAAAAATATATCGACAACAGATTACCTTCCATAATGACAAGGCTACCATCCATTGGAGTAACAAAAATCTCGACAACAGACTACCTTCGGTAATGACAAGGCTACCATCCACTGGAGTTACAAAAATCTCAAAAACAGACTACCTTCCATAATGACGAGGTTACCATCTGTTGGAATAACAAAAATCTCGATAACATACTACCTTCCATAATGACAAGGCTACCATCCAATGGAATAACAAAAATGTCATCAACAGACTACCTTCCATAATGACAAGGCTACCATCCATTGGAGTAACAAAAATATGAACAATGGACTACCTTCCATAATGACAAGGCTACCATCCATTGGACTAACAAAAATCTCAACGAAAGACTACCTTCCATAATGACAAGGCTACCATCCATTGGAGTAAAAAAGATATTGACAACAGACTACCTTCCATAATGACAAGGCTACCATCCATTGGAGTAACAAAAATCTCGACAACTGACTGCCTTCCATAATGACAAGGTTACCATCCGTAGGAATAACAAAAATCTCGACAACAGACTACCTTCCATAATTACAAGGCTACCATCCAATTGAATAACAAAAATGTCAACAACAGACTACCATCCATAATGACAAGGCTACCATCCATTGGAGTAACAAAAAAATGAACAACATACTACCTTCCATAATGACAAGGCAAACATACATTGGACTAACAAAAATCTGGACAGCAGACTACCTGCCATAATGACAAGGCTACAATCCATTGGACTAACAAAAATCTCGACAACATACTACCTTTCATAATGACATGGCTACCATCCATTGGAGCAACAAATATCTCGACAACAAACTACCTCCCATAATGACTAGGCTACTATCCATTGGAGTAACCAAAATATCGACAACTTACTACCTTCCATAATGATAAGGCTACCATCCGTTGGAATAACAAAAATATCGACAACAGACTACCTTCCATAATGACAAGGCTACCATCCAATGGAATAACAAAAATGTCAACAACAGACTACCTTCCATAATGACAAGGCTACCATCCATTGGAGTACCAAAAATATGAACAACGGAGTACCTTCCATAATGACAAGGCTACCATCCATTGGACTAACAAAAATCTCAACGAAAGACTACCTTCCATAATGACAAGGCTACCATCCATTGGAGTAAAAAAGATATTTAAAACAGACTACCTTCCATAATGACAAGGCTACCATCCATTGGAGTAACAAAAATCATGACAACAGACTACCTTCCATAATGACAAGGTTACCATCCGTTGGAATAACAAAAATCTCGACAACAGACTACCTTCCATAATTACAAGGCTACCATCCAATGGAATAAAAAAAATGTCAACAACAGACTACCTTCCATAATGACAAGGCTACCATCCATTGGAGTAACAAAAAAATGAACAACAGACTACCTTCCATAATGACAAGGCAAACATACATTGGACTAACAAAAATCTCGACAGCAGACTACCTGCCATAATGACAAAGCTACAATCCATTGGACAAACAAAAATCTCGACAACATACTACCTTCCATAATGACAATGCTACCATCCATTGGAGTAACAAAGATATCGACAACAGACTACCTTCCATAATGACAAGGCTACCATCCATTGGAGTAACAAAAAGCATAACAACAAACTACCTTCCATAATGACAAGGTTACCATCCGTTGGAATAACAAAAATCTCGACAACATAGTACCTTCCATAATGACAAGGCTACCATCCAATGGAATAACAAAAATGTCAACAATAAACTACCTTCCATAATGACAAGGCTACCATCCATAGGAGTAACAAAAAAATTAACAACAGACTACCTTCCATAATGACAAGGAAACCATCCATTGGAATAACAAAAATCTCGACAACAGACTAACTTCCTTAATTACAAGACTACCATCCATTAGAGTAACAAATATCTCGACAACAAACTACCTTCCATAATGACAAGGCTACTATCCATTGGAGTAACCAAAATATCGACAACTTACTACCTTCCATAATGACAAGGCTACCATCCATTGGAGTTAAAAAAATCACGACAACAGACTACCTTCCATAATGAAAAGGATATCATCCATTGGAGTAAAATAAATATCGAAAACAAACTAACTTCCATAATGACAACGCTACCATCCAATGAAATAACAAAGATATCGTTAACAGACTACCTTCCATAATGACAAGGATAGCATCCATTGGAGTAACAAAAATCTCGACAACAGACTACCTTCCATAATGACAAGGTTACCATCCGTTGGAATAACAAAAATATACAACACAGACTACCTTCCATAATGAAAAGGCTACAATCCAATGGAATAATAAAAATGTCAACAACAAACTACCTTCCATTATAACAAGGCTACCATCCATTGGAGTACCAAAAATATGAACAACAGACTACCTTCCATAATGACAAGGCTACCATCCATTGGACTAAAAAAATCTCAACGAAAGACTACCTTCCATAATGACAAGGCTACTATTCATTGGAGTGAAAAATATATCGACAACAGACTACCTTCCATAATGACAAGGCTACCATCCATTCGAGTAACAAAAAAATGAACAACAGACTACCTTCCATAATGACAAGTCAAACATCCATTGGACTAACAAAAATCTCGACAACAGACTACCTGCCATAATGACAAGGCTACCATCCATTGGACTAACAAAAATCTCGACAACATACTACCTTCCATAATGACAAGGCTACCATCCATTGGAGTAACAAAGATATCGATAACAGACTACCTTCCATAATGACAAGGCTACCATCCATTGGAGTAACAAAAATCTTGACAATAAACTACCTTCCATAATGACAAGGTTACCATCCGTTGGAATAACAAAAATCTCGACAACAGACTACCTTCCATAATGACAAGGCTACCATCCAATGGAATAACAAAAATGTCAACAATAGACAACCTTTCATAATGACAAGGCTACCATCCATTGGAGTAACAAAAATCTTGACAATAAACTACCTTCCATAATGACAAGGTTACCATCCGTTGGAATAACAAAAATCTCGACAACAGACTACCTTCCATAATGATAAGGCTACCATCCAATGGAATAACAAAAATGTCAACAATAGACTACCTTCCATAATGACATGGCAAACAACAATTGGACTAACAAAAATCCCGACAACAGACAACCTTCCATAATGACAAGGCTACCATCCATTGGACTAACAAAAATCTCGACAACATACTACCTTCCATAATGACAACGCTACCATCCATTGGAGTAACAAAGATATCGACAACAGACTACCTTCCATAATGACAAGGCTACCATCCATTCGAGTAACAAAAAAATGAACAACAGACTACCTTCCATAATGACAAGGCTACCATCCATTGGAGTAACCAAAATCTAGACAATAAACTACCTTCCATAATGAGAAGGTTACCATCTGTTGGAATAACAAAAATGTCGACAACAGACTACCTTCCATAATGACAAGGCTACCATCCAATGGAATAACAAAAATGTCAACAATAGACAACCTTCCATAATGACAAGGCTACCATCCATTGGAGTAACAAAAATCTTGACAATAAACTACCTTCCATAATGACAAGGTTACCATCTGTTGGAATAACAAAAATCTCGACAACAGATTACCTTCCATAATGACAAGGCTACCATCCAATGGAATAACAAAAATGTCAACAATAGACTACCTTCCATAATGACATGGCAAACAACAATTGGACTAACAAAAATCCCGACAACAGACTACCTTCCATAATGACAAGGCTACCATCCATTGGACTAACAAAAATCTCGACAACATACTACCTTCCATAATGACAAGGCTACCATCCATTAGAGTAACAAAGATATCGATAACAGACTACCTACCATAATGACAAGGCTACCATCCATTGGAGTAACAAAAATCTTGACAAAAAACTACCTTCCATAATGACAAGGTTACCATCCGTTGGAATAACAAAAATCTCGACAACAGACTACCTTCCATAATGACAAGGCTACCATCCAATGGAATAACAAAAATGTCAACAATAGACAACCTTCCATAATGATAAGGCTACCATCCATTGGAGTAACAAAAATCTTGACAATAAACTACCTTCCATAATGACAAGGTTACCATCCGTTGGAATAACAAAAATCTCGACAACAGACTACCTTCCATAATGACAAGGCTACCATCCAATGGAATAACAAAAATGTAGACAATAGACTACCTTCCATAATGACATGGCAAACAACAATTGGACTAACAAAAATCCCGACAACAGACTACCTTCCATAATGACAAGGCTACCATCCATTGGACTAACAAAAATCTCGACAACATACTACCTTCCATAATGACAACGCTACCATCCATTGGAGTAACAAAGATATCGACAACAGACTACCTTCCATAATGACATGGCTACCATCCATTGGAGCAACAAATATCTCGACAACAAACTACCTCCCATAATGACTAGGCTACTATCCATTGGAGTAACCAAAATATCGACAACTTACTACCTTCCATAATGACAAGGCTACCATCCATTGGAGTAAAAACTATCACGACAACATACTACCTTCCATAATGAAAAGGATATCATCCATTGGAGTAAAATAAATATCGAAAACAAACTAACTTCTATAATGACAAGGCTACCATCCATTGAAATAACAAAGATATCGTTAACAGACTACCTTCCATAATGACAAGGCTACCATCCATTAGAGTAACAAAAATATCGACAATAGACTACCTTCCATAATGACAAGGTTACCATCCGTTGGAATAACAAAAATCTCGACAACAGAATACCTTCCATAATGACAAGGCTACCATCCAATGGAATAACAAAAATGTCAACAATAGACTACGTTCCATAATGACAAGGCTACCATTCATTGAAGTACGAAAAATATGAACAACGGACTACCTTCCATAATGACAAGGCTACCATCCATTGGACTAACAAAAATCTCAACGAAAGACTACCTTCTAT